>RCWM02000025.1:0-1200000 GCA_003667255.2 Euschistus heros | reverse complement strand
ATTTACTATTAGACTGTTATATACGAAGTTTTAATGAAGCCCCTCTTAAAATACGTGCTAACACGATAAAAAAAAACCCGTACTGTTGTGAAATCCATTTTTTTAAGCACATTTTTCACTAAAACTCCGCGAATATTTGTCCGATCCCAAATTTCTTTTTTCCATCTCAAAGCTAAGGAGAGTCTATTGTATCTTGAATATTCTGCTCCACCTGATTTTATAATACAATAAGAGTGATCAAAGGTAAACGTTCCAATATCGACTTGATTAACAACTAATAAACACAGGCCTGCAGATTATATATTTATACCAAGATGTTGATTCTAGACGGGTGAGAGGACATCTGCCGAAGAGTCAAGAATATAGGCGAACGTGGTGCTTAGGCAAGGAACTATTGACACGAGGTAAATATGGGTCTCAAAGCCCCTGATATTAGGCGACCCCAAATCCCCAAGCTTACGGCAGCCCGTCCCATCTGAATCCAAGCACTAACGTTTAATTAACAGAGGTAATATATAAACCAGGGTGTCAACAGCCTCGAGTAAAGTGGATAAGGATATGACAGTGGGTGAGACAACACTACCTCAGCCATGTATTAAACGAGAAAGGGAAGGTCAAAGCAGATTTATGAGGGATGGAACGAATATTAAAATATTACAGGTAAAAATTAAAAATAATATTTTGAAAAAAAAAAAAAAGGAGGAATTTCCTAAATATTTCATTGGGTAAATAAAGAGAACAAGAGGGAATTTCAGATTTAATAAATGCTTAAGAACTTTTATTTGAACAAAAAAATAGTTACTATAGTTAAAGTATAACGTATTACAAGATATATGTGGTCACAGGGAATAAACGGTAAGGAATAACAACATTTCACAACTTTAATACATTTCAACTAAAAATACAGTCATCAAATATATATATATATATATATATATATATATATATATATATATATATATATATATATATATATATCGATATATATATATTTATATATATATATCGAAATTATATTTTGTCGACCCTTAGAAATTATATAAATAACTATATAATATAAATATTCGGGTTATAGGTCCTTTATATTTAACAATATTTTGTTTAAAAAATATATTCTTTATTACATTTTTATTTATCTATTCTATATATATGTTTAGTAAGGTTCTTGAGGTTCAGTCATAAAATAAAAAAACAACTATTTTGGCGACGTTTCGAGACTATATTGTTCTCATAATCATGCCCTACAGTGAAAAAAACAGGTTACAATAAAATTATATAAGTTATAAAAGTTATTTCAAAACATAAAGTTAGCTACAGTACAGGTAGGTATATAACAAGATGTGTAGGGTAATAAAAATATATAAATTACAGAATATAGAGGAGTATGAAGCTACTTACAATGTTACTGGTGGATATGAATAGACTAGTACACAACTAACCTAGGGGGAGAGAGTTTAAACAGACAGTTAACAAGGGTTAGTGGGGAAAAACTCTATTTCTTAAAAATTAAGTTAAAAGGACTGTGTGGGTGTTCCCAAATATATATATATATATATATATATATATATATATATATATATATATATAGAAATATAGAAAGAAAACTTTATTCTGGGACAAAGTCCCTTAAGAATAACATTAAATAATACAAAGTAAGATCATAACTGGCCGAGAGGCTGTTAAAAGCTATATAAATATACATTATACATACTATTAAAAATAATATATATATATATATATATATATATTATTTGGGAATACCCACACAGTCCTTAATTTGATATATATATATTATATATATATAATATATATATAATATATATATATATATATATATATATATAGTTAAGGATAGAAGGGGACCTTATAACTTAATTTTGTATATATATATATATATATATATATATATATATATATATATATATATATATATATATATATATTATTTTTTTTTTTTTTTTTTATTGGGCGGTGGACCCCAGAGAGGACATATTTCAAGATTTCGAGAAACAAAACGGTCCTACCAGTCGAACGGGCGCTATGCAGGGACTTATCATCCACTACAACCGTATAACTGAGAAGATGAGGGACGACTTAATTTTGTGAGCACATCCCATGCATGCAAGCATAGCTAAATAAAATTTAATATATAAGAAATAAAATATAAGAAAAGATACTATTATATAAAAAAATGAAATAAAAATAAAACGAAACAAAATAAAAATGATGTTTATAAAGTTCAATGCTTTGAACAAATTTCTTAAGTTCATTACTATAGTTTTTGATGAGATTCTTTTCTGACATTGGCCATTGTTCTCCACTGATTATAATATGTTTGATTAAAAAAAATCTGTCCTTGTCAAAAAGTGGGCAGTTATATAATATATGATTAAATGTTTGTGTTGTCTGTCCGTCTATACATATATGTATATATATATTTCCTTTTTTCCCTCTCCTCTCTTTATTTACGTTTCGACCTCTTATTTAATGGGATCCTCTTCAGAATAAAAATTGGGACCCCGAAACTCCAGGCCAGTAAGCCCACCAACTCCTGCAGCAAGTGCTTGCCAGCTCAGACACCAGGGTACTCATTTTTTAAACAAAATATTGTTAAATATAAAGGACCTAAAACCCGAATATTGTAAGTTATTTATATATATCAATGTGACTAATAACAAGGACATTTTTGAAGAATGCAAAAAACATGAGATGACCACATTTTGTAACTTAAGAACTTATTCCTGTAAGCTAAAAAAAAAAAAAATAACCTCTTAGAAGGAAAGAATTGAAGAATTGCAAGGCTAGGGCCAAAATTAGTAAAATTAAACGCATATTGTCATAGTTAAGCACAAATATATTTTAAATAATTCAACAAAATTTTAACTATATAATTCTTTATGTCCAAATTTTTTTCAATTTTTCGGTTGGAAAAAACAAAAAAAAGATACATGATATCGTCACCACTATGTATAACTAACGAATGTGAAAAAACACATTTTTTTTTATTTCGTTTGTTTACCGTTGTATTCTACAATGCCTACCTTGTAGTAAAATGCTAGAAATTCGTAAAAATGACATTATATATTTCGTTCTTCTAATTGCCGATGAGATTCGAAATTTTGCAAAACCTTGTAGAATACACGGGCGGAAGAACGAAATAAAAAAAAGCGATTTTTCAAATTCGTTAGTTTTACACAGTGTCGACGATATAATGCTTGATGAGTTTTTTAAAATTCAAAATTATATTTACGAATAAGTAGATAGTTTTAATGTGCAGTCAAGAAATCACAATAAGATTGACCGCAATCACAATGTATTGCACCGATGTTTCGGCTTACGCAGCAAGCCTTTGTAAGGCTAGAAGGAAAAGTAATTTTTTTTTTTTCTCCAATGCATCAGAGTTAGGCAAAAATTAATCATATCTAAAATTTAATGAAAAAATTATTAAAGCTATTGCTTTAAACTTCCGGGAATCAATCACCTAATTTAAAATAATGATTAAATCTTTTAGTTCAATAATCATTAGTAAACTAAAAAATTATTGAAAGATTAAATTTTGCCCAACTCTGCAATGCATACATCCCAAAACATTTTAAGTTAAAAAAAGGGAATTTATTTGGTTATAAAAAATCTTTTAAAAATTTTATAATAAATTTTAAATTTAAATTTTAAAAAAGGTTTGGCGAAAATATTCTGCCCTACGTTTAAAGGAGATACAAAAACATCCATATCGTTTTATTTAAATTCACTTTTCCCTAATTTTTCAGGTATTACAGTAGGGAAAATAAAATAATAAAAAAAAAAAATATTAGTATTTACCTATTGGTTTAATATTGTTATAAGTAGAGACCGGATTTCTGTGTTATTGCACATTTAGTTTGCTGTGGTTTAGCGCTCTCTAACCCAAGTAGTTATCTCATTTATATAATAAGGATTCTTATTCTTAAATTTTATTTTGCACGAAATTGCACAAATTTGACTTTTTGAGCTTAATTGCACGAATTCGGGTTTTACTGCACGAAATTGCACATTTGAATCAAATTCATCAAATTTTATTCACTTAAACATTTATTTTTTGAAAAATTTACTTAGGATTATTAGGCAACATTTATAACAATTATTTATATTAAATAGGTTGATTAGTTTTAAATTGAAATTAAAAAGCCGCTTAAATCAAATGTATTTGTGACGTACTACTTTTAAATGATAGTATTGAATTGGGAGCTTTGAGGATTTAGGCAAACATTGAGGATCGACTTACTTCCTAGAACGAAGACGTTTCCTCAGAAAAGTTTACTCCCTGCTTCCATCTCATTCCCCACTTCTCATTTAGCACGAAGGGCTAGTTTTGACAAGATGTTAAACAATCAACTTTGAAAATGTCAAAAACGTTCGCGAGTGTTTCTACAAAATCGAAACAATATACCAATGAATATCCAGAGCTGATATTTGTTTGAAACTCCCTAAGAAAGCTTAAAACGAATTGAAAATGAAAATATGTTTATTTTTAAAATTCAAATAAATCCTTGATAAAAACTACGGCTACATTCCTTAAAAAATATATAATTATTGTATCAACGGAAAGGAAATAGAAGCTGATAATCTGGATCCATCCACAATCGCATGCTACAAAAATTGCCTGTCACGTCCATAGATGTATAACGTTCCTTTTCTTTGCTAAAGAACGTTTTATTTAGTGACGGGCGGCATAATTTTACTCAAAAATATTTTGTAATTTATAATGTCGTATATTTTCACAAAACTTTTAAAAACTAATTTATTTTTCAAAAACATTTAATTATATTTTGTTTCCACTTAAAAGGAAATTCCAATAAAGATAGTTTATATTTGTTTTTATTAACAATTTTTTTTTTTTTTTCCCCAAATTTTAAAGTATTTCAGATTGAATTAACACTAAAACGAAACGTTTGTCAAAATGTCATTAAGTTTATTCAAGGCTGGTTAAGTTTTGCATATTTGTGTAAATAAATGGATTGCTGCATGTATTAAGTTTTTAAATTCACGTTTTTAGTTTTTTACTGCACGATTATGCATATTTTGAGTTTTTTACTGCACGATTATGCATAATTTGAGTTTTTTACTGCACATTTTTTTTATTTTTTACTGCACAAAAATCCGGTCTCTAGTTATAAGATTCAATGACTGTCACTTCATTTTGAAACAAGTGTGGATAAACGAATGAGAAGAAAAAAAAAATTATTCATGGAAACAGTTAAATATATTTTCAAAACAAAAATAAGAAATTTAAAATAGAAATAAAAATAATAAAATGAAGTTTTTAGAAGAAAAAATTTCGATAGGTACCTTTCGACTTGAGATTATATTGTTTTCAGTCATTATTTCTATCAACCATGATACACTCCTATTTATTTATAAACTCTTATATAATAACCATAGAAAAACTCGTGAAAAGCAAAACATCGCGAATGCAGAAGGCAGTGGCAGACACGAGCCTATACAGAAGGCCGCGACTAACACGGGATATTATGTAGGCCCAGGGGCAGTTAGCACCTCTTCAAATGACTAATGCATTTCTGAGGGCGCGATTTCAGAGATTTAGGATCAACATTTGTCGAATCACTGCTCCGCCCTAAATGCACACAAATTATTCTGTCTCGGATGAATTATCAGTGGGTTAGATTCTGCATATGTCATTTCCAGGCCGTATTAATTAGGCTGAGTGTAAATACATGTAATACAAATACAGTTTTGTATCTTAAAAAAAAAATTAATCGGTTATTTAAGCAGATCTTTAGGAAGAATTGAAGTTGAGCCTTGGACACCATATTAAACATTATATTTAATTCTTTTCTTATTCCATCCTAACAATCTAAAACCCTTCGTAAAATTCTGAATGCTCTTTATTATATCAAAACGTCAAAGTTGAAGTAACCCATAGATTTATTTATTTAATTACAATGAATTCCATACTTATTTCAACATATCAATATGGAGCCTTTAAGGCGCTTGAAAAAAAGATTCCAACATAAAAAATAAATTAATAAAACCAGAATATACAAATAATTAAATAATATAAAATTTTATAGAAAATTAATAAAAAAAAAAAAAAGAAGAAGAAAATAAGAGATAAGCAAATTATATATACGATATATATAGACACGTTCAGATGGCTAACCAAAATTTAGTGTTGTCCCACCACCTATGGAGGGAAAGGTTGAATCCAAAGAAATACCAACGCTGCTTTCTCAACAACGTAAATCCAGTGAGAGCGCTATAGTCGCTGATGGACTCGACTTCATAAGTTAGCCATTGCCAGAACTACAACACAAATTTACAAAAGATCTCGTGGCCACTAAAGTTATAATATCCAAGGAGTAATAAGGATGAGTGGAGTTGGATAATGATTGAGCCAGAGGATGGTTGGGATGGTTCGAAAGGTTTGGATATGGTTTCGAAAATTTAAGGGGTCAGTGGTCTTTTAAAAAAATTAAGTGTAAAATTTAAAATATTTCTTTAAAGGCGTAAAAAATTCTTATTTTACCAAAGATAAGTAGCATAAGATATATTAATACCAAGATTTAGGCTGTTTTATTATATTGAGGAGGCAATGGTTGCGTACTTTGCCAAAAAATAAAAAACCGTAGTGAATAGAATACTGTCTGAATGAGTGAATGAATGGTGTCTACAACATACAAAGTGGTACATTTAAATAAATAAATGATTTTTTTAAATATTTGATCTCACTTTTCCTTCATGTAATATTCCAGTTGCACCAAAAATAACCCCATACTATCTACATTAATAAATATGATATTAGTAGATGAACTAATTAATTCAGATTAATTTCTGAAAAAAATAAAATGTGATGGTGCATGGCAAACCAAACCAAAAACAGCAAAAAAAAATCCAAGATATTTATAGATTTATTATTAATTTTTGGTTCATATGGAGGGATAAATAACTTCATATATGAAGCGTATAATCCCAAAACCAGCCAGGTCCATTTTTGAAAATGTTTCACAGGTGGTCGATAAAGATAAAGGTCATACTGGATCAGGAAGAGACCTTATTTTTTGTAAGACAGTTTTCAATTTGATTTAACTACTACTGGGGAAAAACCCCTCACCTAAAGATAATTTAGTAGAAAAACTATTTTAAAAAAAATGGAAATTGGACATGGCTGGTTTTAAAAATTTAAGCCTCAAGAGTTATGAGTCAAAAAGTTAAAAAAAATAAATAAATAAAAACAAAAATAGTCGAATAGTGTTGAAAAATCATAGTTAGCCCAACAGATTGAATTAGTAATTTTCACTACTAGGATTTGTTAAAAAATTTCCTACCACAACTTCATCACGATATTCCACAAGTTCCAACACCATGGTGCTCCTCCACCTTATTCGAAAGCAGTACCAAAATTAATAAACCAACCATACCCCACATGGATAGGTAGAAATGCCTTCCCCTGTAAAAACAGACTCAACTGTCCATAAAATTCACCTCAAAAATGGTATTCTTCGATATCATCTGTAATCAGAAGCCAACGGCAAAATTGAGGTTTATATTCGTTATCAATGGGTTCTAAACCTTACATTGAAAATCTAATTAAATAAATCCTAAATAATAATAATAAATAAATAAATGTAATAACATAAAATCCTTTGAACTGGTGTCGCTTTATTGACAGTTTTCCTTTATTTTCTATTAAACAATAATTTTTTTTCTTTTCGTTTTATTCCAATGAAGTGTTTATTAAGTTTAAAATACATATTTCCATCAACCGATTAACATAATTTCTTATTTACGCAAGTAACTGATTTGTATGCCAAATGAAAACACCATGTTTTTCAGGTTTTAAAAGTAAATTTCTCCATGAAATCGATACGGAATCATTAATTTGATCATATCATAAAAAAGCTGGTTAAATTTGCTAGTTTTTGTGAGATTTGCAGTTTTGTGGATAGTTTTTTTTCGAAAAACGGTGAGCGCTGAAGTTTTTTAAGACATTGTAACTTGCCTAAATAAGGTGAAGATCAAGATGTTCTTTAGGTCTCTAGTTTGTAGAATTCAAAGTTACATGTACTCTGATCTGAAAGGAAATTTAATGCTAAATCCGAAAATATGGTTCAAATTTTGAAAAATGTTAAACAAAGAGATATTACAGTTTTTATGGCAAAAGAATTTGGTTTCCTAAATAGTCTTTGAGTAATCGTATATCTGCAATGGATTGTAATTAGAAAGGTAAGATCTGCGGCATTTTTCTTCATTTTTGATCTAGTTTCACCCATTTTTTTTTCACTAAGAGGGGCCCTGTGTATCTAGTTTGGTTGACAATATGAAAAATACTATTTCTCCACTATCAGTAACAGACACAAAACCAACCATAGCTTGTTTCAACAGAAAAAGAATGTTTCAATGAAAGAGATGTTAACTCCAACTACTAGAAAGATAGGTGCCGATCAAGCTGAATATCTTCTGGAAAGGTCAGTCTCCGGTAACTGGGCCAGATTGAACGAACACCCACGAGCCAATCGACAGCACCTGATAAATGGTTTTCACTCGTCTATCGTCCCCCTTCTAGCCTACTTCGAATCTAATAGCGAATTCGTTTCAGAATCAAGAGACAGAGCGAGGAATAGTTATATATTGGAGGAGAGCAAAAGTATTTGAAAAAATAGTTATGATAAAATAATATTAATAGTTCTGTATGCAGCTCAGGTATGGAGTTTAAACTACCTAGACACTATCGAAAATATCCAACTTGAATTTCTAAAATGATATTCCACTAATCCCAGTTGAACAGATCCGCTACCTAGGACTCCACTTGGACTAACGTCTTACTTGGAATCCACATACAAGACTAAAACGACAGGAAACAGCTCGTCGTTACAGACTGCTTCAACATTTACGGGACAAACGTTCAAAGCTCCCAATTAATTACAAAAGACTCATTTACATGACCGTGATTAGACCAATATGGACTTACGGAGTTGAGCATTGGGGCTTTACTAAACCATCCAATTCATCCCGTATCCAATCCTTACAATCAAAAATCCTTCGAAAAATCCTCAATGCTCCTTATTTTGTCACCAATAAACTTATCCATAAAGATCTTAAAAATTGGGGCCAAAAAAGATAAAAAAGCTCCATAACCATTCAAATTACCGATAATCCCGAAAAAGACTTTTCTTGTGTAGATTTTTATTAAAGTGCTACTAAAGAGTAGTTACAAGTCATGTTATTGTAAGCGTTTTTAACACATTTACTTAATGTATATTTGTACAGTTGTAAATTTCAATAAATTGTAAATAATTTTTTTTTTTTAAATTACTATATTTTTGGCCCAAATGCACACAACTTATATTGTTAGATTAGAGGACGGAGTCTCCAATTCCAGTATTAAAAAAAAAAAAAAAAAAAAAAAAAAAAATTCCCGAAAGACTTTTGGATTTACAAATCAATAAACCTGATTTTCAATATAACTGGGTATCTCAAATTAAGCTATTAACCATTAAAGACAATATTTCAGAACGTTTCCATGATTTTTTCATTCCACAAATGTAACATAATTGAAAAAGTCACCAACCATTTTTTCTCAACAGATATTGGTCGCACCTTAAATACAAGTTATAACCCATTGTATATGAAAATTTCAAATTTTACAACCCTCATCCGGAAGACTATTAAAAATATAACCGAAATGAGAGCCATTAACCAACTGAGAATAGCCAAAGATGACTATTTAAGAATAATAGTTTAAAAATTAAATCAAACGAAAAATGTGAAAATTGTAACTTATCCATTATAAATAACTTGAAACATCTGCAGTTGCAGTGTCAAAGACATGAGAACTGTCGAAAAAATATTTTAAAAGATACTTAGGCAGTTCAAACCGATGAAAGTTTATCATTACAAAATAATTTGGACTACAATAGCGCAGAAAAGAAAAACAACGTTTTCCTATTTATTTTAAATATTTCAAATGCTTGCAAGAAGTAATGAATCAAGAATATATCTTTTTCAATACGAGCCTAACCCTTTATGATTATATATAATAAATTAAATTAGTTATACATGGGGATAATTTTTATCTTTAGATATTCTATTATTTCAACAAAAAGTATGATCCTACAATAAGGGTCAGAGGGTCATCAAGAAGAAAAAAAATACCTAACGGACGGCCTACTATAGTTGGCTACGAAGAGAGCTTGATAAATTTACAGGCGGGAGTTATGGATCCAATCAAACTGCTGTAACTGAACTTAGTGCAAACAATCTAATAAAAAAAAAGTTCTATTAAGCATTTAAGACTGGTTTTTTTAATGACAATACTCACTAAAACTAAGACTGCAACTAAATATGTACACCTAACGAATCCCATTTCGAACCCACGCATACCCAATGATTTAGACTATATGAACACAAAGTACTGAACTCGTATTTCAAGACATTCTGACATATTCGTATAGGACATCCTCAACAAACACCGTAAATAATAATTATTTTAAGGTGTTAGTCACTGGAAATCTGTCTATAGCAGAGCATGTCTTATAGCAATGCAAATATATCCAGGAGGTTGCCTTCAAGCCAAGTTTAAATTCATATAAAAAAATTGACCTTATTTGAATTTTAACATTCAACATTTCAATACAAGTTTTACTCGTTGGCTGCGGATGACGTGAACGCTCACGTCACTGCTTGTTTCTAACCCAGGGCGGGTGAATCAGAAAAAACATATTATGTTACCCGCCATTGGCTAGAAACATCGTCTACCAAGCCCGCAGTGAACGTGCTAAACGTTTATATAACATTCTTTAAACGTTCAGCAGTGACTGGATTAAAAGGTAATCACTGTTTTAAAGACAGTAACAATATTGTTTACATTGGAAAAGGTCGAATTGAAAATAGTATAATAACAAAGGTACAGACCAAATAAAGCTTAATTAATGAAACAACTAAAAGACTTTTAAAACGGCCTGTTACAAGCATTAATGTGGAAAAAATTAACCTAGAACGGAATACCACAACTTAACTTTTATTTTTTCTCATTAAAGAATTATTAAAACATAAAAACTAAATGAAATAATAATTCCGATGAATGCATAAACTAAAGACTTATTTATCTTTATACTAGCCATTATATTTAACTGCAGTCGTTGTTGGCAACTTGGACTGGTGCAACGACTTTGATATCTAATTTTATCACGAACGTTTGTATAACAATTCCTGTCCAGCATTAACAAATCTGAGCAAAAGCACAAACCAGGAAAACTGTTTAAAGTCTTCTAAATATATCTTCTATTTTTTGGGATGAAGACCCATTTCCAGAGTTATCAATAAAATTTAAAATTCTTCTCAACAAATGCTAGACTAGAATAAATGTTAATATGCACCGTGATCATCTTCGACATAATTAAACGTCTCATTTTTTAAACATAGTGAAAAACCAATTCAATGTAATGTTTTCAATGAAACAATTTCGATATACTTTTTCAAGTTTATCCGTCTTAAATTCTATACATAATAATAATAATAATAATGATAATAATAGCCTTTTATTGTGTCCATAACTCAATAATAAACCTTAAATTCAAATAAATACAATAAAAATTCAACATATTTACAAATTATTATCATATTTACAAACAAAATTCTTCTGTGAGTTTAAACATGGGCCTTCCCCCAGGGAGTAAAGGTTTAGACTTTCCCAGACGACCAGCCTACTGGGAAGCCGATTTCGCGATTTGGATCCACTTCTCTTTCCATGTATCTCTATCCCTTGCCATTCTCCCCCATAGCGGTCCGGCCTTCTTCTTAAAGAAGTCACTCCATCTTTTGGACTGTTCCTCTTCGTCTTTTGTAGCAATAGGGTGTCCAGAACTGATAAAAGGTGGTCAATGGAAGTTCTTCACTTCACTTCACCACGTTTTATCAGTTCTTCTTAAGATAGGCCCCGCCCATACCCATTTTTATTTCTCGATATGATGAATTATGTCTTTCAGGCCAGTCTTCTCTCTAATGACATAACCTTCTCCTTCCTCCTTATCTTTGTTATATTTCTTTCTATTGCTCTTTGCCAGCTTAGCAGTTTCCTTGTATGGGAATGAACACACAGTAGTGAAATAAATAAATATGTTTGTTAAAAATAGACCTCGTATCATAAGATAATTTGAAAATGAGCCATTAATCTGATGAAAAGGAAGTTTTTTTTTTCAGTTATAAGGTCATTTTAAAATCTGTCATAGCCTAAGAGAATCGATAGAGTTTTTTCGAGTATAAACCTGAATATTTTAACATGGGAAAATACCTTGAATAATATTTCATTAGGGAGGCGCGGCAGCTCAGTGGGTAAGACACAGAAGTTTTAAAAAAGAATCTAAAAACCAGCTTCTTTTCTACCTGAGAAGATAATTCTGTACTTAGTTATATTAACCGTGGGTCAAACCCATGTTTGGGTCAACATACCCTCCAAGGGCACACCCAGCCTAAATAAAATAAGTGCCCTAAAATGGGGAAAATCTGAGGGTTCTGGCCAAATTATAGCACAACCGATGGCCACTACAAAGTCGGGGGTCAAAACAATTTTTTTCCCTATCTGGGAAAAACAATAGACCAACAATATGTCTATCTAGAATCTATTACTTTTATATCTACTGCTTCTGATAAGGACTATGCCGGCAAATTTTCAATTTTGAGGGTGAAAAAAACCTTAATCTGTAGGTTGCTATGATGACGCTTTAGATAGCACAAGAAAACCATAGACCCCAGCCAAATGGTTTTTGAAAAAACGAAGGAGTAATCCATCCTTAATTTCTTCCAGATGGATGAACAATATTTAGCCTGATATATAATGAACAAACTTTAACATCTTTCGCATCGTAATCCAGCTTTGGTCAACTGCAAAGGAGTTTGCAGACAATAGACGGTCACATATTTTCCAACAAAGCAAGTGAAATTTGAAAAATCTTGAAGGTATTTAACTTCTTCCACAATAGTCCAGACGTCGCACCATCGGATTTCTACTTGCTTTGATCCCTGGCCCATTTTCTTCAATGGAAATTTTTTTTTTTAATTTTGAGGAAGTTAAAATTCCTGTCCAAAAAGCATCCTAAGGAGTGTTATAGTGTGGGATCAAGTAATTGGTTATCAGATATCTAATGACAGTTGATAACGATGGATGATACTTTAAGTATTATTCGAATTTTATATTAAAGAAATAAATATACGAATATTTGTTTGAGAATAGGCCATTATTTTTATATAGATTATTAGAACAACCTAAAGAAGTACTGAACCCATGAATTTTCAAAGGTTTTATAGGTATATTTCTATTAATAATTTCAATAGAAATCAACTCATGGAAAAACAAATAAATAAAATTTAAGCAACTAACTCAGTTGAACAACTATATTCTTATATTTTACTCCAATGTTATTATTTCAATGAAATAGCATATATATTTTACTCACTCAAATAAAAAGCACATTGGGGTTGAAGAACTTACCTGAAACAAAATAATAATACAATCATATAGATTATACATTATAGCTAACAAACATTATTTGATATAATTAACATATAAATATGAACAATGCATTTAGATAAAAATGGGATTTCTGATTATGACAAACATGATAGCTGCAAACTTTAAAAATTTATTTATTTCAGAGTTAAAATTCAGTATGAAATGTTTAGAAAAAAAAAAGTATATTATATAAAAATTAAACAAGAAGAAGAAAAAGGAAAAACGCTGAAAACTGTATCACAGAATGATATTCCGTAAATTGTAAATATAAAACAGCTCACAAGAAAAAAAAGAAAAGGGATATAAAAATGTAAATTTAAAAAGCAATTTTCAACCCCAGTAATGGAATTGAAAAAAAAAAATTCAACCTCAAACCAATTTTCCACCTCAGAGTTTAAGAAGACGATGTAACAATTTACTAAACAATACAACAAATATTTCGCAATGCTAACCAAAAAACAAGTAGTCACACCCCTAAATAATATCTGCTTGATGTGATGTCAATACTTACATCTGTGAAACTCATTAATTACACACCTAGTTATACAATGAGGTACTCTTTATAGATTTTTTATATTTTATAAATTTTATATATATATATATATATATCAAAATTATGTTTTGTCGACCCTTAGAAACTATATAATTAACTGTTTAACAATAATCGGGTTTTTGGTCCTTTATATTTAACAATAAATATTAATTATCCATATACATATTTTATTTCTTCCTTCTCCTCTTTCCTTTCCTTTTGACGTTTCGACCCCTTATTTAATGGGGTCCTCATCAGAACTGGAACAACAATACCATTCTTAAACATCTTTCCCGACATTGGCACACCTCTATTCATTAATAATACAAAATTTGACAAATACACACCAAAAACTGGGTACCCCGAAAATCCAGGCCAGTAAGCCCACCGACTCCTGCAGCAAGTGCTTGCCAGCTCAGACACCAGGGTACTGAGCTGCTCGGCGGACTACCCGGCCAAAGAGTCCGAGGTCCAATTACATAATTTTTTCTTTTTTGTAACTAAAATTTAAAATCTATAACTAAAGAAAAACAATATATAAACATTCACACACACACCCATATGACAATACACACAAATCTATAGGGGATATTCCCCTTCGTTAAAATACAATAAAACCATTATGCTAAAACAATACCCAATTAAATATTTAAAACAATTTAAAACTTTTTAAAACAATAATAAACATTTAAAATAAATTAAATAAATCAAATATTTAAAACAACTTTAAACTTACAATATAACAATTAATATAACCTAAAAAAACATTTTTACAATTTTATATCCATCATTTCACAAACAATAAAACAGACCCTCCAATAACCTAAAAACAACAACAGTATTTTGACACTTTTTATATTTTAAAACACTATTTTCAACTAAAAATTTTGATAATTCAAATAACAAATAAATAAATAAAATTTTTTAAATTTTGACACTTAAAAGTTTACAATTTTGGCAATTAGATAAAAGTAGACCAAACATGAATATTTTAGAACAGCCCATCTAATTTTTAGCTTATAGCCTTTAGAATATTGTGGTAGGCCTGATTTAATTTGGAACAATCATTTCTCGTGTTGATGCTGTTAATATCTTTTTTTATGTGCATCATTTCGAGGATGAGCCTTTTTTGTTGATTCTTTTCCACATCTAGTATCCTCACCCTCTCAAAATCAAGATACCAAACTCTCAAATTTTAGATACCAAACTAGTCCGAGTGAGGGAAGGTATAGAGGTATCCTGGGTGGAAAAAAATAAAAATGGTACCAGAATTTTGAATTTTAAGTCTAACCATAGTTTAAAGATTAAAATAAATACAGCAAAAAACCTTTTTTACCGGGCTATATCCCTCAGCAGTAATTCTTTATGTATTTATTTTGATCTTTAAACTATGGTTAGACTTAAAATTCAAAATTCTGGTACCATTTTTATTTTTTTCCACCCAGGATACCTCTATACCAGTGTCAGACCCACTTAGCGCATTTAAGTCGATCAACATGTACTCAGATCACTTAGGAATACATTGCATTCTGGATCTAGTCAAGAAGGTTTATGAAGGAGGAAAATCGGTGTACTTCATTTGGTCGCCAAGTCATATCAGAATAAGAGGTAACGAAATGGCTGATAAAGCAGCAAAAGAAGCTCTAGCCCTCCCAGGACGTGGCAAAACCTTTTTAACGGTAATAGGACCCGCACGCCCACTTAGAGAGACGATATCCCAAGAGTGGCAAGCATTGTGGGATCACAGCCCTCCAAGTAAATTCAAGATAATTAAGAAAGACGTACAATCATCGAGTAGTTCCTGCCGTACTAAGCGCAGAGAAGAAGTGATCCTAAAATGATTATGAGTTGGCCATACAAGAACTACACACCTTCACCTTATAGCCAGAAAGGCTCCTCCCAAATGTGAAACGTGTGGCAATGGTTTTTCAGTATCGCATATGCTTAACGAGTGCTCTTATTACACCAAAAGGTTGACCGAATCGGGATTACCTCGAGACATCTCAAAGGCACTAGGAAACGATAAAAAAATAATGACACTGCTTTACAGAGAAAAACTATATCATAAAATATAGATAAATCTTGAACTTTATTTTCTATAAGGATCGAACGAGCGCTGATGACTTATGTTTTACGCTCGAAAAACCTCAAATAAATAAAATAATCTATAGTTTTGATGACCTCAAATGATTTAAAACACTATCTAACAAGAGGACGTTTTGACTTGTAACTCACAGATTTGAATGCCGATTTTTGTGTGGGTAGTAGGGACCTATCTAAAATAGTGCAAAACTGGATAAAATATGAATATGAACACGCTTTATTTTTCTTCTTAGCCAAGATAGAGAAATTATTCTTTCACGGAAAATATTCGTGTAAAATTCTGTCAGTAAAGCTTGAAATACTTGTGTGCAGCGGCTTCTTCGGGGAACATCCCTATTGGCAACACCTTTTTTTTTGTGCACCGTGTTGCACCGTGAATAAGAATTTTATAAATCGTAAGTGGGTAAAGACTTATATATAATTTTTTTATATATATAGCGCAATACTAGAGTGATAGCCACCAATGAGCATTGGGAGCCGAGAAAAAAAAAATATGAAAATCACGTTTTATTGTTTTCATCAGCTCTCACTCAAGATAGAGAAATGATCCTTTCACATTAAATTGTAGTTTTGAATGCTATTTGAAATAAAAATACTTTCGTTAAGCTAAAGACACGACCCGGCTTAAGGGTGCTCAAAAACTCGAATAAAATTACAAAATTCCAATGAAATCCAGTGTAAATCTGTGGAAAATATTTTTCATGAAAAACTGACCTCAAATTTAGCACACCAAAATGAAGTGAAATTTAATCAAAATAATTTTTTTTTTTTTATATTCTGATCAATCGGGTCTTGTCTTCAGCATAACGAAAGTATTTTTATTTCAAATACCATTTAAAACTACATTTTAACGTGAAAGAATCTTTTCTCTATCTTGACTGAGATCTGAGAAAAAAAATAAAACGTGCTTTTCATATTTTATTTTTTTTCTCGTCTTCCAATGCTCATTGGTGGCTATAACTCTAGTATTGCGCTACTATATATATAAAAGATTATATATAAGTCTTTACCCACTTATGATTTATAAAATTCTTATTCACGGTGCACAAAAAAAAGGTGTTACCAATAGGGATGTTCCCCGAAGAAGCCGCTGCACACAAGCATTTCAAGCTTTACTGGCAGAATTTTACACGAATATTTTCCGTGAAAGAATAATTTCTCTATCTTGGCTGAGAAGAAGAAAAATAAAGCGTGTTCATGTTCATATTTTATCCAGTTTTGCACTATTATAGGTCCCTACTACCTACACCAAAATCTGCATTCATATCTGTGAGTTACAAATCAAAACGTCCCCTTGGAAGTAAAAAAAATATATATATTGATAAAATATCAACTATAAGATTTCAATAGAATCAAAACAATGTTATAGGTAAATGATAGTTTTATTTTTTTTATAATTAAAAAAAAAAATAACTTCTTTTACATATTGTTTCAGATAATCCCATGTAAATTAATTTAATTACAAATGCATATTAATGTGTATTTTTAATTTTTTTTTTCTTTTAACATGAGAGATTTTGATAATTAATCATAATAACAATCATGTTGTTGAATGGACGATGATAAAATTATATAAAACTTATATTTTAACTTCATTAACTCGGTAAATTTATAGCTAAAACTGGTTTTTAAAAAATGTAAAAAAGAAGTAACTGTAAGTATGATCACAGCAGATTGTAACCGTTAACTATACTTATATCAAAACCGACTTGTATAACTTTCAAAGAATACTGCTAACATAACACTATATATATATATATATATATATATATATATATATATATATATATATATATATATATATATATATATATATATAAACAATATAACGTACACAAATATTGAAACAAGAAATATTTTTGAGTAAGAAAAATAATTTTTTTTTCGAATTCGATATTACCAAAACACCATGACCCAGTGAACTCTGGGGTACCACTGATATTGATCGTGAAACGCTTTACTGAAAGTGGTTTAACACAACGGCCGTACCTCTCCAAGTTTCAGTAACATTTAAGTTGAAATTACTAACGCAAATATATAATAAAAAACGTAAAGCGCCAGGTATCGAAAACGTCACAAAATGAACCATAGATGGTTATAAATATATATTTATAAATACCTACTTTCAAAAAATACATAATTGATGAAAAATAAAAAATAAATACTAGTTCCTTTGGTAACTCGAACCACATTTACAGAACGATTGACAAATACGAAAACTACTATATTTGACAAAAAAAGACTACAATTTTCAGTTTAAACAACATTTTATCATCTAAGTGTTATTCTATTTATTTATAATAAACTTATGGTTGTTCGAACACTTGGATCATTTTCGATTATTTGCGTAATAATATAAAAGACTTATAAGTATAAATATACCTTCCTCCACTAGCTCATAAACTAGAGACGAGGCGAGAAGGAAGTGCTAGGATTTACTGGAGTCATTTCATGCGTATTGATTTATCTTTACTATATTATTTCTTTGTAAATAAGGGAAGAATGTGTATTTTATTGCACAATTACTTATTACACTTGATTGAGTGTAACATTTTGGGAAAAAGGTTTTATAAAAAAAGAAAAATCAAGAAACTAAAAGTGAAAAATAAAAAATATTACATGTCAACACAAATTTTATTAGAAAAAAAGAAAGAAGAAGTCTACATAACTATAAACGAAAAATAAATTTACCAAATAATCAGAAATGGTCTCTGAAAAATTTAAAATAGCTGTATAAGATATATTTATTTTTTTAGTTGGAGGTTAACTATTGACTAGGTGTCAATAAGAAAGGTGCTTTTGAAACGCTTTTTGTTTTTAAGAAAGGCGTAATCCAATCTTCCGAAAAATATGTCAGACACTGAACAAAACAGCAAAAATCGAAAGGATTAAACAGGAAGAATGAGCGTCCTTTTAAAAACCGAAAGGATTTAATTAATTTTCAAAAGGACAACGTAATATCCTTAGTCCGTAAAAAATGTTTGGGTCCTGGTAAATCTGAAAATAATATGCTTCAGGGTATTCAAGGAAGACAATATATGTAATATAAAGGACGACAAACTTAAGTATAGTTGTCTTTCGTAAGGGTAAAAATTTTACATCAAATTCACCATCATCATTATCCGCGGCGCTACAACTCTTGCAGAGTCAAGGCCTCCTCCTCCTGCAGCTTCTCTATTGGTCCGCCAGGGTCCGCCAGTCTTCTCTATTGGTTGCCGCTGTTCTCAAGATGGACTCTGATTGCGTATTCCCAAGATGGACCTGGTATCCGCTGCCACTCCATCGATCCATCGGAGGCGAAGTCTTCCCACTCTTCTCGTCCCATAAATGTTTTCGTCTAGGACCATCCTAGGAATCTGATCCTGGGCCATTCTAATTATATGACCCGCCCAGCGAAGCGGTCCTACTTACACCCTTACGATATCTTTGTTCTTGTAAGGTCTAGTCAGCTCAGAATTCGTTCTCATCCTCCAGACTCCGTTGGTGCAAACTGGGCCATAAATTCTCCACTAGTACTTTAGGATAATAAGAGCGTCCTATGAACTGGGCAATGTCCAGCATACGGAGTTATAAGTGAGAACTGGTCTTACTAGGGTCTTGTAGAGCTGCACCTTTGTGTTTTGAGAAATATCCCTGTATTTGTAAATATCCCTTTTGTAATCCGAAATAGCATTTATTAGCGGACATAATTCTGCGATAGATTTCGGCTTTTATTTCATTATCCTTATTCACTTGTAAACCAAGATAGCTAAACTCTTTCGTCCTTCCACGACATCAATTTTATCTCATAAAAGATATACAAACTTAATATAAAACGCATTTATACCCTTTGTCATGTGATACTCACCCGTGACTAAAGTGGGGTAATCATACAATCAGTCAGCACACCGGTTATAAAATGTATATTGAAAATACCAGCTGAAACAATACAAAAATATCAGTATTATTGATTCGTTTATTATAAGTTTCATTCGATTCCCTATGTAGAAGATACACTTAATTTTCGGCAAAAGTTAGTATAAATTGGGAACGTTCTAAGCGACAAAATTTCCGAAGTGGCGATTTTAAAGGTTTTTAAACGTATAATAAATAGTACATCATAGTACTATATAGTTATCCATTATGTCATTATACATGCAAATATAACAAATTACAAGGTGAAAAAAAAAAATCTAACTTACAAAACTACCAAGAACTTTAAATTATGATTTTCATTCACTGATTAATCAAGATTTGTTTTGTCGCTTAGAACGTTTTTCGGCGGACCCAACAAAAAATAATAAATTTGTGAATAAAACCATCAAACCAGATCGATCATAGGAAATAAACAATAATAATAAATAAAAGGCTTAGCAAACCCGAAGGTTCGATGCTGACACCACCATCCTCTGACCTCACACCTCTCTCCAACCCACCCTACCAAAATCCATATCCTTAAATCAGACGCAATCCTCCTATATACGCCACGTTTTCAACTTGCGCCACGAATCACCTGAAGCAGTTCCCACCCGGTAACCCGAAAGGAGGACAAGTTTACCTTTGGATAAAAAATATAAATAAAAAATAATAATAAACGAAAAATTTAAAATATATCTATAAATATCTACGTTTTATATAAACATGGAAAGGTATTTATAAAAATTATTCTTATTTAAAGGTGTTTAAATAAGAATTATTCTATATAGTCTAGGGCAGTGATGGGCAAACTACGGCCCGCGGGCCAAGTGCGGCCCTTCGGGCTAGTCAATCCGGCCCGCGACTGGTCACACACAATTATACATAAGACAAAATTTATTTTCTGCAAAGCTAGAATAGAATGATTGTTCTCTTCTTGTTGCGTTCTGGATCTTCTACCGTTTTACCATATAAGTTGAGTTTAATGAGATAAAGTCAAAAATAAAGTTTATTAGTAGTAAAACTTTGTTTTGTCCAATTTTTTCGGCCCGCCTAGATGTATTTCTATTTCATTTGGCCCTCCCCTTAAAGAGTTTGCCCATCTCTGGTCTAGGGGCTCTAGAGAAGGTGACTGTTGCATGGAGATGTGTACAACAAATTTTTGTTCTGGGTGTTTCGTTAACCTATATAGATTATGGGTATTGATCATTTTTATCAAAGGTACGCGTTTCTGCTTTGGGGAGATTTTTTGCAAAATGGCCGCCAACATCCGCTGAAATGACATCAGGAAAATCCATATATCTCTTTAACTAGTCGCTCTAGCTAATAATTTTAAAGAAAACATTTTGCTGAAAACCCTTTTTTACATTGAAAAATTCATTTATTTTATTATTCATTCTTTTTTTATATAATATAAAATTTTAACTTTTTTTTTTTTTTATTGCGCCTATACATCCTTTTGTACTCCGACTAGGACACGAAGTACATATTTATCATATTTAATTTTAAAATTTAGAACATGAGAATATCATATTTAATCTCTGAAACATTTCTTTACAAGAAACACCTATAAAAGACAACAACATGCATGTATTTGAGTACTAAACAGTATGTAATTGGCGGATATTGGCGGCCATTTTGAAAAAAAATCTCCCCACGTCAGAAACGCGTACGTAAAAATGATCTATATAGGTTAGGGAAGCACTCAGAAAAAAAAATTTGCTGTACACATCTCCGTGCAACAGTCACCTTCTCTGGAGCCATTGGACAAATAAGTAATGATGTTTATAGTTAATATTTTTTTTATTCTATAAGATTGAAATAAATTACCCCTTGGCAACGGTCCATGGCCATCACTGACGGCAGAAGTCTCAATTAACTAGAAGAGAACGAATTAATATACAATTGAGCATTTAAGTCCTGTAAATGACGTCAAATGAGGCTCTATTAGACATTCAGCAACGTATGCAATGAGAACACTTAAGGAGATGTAACGTTTTCATCTTCGCCTTAAGAGTCTCTTTAAATATCCCCTAAGTGTTTGATATCACTCCAAGTATAAAGAAGATGTTTATGTACCAATGCGTACCCGTCTCTATAATGACTCACACCCAGTAAATTTAGTTTTATGTATTCAGTATACTTGCATGTCGCCTTTCTAATAATCTGAAACATGGAGCGAATCTTTATACAAAAACAGAAATACATGAGTTTGTGTCCGCGTAAGGCGAGTAGTTATGTTGACTTCATTTTGTTTTCACTATGTCCCATTTCTATATCCCTGGCAGTCGTGAAGACGATATGTCGAATTTTTTTTTTTTTTAAGTAGGATATTTTTAATCGTTTTCTAAATCCAGTAATTTCTCTAAAATACCATTTTCACCTAAATAGATACTTTAAGGAATTATTAAAAAGCACAACTTAACCCATCATATATGATCTTATATATTCCATAACATACTCCCATATATTTTTATCCGCGAAATTCGATAAGTAATCAATGAATTTACTTGAAATTTGCGAACAGAATCTATTTATTTCCCCCCCTCCCCCCTAAACCTTTCTTTTCTCATTTTGTAACATTCCATAATTGAATATTTTACTTCTTTTTTCATTGTGCTGTACCTCAACTGCATTTAAAGACGTTTGTGATAAGAAGTTAAATATTGAAAAAAAAATTAATTAAATTAAACAATTATCAGATAATGGAGTATATTTTGTTTGAAAAAGCATAACCTAAGAACTGAAACTAAAATTTATAAATTATTTTTCGTATATTTTTAACAACGCTCAGGTATTAAACAATCATTATGTTTTCTCATTAAAAACGTTTGTCTTTTTCTTCTCAAGGAATGTTCTCTTCACTATTTTTCTATCTATTCCACATTGGAATGATTTGAATAGTTTAATAACTGGCTTTGTTATAGGGACATCAGTTCTGGCCTGAGAGCACATTTTTATACCATGAGCTTGAGACGCACAGAAAGGCGTTGATGAAGGAACAGGAAATACCAAGCGTTCAACTACGATTAGATTAAAAAGAATTATGTCAGACAAACGACTTTCTATAAAAAGTACATATTTTATTTAAAAAATACAGCTTCCGTATGTTTTATATATTGCTGTATGGCTATTGGTGATCTTAGGTAAAAACTATAAATGTTTTTGTAAATGATAAAAGATAAAATAAAAATGACAATAATGATTGTTCTTTGATATTCTTCACCTTTTATCTTTCTACATTTATTTTCCTTCACCTTCAGTTTCTTATCCGTTTCTTTTCTTTTATCACCTTCTACATTATTTCCCACGTTCTTTCCCATATTTTTTTTTATTTACATTTTATTTCCTTCTGTCCTTTTTATTATCCTTTTATCCATTACCATTATTTTTTATTTTATTTATTTATTTATAATATATTTTTTTATATTTTTTATCCTTTATCATTCCTGTATTGTCCTTATTCTTACCTTGCTACTTTTTATTCTTAGTTATGTATGCATCTGATCTTTTCTATGCGGTTTTTGTATTTTGTTTTTTATCTATGCCATTCTGTATTCGGTATTCCATTTGTCATCTATTTCTCGGTCTGTTATTTTTTGTCACATCTAGGATATTTTGTTCATTATAGCCCTGAAGAAGCAATGCAGGTCGAAACGTTGGCACGTATTAAAGTATTTCTTCTGACGTGGTGTTCCTCTTTGACTGCATCCCTGGTCGTCTTCTTCTCCATATTTTTGTAAATATCGAATTCTAAGTAGATATATTAATTGAAGCGTAGAATTCCAAAACAAGCCAAGTGCCTTTTTGCAAAATTTTCGCAGCTGATCGATAAAGTTAAAGGTCGACTGGATTAGAAACAGGCTTCGTTTTTTTTTTATTGCCGTTTTCAGTGTGATTTAAATACTTTAGAGAGAAAACGTTTCACCTAAAGATAATCTAGTAGAAAAAAATAATTAAAAATCTGGCAAAGCAAGGCAGTGTCAACAAGTGAAAATATAAGTTAATCACAAAAAGGTGTATATGAAAATGGTGTTCATGATTGGCAGATAACTAATATAAACTGGGAATCATTACTATTCAATTTTTTTTTTTTTTTCTATCTTCAAATAAAAATAATTATTTTTTAAAAACAGGACTAGAAGTTGCTTGAAGATTGAGGATAAAAGTTAGAATTTAGAGAATAGAAGTTTATTCAGGCCCGAAATCATATGATCAGATTCATTTAAATCACCCTCTTAACCAACTAAACTATTAATTGGATAGCTGTCATAGAAAGTTTCAACAACGCTAAACTACAACAATCCCCATTGAAATTGATTTAAACTATTAAACCGCTTTAGGGTTTAGGGTAATAAATTTCTGAATGAATTCCCCGAAATCCATTGTGCAACTTAAGCACATTGATTTTATTTATGTTTTAAGTTCAACATATTCAATTTAAGTTTCTTGGAATAGAAATAAATAGACAGGGTCAGAACTGCGGTGGTTCTCAGCACGAAAAATAAATAACATTAGGTTTTATTGCGGGTATCAGTTAACAAGTCTTATACACCAATTGAGAAAGCTGTTTTCCTGCAATAAAAAGGAAATTACTACCCGTAAAGAGATTTAAGTTACTTGGTACGAGGTTAGTTCGAACACATTCTACTGAACTGGTAGCATGTGTTAAATATTTCATTGGTTTCTATCTAGGTATATCTAATACCTTCATGGCCTAGGCAAAGATGGAAGAGGAGGCTAAAGATCTCCAATGTCTATAACAGCCTACCGAAAATAAAAATAAAAAATGTAGTACCTGATTTTATAGGCACGAAGAAGAGTAAAAGCTTACGTTTTTTGAAAAACCCCAAACATTTTTTGGAAGCCGTTGATTATAGATAGACATACCTACGTTCTATTACTTTTCTTCGTCAGGGAGGAGTTTTTTTTCTTTCATATCTTTACTGACAAATCTTATAAATACAACAGTTAGTTTACAATACATGTAGAAAGGTCAAAATGAAATTAAAAAAAAAAAAAAAAATCCAATGGAGATATTACAGCTTTTATGACAAAAAAAGTGGTTTTCTCTAAAGTCTTTGAATTATGATATACCTGATACCTGCAACGGATTGGAATAGAAAGATAAGATCTGCGGCATTTTTCTTCATTTTTGATCTAGTTTCACCCAGTTTTTTTTTTTTTTACTTTAAGAGGTACTCACTCTGTACATAAGAGAGATGTAATAAAACTATTTGAAGGGAGTGAATAATTCTGATCCGATCTCAGGAAAGAACAGTTTGGCCCACTACAGATGGTAAGCAGCAGTACAAATAAGAAAAACGGATCGATGAGAGGAAGTACTCTTGGTAGGATGCTGCGAAAGCCTATTAATGAAGATCGATAAACCGGAGTGAGTCAGCCAGCGATGAATACCAAAGGGTTCAAAGGCGCAAATGGCAAAGAAGTCACATCTGAGACTGCTTTCATGTTCTAAGGTTTTCGTGGGAAGGGCGTTTTGTTACCCCAAGATTGGATGAGAGGATATATTCACAATTAGATCATAGCAGAATAATGTTCATATGAAACCCATACACATGCAATATCAGTGCTTACAGACACAAAATAATCAACAGAAAAATGAATGAATTCGAGGTCGTGTACAAGAGAGGAAGTTCATAGGAAAAATTTAAAAGTAATGATGGAAGACCAATAAAATCATCGCAGGGACACAACATTCAACAGGGGGAATTTTGAATGTCTTTAAAACTTTATTGAAATTTACAACTCTTTACAATAAAAAAAAAAATCTGATAAATGTTAAGATAATACTCATAATGACATGTCAATTGCCTTGTATAACAACCATCATTGGTAGGGCTTCAATAAAACTTTTATACTAGAACGTCCCAAGGCCATTTTTGTTTTCAGACACCTAAGATGGTTATCTAAAATATAATAGGAAACAAGTGAGCTACTAGTGGATTTGATTGGTTACGTTAAGTTTTCTATGAAAGGATAGGTATCTCTTTTGGGCTGAATCAGCAACATATGAAATATTGAGTTCTTTATGGATAAGTTTATTGGTGACAATTTTTCGAAGAAGGCCCAGTTTCTAATTTTAATTTTTCTTTTCAAGACTAAAGCGACAAGAAACTGCTCGTCGTTACAGACTACTTCAACATTTACTAGACAAACGATCAAACCTCCCAATTCATTACAAAAGACTTATTTACATGACTGTTATTAAACCTATTTGGACGTACGGAGTTGAGCTTTGGGGCTCTACTAAACCATCCAATCATTACAATACAAAATCCTCCGAAAAATCCTAAATACCCCTTACTTTAATAAGCTTATCCATAAAGTCCTTAATGTTCCATATGTTGCTGATTTAGCCCACACCAGATACCTATCCTTCCATAGTAAGCTCCATAACCCACTCCAAGTCTCCCAACTTGCTTCCTCCTCCATCCCTGATAATCCTCCAAGGCGTCTGAAAAGAAGATGGCCTAGAGACCTTTTAGTGTAGATTTTATTGAAGTGCTACTAGTGAGTAGTTCTTCACAAGTTATTTACATGCCATTGTATTCACTGTCAACACATTTACTAGTTGTATATTATTCTGTACAGTTGTAAATATCGATAAATGAAAAAAAAAAATTTCTTTTATGCACTTATCTTAAATATTTTACAGTATATAAATTAATATCTTCTTCATACATTAATTGGGTCAGACATTTTATTTATGCTATCGTATTATTCTTAAAGGAAAATAGGTCTCAAGATTACTTTTCATTTATTTATCTACCGTCATTAATATCTGGATTAGAATCGTTGAGGAGTTCACTATGAAAGGATAGAGCTAAATCAGCAACATATAGTACATTAATATCAACATGGATAAGATTATATGAGGCAAAGTAAGGAGCTTTTAGACAGTAAGGTTTGGGTACGAGACGAATTGGATGGTTTAGTGGAACCCAAACTTCAACTCCGTATGTCCAAATATATCTTATTATTGTCATGTAAATGAGTCTATTGTAATTTATTGGAAGCTTTAAACGTGTGTCTAGTAAATGTTGAAGAAGTAGAAAACGAGGTGCAGTTTCTTGTCGTTTTAGTCTGGTATAAAAAAAAAAAAAAATGGCTAAAAGGATCACTGCTAAACAAGGTGGAATAGAAATCAAACAAAAAAATATAGGGTGATAAATTATTATTGATATATCAAAGATTATTGAACTATAAGAAGGTTTACGAGATATAAAAAAATTAACAAGGGATCGTGGGAGCGATATTTCACAATTCACAATACCTTTTTTACAGGATTAATTAAACAATAATTTAACTGATTAGTACTAATGGTAATAGCATAAGTTTTAACCTATCTATACTTCATTGATAACTTTTAAATCGCCTTACAAAACAATTGATCAAGGCAAATAATAATAGAATGAGATTTCATTTATTATCAATATTCAATTGATAATATATTTAAATTGTCACCTTATGCAGGAATTTAATACAAGCGATTATAGAATAAAATTAAAACTATCATTATGTCCGATTACCCCAACATTTACTACGTTCAAAGCTCTCAATAAACTACAAAAGACTTATTTACATGACAGTAATTAGACCTATTTGGACATACAGAGTTTAGCTTTGTGGCTCTACCTAACCTTCCAATTCTTCTCGCATCCAATACTTAGAATCCAAAATCCTTCCTAAAATCCCCAATACTCGATATTATGTCACAAACAAACTTATCTATAAAGATCTTTATGCTTGGGCAGATTTGGCCCAAACCAAATACTATATTTTCATAGTAAACTCCATACCTACTCCACTCCATTAGTCCCCCAACTTGCTTCACACTCCGATAATCCTTAAAGGCGTCTGAAAAGGAGATGGTCAAGAGACCTTATAATGTACATTTATTGCTACTATTAAGTGCTACTACTTTGTAGTTCTTAACATATTATTGACATGCCATTTTAATCATTATTATCAAATTTATTGTATATAATGTATACAGTTGTAAATATCAATAAATATTTAAAAAAAAAAATCTATCATAAACATTAATATTATTGTTTAGTTGGCTACTTTATTTAAAAAAAATATTCATTTAATTTTCCATTGTAATAAAAACATTCGCTAGTGCCTAGCTGTTTTTCCATAGTACCTAACTACATTTCCTTTACGTTTAGATATAAAAGATCTTTGTAATAGAAGAAATACAAAGAAAATGGGTACAAACTTCAACATCATAAAAACCATGCTTCACATTATGGTGAGTGGGAACAAAGTTACCTAAGTCCGCTGAATAAATTTGCAAGATATGGGGAATTAAAAAAAAAACCTAAATGGCTTCAGTATATATATTTTTTTAAAATGATTAATCAGCCCATTATTCAGGTGACATCGGTCTCAACCAAAATTTATTTTTTCAAAAACTAGAGTTATTGTAAAAGCTCTAAGTTAAAAAGTGACTTACCAACTTACTCCCTGTGTCTAATGACTTGTTTCAACTTAAAATATTCTATAACGTATATCAATGACGAATTATTAATTTTCTGATGATACAAATTCAATAATTAATTGAATTAGATAGATATTTGAATATAATTCAACTGTTTTCCCCACTCTAGATGCACCAGACACGAGCCTACAGAAGCGGTATCTCTGAAGGGTATCACAGAAAACAAAGGGGCAGTTGTACAGAATCTGACCTTCGGTGACAACAGTTCTGGGGCAGGGTGGTTTGTGGTCTGGAAAGACGGTTATCAGGTCATTTTCTAGCAACAAGCAGGAAAAAATATGTGAAAATCATAACCATAATTATTAATGTGAATTTATTTATAATTTTAGTTAGAGTACAATAAAAAAAAAAATAGTTTCAACTCTATAGATGACCAATTTAAAAGAATCGTAAAAATTAGTAGGTATATGTTGATAGCTTTTTATGTCATTTGAAATGTTAAATACATGAATGATTGAGTACAGTAATTATTTGAATCTTTCATTCATAATATTTTTTTGCTTCATTTTTTTTTTTAATTTGATATCAACATGAAACCACAATTACATAGTTTCATTATCAGAAATTTAATTGATAATATTTTTTGTTATATCAAATATTTCGCTTGTACCTACCGTTCAGGATCTATATGGGTTTGAATAAAAAAAAGTCGAGTTTTGCCTACATTTTATAAGTGTTGGAGCTGTTCTGACACGATCTAGCTTTGTTGGGTTTGTTCGGACCGAATCTTATCTTAGATATTCAAATAGTCAATCTAAAGTTAGTGCAAATTTCCAAGGAATAGCAACTGTGTGAAATCAGAGTTTCACATTAATCAAATAATAAAATATAAAAAGTATCTTCGAGTAAGTATGTAACAATTAATCCTATACTAATACCATTGAATAAACGGAAAATATATAGCCGACAAGTTTGAAATTAATTCAAGCCTAACATTTAAAAAAAAAAAAAAAAAGAACTTTTAAAAGGTATGAATTGGAAAAAGGAGAAAACTCTGGAAACAGAAGGGACATAATCCTTTACATTAAGTGCTGAGGACGGACGTCTAAATCCGCTTCGGATTTGCATTAAGTACTACCTAATTATACACGCTTCTCTCTTCTCGTTTCAAAAAAATATATGTTACATTTAATTCTGTAAAGCTATAAGAGGGTTGGGTTTAAATAATTTATAAATTAAAAAAAGTCATTAATCCTATCGGTATAACTACAGAACATACAATCGGTCATAATTACAGAACAATATTTTCTCTAAAAAAGAAATAGTACAAGATAATTTAAATAAATAATCTCTACTATGATGTAAAAGGAAGAGCCATTTTTCGTTTGTGATCACTAACCGCGAAAACTACTGAACTAATATTTGCCAAATTTTACCTATATCTCTTCATAGCTCAAGGAAGTAATAATAAATTAATAATATATAATGCATAATAGTAATAATAAAAATTAAAATTAATTAAAACTGATTTGTACAAGACTAAAACAAGAAACTGCCGTCGTTTCAGACTACTTCAACATTTACTAGACAAACGTTCAAAGCTCCCAATTAATTACAAAATACTCATATACATGACTGTGATTAGACATATTTGGACGTACGTAGTTGAGCTTTGGGGCTCCACTAAACCATCCAATTCATCTCGTATTCAATCCTCACAATCCAAAATCCTTCGTAAAATCCTCAATGCTCCTTACTTTGTCACCAATAAACTTATCCATGAAGATCTTAATGTTCCATATGTTGCTGATTTAGCCCATACCAGATACCTATCCTTTCATAGTAAGCTCCATAACCACTCAAATCCATTAGTTTCTAAACTTGCTTCCCACTCCATTCCTGATAATCCTCCGAGGCGTCTGAAACGAAGATGGCCTAGAGACCTTCTAGTGTTGAAGTTTTAATAAAGTTCTACTGATGAGTAGTTCTTTTCAAGTTTTAACATGTTATTATAATCGTTGTCAATGCATTTACTTGATGTATATATTGTGTACAGTTGTAAATTTCAACAAATGTATATATAAAAAAAAAATTAATTTGTTATTAAAAAAGCGATAATATTTGGTGCGCACAGAAGTTTTGAAATCGACCATTTGCTTATCGATTATGCATAAATCGACCATATGCTCATTTGAAAGGCGTGCACCATTCAAGAGAGGTTACAAAGGTAGAGTGTCTCTAGAGCTTAAAACTGATAATAAAATTTAAATTATTTTCAACTAAATAGTTATTTCAAAAGCTACAATTATGTGGTGCGACGTGTGGATCCTAGATGAGTTTGAAAATCGACCGATATGTGGTTACTCTACAGTAGAGTTCACAATGGTAAAACTACTGATCCCATCTGTACCAAATTTAAAACTGCCTCGTTTTAATAGTCCTAGGAAGATTTAGGAATCATATAATTTTCAATAGTATAAATTCAAATGTACAATGTTGAGTGGAAGAAACGATTTGCGAAACAGTTGTACAACTTTATGGTTAGAAATTAAAATCAAACCAAAAATGTCGATCCTTTGCTTTTTGGTATTGTGTGCAAATATATGGACTCATGCGGCTTTTTTTGTGAGCACTGATAATAGAGTCCATTATCAAACCATCTGGCTAACCAACTCATGCATTAAAATTAAAAACTGGATGTCTAATAATACTTTTACGTAATCTTCAACCACCTTATCAGTGCAATTTAACCAGGTTAAAAATTACTGCTAAACATGGAAGTATTATTGAAGAAGTAATGGTCAACTGCATACTTCAATACAAGATTTTGTATCGATAGTCGAATAAAACTACTATATTAGGTAAATATACAGGGTGTTCAGCATAAGACTGCAGTAACTTCGAGAGACGATTCTAGGCATCATTTGCAACAAAAAATTTCATATAAACTATATCTCGATTCTCATCCGTTTCATAGATATTTTTAATTTTGTTTTATCAAGAAATATATAATTTTTGACAAATAATTGTCTATATTTCCTGAACTTATAAACCTAAATAGCAGCGTCCAGTATTTAACTTATTGATCCAAACATATGAAATAGCAAGTTGCAGATTCCGTTCCAAAACTTTGACTGCATTTTTCTCAGAAATATTACATATGTTACAAACGTGCACTACTCAAAAAAAACTTATACACACAAAAATCTTTCGACTGGTATACCATGAATTGTGATAATTTCTAAAATTGATACTGAAATCACTTATTAACTACAACAAACAGGGAGATGCAACATCGGCATTTTGGGAAATACTGCGAGAATGCTCAGAAATGTTAAATAGTTTTTCTGTTTTTTTTTTCGTTAAGACCGCTGTGGATCACGCTACAATTTTATTCGTCATGAAGGAAACCCGGCAATCATCTTCTCCAGGATCTCTTTCCCGCTCTGACCTTCGCCCATCTCGCCTTCATCCTCTCACTGTGCTCCTTCCTCCTCTCCTGAGACCACACAGGCGTGCTCGGTCTGCTCACCCTTCCGCACTCACTCCGCCTCCTCTCCTCCACTTCCCTCTTGTACTGTGCTCTGTTGTGTATTGTGCTTTCCTTTATTCCTGTTTCCTCGTTGCTTTTGTGCCTCCAGCCTTGTTCGATCTTTTTTGGACCCAGGATCCTTCTGATCATTCTTCTGTCGACTAATTCAATTTGTTCCATACTTCTGTTCAGGATTAGCGTCTCACTAGCGTAGAGAGCCTCTGGTTGTATGACTGTCATATAGTGTCTTAGTTTTGCTTTCTTGGATAGGCATTTTTTGGAATATGTTGTTCTGGTGAGGTAATAGGCTTTCTCCATTTTGTTTTTTCTTTCTTTGATCCCTTTCGGATCTAGTCCGTTCGCTGTGATCTGTTCTCCCAGATATTTAAAGTGACTGACCTGTTCGATCTTCCCTATGTTTGTGTCTATGTGTTCAGGGACCGTCTTGTCTCCTGAGATGAATTTTGTTTTTTCTACCGAGATGTACAGTCCTACGGAGTTAGCAACTTTCTCTAGTAGGTTGATTGCTTCCGCCGCATCTCTGTAGTTGTTTGTGAGAGTTGCGAAATCATCTGCGAATGCTAGGCAGTCTATGTTAAGGTTGTCTCTCTTGGAACCCAATTGTATAGGTTTTATGCCTGCGCTTATCATGAGTTCTCTCCATTTCCTCACCACTTTCTCAAATACGCATTTTCTATGTTTTAATAATAGAAAAGTAATTTAATCACAATTACAAATTTATCTTATTCTAATATTTGAAATTTGAAAAAAAATTAAGATAGTTAAATTAAAATTTACAATAATTGTTCAAAATGTCCTCCCTCTTCTATTATACATATAGTCGAGTAAAATAAGGCTCCAAAAGGCCGTTTTCAAGAAAAAATTGCATAACTTTTATTCTCAACGGATCTTTATGTTTTTTGGGGTGCTGAATCCGAATCTGAAGTTTGCTACCACGGCAACCATCGGCTTCATATTCAAAATCGAAAAAAAAACCCGTTATTTTTGTGTTTTTATCGATAATACGATAACGAAGTTTTTATCGAAGAAAGTCTTCAAATAATGATTGTAGCTGGAACTAGTACCTACATAATGAAAAAAGCTTGTGTCACAAAAGTGATAGCTTATGTATTTGTAAATTTAACCACCTTTCAGATTGAAAAAAAAAACATTTTGAATCGGACAAATACTTTCGGAGTTATAATATCCCAGACGCCTAAAGGAGTTAGAGCGACAAATGTGCCAAAGCACACTTGGATTTTACAACAGTACGTTTTTATTAGCGGGCTGGCATGTACATTTTACGGGGTTTGATTAAAAATTTCATTTATAGATTCTTATAGTAAATTTAACCAGCTTTAAGATGAAAACAAGTAATGTTGTATCGGACAAATAGTTTCAGAGTTATAGCCAAAAGGGTACGACAAACGTGTTTCCGCGGAACTGTGGGACTGACGGCAAGTTGGCCAATTTCTCCATTTTTTCCCAATAACGTAACTTCGCAAAAAATGGTCCGATTTCAGCTAAAATTATTATTTGAAGACTTTCTTCAAAAAAAACTTCGTTATCGTGTTATAGATAAAAAAAACTAAAATAACGGGTTTTTTTTGGCGGTTTTTGCGATTTTGAATATGAAGCCGATGGTTGCCGTGGTAGCAAACTTCAGATTCGGATTCAGCACCCCAAAAAACATAAAGATCCGTTGAGAATAAAAGTTCCGCAGTTTTTTCTTGAAAACGGCCTTTTGGAGCCTTATTTTACTGGACTATATGTATGATAGAAGAGGGAGGACATTTCGAACAACTATTGTAAATTTTAATTAAACTATCTTAAATTTTTTTCAAATTTCAAATATTAGAATAAGATAAATAGGTAATTGTGATTAAATTACTTTTCTAATAATAAAACATAGAAAAACTATTTAACATTTCTGAGCATTCTCCCAGTGTTTCCCAAAATTCCGATGTTGTATCTCCCCGTTTTTGTAATTAATAAGTGATTTCAGTATCAACTTTAGAAATTATCACAATTCATGGTATACCATTCGAAAGGCGTTTGTGTGTAGAAGTTTTTTTTGAGTAGTGCACGTTAGTAAAGTATGTAATAATTTTGAGATAAATGCAGTTAAAGTATTGGAACAGAATTAGAAACTTGCTATTTCATGTGATTGGATCAATAAGTTAAATACTGGACGCTGTTATTTGCTATGAAGTCTAAATAAGGATATTTTTTAAACAATTTAATCTTTTTTCTAATGAGCATATTGAAATTCCTCTAGGTTTAATAGTTCGGGAAATATAGACAATTATTTGTCAAAAATAGAAATTTCTTGATAAAACATAAAATTAAAAATATCTATGAAACGGATGAGAATCGAGATATAGTTTATATGAAATTTTTTGTTGCAAATTATGCCTAGAATCGCCTCTCGAAGTTACTGCAGTCCTGTATATTGCTGAACATCCTGTATATACGTTTTTTACTGAGGAGAGCGGACAAAGACGCGATGTAAGCAGAACTCGAAAAACCGCGAAATTTGAGCACTGTTTTAAATTTTTCGCTAATAACTTGTTAGCTATATGATTTTGAGTAAAGTTTATTTACACTATTAAAGACTATTAATTTTAGTTAAAAGTTAACCTTCTTCTTTAACTGTAGTTTTATAAACTATATTTACATATTTTAACTTAACAAATGTGTTAAGTCTCATTTTCTTTGAAATATTATTTATTTTAAATTAATTTATGACCAGAGCTTTTTTTTTAATGGATACTCATGAATGAGAAGGATATTAATTGTATTTTTGTCTGCAAAGTACTTTTTAACAACTGGAAGCGTTGGTACATATTAATACCGTTTTTTGTATCTCCTAAAAGGTTTTACAATTTGTACTTATCCTATTTTGTAAGTCGATGCCTCGTTATATTAAATGATATAAATGAAAATTGAAAATTTTCCTAAAATTGTGAAATTTAATGAATTTATTATATCCCCCCCCCCCGTCACTTCTGAAGGAAGGTAATGAGCGCTCAGACTTCACTTTTCTTTTAGTAATCCTACACTAATTAAATATCAAAGCTTCCTTTTTACATAGAAGAGGAAGGATATACTTAATTAAAATTTCATTTTCTAAGTTCCTCAAGAATATTTGAAATAATAAATAAAAAGAATATATTTAAAATAAAATATTTTAAAAATATATCGGGTTGTCCGAAAATTAATGCAGACTTTTAATGTTTTCATTAAATCACTTATCTAAATAATAAACTGTTTACGTTTGGTGGATTATTCCTTTGTACGTAAGTCTTCATTAATTATTTATCCTCTTCCAAAAAAATATATTTGTTTACATCTGCAATATATCACTAGATATATATCCAGATAAAATCCAGTTTGTAATGAGATGTCAAAGCACGATTTTCGCCTAATTCCGTTTAATAAGCTCGGTCGGATCAGGGTACAAGAGCTCAAAAAACATTAAGCAAGCCTAAACAGTGAGTGCTAAACAAGAAAGGTCGTGGAAGGAATGAACATTTTCTAAGAACTTTTGTCGAAGAAAACCCCAGAACAACTGTTCGAGAATTCGCAGAGAATCTCTCTATCAAAAAATCGACCATCATAATCTTTTAATGGATAAAACATTCGATTTAGTCCAGCCAGTCGATGGAGGTCTGAAATGGGGTGTTGAGTGTAATATAATACAATACGGTATAACATAGCACAACAGTACTTATGAAAATTTTTGTCGTAGGATGAACATTTTAGACGATATGGAGGAAAGTTTAACAGAAAACGTGAGGTAAAAATTTTTTTCCAAAAATGTTCACACTTGGCAAACGTACATCTCGGAAATGGTACAGAATATGAAAAATGTGTATGAAATAAAAGTTGTAGAGTATTTCAATTATGTTAATTTATTAAATAGTCATGTTTTGCATACAATACACCGTTTTTCGAAAAACCTTGGATTACAGAAAACGGAATCTATAATGCTTTATTGACTAGACTAATTTGTGTAACACGATCTCTACATTGTCTGAATGCAACTAAATCGAACGATTCTGCCTTCGATATATTGAAGTCTTTCTTTATGAAAAAATTGTTGATAATTTTTTTTTTCCTCCGTCCTCCCATTCTCCAGCCGTCTCCTCATAGAACGATTGCCTCATGTTTTGTTTGGCAATCGAACGTTCTGTGGAAAATAAAAAAAAAAATCTATAAAAAATTTTATGTCTAATGGTGCTTTTACGCAATCTCCAACTGCTAATCAGTGCGATTATAAACTAGATTAACACCTTCACTGCGGCATCGGTCCTCGGGGACCGATACAAATTGAAATAATAAAAATATCTATATAAAAAAATCATGAAGAAATAATGCTGAACAAGCACATGCTAAAATACAAGCATCTTATCGATAAACAAAAGAACATTATATATATAATAAAAGAAAAGCCATTTTTCGTTTTTGATCACCAACCACGAAAATTTTTGAACCAATCTGTACCAAATTTTAACCACATCGTCTCAATAGTTCCAGGATGGTTTAGCAATAATAAAAACTACTGATTTTTCCATTAATTTATAACGGTGAAGTTTGAACATTGACCGATAGATGGCGAGCGCCATTTAACATGAGAGGTTACAAAGGTACAGTGTTATAAAGAACTTGATGTTAATAAAATTTACTTATAATAAATTAAGTTATTAAATACGTGGAGCCACGTGTGGATCCCAATGAAGTTTGAAAATGGACTAATATGTGGTTAACACCAATCCGTAATACAATGTAAAACAGTAGAACTACGGGACTAATAACATAGTTTTAGAAATGTTTAACAATAATAACATTTACAACAATAAAAATTTAAAAGTACAATGTTGAGTAGCCGAAACGAGGTTTGCCACACTGAAAATACTTTTATGGTTAGAAATTGAAATCAACCAGATGAAATCAATACAATTATTTCTGCAGAATAAAAACTATCAAACTAACCAAATCAAAATTCCGTTCCTTTGCTTTTTGGTTATAAGATTAAAAATATTTATGGACCTGTAGTTGTAAATTCTGATAATGCAGTCCATTATCCGCAAGAGTTTATTGATAGTTCCTGCCTATCTGGATTACCAAATCCAGTAATCTTCAAACACGAGATCAGTGCAATTTTAATCAGTTTAAAAATGGCCGCTATGCGTGAAAATATCGTTGAAGAAATAATGTTCAATTGTATACTTCAATACAAGTATTTGTTTTACCAATAAACAAATAAAAGTTAAATAATTAGTTAATTTTTTTAAAGTTCCTTAATTATGAGAGCGGACGAAGTCGCAACGGAAGATGCTAGTAGGCTCGGTCGAGACATGGTCATTAATAATAAATTATCCGAAATATTAAATGATTTGTCGTTTTTAATACAATACAGAATGAGTTAATTAATTTACGTTATTAAATAGTGCAATGAAAAAGCTTTAAAATGATGACAGTAACAATATTCTAGGATAGGAAAAATTGGAGATAACGTTTGTCTAGTACTCCTTAACACTTGCCCTTCTGTATTGCGTTTCGAATCCGCCCAGAAGGGGGTTGACGCTTTTCAGGGATGGGCTTGATGAAAAGGGTTCTTTCTTCACCATGGAAAGGGTACCTACCTAAAGATAGTCCAGTTCCCGACAGGGTTATTGTGTGTAAGGTAGATTAATACCCACTATGAGAGAAACCTGCAGTGATCTTAGTCCGGCAATAAAAGACATATAATATAATAATACAAAATTTCAAATTTAATTTTTTCGCCATTTTATAGGAAATCACCCATTTTTCAACAACCCGAAAATTATTTTTAAATGTGAAAAAATGATCTGAAATTGAAGAATATTACCCGCATTGGCAGTACTGGTAATGGAGAAGTCTAAAATATAATGCAAAAATTAAAAAAATTCTAAATTATTATTTAACTTTCCTTTATCGCTTTAATTACCATAGACTGTATTTGATTCTACTGTACTCCGATGCTTTCTGAATAAAGACGAAAGTATATGAAAAACATAATAGGAAATGAAGGGAGCAGACTGGATGCAGAGGGGAGTCCTATCACGAGATTATCTCGCGACATGAAGCGCTGATTAAATATTTCACAGATGGATCTCAACTGACATCACTCAATACCTCAACGCCCAGCTGGGGTTCTCGAGCATGAATCGAATATCTTACTCTCATATATTCTAAACCATGTAAATATACATAACCATTTACGTTTTTTATTTGTTTAACTTATACAAATAAATTAGGATTTTGTTTTATATATATTTTTTTTTGTTTTTACGTTATCATCAAACACACATAGAAAAATATAAACGAACAAAAAGCTTAATTCGATGCTTGATTTTATTATCGTTCAATGCTACAGTAATTATCACCACAGACAGTAGACATAAATGTTATTTTGTTGGCTTTGTGATAAGAAAGGATGACACAGTATCTTGTCACAATATTTCATGTGATCTGTCTTTAAGGATACATTGACACTAAAATAAACAGCTAACAGATATTTCATTGAAATATTAATAAAAAATACACAGTTTATTTTATATTCTTATCAATGTAATATAAAACCTCGATGTGACATAAAAGTCAAAAACCTCGTGCCAAACATTCTATTCATAGTAGGCAAATATGTATTTACATAGGCGTACAAAGAGGGGCATAGTTAGAGAAAATCATAAGAATGAAAAAAAAATAAGGTTAACAAAATTTTAAAGTGTTTTAAATCAATGGTTTCATAACTTTTCATCGATTTTGAGTTCCTGTGGACAAGGCAACACGGTTTCAAGCATTGATCTTTATTTTCATCGAAAAGATCTTTATTTTGTAGATCTTCATTCTTTCACTACTCAGACCATTTAATACCTACCAACTCTTCGTATCACCCAAAAAAATCATAAATTCCACAATCCCCTTCTTAAACAAACTTCTATCCTGGATCTCATCATATCTGACACATTTTGGCAAAGTTTTCAAACATTTACAGAAGCGAGAAACCGAAACAAAATATTTTCAACCAACATTATAGGTATAAATAATATTCATATAAACTTGTGGATTGGCCAGAGTACTATTGAATCGATGTTTATACCGATATATTAAGCTGTCTGTTTATTGTTTATTTGGGCTTAAAGTCCTAATGTACTCCAACTATAGCAGAAAGATGGGGACCAACCTATTCTAGCCAGGGTGGGCAGGTCAAGATTTATTTGTGGGTTCCCCACGAAATAAATTTTAACCCGCCTAGGTGGGATTCGAATCCTGAACCTTCAGAACCGATTGCGCTGGGACCCTCGCCCCAACACCATTGTAAAGCTCTTCATTCTTTTTTATCTTCCATTCACTAACCACTTGTCTTAGGCCTAGGATTTTTTTTTTTTTTTTAAGGGTTCCCCGTTAATATGAGCAGATAGATACTGCGAGGTATACAAACGCTTTGACATTTTATCACCGTGTTGCTATTTCTAATTTTGGCATTTACACATACTGAATTTTTATTATAAAAATTTTTCGTCAGGTGGTATGCCATTTCCATTTGCTCTATCCCTGCATGCTTCTTAATCCAGACCTATCTTAGATAATTCGAACTAAATTGAATGCTTTATTCATTTGATTTAATACTAACATTCCCAGTCTATTTATAAATAAAAATCTTGTGCTGTAAAAGCAAGCAAAAAGGAAATAATAAATTCATAAGACATCCAAATATTATGAGAATGATTTCATTGTTAGGGTTTCCAGTTCTAGAAAGCCCTATATGATATTAACCGTGAGTCAGAAGTTTCACTACATCGTTTTTTTAAGTCTATCCTTGCGGTTTGTTAATTGTAATAGACAAATAAATTTTAATTGAAATGCTATATCAGTATGAAGTATTTGGATTCCAGGAATAAATGCGAATTCTTCAGTCGCTGTTCCAGTAAGAACTAGTGCTTCAATGATTTTTCTACTTTTAGCTGTAATTTTAAACCTGGTAACATTCTACATTAGTGGTTGAAGAGTACGTAAAAACATAATTGGAAATCCAGTTTTTATATCAATATCAAGCTCTAGATAACACCGTAACACTGTTTTTCAAACTTCATTAAAATGCATATATTTATCGCTTTTTAAATGATAATATAATTGAAAATCAGTACGTTATATTATTTCTACACCTTCCTTGAACTATGAAGATGATATAGCTTCTATATCAAGATGATATTGATTTTATTTTATTTAATTTTTTTGTTCTTTCGTTTATTTCGAGTAATCAGCCATCTTGAGTTTTCCGTTTAGCCGGCAAGAACCAAAGGCGATCTCATAAAGATAGGGCTATTTAAAGACCCAGAAGATCAAGAAGATAAGGCTTCAGGTACACTAGGGGTTCGGATTACTGGTACATTTGGACCAAGGGACCATATGTTACGATGGGCGGGCATTCGGGAGGCGGTGCAACACCTGGCTCTTCAGTGGACTATATTGTTTCATCAGAGGAGTGGGTCTGTATCCGCTCTAGAGGAGAAAGAAGAATAGCCACTCAGTTTTAAAGTATTTAGTTTAACACTGCTGCAATGACATGCAATAAACAGGTAAAAGATAATAAGGTCATTAAAAAAAAACACTGATTTTATAAACAGTAATATTTATTTATAAACAATAATACATTTTGAGTAATAATGTTATTTTAGTTTCATTTATAAACTAAGTAAAATAATAATAATAATATTATATTCAAAAAGAATAGCAAGAATTTTTTTTTTTAAATGTAGTTGTATATCTATTTTTCTAAGGGCTCAGTATGATTTTAAACAATCAATGATTTATGCACATATAACGGTCTGCATCAATTAGTTATTTAGGTATAAAAATAGAGAATAAATTAAGAGCCAAGGATTTTTTTTTTGTAATCCCCTATTTACTTTTACTGATTTAAGACACAAATAAGTCCCAACTAAACCTTACATTCTTCCCCTATCCAACCCTTACAACCCAAAATCCTTCGAAAAATCCTTAATGCTCCTTACTTTTTTACAAATAAATTTATCCATTAATGTCATCATCATATACTATGATAGGTACCATACTATGGTACTACCATAGTACCATACTACCATGGTACCATATACCTATCCTATACTATACTATGTACTACCTAACCTATCCCATACTATGATACCTATCCTTTCATAGTAAACTCCGTAACCATATAAATCCACTAGTTTCTCAACTTGCTTCCCATTCTATTCCCGAAAACCCTCCGAGGCGTCTGAAAAGAAGATGGCCTAGAAACCTTCTAGTGTAGAATTTTTATTGAAGTGCTACTGATGAGTAGTTCTTTTCAAGTTATGACATGTTATTGTTATCATTATCAACACATTAGCTTGATGTATATATTTTGAACAGTTGTAAATTTTATTAAATGAAAAAAAAGACACAAATACAAAGTAAGACCGTCCCGTTTTCCGCATATAATGCATTCTAAGGGAGATCTGTATAAAGGAACTTTTTTTATTTATCTATCCATTGAAATTTACAGCTGTATTCACACCATGTCAATTGCTTGTGAAGCAAATACCCACTGGCAGAACTTCAATATAAGTACGGTATGAGGCTATATTCTTTTTAGACGCCTCGAAGTGTAGTCGGGAATAAAATGGGAAGCACGTTGAGAGACTAGTGGGTTAGAATAGTTATGAAAGAATATGTATAACTATTCTAATGGATTCTAAGGGATACGTTGTGACAAAATAAGGAGCATAAAGGAATTTGAATTGCATGGATTGTATACAAGATGAATTGGTTTTGTAGAGACACATATTTCAACTCTGTATGTCTAATTACTGCCGTGTAAATGAGTATTTTATAATTAATCGCTATCATACAGCGCTTGTCTAATAAACGTTTAAAAAGCAATTTCTTGTCGTTTTGGTGGATATAGTCATGTTTGTGGTCCAAGTTAAACGTTTGTTTAGATGGAGTCCTGGGATCTGTTCAACACAGCGATCTGTGGATTATTCAGGAACATTTTTGAATAGGAATTTAATACAAATCATTATTCAGAGATAAGCCACACTCGGCGTTTGGGAAAAAGGGTATGGAAAGCCATCTACGGAAATTTTATTTTTTGTTGATTTTAAATAGGCGCTGCCATCTAACATTATAGGGAATGAAGGATCTGAAAATCATAAAATTAACAATTCGTTTGTTGGGGCTTAGCGTTCCTGTGTAACCCAACTGGGGCAGGAATCCTATGGGATTTCAACTGATTCTAGCCACATTGGTAAAGTCAAGATTTCATCTGTAGATACGCCACTAAATACATTTCTATCTGACCGATGAAAAGACTACGGTAATGTTGAATCGCTTGGTTCGTGGTCAAGTTGACAATTTAAAAACGATGGAGAGTAAAAACAGGTGTGGTCATGAACACAAGGAAGTGTCGAGATGGGCCGAATTTCATCATAACTACTTGACAACTAATCTCTTGGACAACAACTTTAATCATGATTAAATTAGATGGTTGACTCCTGGAAATTAGGTATCAAATAACAAACTAAGATTAAATTTTGCCCAACTCTGCCGAAAACTTAATTATCTGTATCAACCTAACTCGAACCTGAGCCAGGAAGTTCCAGAGCCAACACTCTGAGCAACCGCATATCCCATTAGCATAATTATATCTTTTCATTCTGTAATTAAAATATTAAATAATAGAAATGAATTAATATATTTTCTTTTCTACTTTTTTTATTTGTTACCGCCAAAAATAATAACAAACAAATAGGTTCGATCCCAACTGGTCGTGTTAAAAACTTTTCGTGCGGAAAAAACTCACGAAATGAATCTTGACGTCTTCACCCTGGCAAGAATAGGTTGGTACTCGTAGGTTAATCCATCCTTCCTGTCCTAGTTGGAGTACATAAGGACGTTCAGCCCCAACACACAAACAACATTATTATAAATATTTCGACAAACAACAAACAAATAAGCACAGGACTACTGAAAATAAACAGGCGAGCCAAGGTAGGGAATAAACCCGTCGTCGCTTAAAGAGTTGGTTAAAAGCAATCGAATTCAGGACGTCACTACCCCTCAACAATTGTGTTTGGATCCCACCCTCCAACTGCCTCACCTATTGGACAAGAGTCAACCTATCTGTTTTATCTTCCTTCTTGTTCCATGCCTTCAAACTCCGACCACCACGTCTATGACCGGCTAAATCTGCAGCAAAACAATCCAACAACAATGCAGCAAATAATACGTAGTAAGACTTTGGAAAGGACCGAAGTCCTCTACGTTTTCCCCTTCAACCAGGAAGGTCTATTGGGATAATGAACTTCCAAAGAGGAAAGGCGGGAATTGTATCCTGTTACATAACGTATGTGAAGCAGGCATAGCCTTCTCTATTGACCAACTCTTGGCGATCCGATAATGACTGCGATCACCCCCCACATGCACCCAAAGGTACTGGGGGGGTCTACCACCTCAATAAATGAGGTTGGATCCCAGCCTCTTTGGCGGGGAAAGCACAGGGCTCGAGTGGTTTATCAAGTCGATAAAGAGTATTATGGTGAAGTATTTTATTTTTTAAAGTAAGAATCTAATTTTCTTATAAAGGATCAGGATAATCTTATAATTTAATCAAGGTTAATGTTTAATTGTTTTCACGTGTTCCTATACTTCTGTTCTAGAAATTCAGCTTTTCTTATTAATTGATGACGTTCGTATCAATGGAAACAATAAACTAAAATTTAAAAATTTAACTTCTTTTAATACATAGATTTAATTAAATTCATTGAGCTTATTGAAAATAATTCCATAGGTCAATTAAGGCCTAGTATCAATGGTAAATACAATTTTATTTTTTTAAACAGTATTATTACTTATAAAACAACTCTACTTGTTATATTGTAATTGTACGAAAACTCAATGGTTAGGCAATACTGTTACAAAACCAAAATTAAACATTACAGAACGCACTTAAAATTAATCAATATGTTCGAGTGGAAAGTGGACCCTAGCCTTTGAAGATATCTGGTGAATAATAAACTAGACTTAAACTAAGACCAGGACTTTGCAACTTAATACTTCTTTATTGCAAGTACAATATAAACCCGCCCCCTTCATTTTGATATAGAGCTACTCCCAATCATTAAATCTATAAAAAAATGTATATAAAACTTTTAGGACCTCCGCCATTCCTATAGATATAATAAAAATTTCAGCCTTTATACCCATAAAACTCTGTTTTATTATCGCTCCACTTTATTTATGTTTGTCTGCTTCGAAGTTTTTGCACAACCCAGGTTATTAGAATTAAATTTTAAAATATAAGATTCCTCTTATATTTCTTCTAAAGGCTCATGTTTCTTAATCACATGATAACCATGTACACCTAACTTTAACATTAATCATTTTAAATAATAACAAAAAAAAAAAAATGAATGTATGGATGATAATTTTGTAAAATATGAAGATATCACAGGTAACTACTAGCAAAGAAGTTAAGCAAAATAGATGGGCAATGACTTTGGTCTAATAGTCACTAGTCGACTAGTCGGCTGGCAAAGAGGACAATTATCATAGCTTTTTTTTACCGCATCGTTAGCTCACACTCCACGGGCGGGGACTTTTAGTATTTGACTTCCTTGTCTTTACCTTCCAACTATTTCTAACGAAGCTGTGAAGTCAAAAATTATCGCATATTTCATGCACTCAGTGTTTATTGACTGGACTACCATTTCAAATTAAGACTACGCGATGATAGGTGGAGTAAGTTTGATACGTCACTTATATTTTTAACTCAGCTCACGTATAAATCAAATGTAAATAAAAATATAATTACTTAAAAATATAAATTAAAATAGGACATAACTACAGAACCAGGTACATGTAAAACGAATATTATAGAATACAGCTCTCCTAGGTTGCGAATAACCGCAAAGAAGTTAAAACTGTGACAACCAAAGTTTAACTTCATGTTTACAATTCATATTAATATCAAAATAAATTCTAAATTTATTATGACCCCAAAACATACAAAGAGCTGTTACGGCGAAGGGGTTTCGCTCCCCTAGTTAAGGCACAAAGGGACAACATTGTCCGATCCTCCCTCGCAAAGGATTGGTATAACAGGAGCTTTGGTTGGGACAACTTCAATAATCATGATTTCTCTTATTTCCATTCGCTTTTTTTTCAGACAAGCAGAAAATGCTTAGTCAACTTAACCGCTTTGTCAGAATGATGAAAAGATCCCGTTGCAACATCTATCTACAGTCAATTGCAACGAAACTACTCAGCCATGGATAAAGACGTCATTTACCGTTTAATCTATGATTGAGTCCGGAGAAGCTAGAAAATGCACTCCACTACTTTTCTAACGCACATAGACAAATAATCTATAAATTAAAAATAGTAAGTAAAAAATGAAAAATAAATGTTTAGAATTCCAAAATTCCCTTATCATTGATCGATCAAACGTAAAAGCCAGTGAAAGATACTGGTTTCAGATATGCTTTTTGAATGCTTTTTCCTTGGCCACTCTCCTTCCCAAAAATTAGTTTTCCTCCTTAAGGATACTATTTTGATTTTTGCAAAAATTTAACAATTTTTAAAATGGAGGAAGGACATCCTTGGTCATTCTCCTTTTCAACAAATTAGTTTTCATCCTTAAGTATACTATTTTGAAATATTAGTATTCGTCCTTAAGGATAATATTTTAATTTTTGCTAGAATTTAACGATTTTTAAAATGGAGGAAGGACATCCTTGGTCACTCTCTTTTCCAACAAATTAGTTTTCGTCCTTAAGTATATTGTTTTGAAGTATGCCAGGATCTAACGATTTTAAAAAGGTGGGAGGATGTTCCGCTATTTTTGTCCTTTTGAAAATTTAATTAATTATTAAGTGTTTACCCAAACACTCTCTCTTGGGTTTTTGTCCTGTTGGTGCTTTTCTAACGCACATAGACAAATAATACTACAATAATACACAAAAACTACAAGATAAAATGATACACTATTCCAACAAATAATACAGATTCTAGTTTTTCTAATTAAAAAAGTATAAATTTAGATGAAAAGACATTAAAATAGTTGGTGATTTTGATTACACACAAAACTTGACTAACCGAGTCTCGCTCAATCGACCATTCTGCAGTTTTATTTCATAATAATATGTAGTCTTTTTCTTCACAAAGTATTTTATTCCCGAACAAGACATAAGGCAATCTCACTACAAGCATTACTACTAGAAGGCCATTCGTCTAGTATCATTCGTGCTGCCTACCTCCATCTGGAATTCCCTAGCCACTCCTATTCGTAAAGCTGCTTCCCTTACTTACTTTTAAAAAAAATTATGTTTGCACCTTTTAGACAATCTTCCGCAAACATGTAAATAATAAAGTAAATATTTACAATTATCATATCTTTTCATATACTATTGTATTTTATGTTATCATTTTTTTTTACTGCCGACAATATATTCCGTAATTATAGAAGTATTTAATTTGTAAATAATACGGCGAGACAATTGTACCTGTAATTGTGCAATGTTATTATTCTTTGGGGACAATAAGTCCCAGAGTTAAGTTTATTTTTCATTTCATTTAATTTTCATTTTCAAGGCCGGAGGATGGGGAATTAAGAAATATAAATTATAAGGAAGGAACTGATACAGTGGCGAATAAATCCAAACATCAGATGACATATATTTTCGTATTTCCGAAATCAATGCTGAGTTCCAAGGTCAGAGTTGTACTACTTAAAATTCTTCTTAAAGAAAACCATAAATAAAATAATTGTCAAATTTGTCCATTTAATATTTTAATAGAATAAAAATAGAATTATTTCGCTAGTACAAATTACGCAAACAAGCAGACCAGCGGTATCCGCCCCTAAAGAAAAGATACTTCCAGAAAAATTACTGAGTCAGGAAATAAAACAGCTTAGTCGCCTCTAAATATCCAATGGCCTGGCACCACTATCACGATTATATTTCTCGTTTTATCAACGATTATAAAAATCCCATTTGTGCACTTTAAAAAAAATAAATATACAAAGTGTTAAAATGTAGTAATTTTGATAAATTATTTGAGTGACGGGTACAGTAGGGGCACAAGAGTGAATAAGGCTGTTAGCACTATCTTATCACACCTTGATTGATAGCATTTCAAGAAATATGTAAACACACGAAGTTATTAGAACCTCATCAGGAACTACAAAATATATAATAGAATTTTTGTTTTATATCTTGTGAGAGGTTGTTTATATATACATATATATATATATATGTATAATAATTAACTTTTATAATATTTTATTTATCAATTTATAAGCATTATTTCTGTTTCTCACAAGTAGCATACTGTAATATAATTTGATCATTTAAAAAAATAAAATAAAATGAAACACAATTTTTATTTCTCGATATATCCTAATCTACTAATGTCAACGATTTTTTCTTATCTCTTACTCCGAAAACCTTGAAGAATCCATAAATGACTCAGAGATCGCTTGTTAAATAAAATTTTATTAATTTGATTTTCTTCCATTTAGTGTTATACTCATTTTCATATATTTTGTTTTTAAGAGAACAAAAAAAATTAAATTAAATTAAAACTAAATAAGTATTTCTTTTACAGTGATTACCGATTAAGTTGGTGATTACAGCTCAGTTGACAAGGAACAGAAGTTTTAAATCTGAAAACCAACTTCTTTTCCTCAGGCTAGAGCGTGTCAAAATGTTATATTTTTGAATGTCAAAACAATATTACATGATAGCAGACACAAAAATTGATAGATTTGTACGTAAATAACCAAGACGAAATAGGAAATCGATTTCAAGCAGCTGAACAGAATCTTCCCCAACCCCCAGGTGAGAGTATCAGTTAACTGGTTTGGGCAGCTGTCATTGCAAGGACTGATAAAACATTTAGACCAACTTACTGTCATTTTCATTTGATAATTTCTAAACAACAATAATATTTCTATGATGAACATTAAATATATAAAAACACTAACACTAAATTTGTGTATATAAAATATGTTAATATGGTGATAGTGATTAAAAACAATACTTTGGTGAGTGTGACATTAAAAAAATATTAACTCATGTTTATGTTATTACAATAATCACTATTGAACAAAATTTTAAATATAAATACTGATATTTTAATAATAATAATTTTAATAAAATTATCGTTAAAGTTAAAAATAGGATATTTTCAAATAAACATTTCATATTTACTAGGTTTAGTTCAAATTAAATTTATGCTGATCAAGTACTCCAGTCTTTACTGAATGACGGGGGGTGACAGACGAGTCAGCGAGATTTTATCTGTTTATGATTTGGGAGCGTCAGGGGAACGTATTCAAATCTTTGTAAAAGTACAAAGCTGGGATATAACAATCGTTATTAGTTACTAATAATTAAGTATTTTTGAATAATAATAAATTTACTAAATAAAAAAATTAAAAAATATAAATAATTAAAATTATTTATTTTTCTCTGATTTGTTTTTTTCGGATCAAATACTAAGATTAAGTATTTTTTTCAAACATGAATAAATTATTTTTTTGTTTTTGCAAAATAATCCGATTGAAAAGTAAACTGAAAAGCCTAAACACGCTAATTATTGCAGATATAATCAGTTAAATACTCACATGTATTTTGGAAAAATTATCAATTGAGTTTTTTTTTTAAAATTAGTATCCTTGAATTTAACATGCTTTACCATGGAATCACAGATGTATATATACATTTATATATATATTTAATAACATGGGGAATCGCACTAGAAATTAATAGAAAATTCTGGTTGAATTTTTTTTCCTGGTTGGATTAAAAGGAATAGAATTTCACAAACTTGACCTAATGAAGAACAATAGTTCTTAACAAAGTTTGAAATCAATAATTATTTTTTCCAAAAAATCATATTATAATTATTATATTTGATTTTTAATTTAAAAATCATTCCTGATTTATAAATAAAAATTTCAATTGATTTTTGATGTTTATTGATTTGATTAAAAATTGTGATCACTCACTGAGTGATACGGTATTGCATAAAAAATAATGATTAGTTTGCGATTGATCAGAAAATAAAAATCACCTTTTACACACAAATTAATCAATATGTATATAAAATACTCAAAATACATCTTGGAGATATCAAAAAATTTAACTTTCTGATTTAGAAAGGAATTACTCAAAAATTATTATTATTATTAATTGTGAAAATTTTATTAAAAAATAATGATCAGAATTTGATTTTTATCACTTATGATCAATAATAAAAATCGATCTTGATAAAAATCTTGATCGGATTTGATTTTTATTATTATTTTTTTTTAATTATCGATTTCAAACCCTGGTTCTTAATTACTTAATTTAACAATCAAATAAAAATATGTGTCATAGTGCTGGGGTTTAGTTGCAATAGCTTATGCATGAAACGAAGCTGATTCGAAAAATTAATATTTCTAGAAAAAAATCCGAAATTGAAATTTACTAACAAAACTGCATCTAACCGGTACTATAACCTGAAGTGATAACTCAGTAACCTCCCCGATCATATCAATTTAAGTCTGTAAACATATGGATGTTGGATTCAATATTTATGTAAATTAAAAAAAATTCAGATTAACATTAAAGTTAACAAATCTATATGTTTTCAACATCTCTAATGTTTAAAAAAATCTGTTATCGAAAACCTAAAGTAGGACGACTGAAAGATGACAAATTGAATATAAGCATTTTTTTTTTGATACGTTAAAGTGTGCAATAATGACAATATTTATTTAATTGACAGATAAAACAGACTTACATAATGTGTCGTCCATGGCACGTGGTAGATTTCGTAAGATCAGAAAGAGCTCAAGCGTAACCCATAGGTCGACCGCCGACGAACTACTGGCGGGCGGGCGCTGGGGGCGGCATCTGCCGGATCAAATGCCAAACCTCGCCGGAAGGGGTTGCACTTTTGTGTGAAGTTCAGGGGGTGCTTGCGGCAAACTTGGGGTTTCACACTCAACCAGTATTTATTAGGACAGTCCGATCTCTGTATAGCGGACTTGATACAAAGAAAAAAAAAATGAACGCAGAAAATATTCATTTATAGGCATCAGTCAAAGGGATAAATAAGAATTGTTATAAATAACAATACATCATCGTATTATGCTAACGATTCCACTGATCTCTGTTAAACAGATTCGCAAGACAAACGTTTGACTCGGAAAACATATACGAGACAAAAAAGGCAAGATAAACTGCTCGTCGTTTTCGTATTCTTAAACATTTACTAAAAAAACGATCTAAGATACCGACTAGACTACATAGAAAAGACTGATTTTTTTTTTAACATTATTTTATTCACAACTGTACACATTTACAACCAGAGAATGTGAGGTTACATTAAAACAACAGACATAATCCGACATGATAGTCCAGTAAACGAATGCTGAAATGTGGGATGTGGAGTGCATGAAATATGTGATAATTTTTTGACTTCATAGCTTCGTTAGAGGTAGTTAAAAAAAGTAAATATACTAAAAGTCCCTGCCCCTGGGAGGTGAGAAGAAGAAGAGATTTTAGGTGGAGGAGGGGAGAAGGTGCCATTTTTTGGTTTTTCGATTATATCTCGAAAACGGTGGTTACGTTATGTGATATGTTTCAAATCAAAATTAAAGCTAATTAAATTTCCTATAAAATTGATTCCATACATATTTGTCGAAGTTCTAGGTAAACTATAATTGGGCTGAAATACAAGTCTCTTCATTAATCGCGTTCACACTATTTAGAACCGTAGAAGGCTCTTACAACCAAAATACAGACAGCTCTTACAACTTTTGCGGTATTTTATTTTAATCTGTCTGCCCCCCAAAAAAAAAACAATTACTGTCGAAGTGTTCTCCGGAAAATTATAGGAAACACCCCAACAACAAACTTTTTTGTTGCCGTTCTACAGGGTCATGTACTAAATATAGTTAATTGGGCTCGTTGTCGAGTCATTTACTAAAAGTAAAACCTGTTATGAATGATTTTTTTTTACTTAAAACAGTTAATATTTAATGATGATTCATTCAATAAACATATTGAACAGTGCATGAAATATTCAATTATATTTGACTTCATAGCTTCGTTAGGAGTACTCAGAAGGTGAACATACTAAAAGCCCTCTTTCACTGCTCCAGGGGAGTGAGCTAACGATGGGAGGGCAGGACTAATTTTGGAGTTTTTGGTTTATATCTCGAAAACGGTAGATTCTAGAAAAATATCTTTCAAATCAAAATTAAAGCTAATTAAATTCCCAATAAAATTAATTCTATATGTATTTGTCGAACTTCCCACGGCCTTCGAGATATACCTTATTGACGCTAATTTTCGGAAAAAAATAATTTTTATCTTCCTTTTTTTTCAAACATTTGCTCCTAGTGCATTCCACGATCAAAATTGAAGAGAATTAAATTTATAGGTTAATTTTATATTTCCATAGTTTCTTGCACTTGAAGCAAATGTTTGACAAAATAGTGAGGTAAACATCTTTTTTCTTGATAATTATCGATTTTCAAAAACATATATCTCGGAAACCGTTGGCAGTTCGGCAAATATGTATGGCATCAATTTTATAGGAATTTTGATTAATAATATTGTTCTAGAGTCCACCGTTTTAGAGATATAATCGAAAAACCCAAAAATGGGATCTTCTCCCCTCCCCCCACCGTTAGCACAGCCCCCAGGGGTGGGGACTTCTTGTTATGTTTACCTTCTAACTACTTCTAATGAAGCTCTGAAGTCAAAAATAATATATATATATATATATATATATATATATATATATATATATATATATATATATATTATATTATATACAATGCAATATACGCAGTGATACTATCTCCAAACGTGAGACTTAATTATTAGGGATTAGACTAAGACATCCCTCATCCACCTGAGTTATGGCAGGATTTTGTAATATTGCCATATTCCGTAACTGTTTATTGGAGTGACCACGAACTTTGTCATGAAAATTTAATTTTTATGAATATGGCTCTTAAAAGTGGATTGAGATTTTACGTTCCGTTTCACTATTGGAACCAGTTCCGATTTTCGTTCCGTTCCATTTTTCGTTTTATGTCAGTTTGACTAACCATACATACTAGTGAAGGGCCGCGGTCATGTTTTACACTGTTTTACAGATCTGCCAAGATCTGACGATTTTTTGAGGCCGAAGGACATCCTTGGACATCTCCTTCCACAATTAGAATTAGTTTTCGTCCTTAAGGATAATATATTGAAATATTTAACGGTCCGAAGAATAACTTCCGCTATTGTTGTCCCTGAGTATACTGTTTTTAAATATTTAACGATAAAATAATGGTTTCAATTTATTTAATTTATGATAAGTTAATTAATTAAATTTATAACAAATAAAATTCCAGATATTAAAACTATCGGACTGAATATGATGATAAATTATAAATAGCACCAGCCATTATTATCCGTTAGGAGACTTCCTCTTCCCAAAAATGAGGGGCAATTCCCAAGTGTGCCGGGTCCTTTCATCTCGCCATCTTGAGGCTTTCAGAAAACATCGTTTAAAAAGAGATGAATGTTTAATGTCCGTTAGAAGAAGTTTCATCACCTTAGGTCACAGCTGAGGACACCTTTTAACGCAGGGGTCCTCAACTTTTTTTCGGGATCTGTTCCACCCTTAAGTAGCCAGATGAGGTGGCACCCTCTATTTTATACATACAAATTACAAAGATTGAAATCATACTCATTGCCTCATTATTCGTGTTTTCTTTAATAATAAATAAAGTAAGGTTTGTATTAAAATTAAAAAAAAAAGAAAAAAAAAAGAGCTTATATGAATATTTTTCTGCTGATTAATGATTAAAAACCCTTTTCCCTTAAAGTCGAGAGACCCTATTAAAATAAAATACATATCCAGCGTTTTCGTGCCCCCCCCCCCCAAAAAAAAAATGGAAATAATTTTTTAAACCATACATAACCATTTGTTTTAATTACAATTAGACACGTACTATCGTTGTGTTTCACAGTGATAATTAGAGATTATCAGAAGTATTTAACTTAAAATTTTCAGACTGACGTAAAAGCAATCTCTGCAAGCAGTTAATTATCATACAAGAACATTCTTAAATATTTATAAAAAGAATCTAACACTTACGAAAATCAAGAAAAAGATGAAGGATTCTATTCAAGAATAATTAAAAAATAAAAAAAATAAACATTTAGCATAAATGATCATTTTTATATTGTTTATTAAAATAAATTTTATTTTATCTGTTGAAAGAACTATTTCCATATTTATCATAACAAGTACGCAAATAAAATACAAAATTAGTTCCAATAGTGCATAAATTTAAAACTGATGAATTAATAAACGAAATAATTATCAATACATAGCTTCAGAAACATAACAAAACTTACCATAAAATAAAAAGAAGCATCCCATGTTATGAAGCAAGTAATTTAAATGTCTAAAATAATTAGAAAGTTGCATCTAATCGTAATATTGAAAAGCCTAATATTGAAATGCTGAATACGTCAATATGATATGTGAATGTAATCTCACGTATGCCAAGATACATATCTGAGTTCTCTAAGCTAAAATGTTTCTTCAAAGGGAACTTTCATGCTGATAAATATTTCTTTTTATTCTCCAGTCTTCGAGATCACAGACCGATTATTACAAAACTGCAACGTATGCAAAACTAGGCGCCGCTTGACACGTGACAGTATCAGGAAAGGAGTAGAATTAGCTATGTGTGGATCGTCAATTTATTTATTCCTCTCAAAAAGATGAGAGAAATAAAAAAAATCGAAATACAAAATTTTATTGAAAAATTTCGTTCACAGCGATTTTGGTTTTTGGTTACACTCCGAAACCTGTGAGCAAGCTTTTTATTATAGAAAAAGAGATTAATAGGTTCCGAACCTTATTAAAAGCGAAAGAAATTTATTTAAAAAAATAAAAATAAATAAAAAAAGATATTCTGTTGATAGGTAGTAGGTAAAAAAAAAAATTAATAAAGAAGTCTAAATTCTTATTATATGATCTATGTAGTTAAGGGACATCTCCAGCAATTACCAAAGCATGCATAGCCTTGAAATTAATTAATTTTAAACAACATTTAAAACAATTCTGCCTCTAAAAAGAATTTCCGTAAACGGAAAAAATACAACTTCTGGAGACAGAAATCAACTCACAGTCCACTAATGTGCGAATCAAAAAATATTAAACTTTACACCACTATTTACTTTTATTTTTTCTGGGGAAGTGAATCTGAATTTTAATGCTTTCATGCATTCTGTTGTAGATCTACAACGAGAATTTTTTTGAATCGCTGCTCTCAGTTCGTTCTATCTTGGTTTGATTAAACTACCATTGTAATTTTTTTAGCATCAAGTATTATGGCCCTGTGAATATTTATGTTCCAGCAGGTCAAGAGCAATTCAATAATTACTTCACCTGCCTCATCATTGTTTAATCAGCTATCAGCGTCATACAAAAAATCACCGTTTTATTCACAAAAGGTTTTAGTTTTAAGTAAATGACTCGAGAAAGAGCCCAATCAACTATATTTAGTACATGACCCTGTAGAAGGGCAACAATAAGTTCTTGTCGGAAGCAATATAAAAAAATAATATGTAAAAGATAAGCATTAAAAAATGAAAAAGAAAACAACTCAAAACTATTGGGATGTCCGGAAATAAATGTTTAAACTAAAACCTGATATTATTATTAAAGAGATCATTTATCTCTTTACCGCAGCCAAAACCTGATACATTACTTCTACTCTACGTCGTAGTTTCAGTCCAAAAGTCTTAAATAAGATCCCATTACTCACCTAGATTCAGTGATTAGATATCTGATTCAGTGGTTTCATCTTACAAGGAGACGTTTTGACTTGTAACTCACAGATTTGAATGCAGATTTTCCTGTGGGTTGTAGGGACCTATAATAGTGCAAAACTAGAGTTATAGCCGCCAATGAGCATTGGGAGTCGAGAAAAAAATAAAATATGAAAATCACGTTTGTTTGTTGTTTTTTTCTCACCTCTAAGTAAAGATAGATTTCAATTTTCACGTAAAATTGTAGTTCTGTATGCTATCTCCTTACCACAACCAAAACCCGTTGTCCAGAAATTAATGCTGGATTTCATGTTTAAACCAAAACCTGATATCATTATTAAAGGGATTATTTATCAGGTTTTGGTTGTGGTAAAGAGATAGCATACAAAACTACAATTTTACGTGAAAAAAATATTTCTCTATCTTAAATGAGCAGAGATAAAAAATGAATCGTGATTTTCATACTTTTCTTTTCTGGGGTCACTTTACTACGGTGTGGTGAAATTAGTACACAATTATTTCTGTGGTGATTTCCTTCTGGCAGGTTGTTGTGTCGACTTTTAACAAATTAGAACGCATGAATGATTCGTTTCGTGGGCTCTCATTTGGTAAAAGTCGACACAACCTGCCAGAAGGAAATCACCGGAGAAACAATTGTGTACCCATGTCACCCCACCGTACTAATGTGACCCAGATTTTACGGTATTTTATTCAGTGAATAATTTACAAACGTCAATATTTTCACGAACAGTGGAAATAACCAAGTTTTGGTTATTAAATAATCATTCTAAAACTCATCACTCTCATTCATCAATAAGAAACATAAATTCTTCTTTAAAAAAATTGCAACTATAAGATTGATTTGCTGGCCTTTCAGGGCTTCATCACTGAATCAACGCAAGACTGAATGCTTTCAGGTATGTGAGAATGATTATAAAAGATCATACATGCCTTTCATTGGTGCGGAATCATAGCTTGCCAGGCCACATGTGCGTCTGAATACCTAATTCCAACAAATAACCGTAATCTGGAGATTACAGCAACAAGTCCAGATCTTAACTTATTCGACATGTGTGGGATTAACCTAATATGGAGGCTTGCGGAATTTCCTTCCTACCACGATTGAAAAGCTGAATACAGCAGCGTTGGAGGAGTAGGAAAACTTCTACAATATTTTATTAAAAAACTTTTCAGTATTCTGAAAAATATTGCGGCCGCTATCAAAGCCAAAGGAAAATTTCTTTTCCAAGGTCATCATAAGCCTATAAAGTTTAAAATATATCAAAGAAGAAAAAAATGTTTTGGCCTTGCTTCAAAGGTAATAGTTTAAACATATGTTCAATTTAAAATTATGTTTAATTAATATTGTTTAATACGTTTAGAATGAATGACCCTATCTGTAAATATAAAACTTGCTGTATTCTTAATATTGAAATAGTTCTGGACGTGTTGATTTAACTGACTGGGAGTTCATTTAATTAAATTAAATAACAGAATGATTTGTGCAATCGAATTAATGGCACCAAAATTATTATAATTTCAATATTCCTGAACTAAAATCAAGGATGTGATGAAAATAAAAATTAAATAAATCACTTCATAATTTGTTAATCCCATTACCACGGACCAACACCAAGTGGCCGCTTGGTCTAGGGGTATGATTCCTGCTTTGGGTGCAGGAGGTCCCGGGTTCAAATCCCGGAGCGGCCCGTAAATTTTTTTTTTTTTTTAATTTATAGTTAAAAATAGCCACTATTAAGTTTAAACTAAAGTAGCATTTTACTAATCGAGTTATGTAACATTTAATTAACTATTTTAATACATGTTGATTCTATAAGTAGGTAATTTCTCAATATCCCATTATCGTCAATAAAAAAAAATACCTACATACCTATTTTGTATTCCAGAATTTACATTTGTACTTCAAAACGGAATTTTTGAACAATAAAAATAATTTATATGTGCTATATTATGTAATTAACTGAAAGATTATTTTTATTACAGTGCTTTTTGCAAAAGAAATTCGTACAATAAATAACAAAAATTACAATGAAATTAGCAAATTTTTGTTTACAAAAATAAATTTTTAAGTTTATGAAATAAGCTATAAAACATACTAGAAAATATATGTACATGCTGCTTAAAACGATAGCTAACGAATTAGGACCTTATGAACAGTTAGGCAACACAAAAACAAAAACAAAAAAAAAAAAAAAAAAAAAAAAAAAAAAAAAAAAAAAAAAAAAAAAAAAATTCACCGAAAATATGCGTTGAAATTTAAAAAAAAAAAATGTATTTATATATTTTTTAATAGATCTTATCACGTATAATACAGTATTATTATTATAAATTAAACAAGAACAAACTCCATTTTTACTTCTACAAAAGTAATTGGGAATGTTTTGTAACAACTTAAAACAAATACCCCATCAGTTAAAACATTTAATATTGTACATCACTATGTTAGTAAAATAAACCGTGGCTTTTCAATACGGATTGTGAGTAGATGTGGGGAGACATAGAACGATTCTCAGAAAAATTTCAGTCACAAAGAGTTGTAGGGAATTAACAACTTCTTAGAAACTATTCATAACTGTTCTAAAGAAAATAGCTATTACACCATTTGATTTACTAAAACCTATTTAGAGATTCCTAATGCAATATAAAAACAATTTGAAATATTTCCTATTTTATTATAGCCCATCAGGTTTTACGGTGTTTGTACTTTTACCGAGACAGTCCTCCCTGAGCCTAGGTATGAATGTATTTAGAAAATTAGGGACGAGGAATAAAATAATTTCAACCCTACCTTAATTTTATACTAATATTAATCTCTTTCTACATGAATAATAGACACATTTAAAATAAATGCGGTAAAACCTAAAAACATTAAATGTAAAATATAGAACAAGTTTCAATAGATTTTCATTTTTCATTTGGAACAAGCAAACAAAAGAAGCTATCTGCACGAAAATTCGGCCTCAAATTTTAAGTTAATTTAAAATCTAATATACCGGAAAATGTACCAATAAATACGCAGTAATACCACATATCTTCTTATAAAATAAAAAATAACAATCTAAATAAGTAAAAAAATATATACAAATGAGTTGGTTTCTAGAAGATTTTTTTTAAAGAAACAAAAAAATGTTTCACTTCTTTATCGAATAGGAATTAAAAATTAATATTTTCTCATTGAGTTTAGTAAAACCATAAGATTAGTATACAGTGCTGGCAGAAAAATATGGTAACGGTTCGGATCGGCGACACCACCAAACTAGGTTGACCCGCGCTACACCGACCAGTTCGATCCTTACGCTTCACTCCATGTTTACATTTTTCGATAGTTCATTCCTATAACCTCACATGTAAACAATAACTTCTACAGTTTCAACTTGGATTGTGTTGTTTAGTTTGTTATATTGATATTTAGACTTCTTAAATCTAAATAAGTGAAACAGAAGTTCACAAAATGAGTTTCATAAAGGATTTAAGTTTTTTATAAATTCATGTTTTCTTATTTCATCTAATGTTATGTGTAAAAGTGTTATAAAACTTAAGAAGATTAATTTGTACATGGATTTGGTGTTTTTACATATTTATATTTGTTCTATCAATTTAAGTGATAAAATTTACAACTTGTAAAAGTGTTATGAAACTTAACAAGATTTATTTGTACATGGATTTGGTGTTTTATATATTTGTATTTGTTGTTTCAATTTCAGTATACATATTTTGTGAATGGATTCTTTGTCATCCATATTACTTTTTGTGCTAAAGTGAGACAGATTGTATAATTAATTCAATAAAACATATCAGTTTATAAATAAATGTGAGAAAGTATATCACAGGTTTTTTATGTTTCCTTATTTCCACTTCCCATGAGAAAATATAGCAGAAATTAACATCTTCACTTTCAACTAGGATTCTGTCTTATATTATATAATGGCTTATAACATGGAGAATTGACAATGTGAAAATAATCATAGATTAAGAGAGGTAAATGACACATTACTATATAATTGTAGAACTATTGGTATAATGTTATAGATTAATGTGTTTTTTAAAAAAAATTAGAAGCCTGATGATGAAACATTATCACCGAAACATGTAGCTACAAATGTTAAATAAATAGGAGTTATGCCAAATAAATACTTAAGGATTCTGTCTTTTTTATATTTATAATTTGTTATTTTCACTTCTCTGAGAGAAAGTTCATCAGGAATTAACTTTACTGGTGGTTCAGTAGTACATTAATTGTTGATTAAATTAATATTAATTCAAAATTGATTTAGTGTCTTATATTTCGATATTTCCACTTTAATATTTTCTTATTTCTCATTTTAATATTAGAACGAAAACAGAAGTTAATATTACTTTGAACAGGGATTTAGAGTTTCTCAGTAAATGTAGGAGAATAACCTTTCTCCTCTAAAAGCAGCGACTAGAACATCGAAATATATCGGAACAAGGTTAGAATCGATAAAAGGTATTCTGAGCGGGTTTAGGGGTTGGTGTCGCCGATCCGAACCGTTACCGAAGTTAATATTACTTTGAACAGGGATTTAGAGTTTCTCAGTAAATGTAGGAGAATAACCTTTCTCCTCTAAAAGCAGCGACTAGAACATCGAAATATATCGGAACAAGGTTAGAATCGATAAAAGGTATTCTGAGCGGGTTTAGGGGTTGGTGTCGCCGATCCGAACCGTTACCGAAGTTAATATTACTTTGAACAGGGATTTAGAGTTTCTCAGTAAATGTAGGAGAATAACCTTCCCCCTCTAAAAGCAGCGACTAGAACATCGAAATAAATCGGAACAAGGTTAGAATCGATAAACGGTATTCTGTGCGGGTTTAGGGGTTGGTGTCGCCGATCCGAACCGTTACCTAATGATATATTATGAGTATGTAAATATATAAAATATGTCAACAAATATGCAAAAATTTAAATTGAATGCACAGAAAAAGATGATTTTTGGCACTGTAATCACCAAGTCCTCGGTAGTATAGTGGTAAGTATCCCCGCCTGTCACGCGGGAGACCGGGGTTCGATTCCCCGCCGGGGAGGTATTTTTTTTTTATAAGTGAGGAAATATTATTTTTAAAATTAATCTATTAACATATAAACGAGTCAGGTTATAATAAACGAACAAATTAAAATTAATAAAAAATGAAATAATTAAAAACGATAAATATAAAATTTATAAGGCTAAATATAGCCTTCCGTAAGACAAAAGGATGCTGTCACAAGAAAATAATAGTAGATCAATATTATTTTTTAATAAAAGAACTCCAACGATAAATGTGTAATATTTTTTTCTATTGACTTTTCAAAACGTGCTTTCCTAAGATTTATCACATGAAAAGATAAATAAATAAATAACCCTAAAACAACTTAAAATGCAAATATTTTACTTTTCTAATATAAAACCTAAAGAAAATTTAAGGAAAATGTTAATACATTATTTTAAAAAATTATATCTCGGAATAATTTATTAAAAATATCGGCAAAAATATTGAAAATGATACTGATATTTTAGCAGTGTTAGAGTGGAATTAATTAATAATTTTAAATTTATTATTACGTTTTTTCAAAAATTAATTAAAATGAATAAAAATATGTCACTAAAATTATATTAAAATTAATAATATTGGTGATGATAGGCTCATTTTTTTTTCTCTTTAGATGCTATTTAACTGCTCAAATAGGGAACACTGCATGTTTATTCATTTTTATTATTTATTTTTCAGCATTTTTTAAAACTATTATATCGTAAATCAAGTGGAGTTTAATACTGTTTTCAGTGAAAGGTTTTAATATGTTTTCCTAGAAACATTAATTTACATTTTACTGGAACTAAAAATTTTCTGGGAACTGTTCTGAAAAGCCGCCTATTTCTCAGTTCTTCATTCTTTTTAACAACCATTGTTGGTTTAGAGACTGACAACAAATTTTTTAAACTTTTTTAAAAAATGCACAATTACGAGTTCTTGAGATCAAATGGGTATTTTCTCTTTTATATCACAAACTAGATAACTAGCTATAAAAATTTAAAATTAGAAACATAGAAATAGAAACAAAAAAAATTCAACGAAAACATTTTTTTTTTCCTAACTTGACTGTTTATATGGTTCAGATAGGCTAGTGAGACAAATTATTTATTTTGTATTTATCATATTTATTTAACAAATTTGAGATGTCTCTTTAAATAACCTACAAATTACTATTGTTCATCTTTATTGCATACGTTAATTTTTTTTATTAAAAACAACAATAAAGCCGAAATAGAATACAGAAAAACAACCAAAGAACAAATATTTAGTTGGTTTAAAAAAGAGTTGTAAAATTCAAAATATCATAAATAACTTTTTTTTGGAGGGGGGAGGAGGAGAAAACAAGGTAATGTTTATTAAAAAATAATAGCACTAAACAAAAAATACTTATCTTAAATAAAATCAGAATGACCACCATAAGACATAATAGAACCACAATATTGTGAAGTTGAGTGCTTTACCAACGTTTTATTAAACCCATAAAAAAAGATATAAAACAACAAAATGAAGTTTCTTTTATTACTTGAATGCATATAGGACTGCAGAAGTAATAAAGCTAGAATTACTAGGAAATTGCAGACAGAACTCCCACGGATACCGAACACCCTAGGCAAAACCCAGTGAAATAAATTCAAGCAAAAAATGATAATAATATCAGTAAAATAGAGAATGCCGAAAGAAAACAAATATATCATTGATATTTTTTTTTTTTTTTTTGATAAATCTAAAATTCCATTGATCCTGTGATTTAAAACCTGTTGAATGGTATATACAAGTTGTAATACCTGAAATTATATTAACTACAATCCATATATTTAACTTCCATCAGAGAAAAAAAAAAAAAAAAAAAAAGGGTCCTCTCGAACCTGCCGGCTAAAGAAAGAATAACATGGAACATGTTTTAGGGGTTGCCCCCTTGACTGTCAAAAAAAGTATAAGATTTTCTATTTTTTTTTGTTTTCGCTTATCTATGATCCTGTTTTCTGTAGGAGATAATTTTTCAAATAAAAAATAGATTAATCCTGCTGACAGTCTATGCCCTTATGTCCTATATTTTTTCCGCTTCCCTATATGACTGTAAAGTTTATTTCCAAAGGATAGTAATTTTGTAAACACAAAAAGTGGTAAAACGAAATAATTTTTTTTTATTGTATTATAATAGATGACTAATTCAATCCTTCATTTTCTTTCAGTTAAATGATTTTATTTGAGATTTTTCCATTTTTGTTTTATTCTGACAAAACTTTATTTTATACTAATTAAAATAATGATAATTATTAGAATTAAAAAAAAAAAAAAATTAGTTTCTAGTATACAGATACAATTAGGGTTTATGTCAATATTTAAAATCTAATTTTAATTACCATAACGAATTATTAAAAACATTTATGGACTTCCTTATTCGCGAAACGTTTCTCAACATTTAACTTCTTTTCCGACAAACTAACACTGGAAAAAAAGCCCCTGCATTAAAGTTTTGACAAATGGGATGCCCCCCCCCTCCAAAAAATTTTTTTTTCGATTTTCTATCCGAGCACACCAACTGAGCTAGAGCGTACCAACAAAAACTCCTACACTCAAAAATAGAGTTTTCAAACGTGATTATTTTTATTCAAAATTCATGAACAAAATTTTAAACAGCTGATAGGGATCGGGCAAGATCGGTCTAATCTAGGTTAAAATTTTTGACGTGAATACGTCACTAAATTTGCTACCGAAAGGGGGCAAACCAAAAACCTAATAACAAAATCGGGGGATCCAGTTTGGCGTTGTAGTTTCGACTCTACCCTCTACATCCAAAATTAAATTATACCACTGGACAGCTAAAGGATCCAAGAATTCATTACGATAAGCGAGAACAGTGACGAACAGCACTCGGTGGAAGGAGAAGCGCCGCAATTTTGAGGTTATTTTGCAGCAAATCGAGATTTCGTATACCTTTTGTCTCGGAGAAGCTACGATGTTTGTTCAAGTTTTAATCGTCAGCTGTCACCAGAATCTATCGATTGTATATAAAACATTAGTTTAAAGTAGTGACAGTAAATATAATAACAATGTTAGAATAAAAAAATATTACATTGTAAAATCTCGATGTATCATGTATGCCACTCGTGTCGAATTTTTCGTATCACATATCTCTAATTAATAAAGTTATATTGTAACACAATATATTTATTGGGTTATATTGTGTTTATATGACAGGTGTGGATTAAAGAATAAATGTGGAACAAATAAAATTGCAATATGCAGTACACAAATAAATAAAATAAAGAAAAAAATTCATTAGGCCCAACGTAAAGAATTATATTCTTTACAAATAAACAATTGACGTTTCTGCACATTTCTGCACTCAACAGAGATACTATTGGGTTAGGAATCCTTAAACCCTATCTTTCAACAAGCTTACGTGCATTACAATTTTTTTAATAAAGGCCTTAGAGTGATCTTTTTTCACTACTATATGAGAACGAACATTAACTGAGTCCATTGAATTCACTGAATACACCTGAAGAAATGGGCTAATTCAAGAGGAAAATAGCCAGATAAATTATTGGTAGCAATGAAGTGAGGGGATGAGAAGACATACGAGTTCCCTCCTAATTACGCATCCACCTCCCTCCACTCTCTTCCCTAACCTCCCCCCCCCCCCCCCCCCCCCACTTCCCTACCATAAAAATAACCCCTGGCCGTGGAAGGGAGATTAATGAAATATCCACCCTCCTCGTTTGGCTACTGCGAGATTGAATATAACTTTTAGGCCAACTAGATTAGTTCACTGAATTTCAATATGCCAGCCATCAACCGGCAGTCCAAAAGAAAACAAATTTTGAAGAAATATGTTAAGTATAGATTATTGTAATAATTATGAAATATAATTTTTTTTTTTTTTTTATTGTGGGAAAAACAAGCAGCTTATTGGAGGACCTAGGTGTGGAGGCGAGGGATATTGCGATAATGGCTGAAAATATAATATTGGACTCCCTGGGCATTATCCACCACCTCATATATGGCACACGGGACAAACTAATGCAATTTATGGTTTATTATATATCTGTAACAATTTATATTATTTTTGGTTCTATGTGCATATATGTACATAAATATGTGTGTGATAAGTGGTAGTAATATAATTGTAGAAAGATGGAAAGAGAAGAGAAAAAAAAACAAGACATGTACATATTATGAGGGAAATAAAATCAAAAGGAAAAAATGAAATGAAATAAATAGGAAAAAAAAAGAAGAGAACAAAAAATTATTAATTTGTCTAGTATTATATATTACACCAGGATCTTCCTTGGCGGCTTCGTCCGCTCTTCTAAGTAAAGAACTTACAAGGGGACGTTTGCAGTTGTAACTCACAGATTTGAATGCCGATTTGTGTGTGGATAGTAGGGACCTATAATAGTGCAAAACTAGAGTAATAGCCGCCAATGGGCATTAGGAGCCGAGAAAAAAAATTTAGATATAAATTTATTGCGAAGATATAAACAATTTGCGCTATCTCACACATTTCGCCACCGATTTTTAAGGTCGCCACCGATCCAAAAATCAGCTGACTGATTTTTTTCATTCACATCAGTGATGCTATATACTATTGTAATCGGTTGTAATCGGTTGAACGCAGCAGTTGTTATGGTTGTTAGAAATTGTTGATGAAATCTCAACTTCAAAATTTTTGACCTCCTCGAAAGGGGTAAAAAATCGATATTTTTTGATTTTGGTAAAATTTCACATAAAAGGGTTTTATGGTGCGTTGAATCGAGATTTGAGGTCAGTTGTTCATGGAAAAAAAATCCACTGATTTACAGCGGAGTTTTTTGGAATTTTGTCATTTATTTAGAGTTTTTGAGCATCCTAAAGCCGTGTGGTGTCTTGAGTATAACGGAAGTATTTTTATATCTAATATCATACATAACTGCAATTAAACGTGAAAGAATTATTTCTCTATCTTGACTGAGAGCTAAGAAAAAAAATAAAACGTGATTTTCATTTTTTTTTTTTTTTCTTTCTCGGCTCCTAATGCCCATTGGCGGCTATAACTCTAGTTTTGCACTATTATAGGTCCTAACTACCCACACACAAATCGGCATTCAAATCTGTGAGTTACAACTGCAAACGTCCCCTGGTTAGTTTCAAGGATGTATTTATTTTAATTTATTATTATTTTTTTTTTTTTTTTTATTTGTTTGTTTTTTCCTATAGTAGAACATGCTAAATCAAGCTTGTAGAGTAATTTTTTTGTTTCCAAAACATGTATTAACTCTAATTCAGGCAAGAAATCAAATTTTTGTAAACTCTTTAAATTAAATTAACTAATAACACCTTTTGATAGCCCTCTAACAGCCACACAATGCTACCAACCGTTTACTCGTATCTCCCTGAGAGAGGGGGAGAAAGGGTGAAGTAAGTGTAGTAAGCTAGATTTTAGAATAATTGCAACAAATAAGGTGTTATGTGTGACACTTTGCCAGAATAAGTATTAAAATATAAAAATTATAGTTAAAAAAAACACGCTTTGATAGCTAACCGAACTAAAGCGTAGAAAATAATTTTCATTTCATGAATAGTTTGTGTTATGGCAATTAAAAGCCAGACAATTATGATTAATTAATTTGGAATAAAACTAAAGTAAAACTTAAGTTATTAACAAAAAAAATTCAATTTAAAAGTTAAAAAAAGCGTGGGGAGCAACAAACTTTGCATGGACGGATGGACCGACACCATTTAGATTTTATTATTTTCATAATAACTCTACATTTATTAACAGTTAATAATATAATTTGTGTAACATTTAATATCAAGCACCCCACGCTTTTTAACTATAAATTGAAATTTTTTGTTAATTACTAAAGTTTTACTTTAATTTTAATCCAAATTGATTAATCATAACTGACTGCCATAGCACAAACTATTCATGAAATAAAAATTATTTTCTATGTTTTAGTTCGGTTTGCTATTAAAACGTTTTTTTTTTTTTTAACTATAATTTATTTCTTAATTTTTAGTCTCCAAACGATGCAGGAGCGACATCTGTGGTACCACTATCATTACCGTTTATATTCAATTATCTTCCATTGGTAAGAATTTTTTTATCGGTAAAGAAGAATGACATTTACCGACGTTTCGTGTGTGGAATAAAGTTAACCTGCAAACTAATGTAAACATTTCATTTTATTCTAATCATTCTATTTTTGTGTTGTGGACTACATGACCAAAACTAACTTTTTGAAAAAGTTTACAAAATTCGTCGATCTTTGACAATCGATTGTGACTAAACGCCCGAATCATATTCAGCTTAGGGAATGTCTTTGGACGCGAAATTTAATAAACATTGATTTTGTAAATAACACATTTTTCAATTGAAAGGATTTTAGTATATGATTTTAGCAAAAATCTGAAAAAAGGTGACAACATTTTGGGTTTTTGTGCCCCCAAAAATTTCCCCCTTATCAAATTTAGTTACATTTTTGATATTTTATTCTCAGGACCCATCTTGACAATATAAAAACGTAAAACCTATTATTCCACCTTTTGCGAGGCAGACCTCTTTTTGGGGGTAATTTGACAGGTCTAAGTGAGAACATAAGAACAAAGTTGTGCAATTATTGTACTATCGTTGGATTTTGACAGGTGTGCAAATTTTTAAGTTAATCAGATTGCTGGAAGTTGATGAAAATTACGATGAAAGATTCCGTTACATACAGGTCAAGTTAATAAAAGCGTATTAAAAAGTGTTAAAATATGTTACGAAATTGTAAAATCTTTAATTTCATTGGAATAAAACTGTTTATTATAATTATTTATTTAAAGACTAGTTTCGGATATTTAACATTCATCAGTTCTAAAAACAAACGAAAAATTCATAACAGCACTTTAAAATACAGATTATATTTACTAATTAAAAAGAAAAAGACAAGTAAGAAACATGTTGAAACTCAACTAAGGAGGCAAACTGGATCTAGTACTAGAGTAAACTGTGAGATAACAGAAAGAAAGAGCGGTGGAGTAGTCGGTATAATCAGGTAAATATACAATCGCTCAGGTTTTTCTTGGGCTAGTCAGTTTTTTCAGTTTCTACTGGAAACAAATTCTGAAACGGGACTATCGGAAATAATTATAATTTCTAATGAATGTATTAAATATTAATATTTAATTTTTTTTAGTGATGTATTAATTTCACTTCTGACACTTTATTGAATTTAAAATTAGAACACCAATGGGAACTTTTCCTAAAAGATTTAAAAATATGAAGTATTAAGACTATGCTCAAGTTTGCCTAATGAAGACAGCGGGAGCACAATACTGTTACAAAATAGAAATGAGAGACAAGAATAATAATATCCGACATCACTGAAAACTAAACAACATGGTTGTGTCTAGAAATCCTTATTACAAAAACCTGTCAGAAAGCTTATGTAATGTAAAAATTAAAAAGAGAAAATTATAATTTTTAAACGAATTGGGAATGTGTCTATTACAAAAGTTGATTCCAAGGAACCGATCGATAATCACTAACGGCGATAGTTCAGTGATACCTAACTGTTAAATAATTATACGTTGATTCTAATCTTAAATGATGAAAAATAAAATAAAACTGTTATAGCAGACATTTTTTTTTTTTTTATCTTTATAACAGGAAAATTTTTCATATAGTAGATCAATACTGCCTGTAGTAGTCCAGTCAATAAAGGATTATAGAGTGCGTTTTCTGTAATCCATGGTTTTCCCTCGGAAACATGATCAGGATAGTAAGGAATTCAACATACTAAAAGTTCTGGAATTTTCGGTTCAGGGAATATGAAGGAGAGAGGAGGCAGAAGGTCCCAATTTTTTCAAAGATTCCCGGTTTTTCGCTCATATCTCAAAAACGGTGCGCTGTACGAAAAACATGACTATTTAGTAAATTAAAGCTAATTAAATTCTCTACAAAATGTACTTTATAAACTTTTTTTATATTTCGCTTTTAAACCGTCCTCATCCTATGACAAAAGGCCCTATAATAAATGCTGTAGAGCATTAAATTTACTTCATACAGTGTGGTTCAGTGGCTCTGAAGAAGACCTGCAAAGCAGGTCGAAACGTTGGTACACAAGTATTTCTGCTTAGACATGGTGTTTCTCTTTGACTGCATCCTTGATTATCTTCTCCATTCATCCTAACAGTCAACTATAATTTAATCATTAAAAATTGATGATCTTTTAAATAAGCTTTTGTTTTTTTTTGGGAGACCTATCAGGACAGATTTAGTGTCATCGGCTCCTAGATTATTAGTGCAAAATTATACTGCGAGCTGAAAACCAATTAATGAAGATATGTATTCAGAATTGAAAAATAAAGATTTCAATTTGAAGCACTACTCAGAGAAATAGGAGTGCTTCCTTCTATCTACAGTGTTTAGTAAAAGGTATTAGATTTGAAACTTAGATCAATAGATAAATTTATCTATTTAAATAAAAATTTGTTAAATCGATTATTTTGTATTCATTATCTGATTACTAATCAATGTTAATATGTTAAAATGTAGGTAATTAATACTATTTGCTGTTTTCTAATTTATGTCTCGAATATTAATTGTTCTTTTAATAGATTAAGTTTGATTTTTTAGCTCTCAAATGCATTATTTTTTGTAATCAAGAATCGAATCAATCATATCAAGAATCAAAAATGTTTGGTGCTAACACACCACTAAAAGACACTCAAGATTAAATAGTAAAATTTATTTCAATGATTAAATATTAAAATTTTAAAGATTTAATTATTTATTTTTGTGACCTATTTAAATAAATGAATACCCAAAAAACAAGTATATCCTGTTGAGCTGAAAATAATTGCTAATAATATTTTTTTTAGTTTCTTTATACAATATGAGATCTGTAAAAATGGAATTGCTTCTCATTCATTACTGTATGCATGGGTAGATAAGATCTAAGACCTAAACATTTCAAAAATAATGTTTATGGCCATTCGAATATCAAACGTGCATCTCTATAGTTCTTATTTTCAGAGGATATATTAGGATGCCCATGAGTAACTGTTCTATTAAATTAATAGAAAGATTTTCCCCTTTTTAATAGCTGAATCAATTTATATATATTTTTAGATTATTTGTATTATTTATAATAAAGTAATATAATAATTGAGGAGTTATCTTTTAAAACTGAACATTATCATTTCAGAAAATTGTCAAGAAACAGCAAAAACCCTACACCAGTCCTCTCCCTGGCGTTAAATCCAAAACAGTTATATTATTTAAATTCTTGATAGATGTCTAATAACAAAAACAAAGTATAGTAGTGAGTACAACTCGCAAGGCATTATCCGAAAAAAAAAAAAAAAAAAAAAAAAAAAAAAAAAATCAAACGAAAGTGAAAATATTCAGTTTTGAAAGATGGCTCCTCAATTTAAAAGATTTATGCTTAGAATTAAACATAGAAACATTCAAATGAATAATATTAGTTCATTTGCACTGAAAAATTTTAAAATAGTAAAAAATATTATCGCATTAGAAAGGAATGCAACAATTAAAAATAAATGAAAATGAAATAAGAAAAAATAAATAAATAAATAAATCTCGGAAATATAATTATAGAACAGAAGATAAAGAACATTATAAAATAGATATTAAGGTCTCCTCCTCTTATCCCAAGCCCATAATTCTTCAAAAGACCAAATGACGACCAAGCATTATTGTTATTTGTACTATTTCTGCTGCTTACTTCAAAGAAGAGAGAAATAGCATTGATTAGTTACCTTGACATGAAAAATGTTGTTTATTCTGAGACACATTGTCCCCTAAGAATAATACAAAAATATAATGAAATGGAACTATTATCGGGCTGCATCAAGTTCAGACAAAGAAATCAGTAAATTACAAAACAAAAGACTTATAAATATAGACATTTGTAAAAGCAGATATTAAAATTAAAAACATATCTTTGAGCATAAGAAACACAATATATCTAAGAAAAGAAAGATAAAGAAAACAGACATTAACAATTTTTACAATTGTCTTAAAACCTGGATGCAAAGGGTCAGGAAAATCATCTGCTCTGATTTGAGAGAAAAATTTTAAGAACAATTTTTAGGCAGTCTTCAATCCAGAAAATCTTACTCTGCCGATCAGTATTAAAGAGAAAGTGAAGGAGGTATTCAAGGACTACAACATTGTCCAATTCATCTGGACTCGAAGGCTTAAGTAAGCTGGATATGAGCTGACTTAAATGAATATGGATGAGGTACCTTAAAAGCTCCTTCAGGAGAATATTCGATCAAAAAGACCATTGTTTGTTGACAACAAAGGCAACCTAAACTGCACTGGACGGAAGGTGTAACCGCAGAAGCATGGTCCATGTTGGGAGTTCACAACTAGAAGATATCTGCAAGAGAGCAGAATGACTGCAGGCCTGATTTAAGAAGGCTTTTTTATTATTTTTTTTATCAAATTACAAATCTGTATCTTTAAAAAAATCTTGACTTTTCTCTGTTGTTTCAAGAAAGATACATTTTCTTATGAAATGGTAAGACCAAATACAAAACGAAAAAAATTATTTTAGGCACACTGACAAATCAGTATAAATAAACAAACTTTTGCCAATCTACTTTGTTTACAAAAGTATTAGACAAATTTTAACTAAATTAATAAATTTAAATAAAAGTCCTTTTCCCAAGGTAATTTTTCTCAGAACAATAATATAATAAAGAAAATAAAACCCATATATGTCTTACTCATGCAATATTCTAAAAAGATATGCAAAAATATCATCATTATGATAAAAAAAAACAAAACATTTTTTATCTTATCTTATTTTTATTTCTTTTTTTTAATATTTTACACAATCGTTTGCCAACAAGCATCAAGTAAGTAGCATTGACTTAAATATATTAAAAATATTAATAATGAGGATATTTCCATGAATTCAAATAAAATGAATATAAAAACATTTGTAAAACAATAAAGAATTGCACAGGTAAGATATAATATCAATTTTCAGACATTTAAAACTCTTTTTTTTAATCATTAAAACTTTAATAAGGATTATATCAATTATATTAGTACATTAATATAATAAATAAATTAATAATTTATAAAAAAATTAGAGCAAAGAAATTCTCTTGCTGGAATACAGAAAAGTTTTTTATTCTTTCATGCATTCACACATACATTATCTAGCTAATAACTTGATTTAAACATTTTTAGAAGTTATCATGACCATAAATATAACTTTTTATTTACTTCATTGTTTGCAAATGAAACCATGTAATCGAATTATTCTTTAAACTACGAAATACTTCACAATAGCAACACTATTGTTATTTCTCATAAATCACAACAGGAATTATGTAATTACTGATTAATTCGCTAAAAGCTTATTAAATATAAAAAAAACTTGATCCACAGATAAAAACAGACCAGTTTTGTACCAATTATTTTAGAAATTGACATATTAATAGCCATTTTTATTGATAATAAAAAGATGCCATATATTTATTTTTAAATACTGATAGAAGTGACAAACGATTATTCCCTTTCTAATTGTATTGATCCTTCTTTACTATCTATTCCCTTTTTACTTAGACTAATTCATTTATTTTCTATTTAGTGGTTTGAAAAGCAGAATACAAATACATGTATAAGTTAATATCAAACATCACATGAGAATGCAAAGTAAGAATTCATAAAATGTCAGACTTTGCTGATCAACCTGTAATCCCTTGATATCCATTCTTTTCATGATTAATCAAGTCTTAAAGATTAATCAAAAGAACAATATAAAGAATGAAGAACGACAAATTGTTATTAGTATTCTTTATTTTTGAGTCAAATTTCACCAAAAGGAACCGATAAGCTTATCAGATTGCTCAATTTATCATTTACTAGCAGTTATTACGTATATTTACTACATGTTTCTTCTGAAAAAGAAATATATAATAAATATATTTTTACTAATAAACTCAATAAATATATTTACATAAAATTTGGATTTATACTTCAATAAAAAAACATTTAACAGTACTCTTACAGTAAAAATATTAGTAGTGTTAATATTTTTACTATGTTAAGGTAAAAAATGAATTGTAGATACACATCTAAGTTCTAGGAATAATAATTATATGTAAATTTCTTTATGAATATGCATGATCTTTGTAATCTACATGGCAGGAATTAGGTAACCAAACATCGTATTGGTATGTATTAAGGTCGTTCATCAAAAGAAAAACATAATCATTAAAAATCAATTGAAGGTAAAATTTAAACTAAACATTTAATACAATTTTAATGAATTTACAGATACGTAATTCACATATTTTTTTACAGATCCCGTCATTTAAACAAACATGCTAAAATAATAAATAAATTTTCATAGTGCTCACTGAAAATAAACATAATTTTATAAATATTATAAAACAATGCTAGATTAAACAATAATTCAATATACATAATAAACTTACATTTAGATGAGTTAATCTGTTCGTCTACGGGTTGAAATGGTTCCCCATCATCCAAATCTATGGTTTTCCAAACCACTCTGCTTCTCAGGAGCATCCTACATGGTCAAGTGAAAAAATGTGTCTTTGAAATTGTCAGAGAACATCAAAACCAAAAATAGGAACTTATCTAAGGTAATAACAAAAATAACCAGATGAATGTCATAAACAACATTTTTATTTTATTTTAGATTTTAATAACCTTTATTCTCAAAATAAGTAGTAAAATGAAAATAGCTTTGAATTGGCTTAATCTAGAATGCATATAAACAGTGCATGTTGCACGGTTAGTTATTCTTTAATTGAAGAGTTTATTGTCTATTATATGGCCATTAAAAGTACCAAGGTTGAATAAAACCTGTTGGTAGGGCAAAACATGAAAAATCCATAACTAAGAAAACTGTGATTTTTTTATTGACATGTCATTAAAAAATTACAAAGCTGACTTATCATAAATTGTTTCCACATTTTTCTCCAGAGATATGTCAACACAGGCCAACTTGAAATAATGCTACTAAATGAAATAATCAGAAAAACATTTTGATTAGAGGCTTATATATTCTCAAAATTTTGACAAACCATTAAGGTAATAGTAATTAAAATTATTGCATTTAATTACTTCAATTTCTTTAGAAAACAAAGAAGGTAGTTTTAAAACCTAGAAAAAAAAAAAATCATAAAAATATAAATATTTGATTGATTAAAATTGATGAAAAGAAAGAGGGAAAAAAATAGAAAATTAAAATTGTGCTAAGTTCAAAGTATCCATAATAAACAATACTTGGAAGAGACTATTTTTCAGATTAAATTAATTAATTGCTAAAATCAATTGAAGTTTAATACAAAGATTTAGAAGATATGTTTTAACCTCTGGTTTAGTTATAGTTAACAATATCTAAATGGGTTTTGATGATTATCTTTTTTGAAGCTAACTAGTAATCTTAAATTAATGATAAAACTAACGTAGGGAAATAAAATTTATGGATATATTTTATCTCAAAATACAAACTACACTATCTTCTCTTCATCACATGGATAATTATAATTGATTTTTAAATATTAAAATGCTGTTATATTAATTTGTTTAAATATATTTGACTACTAAATACACAGTTATAAATGATTTGTTGTAAATAAACAAAAACCATTACTAGAAAATGATTGTTATAAAAATAAGATTTTGTTTTGAAAGATAAACAATTACAAATGCACATAATTAGCAGTCATTTTAATGCTAGTTAATGCAAAAAAGAACTATAAATATTTTATCAAATTTCTTGATATCTTCATTTATTTTGTACATGTTTATTCACAAAGAAATGATGATAGTGTTTTAAAACATCAAGCATCATATGTGTATATCAATTGTTATAAATTATTAATAAATATTTAGGAAATTCTGAATAACTATAAACTTGGAGTAAAAATAAATATTGGATGTTTCTTTATTGTTTCATTCTTAAAAAAATGTGTGAGAAAGCAGATGTAATTCTATGCCATCTGGTTTCATTAGTACAAGTAAAAAATAATGGAGAGACGCCACTAGGGAGAAGTTCCCAGCAAAAGAAGCAGTCCTATTTTGAATTCAACTGGAATGAATTCCTTCTAGATTTTTTTTCTCATACATAGTTACTTCTCTAGAGCCTGAGTTCCTGAATTCCTAATATTGGGTCAATTGTTCCTGAGACCAGTGCACCCACACGAATTATTAACTAGGCCACTGGTATAGAAGTCGAGTTCCCAGTTTCATTCGTGAAAAGGCTTGTATATAATTTATCAATAGTCTATTATTTTTATCAAAAAAGTTACAAAATTCCTTCAAGCAAATTTTTTATTTTTTATTTTAAGTTGATTAAAGAATGGTAAAAAACAGCAATATATAAGAACTTATTGCAAATATAGATAGGATATTTTAAATTTTAATACAGGAACCGATATGTCATCATTTAAAAAATAAATAAATAAAATTTATCTTTACACGACAACTAACTGGTCGAGTGATCTAAAAACTGAAACAGTAAAAAGGAAGGAGAGAGTGTATCGAAAGGTTTACAATGCCGTGTAAAATACCCCAGTGACAATGGCCTGGAACGCCAATCTGTCCTGATTGTACAATCAGCTGAAGCTTTCATGGTCATACATTTAAAAGTGAAAATGATCTAACAGGTTGTACAGGTGAGGTGTGGGTATATCATCAGCCCTCTTTTGATCAAATGTAAATTTTTCAACATTTATCTTACCTGTCACTTTGCAACTGAGCAACTAATTCATTCTTTCGAAATCAATTTTTAATTTCGATCACACAAATAAAAATTACCAAGTGTCTCAAGGTATCTGCTTAAATAAATATTGTTATCAGACCATGAATTACAAGATAAGGAAGAGAAAAGCAAAATGTTTGAGGATGAGTAAGATACAAATTTAAAAAACCGAGAAAAATAGTTCCTTTGAGAATAAATTTATTTTTAAAATTTACATAATTTTATTTAAGAATAATAAATTTATAAATTACAAAATACAATTTAAAAAAATAATTAAAATACAACTTTTTCAATAAACTTTTTACATAAAAACAAATTCTATGAACATTATATTGCTAAAATTTGATAATTAAAATAACAGTTACAAAAATAATAACAATCACATTACTAATTGCACTTGGTATTCAAATTACCTTGCTGAAGAGTGTCTTTTTAAACTTTATTACACTTTTACACTTGATAAAAACATCGTGTACGAAAAAAACAAAAACTAGGAAAATTAACTAACTTGACAAAGTTGAAACTCAGATCAAACTGACACTATCTCCCCTCCACAAAAAGTTCTCTCATCCAACCAGAGAGTGCGCTAGTAGCTTTTCCCCACTCTACAGGATAAAGGATCGACTTACGTTTTATATTTATGGTTGAAAAATAAAGAAGCCAAGTGCCACCTGAATGAAGGTTTCTCTTAACAAAAAATCTGCATACAAAGGCATGGCTGCATCTTCATCTACGTAAATAATGACTCTCTTAAGAGATTAGAAAGACCAATGTAACAGGCTAGGAAGGAAGCAGTCGTGTCAAATAAGCTAGACAATCGTAAGGGATTGAAATATGAATTCCGTTTATCCGTTTCTGAAAATATTTCAACAATATACCTAACACTAAGGAACTTCGAAGTTTCAAGTTACTAAATGGAAATGAAAGATTTTATGATGAGGATTCTATAGTTGAGTGTAGGATGCAATGTAAGTAGAGAAATGGTCAGGGGAGCAGTCAAGTAAACACGTCCCTGTTTTTAAATTTAAAAAAACTATATTTGTCGTGCCGACGTTTCGACCTGCCTTGCAGGTCTTTAGGGCTAAAATAACAAAAATTGGATGTGACAAAGATTATACAAAAAATTTAAAATAAATAAAAATAATTTGAAAAATGATAAAAATCAATACAAAGTAAATTAGTTAACGAAAGAATTAATAGTTGTTTACATAATTAGAAGAATATCTGAAGTTAATTAAATAATTGAATACAAAATAGCAGCAAGTTCTAGTCGAAAGATACAGTTGTAATAAAATCATTTAAATTGAATAATAAAAATTTTAAATTGTGTAAACTAATATAATGCTACAATTTTATTAACAGATGTTTGTAATATTAAAATATTTCAGTGCGCGTAACGAACAAGCAACTATAAAATTGATAATTCGAACCATGATTAATTTTTTTTTTTTTCAAAATATTTTTTTTTTTTTAGTAACTGTATTTGAATTTTCAAATTACAAATGATTCTATAAAATAAGCACTCTCCACCCTTTATGCACAAGTTGGAGTAGGGCAAAAAGTACAAAATTCGGTATATTGCAATTACTTGAGGTACGCATGATGAGAAGGAAGAATTACAAAACAATTAGGATTGATGAATTACTTGCTACTTCTATTGAAATTTTTTTTAATTTGAAAACTAGTTTCGAATGTTAAAAATTCGTCATCAGTTATAAAAAACATACAAGATTATATATTTTTAAAAATGTTAGACAAAAAATCAGATATACCGCTAAATGCATGAAATTATTAAAGAAATTCAAACCAAATACATTATAGCAAGCTATAACGGATACACTGAAATCACGATCGACAGTATTAAAAAAAAAAAATTAAAGACCAAGACAAAGCTATCCGGAAGTAATATCCACTGCCTAATATCCACCAAAGTCAAAAATGAATTAAGAAAATTAGAAAATATAATTAAATTAAATTCTGCAATTAAAATACACAGATACAACTAAAGACAAAATAGACCCTTCAAAAAACAAAACGGTGTATATGGACTGAAATGTAATGACTGTGAAGCTAAATACACAGGAAAAACTGGACGATCAGTAAATCAAAGATAATCTAATCAATAAACATACTGTAGAGTGCATGAAATATGCGATTATTTTTGACCTCAGAGCTTCGTTAGTAGTTAGAAGATAAACATACTAAAAGTCCCCGCTCCTGCGGGGGTGAGCTAACGGTGGGAGGGAGGGGAGAAGTTCAATTTATTTGTTTTTTCGATAATAACTCGAAAACGGTTGACTCTAGAAAAATATGTTACAAATAAACATAAAAGCTAATTAAATTTGTCAAATATTTGTTTCTAGTACCTTTCACAATCGTTTCTCAGTAAAAATGTCAGAATCAAAATTGTAGAGTATTAAATTTACTTTATTTTCATATATACGTTACTGGCACTTGAAGCAAATGTTTGAAAAATAGTGAGGTAAACATTTGTTTGTTTTTTTCGAAAATTATCGAGTTTTAATAACGTATACTCGAAAACCCTTGAAAACCAACAAATATGTATAGAAACAATTTTATAGGAAATTTAATTAGCTTTAATTTTGATCTGTAGCATATATTCCAAGAGTTCACCGTTTTTGAGATATAATAGAAAAAAATTGATCAAGTCCCGTAAAATACCCATACTAGTCCAGTCAATAGGGAAAATTCTCTCCTAATAATAAGGGCTGGTAGCAACCCGCACAGAGTTGTTGAGGGCGATGAAAGAAGTATTTCTGTCAAAAGTGCCCCAAAGATTTGGTGAGTTTTTTTTGAGTTAGGGGCACGAGAACATGGCCAAAAGCAGTTTTTTTCAATTTATAAGCAAATATAACGCGGCTTTTCATAAAATGTTGTATATAAAAGTTGTAGATAATAAAAATATCTACAATTTAAGCCATTGATCGTTCGATTCTGATGATTGGTTGTCGTAAAAAGTGCAAAAAAACCCTCTAAAATGTCCCTTTTTTGCATAAGAATTATTATAAACAAAAAGGGCCTTTTCAATACTTTTTATTGATGAAAAAGGAAGCTCTTTAAACCCAAAGAAAAATAGGATTCACCCCGTCCTCCTATCTTTATTATTTACTGAGATATACCTTTTGTTTATCTCGATATCGATATTTTCAATGCAAAACGGGCCGTTCGTGATTCACATTTTGAACTTCGGATGACCGGGATATTATTCTTAAGGGCTTATATTTTCATTATGAATTGCTAAAAAATCGATTTCTTTGAAAAAACATGCAATAAAATCGACTTGAAAAAGCGCCCGTTTTACAGCTATAAACTATTGAAGCTAGAGCGTCCGGTATTGAACCGATTTTGTTATAAATATAATAAATTAAAAGCTTACCTCTCAACGATTGATTTGAGCTATTCAAAGTGTAGCTACCATAAATAACAGCCGAGTTACGATTTTTTTTTTAAAAAAATCACTACGTCATTGTTATGGCTAATTAAAAAAAATCAATCTCCGAATAGTACAAAAGGGTGGATGGGCTTTCGGGAAACTTACTCGACAAGTTTTCAGTATCATGTGTCCAAAATTATTCCTTTAAAAATTGCGAATAATCCTCCTAGCCAGTACGATACAATTTTCACAGTGTTGATTGAAGCGTCAGCACGAGCCCGAGCTCTTAAACAATCTACTGCTTTCGTGACCTTTGATCAGCCTCTTTACTGGAAAGCACGTGAATTGATAGCGTCGATTGATCCATTGAATGATCCACACGGGCTTCAATCTGTAATTGTACGGTTAGGAGGATTTCACTCTTTGATGTCATTTCTTTCTAGTATTTCATATTTGATGGATGGCAGTGGCTTAACAGAAGCTTTCACAACTATATTTGCAGCAAACTGTCGAAAAAATTCTTTCTGGCCATGCATTTTCACGTACGATTCGAGGACATATTTTAAATTTTGTTGCTATATGCAAACGAATATTAGAAAAATGTTCTTTTACCGACGATGAACAAAGTTATCTGGATAATTTGATGAACTCCGATGAATTCAATGAAGAAGATATCAGTAACGATGTTAATTTCTTACAAATTTCTTCTAAATTTCAAAGTCAGTTTACAACATTCAAATCGAATGGACCTACTGCTCAGTTGTTTCTCCAGTATCTACATTGCATTTTCATTGTCTTAAATTTCTATCACGCGGAGAGATCTGGAGATTGCAAAAAATGAAATGACGTAGTGATTTTTTTTAAAAAAAATCGTAACTCGGCTGTTATTTATGGTAGCTACACTTTGAATAGCTCAAATCAATCGTTGAGAGGTAAGCTTTTAATTTATTATATTTATAACAAAATCGGTTCAATACCGGACGCTCTAGCTTCAATAGTTTATAGCTGTAAAACGGGCGCTTTTTCAAGTCGATTTTATTGCATGTTTTTTCAAAGAAATCGATTTTTTAGCAATTCATAATGAAAAATATAAGCCCTTAAGAATAATATCCCGGTCATCCGAAGTTCAAAATGTGAATCACGAACGGCCCGTTTTGCATTGAAAATATCGATATCGAGATAAACAAAAGGTATATCTCAGTAAATAATAAAGATAGGAGGACGGGGTGAATCCTATTTTTCTTTGGGTTTAAAGAGCTTCCTTTTTCATCAATAAAAAGTATTGAAAAGGCCCTTTTTGTTTATAATAATTCTTATGCAAAAAAGGGACATTTTAGAGGGTTTTTTTTGCACTTTTTACGACAACCAATCATCAGAATCGAACGATCAATGGCTTAAATTGTAGATATTTTTATTATCTACAGCTTTTATATACAACATTTTATGAAAAGCCGCGTTATATTTGCTTATAAATTGAAAAAAAAAAAAAAAAATGCTTTTGGCCATGTTCTCGTGCCCCTAACTCTAAAAAACTCACCAAATCTTCGGGGCACTTTTGACAGAAATACTTCTTTAATCGCCCTCAACAACTCTGTGCGGGTTGCTACCAGCCCTTATTATTAGTAAATTTAACATGGGAGTAAATTTAACTATAACTCCAAAACTATTTGTCTGAACTTCTTTTTATTTTCAACAGAAAATCTAGTTAAATTTACTATCAGACCCTATATGTATATGAAATATTAATTAAGTCCCGAAATACACCCAAGCCTTGACGCTAAATATGCATGTTTTGGCATAATATGACGTTTTTTACATTTTCAGTGGGCTGGCTTGGGTGCAATACAGGACTTAATCGAAATTTTTGGACTAAGATTAAAATAATATATAAGAGCATACAATAATAAGACCCAGAACTCTAACTTTGCTATCTATTAATGAAAATAACCATAATTGTGAATCATTATAAATAATAAAATAGTTCAAAAACAATCCAAATTTTTGTTTAACTGACTAGATAAATATTTACAATAGTCCCATTTTAAATCTGATTCCAGGGGGAACAGAAAAAACCAACCAGTCAGGAGAAAAACCGAATGGTCTAACCCACCTACCTACCTGACCATTTCGCCTTCTTAGGTAAGTACCAATATATCTGATTTCTTGACTAACGTTTGTAAATTTTCAAATACATATAAAATCTAAGTAACAAAATCCTGATGTTTTGAAATTTTTTGTACGTTTTTAGTACCGATATTGAATGTTTAACATTTGAAACTAGTTTTCAAATAAAAAAGAATTTCAATCGAAGTAGCTGTTAATTCATCATTTTATGTAGTCTGGATTAAAATATATATAGGCTACGCTGTAGTTAAAATTATAAAAACATATTTAAAAAAAAAATAGAACCAAACAAACATAAAATAATTAAAAGAAAGATCTCAGCAAAGACCGGGCGGACGGACCCGCCTGAGGGTTGGGTAAAGGAGCTTCGGCAACGTTGCTCCCCCTCCTCTCGCCTGCCAGGTGCCCTCAGCCAGCGCTCAGTCTATAATATTATAATCATTATATTTATACATAATTATAGTTAAAGAATACCGAATGGTCCTTATAATTAAATTTCCTTAAGTATATTTATTTCTTGATTCCTATTCCGTTTCAATAAGTTTTTTCACAAATATCTGATATTCTCAAGATTTATTTTCAACAATTAATTAAATAATATCCCACTGATGCCTAGAAATTAACTTGAATATTTAAGAGTGGAAGGAAAATATATCTTTGAAATATTGATAATAAAAGCGAAAATCGAGGAAACAAATGAAAAAGTTGGAAAAACTAGTTGTTCCAAAATAGGAAACAATTCCATTTGAACCATTTAATTTCATATACCTAGTACTTCAATTCAGTTGATACCTCTGCGATTTTCTTAATTTTGGTTTACAAGTGTAGAAAGTACAGAATTTGGTAGGCGTGACCATGGATGGCGCGTTATCCAGAAAGATGATAGGGAGAAAAGAGGGCGAACTTTTGAAATTGCAAACTGTTATGCGATAGAGAGATGCACTATTTGCAGCATTGTTAAATATTTCACTACATGGTGGGGTTAATGCTGCCGTCAACACTGGAGCTATAGCAGAAAAAATGGGCAAATATTTGCCAATGCAGATGATGTCTTCGTTATTTACATATTCGATAGTTACATTAAGGTAGAGTCAGACTTGTGATAAATACTGACAAACTATGTATATATAATGTTTTTAAACATTTCCGCGACATATGATAGAAGAACCTTGATCCCAGTCACAATAAACATGTTTCAATATGAAAGCGTATCTATTTTTAAATATCTGGGCTCTTGCAACAATAGTGAAAGTAAAATAAGTTTGCAAATTGATAACTGTATCATCATAAAATAAATATGAGCGACAAGGCGTACTTCGCGAATTTCAAGCTCCTTCAGTCCAAGTTATTTTCCAGAGAAAACTATATAAATTCCTTTATAAGTCCAATGGCTACATAGAAATATCAGAAAGGGAAATTATAAGAAGAATTTGTGGCGCCAAAGCAGGTTTTTGGAAAATAACGGCTCGGAAACTTGGTGGCTGTTCTAATGTTTAAAATATCAGAAAGGGAAATTATAAGAAGAATTTGTGGCGCAAAGCAGGTTTTTGGAAAATAACATGTAGCATAGACATTAAGAGCTTATAGTCGGAGAGCTGGTGATACATTTAGAGCACGGATTTGACCCAATATGGTTTATAGCTCAAAAGTTTTGTTTACGATAGTTGTTTAGGGATGGCTAGTCTGCCTGGCGTGCACAGGTGGTAGAGGTACTGCGCATCGTAAAAGTAAGGTAAAATATTTGTGATAAGAAATATAATTGAACAGCATGAAATAACACAAATTGTATTCTATTATCAATAATAAGCGTAATATAACAATCGCAGACCATTTGAGTGGTGGGACACGGAACCAGACCACCCCAAAGCTATTTTATAAGAAATGAAAAAACTTTTTTGACCCATGCTGAAAATTTAGTAGCGTGCCAAGTACAGTTTTAAAATAATAATCCCAAAAAGCCAGATCATTTGAGCCACGAAACCAGACCTCCTAAAGAAATTAAAAAAAAAAAAATTAAATAAATAACTAAATAAAAAAATGCACCCTGAACCCCCCCCCTCCAACAGTGGACGCCTTAGCCCGTGCCACCTAGATTTTACCCCCCCCCCTTCCGTTAACGGCTTTGATTATAATTAATACGGAAACTTTGGATAGAAAAGGGGGATTGTTCAGGAGGCCAAGGGTCACCCAAACGTGTAGAGCTAGAAAAAAAAAAAAAAAAAAAGTAAAAATGGACTGCAAAGTAATTAATCCAATTTTTCGGTGTTGTTAGGAATGCATAATCATTAATTATTTGTTGACAAAAGCATGACACGACAGAATTTATGGATTTAGGAACACACCCCCCTCTCCCCTCCCAATTGTATAATTAGATGCGAACCGCTTCTGTAACATATTAAAAAAAAAAAAAAAAAAATCCTAATCTAAATCCCCTTGAATTGTTATACAGTGTGTGGTAACATCTTGCAGAGTCTGGACCAGGTTTCTGCAAAAGGCATTAAATTAAATATGTGTATCCTCCAGGATACATCGCCTGTTAAAGGGTTAACACGTTTAAAATCTCTCATTTTCTTGGTGTACGGTCAGTTACAAGTTACCTGAACAGAAAACTACAACCCCGAAAACTTAGAAAAAAATTGAGAATAGAACGGGGGAGTGAGTTTTCAAGAAAAGCACTCACCAAGGGACCTTCGTGAAGGACTTGAAATCAAACAAAATGTCAATAATTTTGACACTACTTCATCAACACAGCCTACTTCATTAAATTACTCTGTTATTTTTTTTTAAATATATACATAGTAGATAACTTAGATATAAAGCGGGAAACCCACCTTGATTGCTAATTATTATTGGCGCGATAAATTGTCATAGCTACTTCGTTAGTGATAGCCTAACCTTGTTGTTAAAACAAGGAAACTATTAAACGACTGGATAACGGAATAAAATACGAAGAAATAAAGTTATCAGAAAAGAAAGAAGGAAATGAAATCATGCATGAATCTCTGGCTAACACATAAAAAGGAAATTACATAAACAGTTGCTATATAAAGTGTCACAGCTTTATAAAAACTAAAGTCGAATTCGTCTTATTGCTTCTCAGTTCAGTTTCAAAAATCAAAATGTTGCAGATATATCTTATTCATTTATTACAATATATATGAATACAAACAATCTTACTTCATTTACCTCTACAAAGTAATTATTTATAGGATTTTAATTATGACATGTACTATTTGTATTTTAAAATGTCAATTAAACTCAACTTACACAATACTATAATAAAAATATAACCATTAAAATATTGAAAAATCATAGAACTATCAACAGCAATCTAATCTATGCAGTTTGTACAGGGAATGCACATCTATTCTTTGTAACTTATTTTTATATATAAAAATTTAAGTTATTATATTTGTAACATCTAAATCTTCGATTAAGTAGAGCTTAAAAATTATTAAAAAAAAAAAAAAAGAGATTGGCATCTAAAGAATTTTTGAAAATTGTATCTTTTACTTTTAGGAGATAGATGAAATCACAAACTGGTATTTCAAATACATACGTACATAGGTACATGTAGATTATGTATGCGTCATGCATGAAGGAATTTATGAACGTGCTCTTTAACCACTTGTTAACTCTAATGACCATTCATTTAAAGCTGTGAGAAGTGATAATTTTTCAACTAATAAAGGAATTTCATTTATTTAGAATTATCTTTAATATTTCTATCGAATTAGGTTTTTAATTAGTACATTTAAGGTAAATTCGGGCAATCGGTTAGTTATTGAGGATTCACCTTATCAGAGGGTTAAACTATCTAATACCAAATTTCTATTACTAGATAACAGTCACACTACAGAAATAAAAAGTATTTAGTAATTGAAATCTGAAAGGAACATAAAATTTCTCTTAGTTAGAAAAATATATAAATATTTTGCTAAAAGAATACGATTCCCGTGAAATGATCTGAGTTAAACTTGGAATGAGCTAACCCATTCCAGTGAGTGAGTGATTTGGCTCTGTTGAGTACATCCCAGTCTTTTTTAAATTTATAAAAGAGTATTATAAGCAAAAAATAGTTTTCACCAAATATTTTATTACATTTCATACCTTTTCTTCCAGAATGTCATGACAAATAGCAATAAAACAGATATAAACACAAACGAATAAAGTCAAGACCGCGCACGACACTTTCCCGGTCAAAACTAAATTACTTAGCCTTAATTAATATACATAATGAGATTTGAATTGCCGGAAGTCAAATGTCTGACTACTTCATATTGGATTATTCGAGAATAAAGTTTTTATATTTTAAGAAAACCGTGTAAATTATTATATCTAATTATTGGTATAGACATAATATTATTTGAGCAGAAAAACAGACTATATTTACATCTTATAATATAATGCAATCATCGAATTATCTTTTAAAACTAAGCGATTTATAATACATTCAATAAATATCAAATAAACTATAAAAATATGAATTTAATTCATTTTGATAATCGGATTTATACATATATATTAAATAAAATATGGCTAACAATTGATTTATAAGTTTCTTAGTCAACAAAAAGTGTTTTTTCAGCTTATTAAACTGAAATTAATTACTATGTTTGATAAACAGTTCTTTAAATAGGAAAATGCTATCGAGTGTCTCATTTGAAAAAAAGCGGCAGGTAGAGTTGTCCCCTTGATGAGCTGGGTGGCTCTCGTAATGGGCACATATGAAGTTTGGCTCAAACGTGTTTTGGAATCCAAGATGGTAGTTAAGTTAGCGTTTTGAATACTGAAGAGATGTTCGAGAAGGAGGATCCGTGTGAAATGTTGGTTGTGCGTGAAAGTATCTCTCAAAGATAATGTTTTTAAGCCATACAATGCCTAATTTTTGCCCAAGTCATTCAGAGAAGGTATTATCCTTTTCTATTTCGATGGAATTCTTTTTGTAAATTATAGAATCATGTGGTAGATTAAACATCAACTATGAATTCACACGTTGTGATGAATGGTACAATGGACAGAGTGACAGAAGTATCTGTAAGTGATAGGAAACCTATTGTAACCTGTAAGTACACAAAACATTACTGTTATCCCCTTGGAACAGTTTTTGTTTTACTTTTTCTTTCTCCAGTCAATTTACTTTAAATTACTATTCCAGATGCTGGAGATAAAGAACTATTTCTAGGTTTAGAATCCACTCTGTGTTCATCTTTACCACAGGAGGCCGCAGAGTGGCGTAGAACTTATGGCCGAGCTATTAAATCTGTTAATGTTTCTGCTACTTTTGTTCCATTTACTAAGGATGTTCTTCCCAAAGAAGGAGATTACCATCTCATCGATCAACCTATGTTTCATACTTACTGGACCCAATGTTCTGTACGTATTTTTCAGTTCAAGTTCTTCACTAAACTTGTGTTACCATTGATTTAGTTTAAAGCCAACTGTGCCAGTTTGCTACAATTAACATTTCTACAGAGTATAACACTTAAGGTTATTGATAAGTGATAATAGGAATCTGTTATTAATTCTCATACTGATATTATTTGATTTCATGTACAAATTATTACTAATAATTTTAACTTTTCATGAAACGAGTTTTATGCCATGACATTTTCATTAAAAAGTTATGTTTATAGCTATTGTATGTTATATAGGACTTTCACGTTTAGTTGTCTGATCAAATCACTTATATCCAAGAATTTATTTGTAAATATTAGTATAGTTTCTAATTATTGGATTGTCATCATGTGGAAACATTGTATTTTTTATATTTGTTATTGCTGCTCTTCTTTACTTATTTACCTAAATCTATAAAATTAAGTATTTCTTGTTTTGACTGTGTAAGATTGTTGTATGAAATTTAAATTTTAGTATGTTTAAATTATTCAAGCAGTATTTATTTCCTTACCATTTTCAGGACTTGATTTGATTTTATTTAATAAGTGATGTATTTGATAGTGTAAAATATCCTCATTTACTCCTTATGGGTTTAAATTTACAAGTTTAGAAATATTTTTGGTTAGTCAGATCAATATTTAACTATTTACAGCAATTCCTTTATTACTTATCTCAGCCATTGAACTTGACTAACGTATTTGAACCCAGGTTCAAATGAGTAGTAATTGGTACAATATTATTCAATTAATCAAATGAAGGGAATATTTGTCTTTGATTTGGGTAAGTAGTCTATTTTAGAATCATAGTTTGAAATTTGTTTTTCAAATATTATGATGAGAACATTTATTGTTGTATTGAATTGTGCAAACTTAGTTGTGTAAATTACATAAGAAAAGTTAGAATAATTTAAAACTCAGTTATCCTATTCAGATATTCGGAAGGAAATACTTTGATATGATAACTTTCCATTCATCAATTTACCTAATATTGTAGGCTAGGCCTACAATTTTGTGTAACGTCTGCTGGAATAGTTTTAACTTTAGTTGTATAGTTTCCAATAATAAGACATTCTTTAAATATAATGTATAAACTTCTCTTTTTTATTATTTATTTTAATTTTAAAACAGTGTGTTTCTTTTCCTTAGGATGTAGAATTTTACAAATCCAATGTTCGTGAAGATATTGAACTGTGGATGAGTGTTTTACAGCAATTCAAATTATCTGAATGGATGATAGTTGTTGTAGAAACTTATGATTTCCGCAAATCTAATAAACTCCTGCCCAGAACTACAGTGTATGACAAAATTAAAAGTGATTTTGGTGCTAAGCATGCCGATAGGTAACTTATGTTATTCCAACCACCTACATATAATATAATTTTTTTAATGTACTGCATGTAAATATATTACCTAATTGCTTATCAAAATTTATATCGTCAGTATGTGACAGTTGTCTCAAAACATTCTTTGAACTAATTTCTTAAGGAAGGATTTAAGTTCTAGCAACTTTATGTTGTAATTAATTTAAATGTGTAAGAATGAAACATATAATGAATTTCAGCTACTCAAGTAATGAATGTGATTCGTAAAGATCAATCATTTTAACAAATTCAATATCAACATCAATCTATATAGACGAGTTGTGTTGATGATTGTTTTTATGGCAAAAAACAACTAATTTTGAATGCTTCAACAATAAAAACAAAAATCTTTTTAGGTGTTTATCTGTTATAAATCCTTTGCGGTCTGAATCACGGTCTGCTGGTTCTTGGCGAGGTTTAGTAGTCAATACCAGGCTTCTCCTTCTTGCTGCATTCGATAGAATTTTATTAAAATTTGAAGAAACATTACGTGAACAAAGGGATAGAAGAAATCAAGTCGGATGGAGTTTCACAAAATATTTTTTATTACAAGTTAGTATATAAAATTGGCAAAATTTTTTATTTACTTTTATTGTAATTGTGGCAGTATCCATTCATAATAATTGTTATTTGAGTTATAAACAAGTGGATCCATTGTTAATATTTGACATACAAGATATGAAGAACCTAGAAGAAGTTTATTCTAATGATGAAAGTTTAAAGGAAATGGTTTTATCTGATGGGTTACAGATGTGATAGATATTTCTTTTTTTGGCATGACTACATAAAAAAGTTTCAAACATGTATGTGAGGGTTTATATGTATACACTACGGGAGCCTGGGGAAAAAAAAATTCATAGCAATATCAAAGCAGGAATCCGCCACTGGTTTTGTCTTTTTCATTATTGTTACCTTAGTAGCTCTTATAGGGGCTTGACTACCATGCTCTCTGGCCCGAGTTGGAGTCCGACTGAAGGCAGAAAATTTATTTTCTGTTATTTCAGCTGTGGCTCGGCTTCAGGGTCAAGGGACCCTTCTGGGGTACACCCAGCCCCGTTTAAGTGGGTAGCCTTAATTGGGGAAAAAGCCTGGCGGTAGAGCAAGTATTCTGGCTAAAACTCCTCCTTTCACAACCATTAGCTCAGAAACAGTACAACCTTACCTAAGCACTGAACCCAAGACCCTTCATGGGTTGGAAGTGGTACAGGTTTTTTTAGTACCTCTTATGGGGAGGGTATAAGTTTACTTGGCTTTATTCCCTGCCTTAGAGGGAAAAATCCTTTTTTTTTCAATCTATATTATTACTTTGCCATCCCTATTAACTTACACTCATGGTTTTTTTTTTTTTTTTTTTTTTTTTTTTTTTTTTTTTTTTAATAGAATTAAGGAGATAATATTAATTTAATATTATCTGTGTGTATGTACATGAATCACTTTAACTAAACTCACAATAATTCAATTTCCAATAGTACAGTTGAAAGAGAGACCTATCAATGTATGTGAAACAAAGTGAAGGAGCGAAAGCAGGGTTTGATGATTTCAGTGGAGTCATGCTTGGATAGTGTTAGCAACAATATTCTTATTTCGGGTTCTGAAATAAAAATGTAATAAGAAAAAACAAAAGTGAACTTGTGGTAGCAGTTTTACGCCTTAAAACCCAAAAAAACAAAACTATTCTGTAGAAATATAATTGTTCTAAGAATCAATTTTTTGTTGGGCTCTATTTATTGTATGTTGCTCTGGTGCAAAGTTTTAACACGTTGCCTGTGAAGTCTTTCGACCATGGTCCTTTCTCTTTTCTGAAAGTTTTTATTTCATAAATATTTAACTTTGGCACTGTTTAACACTTACCATAAATAACTTCACAATATTTCAAGTGTTTTTCTGTTAAAAAACCAATGACGACATGGAGACGTCACCTACCATAGTTGAGGCAAACTATTTCTCATGTGATTGACGAAACACCTTTCAATAATATATTCACCATATCCAAACATTTTGGTTTTAAAAAATCAATACTTTCTTCTTTATTTTGTTTTTAATAAATTTTCCTCACTACATACAGGCATTTTTTTTTTTTTTTTTTTTTTTTTTTTTTGTGAAATATTGATTTTAATCTCTATAAACGTTTTATAATGAATATCAGTAGCTTTTGATTAAAATATATGTATAAGCAATAATAATTAGGGTGAAACATAGCTTTAAAAAAAGCCCAAAAAACAGTAGAATTGAGCAGCAAAAAATACAGTAGAAGAAATACTTTGCTTGATACTGCGGACACAGGCAGATGGGTAGTCTTCTATACTAGAGCTGGTGGCCATTGTATGAAATGAAAAAGGGATTTTACAGCTACATGTCATGACCTGCACCTGGAAAAAACCTGTCTGGAAAAACCCACTAGTCAGCCATGGCAACATGTCATCATCCGCAGTCAATGTGTTTATCATTATATGTCGTTAAAGTGTTATTAACATCAGTTGCTGCTACCTCCCCCTAAAATGATTAAGTAAACTGATTAAATTTTATTTGTTTAATTATACACTTAATATTACAACAGTATTAATTGTTACATAAGCCTGCCACTTTAGTTTTATGTAAGTTACTGAAAAAAAAAAAAAAAATTGGAAACTTTTTTTATTTTACTAACCAATTCTCGTTTGAACTATGGTATTTGTTTTTTAAACTTGAAAATATAATTTTCTCCTTTCTCAAGCTTCCTTTAACATATATAAGTTGAGATAGAGTTTATTGTTCACATTCTCATAAAATTGTCTAATTTTCATATCTTTATTTTGAAAATATCTTAATTTCATGTTGCAGGAGGAACTTGCATTTGTGCTTGAAATGTTGGGTGTTTATGAAGAAGCCTTAGTTCAGTATGACGAACTGGATGCTCTATTTACACAGTTTATTGTCAATTCCAATCTTGGAGGTGAATAATATTTGATTGAATTACCTGAAAAATCCCATAAAATCTTTATGAATTAACAATGATTAACAAAGCCATATTTTTATTGTATCCATATTTTCATCCAGGCCCTGACTGGACTCCCTTAGTTATCACCAAACTGAAACTTCCTATAAAGTTTTGAAAATTAGAACAACTATACATATTACCTTTTGAAAAAATCAAGAATATTATTATTTTTTATATTATTGTTAAGAGATTTAAATTGTTGAGGTATCTAATTTAATAAATAATATTGAATTTTAAACTAAAATAATCTTTACATGGTACAATGTGGTCCAGGGAAAGAAGGGAGAGACAGTCAAGAATAATGAAACTAAGATGGGAGGAAAGAAAGTCGAGAATCCCAAAGAAGCCTAAACCATGATATTCGTGTGGTCCTTGGGGCCTATACGTGAAAAAAAATAATCTTACTGGATTATTAACAATATATTCTATAACTTTTTTCTAATAATAATTTAATAGTTTAAGATATTTTTCTATGGGAATATGGGAAAAAGTAGTGTAAACAAAGGAAAGATAAATAATTTTTGTATCAAAAGAAATATATTTTGTGTGAATACTGTCCATTGATTGGCTTCTTTACAATTTTTAACTCCTGTAATTTATTTTTTAAATCAATAATGATGTCTTTCAACAGAAACGCCTGCTTGGCTCACCCAGTTCCAGACACCTTTAGAATCTTGGCAAGGTTTGAGTTTAACTTCCGGAGTTAATTTAAAAGAGAGAGCGAGAATAGAAAACAACAGTTGTTCTCTACTTCAATTCAGAAACTACTTGTTCTCCAGGCAATGTGCTATGTTGCTCTACTCCAACAAACCATCTGAAGTGAGAATAATTTTGTTTTAAGATGTTAGTATAATTTAAAGAGCGATAGGAAAATATTTTTAGAATACGAGAGATTTAGATTAGAAGGAAAGGAGGTTGTCTCAGTTTAAAACATATAATTGATTTGGTTTTATTTTTTTGTTCTCAAGGTTGCTGAGCGGACATTACCATTTCTGCATAATTGCATTCGAGAACTTTATATGCTTGAAGTCGCATGCCCTGTTGGCTCAGTTCCCACTTGGGTTTTTCTGTCTTCTGTCGAAATATTACAGATATGTGATACTTACACAGATAGCCAACACGTTGAACAGTATTCTAGGTACACTGCTGGAATTTGGGCCTATGCTCGACAGAAGGTAATAAGTTACTTATTGTTTTAAAATAAACTATTTATAAACAAAAGTTTTTACCAAACACTCATTCATTTCTCAATTTATAGATATACTTCTGCTTCAGAAAATATGATTAATTTTTGTTCAAAGTGTTGATCGTGTTGAAATTTTGTTGATGTTTTATTTGGGTCAGATTAAACCATTATTCCTACTTTATTGAAAGTAAAATTACAATGTCTGATATTAGAACCTCAGGAAGGCAAGCCTCCCATAATTGTATGTGGACAACAGTACCTAAGTCAAACTGTTCTTACATTACGATATCTCTCATTTTTATTTCCATAAGGCTTAGCGTTTTACTTCGCTTACCAAAAGTTTATCAGTTTTTATTATTATTGATGTATCCATAAAGGAACAACCACACTTGGTAGACTTGATAATTTAACTCATTACTTAATCCTAGCTTACTTAAAATTGGTAGTCATCTGATCTATCTGTTGAATATTTAATAACTTTTTTTCCCCGCATAAGTTTTAATCTATTTCACTATCATATAATTTTAGATCAATAAATCTGTATTAAAATTATTTATTTGAATATTGTCGCTTTTACAGCTCTCTGAACTTGGAAAACTATGTGGTCTTATGCCTGGACAGGTTCCATCTAGTGAACAATTACATCTCGCTGTTGAAATATTTTCAGGCCTCGGTGAAGCGAATACTAAACCAGTTGAAAAGCTCAAAAGGGCTCTATCAAATCATCAAGAATTCTACAAAATGTATTTGGTAATTATGTAATTTTAAAGTTTAGTATAGTTGATTTTTATGAGTCTTATTCTTCTTGGTTTAGTTTTCCTATGCTATACAAATAAGGAAAAACATTAATAACATATATTTATTGTTGTCTAATAAATGGGTTTCCAGGAACTGTCTGAGCTTGCCATGGGAACATACAAACATATCGGTCGGGTAAGATGTGCTCGGAGCTTGGGTCAAGATCTGTCTGACTTCTACCGTGTCCTCGGAGATGATCAGACAGCTGCTAGTTTCTTACAGTTGGCCTTGCTGTCTTATGACCAAGATGGCTGGACCAAACTGGCATCAGTTACCAGACTTCGATTGGCATCATCATACCTTGCATTAGGAGACCTACACAGGTAATATATATCTATTTTAATGAGAAAAATATAGTTGACGGTTAAGTATGATATAAGAAGAAGATAATCAGAGTACAGTCAGGAAGAAGTGAACACGTACAAGTAAAAAGAACTATAATAGAGTGCCAACATTTCTGACGTTTCAATTCTTCCTAAGGGCAAAATGAGCAAAATACTGGATGTGACAAAAATAACAGATAAACTAATGAAAAATGTATTGTAATGATTTTCTTTTTATCATTAATTTTTAATATTATAATATATAATTAATTACCTTTAATTCATTACGGGTTCTGTCAATATTCTTTTGAATTATGACTGGAAATATTAAACAAGGTGTTGTTCATAATTCTATTTATTATAAATTACAGTGTGAAAACAATATTTAATGTTACCTTAGATTAATTTTAATTCTTGAGTCTATTAATGAGAGAACCACTACAATTTCACTATCACTGTCCAGTCCATTCTTCTAACCAACACTTCACTGCCTGGAGACACCAAGCTGCTCCAAGGCCCTGAAACTAACTGACTTCCCCTTTACCTGCCTCAAGGGTTGAACCTTGCAGGTACCTAAGTTGTTCTTAATCCAAGGGTTCCTACATGGTTTAGACTTTTCACTTTCATCCCTTATCCTATACAATTTTCAGTTTTAAAATATCACAACAGTATATATTAAAGAGCTTAAAGATAATATAGAATGACATAGATATAATTGTATTTAAAAAATTCAATAATAGTGTTAAGAATGGCTATGGAAAAGAACATATATATAAATCAGTGATGATTTAAGGAAGCAAGGTATAGAAGGATAAAGACAAGATAAGAACGATAAGAGGGAAAAAAACAATGTTTATTTGGATAGTAAATGAGAAAAGAAAAGGAGAAATAACAATAGGTGAAACAAAATAATAAGAGGAGAGGTAAAAGGAAAAAACAAGAAATTACAATAGATCAACTTACTCACTGAACCACACAGGAGAGGAGACAACTGATGACTGATATAAAAAACTAAGAACAGTGGGGCAGATAAAAGGGAGAAAGGTGCGGGAAACATATATTATGTATAGAAAATTGAAACAATAACATAACTAGAATAACAAGTACATACGAATAGAATTAAAGAGATAATATACAATGATGAATGACAATGCCATCATGATACAGCTGTACAATAAAATATAAAATTATAACAGAATGATGTCTATACGTAAATAAAATCCGTGTTTATTTCTTCCTGACTGGATCCCTGATTATTCTCTTCTTAGATTTATTTTATATTTGTTGGATTGTGATACAGTTTAATCTGCTTAGTATTACAATTTTTGGGTGTTAATGAACCAATGATAAATCTTTAGTACATTTATGGTTTTAGTGTCCTTCAGTGTCTCCCCTCTAATGGAACCTACAATGTATCTTCATATTGATCCACCTTCCTAACTTTGATCTAGCAATAAGTTTCTTCCATAACCTTACCAATTTTTCTTGAATTATTTATTTGATACTACTGAAGTATTTCTTCTTCAATTTTATATTATTAAAAATAAGTGCTAATATAACAAAATATAGCACTGAATAAATAATGCTAATATAGCACTGAATAACACTGAAATGTTTGTACTTGTGGTAATAATATTTATCATTATGATGACTTTACGATGGTTAATAATGGTGATTCAAAATTCTGCGGGAAGCCAAAACGTTGGGAGAAATGAGTTGAGAGGAATGGAGTGTATTTTGATTAATAGAGGAAACAGCAAATAATATCCTGGGACCAATTAAGAAGGAACCACGATCTCAGTGGTTTGATAGGGAATGTGAGGCTGCAACTCAAAGGAAGAATGAAGCCTACAGAGCAATGACCCAACGAGAGACAAGGAGAAAGGTTGAAGAATATAGAAGACTCCGCAGAGAAGAAAAAAAGTTACATCGGCAGAAAAAGAGAAACTACGAAAGGGAAGAACTCCAAAGGATCGAGGAAGTGCATGATGCCAAAGAAATTAGGGATTTTTTCTGTAAAGTAAATAAGTGGAGGAAACCATTCGCACCCCGTTTGACCTATTGTTATGACGATGATAACAATCTCTTGACCAATATGCCAGAGATCTTAACACAATGGAGAAACTACTTCTCAGAACTTTTAAAGAATAATTGTTCACCCACTACTGAAAATATTGAAATACCCCTCGAAAATGATGAAGTTGAGTGGGAACCTCCAGATGAGGAAGAAATTATAGATTCTATGGATAAACTGAAAAAAAAAATAAAGCCCCTGGGCATGATGGAATCCCTGCAGAGCTCCTTAAATATGGAGGAAGTGAGGCAGTGAAGGCTATTCAGAATATACTGCAGACTGTTTGGACGGAGGAGATAATGCCTTCTGGATGGAACAAATCTATAATCCACCCGATACAGAAAAAGGGTAACCCCCTGAAGTGCTCAAACTACAGAGGTATCTCCTTACTACCCACTGGCTATAAACTCTTCTCTAACATCATATTCCAACGCCTATTACCATACGCTGAGAGAGTCTTGGGCCCATATCAAAGTGGTTTCAGACGTGGTAAATCCACCACTGACCCAATTTTTACACTCAGAACTATCCTGGAGAGAGGGCACGAATATAATATTAAGACTCATCACCTATTTATAGATTTCAAGTCAGCATATGACTGTATCAACAGGGAAAAGCTCTACCAAGCCATGGGTGAATTGCAGATACCCAGAAAGCTAATACGGCTAGTTAAACTGACAATGAAAACTGTCATATGCTCAGTTCGTTTAAGTGGAGAGCTTTCAGAAGAGTTCAACGCCTCAGGAGGAGTAAGGCAAGGAGATGCTCTCGCCTGCCTCCTCTTTAATATCGCCTTGGAGAAGAAAGCAGTAAGGGACTCAGGTATACAGACCGGTGGCACCATATTTAACCGTCAAGTTCAACTTTTAGCCTATGCTGATGATATAGACATCGTAGGACGCTCCTTCCAGGTAGTCAAAGAAGCTTTCTTGGCACTGGTGGAATCAGCTGGAAGACTCGGGCTTAAAGTGAATGAATCAAAAAACTAAATATATGGTGACGGGAGATAAACCGAACCCAAATGAAAGCGTTTCATTTGTGGAGTATACTTTTGAAAAGACTGCAGACTTCGTATACCTAGGATCAATGGTATCGCAGGATAATGATGGTGGAGCTGAGGTAAAAAGAAGAATAATATCTGCCAACCGATGCTATTTTGGCCTACAAAAACTTATAATTATATAAGTCCAATTGGACATACTCTCTCAAGACAGACTAAACTCCACCTTTATAAAACTACAATTCGTCCTGTTCTGATGTACGGTTCAGAAACCTGGACTCTGACAAACACAAGTGAACAGGACCTTCTAACTTTTGAAAGAAAGATCCTGCGAAGGATATTTGGTGGACTATGTGAAAATGGTGTATGGAGAAGACTTAAAAATCAAGAGGTTTATAATCACTTTAATGAATTAAACATCGTCCAGGTCATTAAACTGGGCAGGTTGCGGTGGGCCGGACACTTGGCCCGAATGGAGGGTGAAATGCCAAAGAAAATACTAACTGAGCCCCTTTATAGAGCTAGAAGAAGAGGAAGGCCGAAACTGAGATGGGCCGACGGAGTGGCAGCTGATGCAAATGAATTCCTGGGGGTCAGGAACTGGATGGTAGCTGCCCAGGACCGTGAAGATTGGCGGAGGCTTTTGATGGAGGCCAGGACCCGTCTCCGGGTTGTAGTGCCATAAAAAAAAAAAAAAAAAAAAAAAAAAAAAAAAAAAAAAAAATATAGCACTGAATAACACTGAAATGTTAGTACTTGTGGTAATAATATTTATCATTATGATGACTTTACGATGGTTAATAATGGTGATTCAAAATTCTGCGGGAAGCCAAAACGTTGGGAGAAATGAGTTGAGAGGAATGGAGTGTATTTTGATTAATAAAAATGTTTTCTAATAATTTATTATAAAAACATAAACCTACATTCATTTTCAGACAACCCAATAATTAATGAAATGATATTATGTTATCTAAATATATTCCATTCATGTATTAAATGTACTACTAGTTTTCTTATTCACTTCTTATGAAAGCTTCGTCTTGAAGTGAAATTATACTAATGTTTCTGAATCTGGATTCACTTAGTAAGATAATCAATGATATTGGTATATAATATATTTATCCACTGATAACAAATAATTTTCTGATTTTTAGAAAAAAAAAATGGACATAAAAAAATATTATCTTTGGTTAATGCTGTATTATTTTCTTCTATGTACACAGGTATACGAAAATGTGTTTGTCAATAGCATGCTCTACAGAGCTAGATATGCCATTGAGAATGAAACATTATTCTGATGCCCTCAATACAATCTCCACCTCTAAGCCAGGTATTATTAAGGCTAATATTTCATTCTAATTTTTTAAAAATAAAATATCAATTTTTACTAACCAACTTATTCTTACTTAGACCCACCATGGTCATGCTGCCTAAATGACTGCTTCACCTTGACTGATGTCGATGTTCAAGTCCACCAAGGTGGAATGAACGTATCTGCTACCCTCGGAATAAAGTCTCTCCTCCCTGTTGAGACTGTTACTGATTCAGTTTCAATGGCTATTTCTCAGTACAAACATGAGAGTAAATCCTCTTCGAAACACAAGGAAGCCCTTGAAAATAGTAGGAGGTATGAGAAACTTAAAATCAACTTAATACTGATATCCAGATTTTACTATAAGAATAACTACCTATTTAAATTCATGTCCAAATGTTCTTATGACTGGTATTTCACTCATATTTTATTTATTAAGGTGTTTTAGTCATTTTAAAGACTTGATTAGATTAGAAATCTTACTTTTTCTATCATTCAAAATCATCGTACTTAATATAGTCCAAGTTATTTTAAGCTACTTGTCTCAGCACAGTTGGACATCAAAAGATTTCAAATTTATTTCATGTGGACTATTCAAGAAATGAATCTTCACCATGGCTAAATTCGGTTGATTACTTGTAGGATAACCCGTCCTTTCTGCCCTAGTTGGAGTACATTAGGACGTTAAGCCCCAAATAGAAAAAAAAAGGGTTTAAATTAGTTCTATTTGGTAGACAGAAAAACACTGCTGGAAGTGTTGGAGGAGTATAAGAAGACTGATAGAACTGACATTGACAGACACGGAATCAAGGGTCAAGTTTCAAGGATCCATGACTTCTTTAGTTTTTAATTAATTAAGACAATTATTATTATCATATTAATGTTCAGCACACATCGTTCCTGAGGAATTACAATATGAAAGTTATGAAAAAGATATTATTGTTTCACTTTTTTTGTTTTACTGTTGATATCACAATATAATCTGATTTTTATAAAATAAAAAAAAATAATTATTTTAAACATTAAAAAAAACGTATTTAATTTAAAAATACTACATTTCGTTTTAGTTGTTACTTTATTTATTTTTTAATTTGCTAATTATCTATTTTATATTGTTTATTTATTTCTTTATCTTATAATATCTTTTGTTGTAATCCTTCTTTATTATATCATTTATGTTTATTTTTAATCTTGATTAAAATCACCCTACCTCTAATCATATTTTTTATTTTGTATGTGTTTCTTTTGTTACTGTGTTTTTAAATTACTGCTCACCTCAACCATCATCTTCTCTAGAAAAAAAATAAAAAAATAATAATAATAAGTATATGTTTTAGGAAATCGTTGGATAGCTCTAGTTCTTCAAATTTATATTTACTAAGGATACCAGTTACTCTGAGACATGATTACCAACAAGACAAAAGCCTTGCTGGGTCTTCTCTCGAAGTGAAAAATACCAAGCAAATAGTCAGGTGACTTTTATGTAATGATTTCCAGAAGAAACTATTTAACAAACAAAATTCTTTTTATGACCATAAGCATTTTATCACTTTTAGACGTCAAGACAGCCATGGAAAGTATAGGAAAATCTCAAATATCGCAAAAGCCGATTTCACAAGATATTTATCTGCTAAGAAAGTCGTTTTGAAGCCCGGTATGAACAGTGTCCTTCTTACTTGTAAGGTATGATGCTTCATTCTTTAAGATCGAAAGTTAATGTTTAAATTATTATAATTTATATGAAATTTAACTTTTCTCATTGTTGTATTATTAAAGCTTTTCAAATAAATGGCTATTTCATGTGAAATTGTTTTTCTTTATCATTAAGCATAAAGGATAAATAAAAATTAATGACTACTAGTCCAATATTTCACTTGGGTCGTAAATCTGTTTTCAGTTATCATAGAATTAAAATCATAGTGATCGATGTTCATGAACTTGTTTTAGGTAAATTTTTCAACATTTTGTTAATATTATCTATTATTATTTCTGTGACTGTTGAAATATTTCCTTGAACTGGTTTATTTACCTGTTTCAATATTTATAATGTTGTAACACATATTGTTAGCTAATGTGTGGTACCTATGTATGTGCTAAATAGTGATTTTACAGGAGGAGCAAAAAACTGTTTAAATGATAGGCATTTTGAATTATTATTTTTCTAATGAGCACATTTTTCAACCTCTTTTTGTTTATCTGGTCTTAGGAGAGTGAAGCTGGTCAGTATCGCCTCGGTCAGTGTTGTATTACTCTCATGGATGGTTTCGAACTACTTTCTCCTCCATTGCCGCAGAAAGTTATTTTTGAAGTTTCGCATATACCACCAGCAGTTTTGCTAATAAACAACAGTGATATGCTTGCTGGTCTTGTTCAGGATGTTACTCTCAAGATTTGCTCCAATAGCTACAACATCGCTGAGGTATAATTCATGTATTTTTTAAAGAAAGTTTTTTAAATACGAGTATGTAATAAATTAAATAAATAAATTTGGTTCATATTAATCATAATTGACAAATCGCTATTATTTAGTTATGATAACTTTTTTTTAATTGTGGGTCACCTGTGGTGTAGTGGTTAGCATAGCAACCTACTAAACCCAAGATCGCGGGTTCGCGGCCCGGCAGATGACCTTAGGATTTTTTAAAGGGAAGTAAAAAATCCTTAGCTATGCCGTCCTTCGGAAGTAAAATGGGGGTCCCGAGCCTGTGCAATTTCAGGTACTCGTTAAAGATCCCTGTCCTAATTATACCTGGATAGGCAAAATTTAGGACTCCCAGTAGCATCGTCCGTTTAGCCATAGCAGCATAAAGTGACGTTAAACAAAATAAACAAATAAACAAACAACTTTTTTTTAATTGTTATATAATTTATAATATTAAGCTATTTCTAGCTTCTTTTTTTGTTTCTAATTACTAAAATTATTTTTTCTCAATCATCAAATTAATCAGCTTTTGTCTCCATTTGTATCTAATTACAATAAATAAATAATTAATTTATTCAATTTGGGTTTGCACTTTTTTTTTTTTTTTTTTTTTTTTTCAACTTGAAATAAACTACATAAGAAAATATTATCATGTATATAAATTGTAGATCATAAATCAGGGTTTCTATCACATCGGAAATCCGAGTATATTTCAGGGATTTTGTTTGGTTGGGAAAAAGTCGGTAATAGGCAGTAAATTTGTGAAAGTCGGGAAAAAGTCGTTAATTCTAAAATTTACAATCGTGCTTAAATATTAATAACAAAAGTACTCTCTTCATAGTTTTTATTTTTTATGCACTAATTTCTAATTCAAACTTTTTTATATATACAAAATTACAATGTTCTAGTGGACATTGAAATGTTATGTTGAGCCATCGAAGCCTATCAGAATCTTTTAACAGAAAATTGAATCTGATTACAAAGAAAAACCTCACTAATATGTATTGTAGATTGAGTTATAGCGATATTTTTTTTTTGTGAAAATTAAATTTAAATTATTTTTCTCAAAATATAAAAACGAACACTAATCTATGTTTATATTGCAATTAATTTTTCAAAAGATTTATTGTTTTCATTATTTTTAAATATGTTTGTTGGTCCAATTAATTTTTTTCTTATTGAATCGCTGGATTGATCAACTTTTAACAGCTTAATCGATTTTTAAATGGTTTTGTTTGTAATTTGAAAAACAAATGAATTTTAAATAAATACCTAACTATTTGACATTAATAATAATTAGAAGTAGAAAACAATTAAAGTAGTAAAGTATGCATTTATTTATTTGTTTGCATTATTATTGCAAGAGTATTAAAATATCAATAGTTGAGAATTTCCAGAAAGATTCTTGAAAAGTCGGTAATTGCGTTTACCGAAATTGATAAACACCATGTAAATTCTATTCATTGTTTGTTTTCATAATTTTATTTTGTGCCAGTTTTCGAATATACTAGTTCATATATTATGATTTTCTTAACTGTAAAAAGTTCATTATAAAATGAAAATAAACTTGTAAACCCTTCATAAACCCTAGCCATGACCCTACCTATTGAAATCTTCCCTGACGATTGGCCTCAAAGTCAATGAGGTTAAGTGTATATTCACTGGAGTTGGCAGTAAACACCAGAGTAACCATTAAAACTTTGAGTTACAATTATTTTATTTTTTAATTTAAGGATACAAAGGTGAAATTGAAAGCAAGTATTGGCCTTGAATTGAAAAATGGTGATCATGATTGGAGCCGTGTATTAGAATTAAAACTCCCCGCAATCAAGCCAAATTCAAGTCTGGAACTTCCACTTAAGATGTATGCTGAGCTTCCGAACATCAAGGATTGTACCAATTTAGAACATAATGTAAGGCATTTTCAATTGTTAAAAAACTATTCTTCAAATTGTATAATCAATATTTTTTTTAATTTATAGAAGTTTTAAAGATGTAGTTTCGATTTATATTTTCTTTGTTCAACTTTCTAGAATGAGATACTAATCTTACCTTGGCTCAATTTTAATATTTTATTTGTAGATCTAATAGTTTTTATTTTCATTTTGATTTAGTATAATGAGATATGTGAGAAAAGTTATGAGACTGATTTATTTACTGACCCTACTGTTAGCCTTGTGTTTTACAAAGGCTTCTCAGACAAGTGGATCCTTCATCATGGCCATGCCTTGTGTCACCAGGCCATTTCTATCACTGAATTTTTTATCTCAAACCGCATTCCTGTTTTTCTCCAACCCTCTATTTATCGTATTTGAGTCCTTGTAGCCTTTTCCTTTTCCCAAAATTGAAACCTGTCTTAAGGATGTCATTTTGGAACTCTGGAGAGCTTTCAAAAGAACATGTGCAACCAGTTGAAGCCTTCCAGCGCTGCTACAAGGCTGTGCAGTTGCTTAAGGAAACTACTTTGAAGGGAATATTGTTATTTAAAAAAAAATAAAATAAAGAACTTTTGTCTGTAAAAAATCAGTCTCATTACTTTTCTCACGCACCTTGTCAGTTGAGGTATGAATGAGATTATTAAAGGATTGATACTATTAGGAATTAATACATTATTTGACTCTTTTATGATGTTAAGTTATTTTGAAGAGTGGGATGTATTATTTCTTGTTTTACTCATTTTTGGTTAATTCAGGTTATGGTGAAGAATGACTGGAGTGAAGAAGAACATGCAATCGGTATAAACTTGAAGCCTGTCCTAAGCTCCAAGCTGAGTATGCAAACTTCAAAAAATTCAAAGTTTCTTCATGTAGCTGTCTCTAGCGTGACAACTCTATCGATCCAAAGTGTATTAATGACTCCGCTCTCATCTAGTAATGTTGTTCTGATGCCATTGAGTCCTAGCATGGAAACTATTGTAAGTATAGCTTTTTATTTCAATTTTTTTAATGGTAAAATCAAGTTTTAATCATAACAGATCGTGATGCTAACTTTAACGTGTGGAATAGCTTCATTAATTTCCAGAATACATCTCTATCCTGGGCCATCTTACTTATTTTAATCTTTATTACTTTTTCCTGGTGAAACAGCATTTGTGGTTACTTCAAAGGCATCAGACTACTTGGCTTGATTATCAATATTTAAGATTGTTTATTAATTATAACCAGATATTTTGAAAGAGTTAGACTTATTGTATTGGCATCAACCAATAGTAAATTATAAATGATTTCTACCTCTTTTTAAATTTTCTTGTTCTTTGATTAAGTAAAATAAAATGTTACTGTAGTACAGTCTTGATAATCCAACACATCCAGTAAACTTCATGACACCTTAGGAAATTATATTTATATATTTATTTTAAAAAAAGTTTTTTTTTAGATTTCGCTGAAATCACACTGAACCACCAGGTTTCCCCCCCCCCCAAATTAAGGATATCCACCTTGTAGAGGCTGGGTGTGCTCCAGGAGGGCCTCTCAAACTCAGCCCCGGGAACTTGGCAGTTAAGTGCCTCACCCACTGAGCTACTGCGTCTCTCTGAATGCTTTGTAGAACAGTGAAAAATTAAGACTAAATGAAAAAGCTAGTAAAATCCATCATAAGTGAATTGAAAGTTAAAGAATACCTGGTTGTAACAGCAGGTGGCGATATAAAAGCTAAGGTGGAATATTTATTAGTAAATTGACATAGAAAGACAACCTTCATGGTCTTAACGAGGGGCTTGACAATTTTAAAATCATTTTTTCAGTAGAATGGTTAAATCTTTAATTTTAAAGCCAAATTGCTTTAAAAAAAAGTCGTGCACTCGTTTTTTAACTTTAACATTAAACTGTATACATACCAGACTTAAAAGAAAAGAAACTGCTTTTATTTTCTGACTACTTCAACATTTATGAGACAATAGCTCCATATAAATAACAAAAGACTTATTTATATGGAAATAATTAGACCCATTCGGACATACAGAGTTGAGCTTTGGGACTCCCCTAAACCTTACAATTCTTCTCATATCCAATCTTTACAATCCAAAATACTTCATAAAATCCTCAATGCTTCTTATTATGTCACAAACGATCTTATCAATGAAGATCTTAATGTTCCATATGTTGCTGATTTGGCCCAAACTAGATACCTATCCTTTCATAGTAAACTCCATACTCACTTGAATCCACTATTCTCCCAACTTGCCTCACACTCTATTCCCAATAATCCCGTGAGGCATCTGAAAAGAAGATGGCCATGAGACCTTCTAACGTAGAACATTTATTGAAGTGCTACTTGTGAGTAGTTCTTTACATGTTATTGACTCATAGTTATTTTCCTAAAATTCACTTGTAATAATGTTAACAGTTGTAAATATCAATAAATAATTAAAAAACATCACATTATTTTGACCTTAATTTATTATATCGGAGTTTTATTGTAAAATATTCCAGACAATTGTCCAGAATATTTATAATGGTACAACTTGGTTACCATATTACTCTGATTATCAAGGTTGTATTGTACTCTTTCTAGAATATATTAATTTTTTTTCTGAATTCTCTTAGATTCTTACACCAGAAAGAAAAATATTTTTTATGTGGAAAATGGATGTTGAGAACACCACTGAGCATTCCCCGTTTAAGACTGAGTTGACATTGAATTACAACCCTACATCAGGAGACACAACTTCTAAGAAGGACTACATTTACAAATGCACCTTTGACATAGTTAATTACAAGGTATTTTTTTGGTTTAAACCCATAAATATAACCTAATAGAAAAAATATTAGTTAAATAACCTTATTAATTAATTAATGTAGTTAATTATTTGATATTTACCTATATAGTGAGGCAGCCTAGCATATTGAGTGCTTCATATGTTGTTTCTATGTTCTTATATAGTGCTCATTACTGTGTGACATAAAACATTTTTTATGACAACCATTTTTTAATTTTAATTTATGAGTTGGTAATCCAGATGTATAAACTATTAAGAAACTTATGGATAATGGACTGCATTATCAGTGCTTAAAGAGCCCATGGTCATATTTTTACACACAATATCAGTAAGTAAAGGATTGACATTTTGATTTGGTAATAATTTTTATTTGGAAGAAATAATTATATTGAAATAATCATCTGGTTGGATTTTAATTTCTAACCATAAAAGTATGTGAGTGGGAAATCTTGTTTCTGCTACTCAGCATTGTAAATTTCAATTTTTTATTTTTCCTAAATCTTTCTAGAACTATTAAAATTGTGTAGTTAAAATTTGGTTCAGATGGTTTCTGTAGTTTTATCATAGTAAACTATATTGTGGAATGGTGCTAATCACATAATGGTCGATTTTCAAACTTCGGTGGCATCCACATGTCGCACTGTATATTTAAATTTTTGTTTATAATTTAATTGAATATAAGTAAATTTTATTATCTATTTCAAGCTCCATATAACACCATACCTTTGTAACCTCGCATGTAGATGGTGCTCAAAGTGAAATAGGTGGGTTGCGGTAATCCTTCTTCTAATCTCCTTATCGGGGATTACATTGTTACATATTGTCCTGGGTGGCTACAGATCCCAAGTACCTAAATTCTGCAAACTTTTCAAAGTTATAAGATCCTATAGTCACAGCTTCACCAGGCAAAGGAACTTCCTCTGTAACCGTTTACTTGGTTTAAAAACTATGTACTTAAATTTATCTGCACAAAGTACTTATAAATATTATGCTGTAATTAATTTTATTTCTTTTGATTGATCCAGACAATATATCTGCTGGAAAGTCGTGTGGAGCCCATTCGTGGATCAGAGTTCTGTCGAGTGAGCACTGTTTGCCAGCTAAGGCTTAAGGTTACAAAAGTAAACAAACAAACGACGGTTACTGATCCAGACTGTAACAGCCTAATGTACGAAGTGCTGACAGAGCACAACATGTGGGCAGCGTGTGGCCGTACTGCAGGTATATTGGATTATTTCTATATTTTAATAATTCTTAATAATTTTAATTTTTTTTTTTTAAACTATTGTTTTGTTATGAAACTGAATATGGTATTTAATAAATAAATTTTGTCAGCTTGGATATTTATAGTGTATTTATGATTCTATTAATTTTAAACCTTTCAGGTGTATTTAACTTGGCAGATATAGACGAACAGACTGTACTATTGGATGTGATGCCACTTGTCAACGGTTACTTACCCCTTCCTTCTGTTAGGCTATCAAAATATATTCCTGCTGGATCAAAGTCTTCTTCGGGTAACTATTGAGTTTATGATCTAATTTGAGTAGACATTTTGATTTATTTTTTAAATTATGTAATATTGCTGGTACAGTACTGGAATGGCCTGTCAAGTGGGGCTATTAGTCGTCCTTTTTGTCAGCCTCTGACAACTGCCAAGAGTTTGCCACCCCAGAAGTGTAATGATTCATTTTAACTGGCCTAGGTGTGAAACAAACCCTCAACCTTCTGAACCGTGGGCTCTGTGACAACCTCCCCTATGCACTCAGCAATCTTGATCCTGTCGTTCAATATTACTTTAAGATCAAATATGTACAGTCAACTCTTGTTACCTCGAATTTCACTTGAATGAATTACTTTGAGTTGTAGAGGTCGACTTATCAAAATTTAAAGTTATTAGAGGCAATACTTTTATGTATCAAGGAAATTACGGGTTTCATTGTCAACTCTTGTTACCTCGAATTTCACTTGAATGAATTACTTTGAGTTGTAGAGGTCGACTTATCAAAATTTAAAGTTATTAGAGGCAAAAACCGAAAAAAAAAAAACATGGTGTTCTCATTGTAGCATACAGATCAGGTACTTTTAGAATAAAAAAGCAAGAAAAAATTTGTTTAATTTGCAGAGGTTATTAGAGTATCAAGGAAAAGGAAATTGCGGGTTTCATTGGAGAGTTTGAGTTACACCCAGTTACACAGATAAAACATAATTATGAATATAAATTGTTTTTAAAATTTTCTATTTACAGATTTTGGTCTTTACATATATTTTGACTTTACGTTTATAGTTGGGAAACAAAACACAATGGAACAGCCTATGTCATCTTTTCTCGTTCATGTTAGTCTAGGTCAGCCCTGGGGACGTCTGCCAGTCCACCTTGCTATAAACTTTGTCATGGGATTGTTTTAAGTTATCCTCTCAGTTTTCGACTAGTTGAGAATTTTTCTAGAAGATTGAAATAAATTTTTTTTATCGATGAATTCGAGTAGTCTATCTTTGGTTATTTTGATGTATTTAAAAAATTAACTTAAGCTTTCATAATACAAATAGTAGCCAAAATTTTGTTGATAACATTTATTGGGTAGTTTTAAAGTTTCAGTGATTTAAAGACAATCTATTGTCTGTCTATTGTCTTGACCTGTAAGGCCGAGCAGCAGAAATATCTGACATCTACTGGGGTGTGCTTGTAGACCGAATGGTAGATATATATTTTTTGGCTGAATTTTTGCTTTTTGGTTCCTGTTCCGACCAAGTTTTATACAAATTATATGAAAAATACGTTTATTGTAACCATTACTTTAAATAAAGAGATTTTGATGATGTAATAATTTGGGTTAGGAGGATCTATTCAAGGATTGAAAAATCACAAAGATTATAAATTAATCAGTAATATTTTATCAATCACCATTTCTATAATTAATTAAATAATTTTGTGATGGTAACAATTTTATTTTTTTATGATTAAAACAGTTTCAATTACATTTATTGTTCTCTTCATTTGTAAGTACAAATAGCAACTATTTTAAAGAATATTGTTCAAATCTATTTTTTCTCTTATCTTAGGTCGGATAGAGGGCCATCCAAGATTAGAACCCTTCAGCGCTGGCCAAGTTTACAATCTGAGTAAAAGCTCGCAAGTGCACGTGATATCGGCTGCTTCTCCACAGGACCCCTAGCACTAGAATGTGTCGCCTTGCCTCAAATCTACTTGGCTGTAGCTAAGTTGAGTTCACTGTTAACAGCTTTTTGTGCAGCTTCTCTCGTATCACTGCACTGCTTCAGCACAAATGTGTTCGCTTAGCTGAAGCTCTTATACATGAGAACGTATGTATGCTGCCACGTGTTTTAGTACATCTCTAAGGATTTTGGTCACAGTGGAACATAAAAGCAGTTTAAATATAACCAGATATAGATGCTTTCTCTGAGGTTTTCTCGATACTGTTAAAATTACAAAGTGGATATAAAAATGCATTTTGATTGTTGTACACACTAGAAATCGTCCTATTATGTGTAATTGAATAAGAAAAAATTAGTGCCATTACAAACGTCCTACAATAACCAAGGACCATTATACTTAGCATTGTTTAAATTAAATGAAGTCCTTAATTATATAGCCTGTTTTAGGGATACTTGATTAAAGTGTGTTGTGTAAGCCCGTTTGTCCATATGACGATGTATATTGTAAATATTTATTTAAAAAAGTTTAAAAAATTTATTTAATATCTGATGTCAATATGTGATGTATATAGTTAATTAAAATAGATTCTATGAGTTACGGCCTCAAAACTATTGACTGGATGCAATTTTTAACTAGTCATAATAACAATCTTATATATTATATAATTAATATTTATATACTTAAAAATATAAACACGTAGTTCTTATAATCATAATTATTATCGTTAAATGATAAACTCTTAACAAATACTCAGGGAAAATGTTCATAAAAAGTGAAAAGGAAAAGGGTATTGAATGAAAAAAATTTTTTTTTTGTTCTTTACCTATTTTTTTTTCTCCTTATTCATTTTTGGTTCTACACCACTTGTTTTGACATGATTTAGGACAGTGCTTAGCAAAATATTTTTCTTGAAAGGAATGAAAGTATAAGGTTTTCAATTCTGCAAATGTAATTAAGTCAGTTTTGACTTTTTGAAAGCTAGTGATCAGACCCAAAATTTTATAATGGAATCCTCTTTTTTTACGTTTTTTTTTTTTTTTTTTTTTAATATGTACTATGTTTATCACCTTACAAATCCATGGCATTATATATATATATATATATATAATTTTCCTTATGATTTCCTTATGAGTGATTTATTACAAAATTGAATTAAAAAATTCGGATTTATTTCATTATTTCTCATAATCCATTTTTAAAATAAATAAGTATGTTTTTGTGATAAATGTTCTGTAGCAGTTTGAAAACATAGATTCTATTGAATCTAATTATTCAAACACTGTTATTATACAACAATTAAATACTTGGCATTAGAAAGTTTCAAATTTACTGTGAATTAAGATATATTCAATGTGTAGACTTGTTTACAAAACAGCATCCTGTGCTTTATCACATTAAGGTTATTATTTCTGAAATAATTGTTTTTATTTTTGTTGATAAATTCTGGACATAGCTTTAAAATAAAACAATTTACAGTACATAATGAAAATTATTTGAAAATTTAAATTCAATTGCGAATAAGATATATTTTTTTTTTTAAATTCTGCATTAGAGGTTGTGATGTAGGGATGTCCTTTTCACTTTGTATGAATTCATTTTTCAGTTTACAATTTAAAGTTGTATTCTCCCATTTGCCTTACATAAATTTAAGGTTCTGATAAGCAATTTAAGTAACCACAAATTACATTTCGAATACTATATTCCATCGTCCATATTTCAGATGTTCATAACCGGATAATTTTTATAATCTACTAGAGAGTATGATATTAGCTGTCACATTAATTTTTCCAACTCATTATTTAATTGAGGATTTAGATAGGTTATTCGAAATACAGTTTCATATTATGTTTTAGAAAGAATTTATTTTCATTTAAACAAAAAATGTATTTTATTTTTTTTCTTAAAATTACATTACAGTTAACTTTCCTTATTCGATATTGCCAGAACCAACATAACAAAGGAAATTCACTGGTTTCTCTTTATATGTTTTATAAGAATGTTTTTTAAGCCATTTTTTAAGAAATTAAATATCTTTGGAACTAGAAAAAAATCTTTGTTGTAATGCCATATTATAGAGCTTCATTATCACACAAGTCACAGAAAATAAACCAATACTCCAGTAAGGGAAAAAAAAAGTATGTATTATTTGAGAGTGAAAATTCTCTAAAATATGTATGTAATAATTATAATTAAATATAAATGAAGTAGGTCCACAAAAATGAAATAAGGCCCCTAAAGTTCATTACCGATTTAAAATTATTATTGAAATAATTACTTTTTCAAGATTTTTTTTTTTCTTTTGTGGTTAAAATAATGCCGAATAAGCGAGACTTCACTGTATTTTAGTATAATTATTTTGTTACTTTTACAGCCGAAGTCAGAAACAGTTTTATTATGAATCAAAAAAGTGGTGTTGAATCCTCTTCTTCATGTCCATTATGTGGTATTATTATTAGCTGTCATAAGATTTTTTTTTATTTAATCTTTAGAAATATTTAGATTTTTTTTTTGTTTTGTTTTGTTTATTTAGCAATTATGAAAACCATTTTAATGTGACTTTTTTCTGTAGCTTTCTTCACATTAATTTAAATTTAAAGTTCCAAGGTTGTTTAGCTTTTTACTTTAGTTTACCATAAATATATTAAATCGTTCTGTTCTTTTGTTATTAGTATCATTTCTCTATTGAAAGTTTTTTTTTAAATTGCTTCATAAACAATTATTTTGTACTGTTATCAGTATGCTTGAAACTTGTATAGTTGATTAGGCCTTTAAATTTTTTTTCTGAATCAAAGAAAAATAGAAAATTTGTTTATTTAACTAGTTCATCAAAAATTTATCTGAGCTACTGAGTTTTCCCAAGAATAATGGTTTTGAACTGTCATAAGGAACTTAAGTTGAGGATTTTTATAATACCTGTATTTTTTAATTTATTTTAAACTTCATTGATTCTAAATTTTGAAATTTCTCTTATAAATAGGTCAATTTGATTTCTCCAAATCCTAATTTTTTCAAGTTGAATAAAATTATTCTATAAATTACTAAAGGATAATTTTCTTGATTAGTATTTCAGTTTAAATAACTAAGTGAAATTCAGATTTATGGTTTAAACATATTTATGTATGTGTATGAATTAATCATAATTGTAAAACTCCAACCTGCTGATTGCTCTCTTAAGTGTTTATATATTTTTTAACCATTACTGTATTCAGTTATATATTTTCATTTATAGCTATAGTAAAGTATGAGGTATCATCGTATCATCCCAGCCTGTTTTAGTTTCACCATTCGTGTCATCTTTTATGTAAAAATGCTGGATTTGTTTAAATAGCCCAAATATTGTTTTGTCTTGGTTCGGTTCATTTTTAGTACGAATTTATAATTTTAAGTATTATTTATTCATTATTGAAGCATGTTAATATTTTTTTTAATAAAAGTTGAAATTCATTTAATTTACAAAGTTGTAGTTTTCGATTTCAAACCTTAAAGATTTGAACTTTTAGTGAGATAGTTTGGCATCAAAACTTTTCTAGCATTTGTTTTACATTATTCTTTAATGTTAATATACGTAGATTGGTTTATCTTTTTTTTTCTTTGTGACATTTTGAAATAAGTTAGTATATTTGTCAGATTTTAGTTGTTTTTTTAAAATAAATGTATTGTTAGTTCGTTTAAGTAAAGTTTGTTTAAATGTGTTACTAAAGTATATCCTTATTTTTAGTTAATCAAATTATATATATATTTCAAAATATCAAATTATCGTATATCTAGTGATACCTATCAGATTATTATATGTTCAGTAAAAATTGTAAAATATGATCGAACTGCATTTACTGTACTGTATTAGGCTTCCTTCATATCAACTTATGCTGTTTTTTATTTTTTTTAATTTTCAATATCTGTTTTGTTTTTGTCCAATGGTTGTGTACAAAATAGCGGATCAAGTTAATAGTTAGATTTTCATTATATTTTTGTGCTCACACATCAAAACGTGTTCTCCAAGATTCAGCTAGAGCTAACATCGTGGGTTTCCGAATGAAGAGATTTATCGAAATTTAGTGATATCTTAGAAAAAAGTTATTTTTTTAAATATTTGAACTATTATTACTCTTGTAAAATGCTCTTTAGTTCCTTCCTTAAAAAAACCTCTCATATCTATTCACTGTGTAATGCTTCATTTTAAATCTCGATGAAGCCATGTCTTTCATACTTCTAAAATTAATTATATCTCGCATTGTGTATTCTTATTATTTTTTTATTTTTAATTTTTAATTTATCCTTTGGAAAAATTTCATTTTTAGAATATTTCTTATTTTAAAACAATAAATAGGTCAAATAAATTCGAGGAACTAAATTTATTTATTGCTGGTTGTATCCATAAGTTGTGATGCTTTTTTTTTTTTTTTTTTATTTTTTTTTTTTTTGTTTTAATTTTTGCTCAATTTTATATAAGTTTTCTAACTTTATATACAATTTCTTAATCTAGTTGTCATAAACATACGACAATATGTCTCTGTGGTATCTGTCATTACTTTCACTATTATGTCTCTATATAATATATTTATGTATTTGTACATATTATATACATACAAATTTATTTATGTTATTGTATTTTTGTTGATTGATATATTCTTATGTATATAGTATCAGTAATAGTTGTAAATAATTATCCATTTTGTATAAAAATTGTTATTGGTATTAGTTATAGAATATGAGGCTGTGATAAAGCAATATTTGTTTGTTTCATGGGAATGTCATTCCTAAGGTTCAATAAAATGTAATCAGAGGGTTTTAAGTAAAAGTTGTAAAAGAAAAAAAAAAAAAGTTGTTTTTTTTCTTTTGACCTCTAGTTAATCTTTAAATAATATAATTGCTGATCAAATAAAAATTGGATGAAATTGTAATAAAGAGCTGGCAATTCATAAGAAAAGGAGAATTGACGTAATACATATGTCTATTTAATAACAATGTATTAAGATTATGTTTTGGAGAAATAATATACATAAGTAAATTAACTATGTATGTAAATCAAAACTTTATGGCTTGAAAAAAATCACTAATCTTCTTTCGTTTGAGTACTGATATTCCATCTGCCACACAATCTTTCCATTGTCTAAAAATCATTAGATCGGTGTTGCTTCAGCTCTACCTTCCAGGCATTGAAGTGCCTTCCCCTGCCCAGTAAATCATTCATGAAAAATTATTAGTGATGATTCATTTCCTTGTAGACCATCCTCCAACCTTCCCTTAGTAATGCTCGTACAAAGATTGCCTAATGTCTGGTTCAGCAATTGAATTTTTTGTGGAAAAAAAATAAAAACAATACATAATAAAACCAAATAAAGAAATAGAAGACTTGGTTAATCTAGTCCTTTGTGTATTGTATTGGATTTTTATGAACATACATTGTAATATATACTCTATTTTTGGTGGATGTTCAGCTAATGTTATTACAGGAAAAAAAATGATAAGCTAACTGACAAGATGAGGATCAACTGATTTAGAAGGACTTGCTCATTCAAGATTTGTCACTAAAAATGAACTAAAAGCATCCAGATTACAAGTGTATAAATTTGAAAACCTAGAACATTTTTTTATTGGACTAAGATATTCATGTTTCAATGTACATCCGGTTGTTAAGGTTCTTGTGTATGAATACAACCACCACTGCCTTTTTGCTTAGACTTTTTCCCAGTAGTATTCATGATTTTTTTCTTCTGACAGCTCGTAAATTTGAAAAATGTAAATCACGCCATAAAACCTACCCAACAAGGTCACAAGGAATTAAAGGATTAGTTTAGGAATAAATATTCCTGTTAAATAATAGGAATAAAAACATTTTTACAGGATTAATTATAAGAAACGGAATTAAGGACTTTATTAACAACCTAGTACTATTACAGGGTGGACACCAGATTGGAATTCCTTGAAAACCTGGAATTATGCTTAAATTTTGTATCATTGGAAAAATCAGGAAATAATGCTTGAATTTTACGCTTTCATCTGGAATTTTGTGAGACCATAAAATAATTGAAAAAAAAAAAATTGTATTAATTTACTTATCTTCAATTTAAATGACAATGAAAATAATATATAAAACATTAAATGCACCAGACATTTAATGAATTAAATTTAATTTAAAATTCACAATCTCTTGAAACCAATGACACCCGATCGCGGGATATTAGAGTAACATATTACAGTGTTAAAAACAAAAAATGAAATACTAAGAAAAAAAAAAAGCGATAAAAATCAACAAAGGACCAAAATTTATGATGACAGGCTAGGAATAATTTAATAAAATAATGAATGAAATATTGACCTATAATCTACAACAGCAACCCACAGCATACATGGAAAAATATAATGTTCTACCCTCTATTTGTTTCAAATGTTATCCTAATTTGTGAAATTTTTAATTTTTTAAAACAGTCATTGGGGTTGCATGCAATGTTTCAAAATGGTTTCTGTTGTATGGTGGAATTTGTTTAATTTAAACAACATATTTTGTATTAGATAAATGATCTCTCGGTATGATTTTTTTTTTCATTTACAGTAGAACCTCTCTTATCTGACCCCTAAGGGAACTAGGAGTAGGGTGGAACAGCCAAAAGGTTGGATTAACCAGATATTACAATGAAACACATATTTTTCTTAGTGAAAGGTTTATTATAATATTAAAAGTTAATACATAAATTTTATTTATTAATTAATGTTATATATTAAATGTTAATACATAACATTTTAAAAAAATAAAGGATATAGAAACTTACATTATAATGTGATTATAGTATGTACATACATAAAGTGTAATTATTTAGAGGAAAAATGAAAAATTTACAAAAGATAAAGAATTTATTGAAAAACTAGGTTATTTTTTTTGATGTAGCCCTCATTCTAGGGCTTTGACATCTTGATCTCAACATCTCTTGAGCATCAAAATATTACCAGATCAGCAATCATTGTACAACTCAGCATAATACAATGCAATCTCAAAGGCTTCCATTGTCTGCCTCTGGGTGTGACTTATTTTTGGACGGCGTGAAAATTCCTCCTCCTTTTCATCACAGTGTTTTTGAAGCATATATATAGTTTCCTTGTCAGTTAATTCCTCCGAAAAGTGGCAATTTTTGTAAACATTTGCTAGGTATTCCAATTTCCGAGATATCAATTGTTGAATCTAGGAATTCTATGAAAATATTGTTCCCTTCTCCGAACTTCGCGGGAAGGTCCAATAACACGAAGAGTCGTTCTAGCAGAAGGCAAATTAGTGAGGTTCTACTGTATTTATTTGTGATTTTGAAATATTTTGATGTGCCCAATATTTGGTATAACTCTGAGGGTTTGACTGCATAATATAATCTCTAAGCTGAGAATTCGCTGGTCATCATTAAAGCATAATGTCAAACGATTCATTCAAAATTTCCAAAGGTAATAAGGAGGAGCAGTAGCAGAATTGGTAAGGCACTCGACTTCTCTCACCTTTGGCCCATTGTTGCGTCTGACTCAAGTAAATTTACGACTCTTAATTGGGGAAGATCTTGCAGTTAAGCATGATCTTAAGAAGAAGAAAATGAACTTTATTCTGGGACAACTTGTCCCCTAAGAATAACATATTATTACAGTACATAGGACAATCATCTGGCTATGATAATTATTAATAATAAAAATTGATTAATAATTAAATTATGAGTTACAAAATAAATGAGAAATCTTGTAAAAAGATACATCTTATGTATACTATTATAATGTATTGTTACGGGCCACTGAGGGTATGACTAATCAAACTACAATTAAATACAAAATATTAATTTATTTACAATTAAAAAAAGCAAAGAGGTCCTTAAGCTAATAACAATTATACTTAGGTCTAACTTATACCTAATTACACAAATTTCTATATCATACAATACTTATCCTGAATAACTTAATACTAGGTTTCACAATTACACTTAAGATTATCTAAATCTATGTACTACACTGACACACAGAGACTGTTACTACTTTCACTGACACTAACTCACTGACTGGACTGTCACTGACACTTGATTGACTGATCGTTCGCTGAATACTGCCTCACTAGGCTGTGGGCTGGCCAATTTAAATCCTCATGGAACGTTCCAGACTGAGGGTCCAAAAGGTTCGAGGCGGGTAAAGGATGGACCCTTCTCGACTACCTGCTTTTGTTGATGGGTCTAGACCCTTCCAGCTCTACCTCGCCAAGCCTCTTCTTGCCTGGGCGTTCCTCGATCCTAGTTACTAACTCGGACCATAACAATATATTACATAAATATTCATCTTAACCAAATCTCTGTTGGTTAAGAAGTAGTTTTCTTGACAAAGCACTGAATCCAATGTTCTTTAAGGGTAGTATTTTTATTTTTCTGATTTTTTTTTTTTCTACAGCATTGCTAACTACTAAATTATCTTCAATTTTTTGCTATTGTCAACTTAAAATAAGCTAAAATCGCTAGACCCCACTAATAAAATTTAAAATTCCTTTAAGAGACCTCCAGCTTTTTTTAGCTATAGGAAAATATAAATGATCATTTTTTTAATCTATATTTAAAATATCTCATACTATTTAAGTCTTTTTTGGCATAACTCCTATTATATTTTAATATATGTTGCAACATATTTCGGAACATTATCCCATCTTCAGGCTTCTATTTAACTGTGATTATTTTCACATTGTCTTTTCATATAAGTCCATACCATATTACCAGCCATTTCAGTGAAGTGTTTTTTAAATAAATATTTTTATTATTATTTCTTTGATATAAAATACAATTAATACTCAAAGTATAGTCCATTGTTATCTACCGCCATTACCCATCTGTTAGCCAATTGCTCGATTCCACGCTGGTACCATTCCTTGGGAAGGCTGTCAAAGAACTCTTGGACAGCATTTTCAACTTCCGCAAAATTATCAAACTTTATCCCTTCAAGAAAATGGGCCATGGATCGAAACAAGTAGTAATCCGAAGGTGCGAGGTCTGTAATATATGGTGGATGAGGCAGGAGTTCAAACCCATGAAGTTTTGTAAACTTTTCTTTGGTTCGACAGGAAGTGTGTGGACAAACATTATCTTGTTGGGATAAAACTCCTTTTCGGTTGATCAGAGCAGGATAATGCTCTAACAACTTTGCATACAATCTTTCCAGTTGTTCGCAGTAGAGTTCAGAATTCATAGAGCATACATCAGGAACAATTATTCGTGATGAATAACACCTTCAGAATTCCAAAAAACGCAAAGCTTGGATTTTTTTTCAAATTGCCCTCTTGCAGCAACCAGTAAAGTAGTTTGACTGCAATCTAGTCATTGCTTATGAGTGTTCGGATTTCGCCAGTAAACCCACTTTTCATCAAAGGTAACAATTCTCCGATAAAATTTCATATCAGAAGGGTTTTCCAATTAAATTTTCACAAATTTCTAGCCTCTTAGCTGATTGTTGAGGAGTAAGTTTGTGAGAGACCAATCTACAGGTCTTTTTCACCTTCCCCATGGAGAGAAGATGGCGACTAACAGTATCTTTTGACACACCACACTCCCTGGGAAGTTCATGATTACTTGTGGACGGATTTGACTCAACAGCCTCCTTCAGAACTTCATCAATATCCATTAATGATCGCCTGGAGCCCTTCTTCCTTTCCAACATCTTATCTCCACTTCTAAATTTTTCAAACCAATGCCGCTCAGTGTGCTCTTCAAGGACACATTCCCCTTCATATTTCATAATTTCACAAGTTGCTGTGAAATTTTTTTTCTAGTAATGTCTTAAAATTACGAGAATTTTACAGGACACTGTCATGTTTCTTCATTGAAATAAATAACTGAACTGAGGCTTTTTTTTTTAAGAAGTCCAGTGTTAGTAAACAAGCTTAGAGAATGCTCTAAAGGGATTATTAAGTATTGGTAAATAATAAATAGCATTAAGATATTTGCAGACTTTTGAACTCTGGAATTTGATAAAACAGTCATTTTTTTTTTTATACGCCCCATTATATTAAAATATAATTGGAGTTGTGCCAAAAAAGACTGGAATAATTAATTAAATCTCCTTCAGCATAAATTGTAATTAAATCTCATACTATGTTAGAAACTAGACACTATATATTATTTTTCAGTATTCTATTTAATCACATACAAAAATATTTAATTTTTTTAAAAGTGCCAGTTAGATTTTAAATATTAAGAATTAAACACCTTTCAATTACTGAAAGACAGTGTTTATCATGCATTATACATCGGAATGTATAACTATTGTTCATTGGTGTTTAATGTCTATATTTACTCAAACTAGGGAACAATGTATGGTTTATCCCACAGATTACTAACCTTTTATAGTGAGAATAAATGCCACAAAATAAAAGTCAACCCACTAAGGCTGGATTCAAACGAGCTCATCAACCCAGCAATTTGCCATAATAGGCCTTATATCTAATTTTATAAAAATTGTAAAATCAATGGATTTCATTATTTATAATGATTGAAGAGGTATCACCATAAATAGTTTTTAAACTTACATATTTCAACAAAACAGGTTAACTGAATCGCAAAACCATTACTAATATTCAATGCAAATAAATCAGATGCAAACATCAATTTGCAATTCATATTTATAATTTTGCAAATTATTCTTTAAAGGAAACAGATGAAAGCAAGACAGCTTTAAATAAATAAAAAAGTAGTGATAAGGATGGAAGCTATGCATTAGTTAAAATATTTCATTGTAAATTTAAATATATTTTTGTATTCAATTACGCTCAGCTGACAGAGGAGCCAAATATGATTGGATGTTACACAAAACCATCCTTAAACCTATCTCGACCTCAGCATCTGTACCTTAAATCTTGATTGACTCAAGTTGAGTAACTCCTGAGTTACTGTTCGGATAGAAGCTCTGGGATCACCTGGAGTGAGAATGAACCTAATTCAATGTTCAGCAGACTGCATAAGAATAATAATATTCTGTATAGCCACCACAGTTTTTACTTTAGCTGAGAAAAACAATAATACTGCAATGAACAACTTTTAAGAAACTCTTCTCTATGTTCTGATATACATTTAAATATATACAGTTATGATTAAATTTTATCAATACAACACTGACACTGACTTAATTAATCAAAATGTGGTGACTTAAAGAGGTTTAACAGTAACAGAAGATGTAATTGAAATGAAACACACAAGAGCTTAAAGAACTAAACTTTATTGTATGAAAAAATCGAATAACATAGTAAAATAAATATAAATATAAAAGCTCTGATGATCGCTAAGAAAAAAGTTCTTAGTTATATGTTGAAAAGTCAGTTTTATTTAACAAAAATTAGTGTTTTCTTCTTCACTATCTTCTTCCCCTCTCAGTTACATTTCTTCATTCCAGTCAACAGGTTCCTGTTTGCAAGGTTTACCTATGTCTATAATACTATCACCATAAACAAAAGAGTTATTTGCAGTTATTTTCTGATTGTCTGGGAGAGAGTTGGCGAGTCTTCTGTAGAGAATACTTGTCTCGTTTTCATTTTCTTCCTCATTTTTTACTTCTACTTCTTCATGCTCAACTAACTCTTGCTTGCATAGTTTTCCTATGTCCATATTTCCATTAGCTTCATCAATGGTAGAATCACATTTTAAATGAGCAATTTTTGGCTGTGTCTGGAGTGCACCAGAGGTTCTTCTGAAAAGTTTAAAATTTTTAAAACATTGTAATCAAAGAAGTATCACAATTAATAGTTTTTAAACTTACATATTTTAACAAAACAGGTTAACCATTACTAAAAATGTTCATTAAAGAAAATATCTGTACTTCTAGAGAAGTAGAAACAGTAATGTTTACTTTAATCATACAATTAACATTCCCATAAGACATAAAATGTATAATTTAGCATTTGATTTTTTATCTTAAAGCAGAAAAAAGTTATAACTACAAGTAATTATAAAATGCTTATAATTAAAGAAATGCTAGTTCGGTGGACAACCTACACCAGCCTTAGGAAAGCAATCGAGAGAGAATAAGAGGAGGAAGAACAAACAAGGATGTGGACTGAAGATCGGCACCTGGATTGTGCAGAGTACACTGTAACCAGGCATGAGCAGAACATTAGAATCCGTGCTGGAGCAATATAAAGTGGATGTGTTTGCTTTACAGAAGATCCGATGAAGAGATATTGAAATGACATCACTTGAGAAATTTTGTTATAGTGGTACAAAGGAGAATCAGAGAGGCACAGGGTTTATGATTAGAAAAAGTATCCGACATACACTGCTTGGATACAACTGTTTCGACGACAGGATTTGTAGAATCAGATTGAAGGGTAGATTCTGCTGATTAGTGTACATGCACCATGCAAAGATTGACAAAGGAGAAATTGACAAATAGATGTTCTATACCCGACTGGCAAAGCTATATAACAAAATACCACAGTACGACACTAAGATTGTACTCAGAGATTTCAATGCCCAAATAGGCTGAGAAGAAATATACAAACCTAGAATCGGCAAACTTAGCAACCATGAGAAAACGAATCATAATGATTTCCAAATCATCGAGTTTGCTACAGCGAAAAATATGAAGATTATGATGACTATGTTCCCACAAAAAAGGATTCACAAGGAAACATGGATGAGCCCAGGAGACCGGACCAGGAGCCAAATATATCACATATTACTAAGCGCACGACACTTTGCTTATATTTCAGATGCACGAAGTTACAGGGGGGCGGATTGCTGCTTGGACCATTTTTTGGCATTAGCGAAATATGAACAGCATCGAGCACAAAGGAAGAGTTATCTGGAAAAATAAACATGTAGGAACTGATGGAAGAATCTACAAGACAAAAGCACATAGAACGACTACAGCTCCGACACCGAAAGTGGACTGGGGGAAAGCTGTGCGCGGAGGAAAGGTGGAAAAGATTGAAAGAAGATATCAGGAACATGGCACTGGAAGTTCTTGGAGAGAAGACAAAAAATAAGAGGAAGCTTGGTTTGATGGCATTGTAAGAGAGCCGTACAAGAAAGGAATGAGGCTCGGATTAAGATGCTCCAAAGGAAAACATGCATTACATATGACTCATATAGGGAGAAAAGAAGAAATGAGAAACAAATAATGCGTAATAAGAAAAGGGCATATGAAATGGGCAAACTTGAGGAGATGAAAGAGAATTTTCAGGCACAAGAAAGCCGAAAATTCTATAAGGGTGTCAAAATACTAAGAGAGGGCTTTAAACAACAGAAGGAATTATGCCTGGACCAAAACTGAAACCTCACTGAGAGTAAAGAATTGTTAAATCCTGAGACATGAAACAATCACCTTCACCAGACATACCAACCCGACAAGGATGAGGATATTGATGTGGAGGTACCACCTGACAAAGAAGAAATAGTGGAAATAATTCTATCACTAAAAAAAAATAAGTCCCCAGGACCTGACAAAATTCTGTCAGAGCTATTAAAATACGCAGGAGAAGAAACCTTGGAGGATATTTTCAAGGTAATATGGGACATCTGGGTAGAAGAAAAAATTCCATCTGACTCGAGGGAGGCTACAATAGTCCCTATCCATAAGAAGGGAAATAAACTAAAATGTGAGAATTACAGGGGCATAGCACTACTACCAACAGGTGGAGAGGAGTGAACAACTACTCGGAGAATATCAGTGGTTTCCGCCTAGGACGATCGACTACAAACCACCTATTTTCTATAAGGTAAATGCTTGAAAAAACATATATGAATACAACGTTGATCTGCCCCATCTCTTCATTGATCTCAGACAGGCATATGATAGTGTCGATAGAGGAAAGCTGCTGGAAGCGTTACGGTTACTTGGAATACCAGGAAAACTAATAAGACTGACGAGAATGACGAGAATGACATTGGAAAGGACAAGGGCTAAAGTAAAAACCAGAGTGGGCATCTCGGAAAGCTTTGAAGTTAATAGTGGTATGAGACAGGGGGACCCATTATCGTCTGTACTGTTCAATCTCCCCCTAGAAGAAGCGATCCAAGGAATGAAGATGAACCCAGGGTACACTATTTACAATAGCCTTACACAGCATATGGCATATGCTGATAATGTGGTTATCACAGGTAGAACCGAAACAGCATGGGCCAGTGCTGTTGAAGAATTCATGACAGCAGCTCTTAATTTTGGTAATGAAATAAACACGGACAAGACCAAATATATGAAAACCTCTAGACAGACAGATGGAAGAAGAGATACGGTTGATGTGGGGGAGGACATGTTTCACTGCTTTAGCACATTTAAATACCTGGAAGGAGCTGTGACGGAGAAGAACAATCTGGACATTGGAATAAAGAGCACAATGGTAGTAGGAACCAGATGTTTTATTATGTTTTACAAAAAACTCTCCATTGACCCAGGCGCAGATGGATAGATGATCTGGAGGAGAATTTGCAGAGGATGAGGATACGGACTTGGAGGAACCTGACGAAGGACCGAGAGGAATGGAGAAAGATAGTGGCAGAGGCCCAGGTCCTGCAAGAACTGTAGTGCCCAAGAACAATAACAAAAGTATATAAATTGGTTCTTGTTTGAAAATTCGAATTATATCATTAATTAATAAATAAAAAATACCTGTCCCTAACAGGGAAAGCTTCCACATCCATTTCTTCATCTGAAAATTCTTCATCAGTGTTATCACTTTCCTCTGTTTCACTGCTACTGCTGGTAGCACTGGTAATGTTATCCACTCTTTCTTCTACAATATTATCCAATGCACCTTGGGTTCTTATTACTTCCATCGTATGTTCTACTGCTATTTCCCAATCTTGAGAAAGAATATTAATAATTTTTTCTTCAGTTAATTTTGTAGCTTCAGAAATTTTAGAAGTCTTACTGTTTTGAGCTACATGATCTTTTATTTGGTTCCATATAATTTCAATAGGGTTAAAATGGCTATGGCGAGGAGGAATCCTGAGAACTGTATGACCATGTTCTTTAGCAATTTCGTCAATCTCAAATATAGGACGCTGGGGTTTTTGCTGTTTCACTATTTCTAATAGTTCCATTTTAAACATGGTAGGATCGAATTTTATATTTTTTGAAGTTAGCCAAGCTATTATTTCATCTTTTGACTGAACTATTGTGGGATATTTTTCTCTTTGGGCACAATGGTAGGGGGCATCATCCATGACAATAATACTTTCTGGTTTTAAATTTGGAATGAGCTGTTCTATAAACCACTGTTTAAATTTAAGGTGGCTAATGTCGTTGTGGTAATCGCTTGAAATCTTCTTGCCACGGAATAGTAGTTTAGCATTAGGAACAAACCCTTCAATACCACCTGCATGAATAACAATCAGCCTGAACCCTTTGTTGGAATTTTTCGGTTCACGAGTCGTTTCATCATTCCTTTTCGGTCTCTTGAAATGGTCAGAGTTTAAACATGTTTCACCAAGCCAAATAATTCGTTCAACTGGAACTGTGAGTATACTTCTTGTGAATCCAGCTCTCCAAGCTATAAAGTCATTTCTCTCCATTAATAATTTCCTATTACCTCGAATTTTTTTCCACGAAAATCCAAGATTTTTCAGGATGTGGCATAAAGTTGTTGTACTTCCAGAAAATAATCCCGCCTGACTCAAAGAAACAACAAGTCGCTTCATGGTAGGATACTCCTCCCTCTCATAGTATGAGTAAATGTGCTTCCTGATACCATAGTCAGGACAGTAATCAAGTAAGCTCTCGTGAGGCTGTTTTTTTTCAGGAGCAAATAACTTGACTTCATCAACTGTTTTATTTTTTTTCTCTCCTAATACATTAATAACAGTGTTTTCTGAAAGGCGACATGCTGCTGCCGTTCTTGCAATAACATCTTCAAAAGGAATAAGCGGACACCCTTTCACCTTTTCTTCTTCAAAATATGTCCTCACATTAACAACAATTTCTCGCGATTGTGACTTGAGAACACTCCTTTTTTTGGACTTATCCTTGCTCCCTTCCTTTTTGACTGACATTGACAAGAATTTTCGTTTTCAAGGACAACAGTTATGTTTTATAACCTCCGTGACTTGACAAGTAACAGAACAAACAGCAACGGAGGACTGATTGCTGGAGAGAGGTGGGGGGTGGAGGCAAGTCACCTATTGGTTGTTTGTGACACGCCCCTTCTCCCTCTTAATACAGCCGACTTTAACTACTTAGTTAGCAATTTAAGGTGGTTTTCCAGTGATAAGTGAAATAACTTATTCCATATATTAAAAACAAAAGAGGGATTATGAACTATAGTACATTTATAATTACTAATTAATGTTATGATTTGCAATGCCATTTATTTAACATTTTTCTTTGCTTATTTCCATAAAATATACTTAAAGAATATTTGGTTGCTTATAAAAAAAATTATAGCATGAAAGACTAGATTAAAAAAAAAACCTGTTCCTACTACCCATGAAGGATCCAGTTCCAGAAATATAGAATAGAAAAACAAATTTTATTCTGGGACAAAGTCCCTTAAGAATAATAGTTACATGACAAAACTTAAGTTAAATATTAAGGAAATACTGACTTAATAGTTATAGGTGTTGTGGTCAGTAACCACAATTCTTCCAGATCCAATGAAAGACCTGGTAGTATTAAATTGATCATATTTCATTGTTAAAATGATTAATATTAAAAAATTAAATTAAATGAAAAACTAAATGATGTTTTTGATGAAGGTCTACAAAGGGAGTCCTAATTATTTTTCAGAAACTATAAAAAATTAACTTCTATACTTACATATTTGTTTACTGAAAAGTCAACATTGAAGCAGACAATTATTAAAACGTTCTATATGCCGTTTATTTTTTGTTCTATGCATTGTGTTGCATTTTTATGTATTTTAATTTTTTGTTATGTTTCACTTTTTCAATTTTAATAACCGTCAGTCTAATTTCTAACATTGTAATTATTTTTATGAACTGACTAATCCAAATATGTCAAATTAATTGTATTGACTGGTTTTAGTTTTCATTAAACAATTTAACTGAATCAATTATTTTTAAAAAAATGAAAATTCATTCTGTGATTAAGAAGGAAAAACTAAGTTAATATACTGATGTTTTTAATTAACCTGTGTATTTCATTTCATGATATTGCAATTGCCTTAAAAAAGGATAAGGACAGTTACTTTTCGTTCGTCAAGGGCAGTATGTATATCATTAGTAATTTTTGTTAAGGCTGTCTGAGTTGAATAACCAGGTCGGAACCCAGATTGGAACGGATTAAGGAGATGAGAGTTTTCTAGGAAATTGGAGATTTGTGATTGAACTAGTCTTTCAAGGGGTTGGACAGATTGGAAAGTATTGATATGGGACGGAAATCATTAAGTGAAGATGGGTTAGATTTCTTTTGTAAGGGTTGTATTTTAGCTTTCTTCCAGGATGAAGGAAAGGTGGAATTTTGCAAAGAATAATTATATATATGTAGGAGGACTGGAAGGGTAGTAGGAAGGCAGAGTTTGATTAATTTTAGTGGAATACCATCATGTCCAATAGCTTGCGTTTTACATTGGAAAATGGCATCAATGAGGTCTGAGGGTGTGATATAGGAAAAATAAAAATTGGAGGAGTTAAAAGGAGGACCGCTTGGAGCGTAGCTGGCAGAAAGAGATGAGGAGTTTGATGATGAGGTAGCAAAAAAGGAATTCATTTCATTAGGAGTAAAAGAGTATGAAAGCGGAGCATTTGAGGATTTACTAAAGGAAAGTTTTGATAAAATTTTCCATTTGATTTTGGATCACAGGCACTGGAGAGGGCTTCATGAAAATATTGTGATTTAGCTTTTCGAATGGCAGTTTGTGTCTGATTCCGAAGGGATTTAAACAGAGTGTAGTCGTCCTGAAGTCTAGTCCGTCGAAAACGTCTTCGGGCGGCCTCTCGTCTCTTTTGTAGGTTTTTGATTTCTATTGTGATCCAGGGTGCTGGTGGACGTCGAATTAGGATGGTTTTTAGGGGAGCATGTGAGTCGAGGATGGATAAGAGATTGGATGTGAGGATGTCAACCATGTTGTCGATAGTGTGGGAGGAATATATAGAGTCCCAGTCCAGAGCGTCAATATCAGTTTGGATTGAGGAAAATGTTAAGGAATCAAGATTGCGATAGGAAATGGTGACAAGGAAAAGAAAATGGAACATATATTTCATTAATCGGAACATATAGACTTATTAATCGTATTTATTTGATAAATACCAGATAGAAACTGATCTTTTCTCTTCTCCGTTCCACGGTGTCAATATCTTCGGGAGTGAGCTTTAGACCCAGGCCAGCGCCTATGTTCGTAATTAGAGCTGCCGTGGTTTCTCCTGGGCGAACCGGGATTCCCCGTATCTCGGCCGATCTACAAAGATTATTTAGCCGGGCCTCGAGCTCAGACACTCTTTCCTTAAGAAGAGTATTTTCTCTTAATAGGTCTTCTAAGAATTTCTTTTGTGACTTTATATTTTCAATAAACGTTCCGAGTTTTCGAAACTAATCTGGCCCTGTTTATCGAGGGATGATTTTATTTCTTTCATTTCATCTTTTATCTCAGCAATGAAAGTGGTTTTCATATTAGTAAATGGAATATTTTAAGATATTGTTTTATCTTGTCATGGTATATGAATATGACTGTCACTAACTGTATATGGCTTTGATAACTTATAATTCAACTACTTGGTCAAAATTTGCCAATCATCTTTCTTTTTTTTTCTTTTTAGCACATATTTTATTATTTTATTTAAATATTAGTAGAAAAAGATGCATTATGATTTTTAAGTTACATACCTTCATTTACTTTTCAAAATGCAATTTAAAATTCTTTTAATTTACCGTAAAATGGGGCACATTAGTACAGTGGGGTAAAATTGGTACACAATTGTTTCTGTGGTGATTTCCTTCTGGCAGGTTGTTATGACCCCGTTTTACGGTAGTTAAAGCTGAATTTGATGGTTGCCAAACCAAAGAATGTTACATAAACACATCATTAGTAAGGAATCATAATTTGACAGCCTCTGGTGTGGAAATATCAGGAAAGTCTCGCCATTACCAAATTATGCACAGAGGTGTAAATAAACCTTTGGGAAGAGATCTCAAATTAACTCAGTACAGAATAACAATATTTATTTTATTTTGATACTTTTATGATATAACCCAGCTAAATTTATGATAAATATAGATTGTGAATATGCCAACTTTCTCTCAATATGTCATCTATGAAACAATTATTATAAAGGAACATTTTGAGTCATAGTTTTAGGAGCATAGTGAAAATGCGAACAAGATACTAATATGAGGAAATATTATTGATACAATATATGTAATTACTTAATACATAGCTTTTTATAGTAAAAATGTTAATATAAGAGGAGTTTTATCAATATAATTTAAACGAATTAGATAAAATAATTAATCTATGACTATAATTATTTTAGTGGAGAAGAAGACTATCAGGGATGCAGTCAAAGAGAAACATCATGTCTAAGTAGAAATACTTTAATACGTGCCAACTTTTATATAGTTGACTGTTAAGATGAATGGATAATTATTTTAATTTGTTATGAAACTCTGTGGCCAATATCTGCCCTCCAATACCAAATCCCATTGTTCTAAATTAATGGCATTGGACATCCTTTTTATAGTCATATAGTAATTAGCTTATTACAGTCTGTATTTCTCTTTATCTTATTCTATATAAAGAAAGGCCCTTACAATATAGGCAGGCCATTGGTATTATTTTGTTCCAATTTTGGCAACGTTACTCTATATCTATTCTTCCCAAATCCTGCTAATAATTTTGGGAACCTTGCTAATTTCTTACCATAAATTGAAATGCCTATAAACCTAACTTTAGATTCTGGCTATGTGCCCTGTCTTCCCAGACTCCCAATTCTTGGAGCGATACTTTATGTATAACTAACTATACAGGATGATTGTTTGGAAATCAGCAAATTATTCACATTAACAAAGGAGGAATGGTCTTAAGAATTTGGTTCAGCCTTATATTGTTGCCAAGAAAAATTACTCTAATTATCTGTTTATTCAATAAAAACAAAAAATATCATATTTTCACCCTCTTCCAGGGGAATGAAATTTTTAAACTAATTATTGTTAACTTTTCTTTAAATCACCATTACGTTGATACACAATTCATTGAAAGGTATCGCTGGAAAGAAGAGAGACTCAGCTTTCTTTTGATGTATATAAATGTAAAATTCGATGAACAAAAACATATTAAAATAATTGGAAAATCTGAAATACATTTTGATTTTTAACTTGAGTTTGAAAGTAAATAAGAAACTGAAACCAAAGACATTTCAAGCGTATTACCACCCTATATTTTGGGTAAAAATATGAAATTGATAAGTTAAACCGTCCAAGCGTAATTCATGTTTTTTTCAATTTAAACAAAAATTACCTACCAAATGGTCAGGCAAATTTTGAAGTTTAAGAGTTTTTATTTGGATGATATTTCATATTTGAGGGTCCTTTTGAATGCTGAATTCGAATTCGATGTCGGTTCTTGTGAAAAAAATATATTGAACGTACTTCACTTTAGCTTTTCATCCAAATAAAAAAATAACAATTCTTAAGATTCAAAATTTGCTTGACAATTTGGTAAGCAATTTTTGTTTAAATTGACGAAACATGAATTACGCTTAGACGGTTAAACACATCAATTTCATATTTTTACCCAAAATAAAGGGTGGTAATACGCTTGAAATGTCTTTGATTTCATCTTCCTATCTAGTTTCAAACTCAAGTTAAGATCAAAATGTATTTAGGATTTTCCAATTGTTTTAATAGGTTTTTGTTCATCGAATTTTGCATTTATATAAATAATTTATATACATATTTTTTCTCGGCTTCTAGGGCCCATTGGTCAGAACGGCAAAATACGTGTCTAATATTTTTGAACAGGAACCTCCGAAAAAGTTGACAAGATTCGTGAGAGACTGAGTGTGTCCTCCCCTTGTAAGTTACTTTTCAAGTTAGGGCGAAAAACCCAGTTTCATATATTTAAATTCCAACTTTGAAAACCAAGTGGATCATCAAAAATATCTCCACATATTATTCCGTATTAGATGTTCAGTGCAAAACCATGAATTGCTTTTAAAAAAAAATAAATAGAGATAGTCTGTCTTCACGAAATCGTAGGATTCTTTCCTCTTTTGAGTTTTCTTCCACAATGAATAATTTCCGAGATATTCCATCTTGGAAAAAAAAGGGACTTGTTTGATAAAAAATTATTTAACATTTTAATGTTAAAGGGGAGTGCACACTCTTGTGAGTATTATAGTTTTCCATGATGTCTTATTCTTCTAGGGGCCTTTTAGAAACCTGGTATTGAAAAGTGAAAAATGTTTATCATTAATTTACAAGTTCTCTATGGTATGCTGTTAGGAAGAACAAGGTTTTTGCTTTGAATAGGGTGTATATTAGGCTTTAGTTCACTTTAATTTAGTATTAGATAATGGATGTTCTTTCTAACATTTATTAAAATATTAATATTTATTTCTGGTGTATGTAAGATTTATCAACTCATTTAATAACCTTTCAAAAACATTTAAAAGATGTATCTCTATCAGACTGTTCCTTCCTATCTCTTAGTTTAATCTAGTTTTAGCTATTTTTATTATAACAAGATATTAATTAGGATTGATGAGTTATATACCTCTTCTACTGGAATTCCATGGAATAAAAATAACCATAAATTCAACATAGACTCGGTAGTGAAACAATTACATCAATTAGATAATAGCCTAAAAATTAATGTTTATGAATCATTAGAAATATTAAAATCGTTCAAAACCAATCCAGAATTTTATTTAAATGGCCAGTAAATAATAACGATAGTCCCATTTCAAGTTTTTTTCCGGTAGGAAAGGAAAAAAACCAACCAGCCATAGGGAAAACCGAAAGGACCTATCTGACATTTACTCTTATCTTTGTAATCAGTCTCTTCTAAGTCCTGATATCTTTCAGCTCTTTTCATTTTACCTTCTTAGGCGAGTAACAACATATTTCATTTCTTGTCATTTATTCAAAAAAATATAATATAAATAATCAATGTAGCACAGTGCAGATATTTTCAACTTTTTGTGTGTTTTTAGAATTGATGATTGTTTAACATTCAAAACTAGTTTTAAAAAAAAAAAGAATTCCATAGAAGTGCCATCCATATAATTCATCAATCTTATTTGTATTGATCCTTCTATACCATTATTTGCACCTTAAATAATAATATTAATGTTTAATTATATCAAAACCATGATATTAAGCAATACCAACTAAGCTCAAAGAATCAACAGGTGCCAACTTAAGGAGCATAATTAATAGAAGGCACATTGAAGATTTAGTTGTATGTATAATTTAGCACTGACAATTTCAGATCTTTAAATTATTTGATAAAATAATGTCAGTTACAAAGTAGACAAAGCAAAAAAATCTTTGATTGGCGTTTACTCAAAACCATGTTCTTTGACTTAGCATGTTTTACTTGTAATATTATTACTTATATAGCCAATTAGAATTTATCACCTAGTTAGCAGTCATGGTAATTCCTTATTCACATTACAGAGCAAACAACCTTTTGCAGGAAAATTTAGAATTAATTATTTATAATTAATTTTATTGTTCCTTCATTCTTTTATTTTTGGTCCTCCTTTTCCATTAGTGTTTGTAAAAATCCAAATCAAGTTCTTTTAGACTTTATTTGATATGGTTCTATACCCCACGATTAGACATAATATGTCAGATTTTTTATGCTGTTTAATGATTAATATGCCCTACAAAGCTTTTAATAACACATTCTTGGATTGACTTTTTACACCAGAATCCTGAAAAATACCATGGCAATCAATGAGACCAGTCAGCAAGAGTAACCTACACATATTTTATACTTAGTAACAAAATATAATAAATCTCATGTCCAAAACCACAATAAATATGAATATTAATAAAAAGAGGACTCTTGCTAATAAAAATAAGCAAATTACGTAGTAAGGTCCATAAGTTTCCAGCCTGTTCTGTTTCCCCTCCTTCAAACATGCCGGGACCTGCACGCCCATGCTGCTTACTCCATACCCATCACTTGCACTTCCTCAGTCCTGTCTGTCAGTGTCCAGCCTTGAAGGAAACTCCCCATTTTTACAATGTTCAAACTCGAGTACCATGCGGTTATTAAATTCTTTTGTAAAGAGGGTCTTACTCCTGCGTAAATTAAAGAGTGCTTGGATTGTGTATTAGAGCAGTCCTCCACCTTGTACTCCACAGTGAAAGAATGAGCAAAATTATTTAAGGTAGGGAGAGAACGTCTAGAAGATGACCCGCGTCCCGGTCACCTATTGGAAGCTGTCACTTCTGAAACAATCAAACTTGTGCAATCTGAATTGCTGTCTGACTGCTGCAACTGAAAACCAAGGAAATAGCAGCGAGGTTGGGGCTTTCAAAAACAAGTGTTTTGAGGATCATCAAAGAACATTTGCATATGAACAAGGTTTGTTTAAGATGGGTTCCAAAAATTCTTTCAGCTACTCAAAAACAGGAATGAGTTCACTGCTGCAATGAATTTTTATGTGTTTTTTTTTTTCCAAGCAGCAGTGGAAGAACATTTTTTTAATAAAGAGGAAAATCATTTTTTTAATGGTATACAAATGTTGCCAAGCGTTGTATTTAGTGTGTTGAACTTAGAGGAGAATATATTGAAAAACAGTAAGATCAGTTTTTTCTTTCACCTTTCCTTCTAAACCAGGCTGGAAACTTTTGGACCTTACTAGGTAACTATAAAAATGTGAATATAGGAAAAGTAAAACAAACTTTATTTGACAAAATTATTAATTTTTTAATAATGAAAATAACTTTATTAGAATAATGTAAGAGATCAGGATTACAGCCATAAACAACAGGTGACAAGTTTAAAAATGTTTTAAGTATACAAAATATAATTAACGTAAACTTAAAACATCAATAAATTTACATATTTATACATCATCTACTAATCTACTTGATTACATTTATGATAATTGTTTTATAATTTATCATAACTAAAACTAATTAAAACATAAATTAAAAAAAAGTCTTCTTTTAAAAATATTTTAAACAGATGATTAAGAGCTTAACAACAGGAGCGATAGGAATAACATTATTTAACCTATATAATTCTTTTATGAGAGTAATAAAAATAGATTATTTCCATAGTTAAAGGAAAACTAGTTTTTCTGTTTATTTAACTTATTAAAAACATATTTCACAGTTTAGTTCTTCAATAATTTGCTCCAAACTTGCCATATAAATAAATTTAAAAAAACAAAACATTGAAGATGATATTACTAATCACTAGGATCACAAATTCAATTTCATAAATAAATAACTAAATAGAAACTACATTCAATACAACAAACAAAATGATTAAATAATCAGAATACGGACTTTTACATTTCCTCACTTTCCGTTTCCTCTTCTCTTCCATTTAAAATACCACTTTCAATTTCAATTTAATTTTGATGTTTACTGTTATATTTATATTATTTAAAATGCCAAAGGTAACTTCATTGCTTACTTCAGAGTTGAAATATTGGATCGACCCAAACAGTATAAATGAAGGAACAGTTTTTTTTGCAAATGTTCAAAACAGGTAACTACCACTGTATTTTTTCATACTGTTTAGGACTAGTATTATCTTCGGCAGGTTTATGTTAAATTAGTGAAGCTGTGATTAAACAATTTTAGAAGGGGGATGGTTGGACACAGATAATCGAAAATGTTGGACTTTTGAAAATGGATAAAAGGGGAAAGAAAAAGAAGATAAAATTTTAATGAGTCCTAATCAGGATGCATCTCACATAGATAACTTTGAATATCAAAAACTTAACAACTGTAGATATTAAAGATATCTAATTACACAACAAACATATATATACATATGTATATGTCTTAGTTAATACAATATGATCAAGAAAATAGGGTAACATTTAGCAAAATATATAACACTAAAACTTCAAGTCTTTGGAAAATTCCTTCATCTCAAAAAAATGATGAATATATAAAATATATTAGTTATTATCCTGAAGGGAAACAATTTCATTATAAAGCAACTCCTGTATTTTAAGCCTTACATATAAATTTCTCATGGTAGGTAGATTACGAAGCTGCGGAAGAATGCTCATGAGAAAGTTATAATCATCATCAGTCGAATGGGGCTGCGGTTGAAGAATAGAGGGCTGAGGTTCTACTTTCATCCTCATAGGAGCAGGGTCTTCTTCACTTCCTTCTTGAGTGTCTTCATTATCCTCCATCAGTTCTTGTTTTATTTCTTGCTGTAAATCCACAGTTGGAATACTTTCTTCAATGGAGGAATCAGCTGCAGGAGGAGCAGTTCTCTGCTGTGCCTGGAGTATATATGCAAGGCTTCTCCTGTAAAAAAAATACTGTTAAATTAATTTAGAAAAATAATCAATTGACAGACTTGTTTAATTATAACTTCTTTGATCTTATAAAGCTATAAACATTGTGAATAATACAATTTTCTTAACGCAGTAAAAAAATAAATAAAACCTAACTAATTAAAACCAATAGTTTAGATTAAGGGTGTAAGGATTCCTAATGTTGATTCTTGTTTCTACTAATTCTTAAGTAAATAATCGCTATCAAGAATGGATGGCCCAAAGTTGATTCCTAGGTACCGATCCATACTGCTGACTTAAAAGACAGTTTAGTAATATATTTAACTATTTAATTATTATATTATCGATTTTTTTCCCTATGAAACTATAATTGATTTATTTTTTTGTCTTTATCTAAAATTTAAGGTATTTGTTATTAACTAACTCACTTCTTAAATAATTATTACTATATTAAATATTTAGTAGGACTGCTTTTTTTAGTTATTTATTTTTTCTCTTTATAATTATTATTTTATAGTTACTTATACTTTTATTTTCTGATTTATTTTATATTAATATTTACAATATGTATCTTGTATACTTAGAGGATTTTTCACTTTAGTTTCACATTTATTGGTAGCTATTTCCTATAATCTCACATGTCAACATGTATTTCTACAGTTTTAACTTGGATTGAGTTTTTTTGTGTATTCTATTGATATTCCCTCTTCTTTAATGTTTATTTATTTATCCAACGCCCGCCTGAGGCAGTTCAGTTTTTACATTTCTTAAATGTAAAAAGGTGAAACGGAATTTAACAAAATGAGTTTCAACAAGATTTAATATTTTCTATGCTGATGTCTCCTTACTTCCTCTTCCCTGATGTGGGAAAGCATAACACAAGCCTAAAATTTTAGTTTCAACAAGGATTTGGTGTATTATATTTCGTTATTTCCACTTCTCTTATGCTAGAAATTTTCAGTTTGAGTATTTTGTGAATGGATTCTTTGTCATCTATGTTACTTGTTGCCCTAAGGTGAGACAGATTGAAATATCAATTAAATAAAACACATTGATCTAAAAATAAATGTGAGAAAGTGCATTAGAAGTTTTATATTTTCTTATTACCACTTGCATAAGGAGAGAAAATATAGCAGAAATTAATAATATAAACTCTCAACATAGAATTTTTAAAAATGTATTTATAATTTCTTATTTCCACTTCCCTAACTTGAGAAATTTTATCAGAAGTTAACAGTTCCCCTATGATTTACTATTATATAAATTCAAGATTGATTTAGTGTTTTATATTTTGATATTTTCTTATGGTATTTTTCCTAAAGCCGGTCTCCATGAAACCTACCTGACCAGTTCGATCCTTACGCTTCACTTTGAGTTTACATTTATCGATAGTTCATTCCTATAACCTCACATGTAAACAATCACTTCTACAGTTTCAACTCGCATTGTGTTGTTTAGTGTGTAATATTGATATTTAGTCTTTTTAAATATAAATAGGTGAAATAGAAGTTATAATATTTATAAATGTTATATAAGTTTCATAAAGGATTATGTGTTTTATCAATTCATGTTTTCTTATTTCCTTATATCTAATGTGTAAAACTGTTAAAAAACTTAAGAAGATTAATTAGTACATGGATTTGGTGTTTTAATATTTATATTCATCGTATCAATTTCAGTATACATGTATCGTGAATGGATTCTTTGTCATCAATATTACTTATTGCCCTAAATTGATAAATATTGTATAATTAATTCAATAAAACACACTGATCTAAAAATAAATGTGAGAAAGTATATCACAGGTTTCATATTTTCGTATTTCCACTTCCCTTAAGAAAATATGGCAGAAATTATCATCATAACTTTCAACAAGGATTATGTCTTATATAATGGCTTATAACATGAAGAATAGACAATGTGAAAATAATCACAGATTAAGAGGTAAATGATATATCATATAGTTGTAAAAATATTGGTATAATGTATTTTTAAAAAAATTTAGAAGCCTGATGATGGTGCATTGTCTCTAAAACATGTAGCTACCAATGTTAAATAAATAGGAGTTATGTCAAGTAAATACTTGAGGATTCTGTCTTTTATATACTTATAATTTGTTATTTACACTTCTCTGACATAAACATCAGAAAGTTTATCAGGAATTAACATTAAAGGTGGTTCAGCATTATATTAATTCTGATTTAATATAATATTAATTCAAAATTGATTTAGTGTCTTATATTTTGATAATTTCTTATTTTTCACTTTAATATGTGAAGGTAAACAGAAGTTAATATTACTTTGAACAGGATTTAGAGTTTCCCTGTATATGAAGGAGAATAACCTTTCCCCTCGAAAAGTAGCGACTAAAACACTGAAATAAAACGGAACAAGGAATTGATAAATGGTATTCTGGGCAAGCGTAGGGGCTGGAGACCGGCTTGCGGAACGGTACATTTCTTATTTCCACATAATTGTTCTCTCATTTCATTACTATGAGAAGGTAACTAAACAGAAGTTAATATTACTTTGAACAGGGATTTATAAGACATTTTTTCTTCGGTTTTTTTATCTGTCCAGGTGACTCTCTTAATCTTTTCGCCAACATATCACTAAAAACTGAACTTAAAACTGCACAACTTTCCACGAGAAGCTCCTCCATGGTAGGTTTCAAGGGGCAAACTGAATCGTGGTCTTGTGAAGTAGTTGTAGTTCACTTTTCTCCCCCACTCCAAGCAAGCACCACGACCGAGAAAACGAAGGCGTGCCACGCTTTCATCTTTTTGCCCGTGAGAACGCTTCCACTTACCGGAACTAAACTATATCCGTTCTACGACTTTCGTTCCAATCCACTGGTTAATATTACTTTGTTTTAATTTATTGTCAATACTTAATCTGCAATATTTTTAATTTTAATTATGTCCTAATCATAATAAACTTGTCTATATTATTATATTGTACTTCCTTGACAAGCTCAAAGTTGGAAATTATATTACTCTATCATGTGTCTTCGATTTCGCATTGTTGTTTTGTTTTAGGAAATAATCGTTCATTTGTTGAATTATCGACTCAATTGTAAATGTGTAACCAAACGTTCCATAGTTTAAGAAAAAAAATTAATTTAATTGCATAAATTTAAACATTTTTTTAGTACAGAAATGGCCAGAGATGCAGTCAGGTATATTTAACACATCCATTTTTTTTAATAAAAAAAGGTTTATAATCGTTCATCTTTCTCTCCTATAATAAACGCTCAATGTCAATAGAAAAAATATTAGTTACTGACCTGTTGGAATATATTTGATCCTTGACAAAAACCATTTCATCAAAATATTCCCAATTTGTTGATTGGCAATTTGTTCCGCTTGCGATAGTCTTATTTACTTTTTTCAACTCCCCTCTGAATGTGTCCCGCAATCCTTTCCATTTAGCTCTTGCTGAGTCAGCTGAAATATAGCACACGATATCAATTTGTAAGCATCCATCAACAATAACAATAGTTATAACAAGAATTAATTATCATAATAATAAAATCAAAAATATATTAGACCTGGTTATATTTGTATCATTAGTTTTTTAAACTAAGAGACCAGGGTGTAGATTAGGATATTAACCGTCACTGAATTTTTTCCATGCATTTTTCTTGTATGATAATGAATAATCACAATTAAAAGGTTTCAATTTAAGAAAATCACTCCTACAAATTTAAAACCCAGGGCTTGGTGTTTATATCAACAAATTAGTCAATAGTTTTCTTAGATTGGAACTGCTTTGCAAATAGCATCAAATTACTAATAATTAGTTGTGCTTTTGCATAACTCCTTAAGAAGAGCACCAAGTATAATCAAGAAGGAAAAAGACAAATGTTATAATAATATTACAATGTTTGGTTTTTCAGCAGTGAGACTAAAGGCTTAGGCCAGTTGCACACACACCGACTTTTTGCCGGCCGGCAAAAAACCGACCGATATTTTGCCGGTGCTAGTGCTTGCACACACCGACTTTTTGCCGGTCAAACAATTAGTAGAATTATAATTTTATTTTATTCTTGACTTTTCGACCTAAAACGTTTAACAATTTCTGATTAACAAATTGATATTGCTCCATTCGATTTAGTAACTCAAGCAAATAGTAGCTTTTGTAATTATAGTGCATAAAACAGTAATTATAATGCAGTGGCAGGCGCCGGCAACTCACCGGCATTTTGCCGGCCGGCAAAAAGTCGGTGTGTGTGCAAGGTTACTATTTGACATGTCGTTCACTATTGAAATTTGGACGACCGGTAAAAAACCGGCCGTCCAAAACCGGTGTGTGTGCAACGAGCCTAATATTATAATCTATTGTTTTAATGCCACTAACAGAATCTTCTTTTAAAAAAGAACTGCGAAGAGCCTAACGAGATCCATTTTCTCTTATAACGAACATGCAGCCTCCGATTAGCCATAGCAGCATAAAGTGACGTTAAACGAACATGCAAAAGAAAAAAATGGCGGATTCAAAAAGAAAGCTATTATAGATTCCAAACGCTTTAAATTTAGTGAAATGAAAAGGTAATATAGGGTTACACTTTCTCCTAGAACTAACCTCATTACTAGTAAAGAAAGCCAAAAGTGAATGAAAATAGTGATAGGAAAGTTTTTTGTGTATGGGGTGACACGCATCTTGGTAAAAATGATTAATTTATTCATTTTACTTATGTATTATTCATTTTTCTCTCATAATAAGAATAAATGTGCCTGTCAATTGCAGCTTCTTGAATAGAATCTAAAGTAAATATAGGCCTGGGCATTAGTTTACATTTTTCCGGAGCAGTATGGAACAGCTGATCTCCAGGTGTCTTCATTTTTTCCTGTGCCAATCGTAGAACTGCCCTTTTTGAAATATTAGTGGCGGCTTCCGTCCTTTCCACCACCTTGTTGAAAGGAACGGCAGGGCCGTCGAGTGTTTTCTCCTTCTCCAAGTTTTTTGGACGCATAAGACCATTTCGCGAGCTTGCGATGTGAACACCTGACGATTTGGTTAACTGCTTTCCCCCGACATTTTATAACAAACTTAAACGTAAAAAAACAATGAGAACTGAATGAGAAGCGAAACTATGATCCTCTCTAGGCAGGTGGGGAGAGAACCGTCAACCTTACACTACTCTCATTGGCCCTGACCAGCCACATCTCCTTCCCTCCACTTTTCCCTTTTTTTTATTTATTACCCTTTGACCTTAATCTACTCAGGTTTGCATAGGAACAAACCCTAAAGTTGTTAAAAACTTAATGAAATAAAAATATATAGATTTACTAGTCATTAGTAGTGCTCCTGAAGGGAAGAATAATGAATTATGCTAGGATAATTTTTGATGTAATGAATATAAAAATATATATAAATCCCTAGACAGGCAGTGAGTTATATATGTGTCACTTATAAAGTAATATTGTTAGCAGTAATTTTATCAATAAAAGACAAAAAAAGGAGAAAACCTGAACAAAATTTTTTGAATTAATTATAAAAAGTCGAGACCAGGAGGAATTGTGTGGTTCAGACAGATCTGAGAGCACTACTTATGGAAGAGTGATAAGTCAAGTCACCGAGTGATGCTAGCAACTACATCAGGGGAGTCAAAACCACCTAGGGCCTGAGACACCTCCCAGCCTATTAAGTAATGTCCATGTTAGTGATTAGTGATACTTTATGAACTGATAGGTAAAATATGTAAATTTAAATATGTGGTAGACCTTAGATTTAAATTAGGAGGTAGTTAGACATTTGTCTCCTTGTCTGATTACATTATAATGTGCATAGTTTTATTCATAATTAATCCTTGAATGCTAATATTTGTAATTAAATAAAGAGCGAATAGGTGAGAATATCTCTGAGACAGGAATTCCGTCATATCACCCCCATGGGTACCATAGTTGGGGGCTTGTGGCATCCAAGGGTAAGCAATTTATATTATTAGTATAATTGTAAAATAGGTTCCTGTCATGAATCATGTATATTTCGAAGAGAACTGAAATGAACATCTAACTCTCAATCAAGAACTAGGAAGCCAGAATGGTTAGAGTAATGGAAGGTTAAAAGAGTCATTTGAGACGATAAACTGTAGAATATTTTATAAAGTTCAGAAGAAAAATTACATTTTAGAAGATATATCAACATTGTCGATATAAGGATTAAAAGCGTGGGAATCCACTAAGTCTGAGAAGAACAGACTCTTGATCTTTGAAAGGCAAGTTCTCAGAAGAATCTTTGGAGCAGTAAGAAAACATGGAGTAAGGAGGAAAAGGAAAAAAAGAATTATATGAGATATATTAGGAATTTTTTAAAAATTTTATATTGTTATTTGTTTATTTATATATATGTTTCATTATTATTTTTTTGTTCTCTGCTATTCTCCATCTCTACAAAATATCAGTTAAAGAGGAATCTCCACTCACCTCTCTGTCATGCCTATCAAATCACATTTGTTACAAATTATTTACACCATCACATCTGCTGGTTGTGCCAGAGATGCACAGGAGTAGATTAAAAAAATAAAGAGAAAAAGAAAAATGTATTAGGAAAAAGAAAAAGTTTAAGTTATAAAGCTTGGAAAATTCCAATCTATCCATGTTGCTTACCTGGATGACTTTAAAATGCTAAAGAAAATGATAAGGAGGAACACTACCAATCAGAGAGTGGGGCGACCCAGAAAAAAATGGATGGACAGTATTGCACATTTAGCAAGAGCTTCACTGGACATCTGAAACTGAACTGCTGCACCATCAGACAGAGCTGTCAGGTGTAGGCTTCTTTAGAAGGCCATGATCTCTTAGCAAAGACTGGAGGAAATAAACTAAATATTTGTTTAGGTTTTAAGAACTTACAACCCTGCACTGCAGTGAGATGCTTTGATAATAATTCATGGATGGAAAATGAATCTGAAGAAAAATGTACCTTTTCCTTTTTTCTGATAGGTTTGCCTTATCCTTTTTATTTCTCTTTCTCAACGGTTTAAGGGGCTAGCAGGTATCATGATAGGACTATTTGTTTTTCTCTTTACGATCTTACTCGATTTTCATGTGCTCTTAATAGTGATTTTTAAAAAAAACATCATTCAGTCTGATCTTTCAATTAGTATTTAATGAAATTTCAAAGGTTTTCAATAAAGATGTAGGAAATGTGAAAAATATATGTTCCCACCAAGGCAGTGAAGTTCAATACATTTTAATTTACTACGCTGTTGTATCATATTTCGTTTGAAGATAATAATCATATTTCATGGAGATAATATAAAACTGTCATTGAAGTAACTCAAAACAGTGATATTTTTATCCACTTGAACTCTCTCCGCTTTTATAATTTTTCAGGGACAGATACAACATAAAAATACTCTTCAAAATTGACAGAAATTATTACATGTTATTAATTATTTATAATAGGTCCTCTTAGCGCCATAATGGTATGCCATCCAGGATTCTGCTGTTTATTTAAAAACCATTGTACAGGATCCAATGAAAATTCTGGTGGAATTTTGAAATAAAACAGACAAATTAGTATATAAAAGTTACAACAATAATGAGGACCAGTATTAAAAAGTAGGTATGGAGAGGTGCCGAGGTATCACATTTTTGATTGAATGGATCAATGTTTTAAAAAAACTCATTTTTAAAATTTAGCTGGGAGTATAACACTTTGGTTTCACATTTATGTAGAATTCCTAGCAGATTAATAAATATATATAGGCACAATTTTAGTCAATTCTTAAAATGAAACGGTCCCAGGAGGGCACAAAATTGAATTTCCCAATTTCGACTAAGCCCATAACTGAAAAGGAAAAAAAAAAAGTAATAGAAAAGATTAAGATGATCATCCTGTTATTTTTCTAATTCTGTAAACAAACTGCCTAAGAAAGTTCATCACTGAGATTGGAAATGATAAAGATTGATTAAGGCATGCATACAAACTCTTAAAGCCAGAGTTCAGACATAAGGAGAAGCCTAAAGCTTTGAATGATTTCTAAAATGAAGTTGAATTTAAGAATAAAAAAAAAAAAAAGAAGGTAAAAATAAGATATAAAAGGAGCAGTGTATGTTAGAATGGAACAATGAACTTTTAAACAAGAGGAAAATGCATTAATCTGAAGGAGTAGAAAAGAGAACATATAGTGTCTAATTAGAGAAGCGAAGGAGAGTAAATAAATATAAATAAAATATTTTCTCTTTTTCCTCCGATGGTAACCCCATAAGAGGATAGTTTATTAACCAATGTTTACAAGTGTCATGTCATTTGGTAGACACTACATATATTATAAGAAGCATTAAACTATAGTAGATATATAAGTTACAATATTTTCATAATTATTAGTAATAAATTTAAACAATCATGAATAAAACTTAACAAAAACAAAACATAATAATTATAATAATTGTACAAAAAAAGAAACAAAATACTAAAAGCACAAAATATGAAAAACACTAATCTGATTTTCTACTTACAAGTCAGTCTTATGAAGTATATTAATTAAACAAATTGTAAGAAATCAGATCTGAATTAAGATATATGTATCTGTAATGTTCCAGCCACGAACATCTTTAATATTTATGCACTTTACAGCCATACTGTAAGTGTTGAAAATAATATATGATGGGGGACACTAGTTGGTAATTAGATTTATTAATTTTTTTAAAATGTTTTTTGAATACATAACTTTTTAAATAACACTTTATTTTTGGATCTTAAGTTGAAAGGCTGAGAACACAACATCTCATTATATCAAACCACTTTTACCACCCTTAATCTACCTCTCCATCTCGAAATGTTTCAATCATAACCTTAACGATTCGGTACAGCAATATGCTTCTAGTGATTATGGATACATTGTAGACATAAATTCTAGTTAAAAATCAATGATAAAATTGAACAAAAGGTATGAGAAGGAATGTATATCAATTGCATTGATAATGTGAAGGGTTATTTATTTAATATTTTATGAAAATTTATAGAATATTATAAATTAATAATAGTAAAAAGCCAAAGGGGGTCATAAATTAAGAAAATGGGAAAAAAATAATGCATAAGTAAAATAAATATTGAGATATTGGTTTAGAGGATAAACCAATTGTTATTTTATTATTTTATGTTATTTAAATTTTGCGATATTGGTGAGTAGTAATGAGAATTGAATTAATAAAAATTAAAAAGGACCAGAGAATATTACATCTTTTAAATCACTAAAAATTGCAGACATTCAGATGTTGGAATAGAAAGGATAAGAGTATATTTTGATGACGGTTTTTTATCAATATCAAGTTTTTACAATGAACTGATAAGGAGGAATAAATTAATATTTTCTGCTATAATTTTGTAAGAGACAGGAAAATTCTTAATAGTGGTGGTGGAAACAGTAGTAATGACATTTCAGTGCCTGTAAGAGACTAGGGTTAACTGAATGGTACAAAACATCAATGGAAGATTAAAACTTTTACGATCAAATATTTAATAAAAGAACTGGAGAAGAGATCCTAAAGAAACTATTATCAATAATTAATTTTGTTGAATAAATGTTGAAATCCTTAGATGTATCATTAATGCGATAGGTATGCCTTTTAGGGATAGAACAAGTATGTACAAAAATAAATGTCCCTCATGGAGGATTCCATATAAGAAGAATAATATATTACTTGTATGTACATATATATTCTGAAGCCTCAGTGAATAAGTAGTCAAGCCAAACATTCCATATTTTCAAAGATGCAGTTTTGACTCATGAATAATGTGCAAAAATAATTTAGAACTATGAATTGGGCAAATGGAGAAAAGCCATAACATCATATAGCTATGTCTTCTTACTATTTTTTACTGGTAACAATTTTTACGGAATGTAAAATTTAATTTTACAATGCCAAGCTATAACTTATACACAGAGATCATAGATATAATATGTGCAGCACAATCCCGGCAGATAAACATATCAGATTGAAAAGATCAGCAAATTTGGATGAATGTTTCCAAGTCCCAGCACAAATATAGTTTTCATACAGCTTTCACTGAAGTTAATAAATTTCAACAAAGCTTAAGATGTGACTGAAGATATACAATGCCATAATTAAACATCTTTTTTTATGGGGTTGACACTTTCAGACAGGTTCCCTAGAAAGAAAAACATAAATATATAGAAAAAAGTTCCCTATTCTGATAATTAGAACAGCTTAAATTCAATGAGGAAAAGAGAAACTAATAAATGAGTGTATTTAGAAATAAAAGATCATAAATTAGTAAAAAATAAATAATAAATAAAGGAAAAGGGAGGGAGGTCCGCCCAAGCCCTTCTTAATCATAAGCCCCAAAATTTTGGTCTTCTTTAATAGGTCGAGTAACCATTCCTCGGGTAATTAAATAGGAATATATAAAATCCCAGTTTAATTGTATATTTGGAGAGCAAAAACATTGAGTTGAAGGGCCTAGTGCTCATTGTTACACGCGGTACAATTTTAGAGCCAACAAATATTAAAACATATAAGTAAAAATGATGGCTGTAAGTGTTGGGGCAAATATTTCAGGGCACCCTTCACAGAAGGTCATAGGTTCCCACCAGGGTCGGTCGAAATTAATTTTGTGGCCCCTGTTGTCCTCCCTAAGCCTTTGGGTCTGATAAACTCTTAAGAGCTGCTTTATTAAGTAAAAAAACAAATGATGACCAGGGATTGAGATGATTCACTTAACAGAGCTATCACTCTTTTATCCCTGACCACAAGCTCACAAGCTTAATGTAAAGAGCCATGTCAGTACCCATCTCTAATATATACAGAACTACTATCAATTCAATAAGATAGATACTACAAGATTAACATAAAACAAGATAAAAAAAACAACAGTCCAACATAAATAGGGTAGATCAATGGGTTAAGATGCAAAATATATACAAGCCCCATTTAACAAACATGACATGTTTACACATCAACACAGTTTCACTACACAGAGATAAGCTTTGCCCACGACACAATATAATACATTAGGTACCTTTTCTACTTTTCCTCATTCTCCTGATATGTTGATAAATACGCCTGTGAAACCTATCAGTAAGCCTTATTTCTTCAAAATCCCGCTGTTTATGATATTCTTTTCTCTTCACAGCCTCTCGAAATAAGCGATTGATATCAAATAGCTTGGCGTCATCAAGAATTCTTGAACTTCTTCTCCTCTTTTTCGGTTTCTCTTCTGGAGGTTTGACTTCGGTAGCCATTCTTAGCGCTCCTTCAAACTAACAATCTGTTTACGAAGTTTCGATCGCTAAGGACCCTTTCCCTGGCAGTACAAGGAGGTATAACAAACTAAGGTCTTTCTATGATTCAATTTTTAAGAATGATTAGCTACAATGAATGAAGTCTTATCAAAATAAAAGATTCAACGGTTATTTGTTCATTTTTTTATTTTTGGAATAAAAATCAAATACTTGTAGCGTCCGTCAACAAGAGGTAAATCAATAAATAGAATTAATAGCCAAGATTTAACTTTATTAATTACTATATACATTTATAATACATTAATGGTAATAAATCCTTTTTATTAAAACTTAAAAGAGTTTGTTCCAGACAATTCTGTGAAGGCTGGCGTAATTTTCTCAAATATTTCGTCATTTTCTATTTTAAAAGTGAAATAAAAGAATTGGTATTACAAGAAAATTGTAAAAGATGTTAGAGCTCTGGGGAGTGACGTCCTTAGGCACTACAACCAGGACATGCTAGTATTTTTATCAGGATACGATACCATCATGTTTTTTTCTTAAAAAACATATTTGGATGAGAGTTGTTAAGCTATATAACATTATATTCTCTCTCTTATCCGGCTCTCTCAAACAAAGAGAGTCGATCTTCGATATATGTGTATATATATATGTAAATAGACTATACTGATAGTCTATGTTGGCTAATCATCTGTTTTAATCACTAAACCAATGTGTGGCAGGTTATACTTGCAGAGGATATAAGACTTTTTATTTAGTTGGTGTTCAGACTTTTGTTAGTGGTTTAACTACTTGTAATTTAATTATTCTTTACAGGTATGCCTAGTTATTATTTTTTTGTTAATTGTTCTATAAAATATATGTTAATTTATTGTTAATTCTATACAAAATAATAAATCTGTTTTTAAACCAAGAAGGCATTTTGAAAACCAACTTACAAATTAAATTACATAATGTCTACAGAGCCCAAGCTATATGTACACATTGTAAAGAAGAAGGAGAATGAATTTGAATTGGCTGGTATATCTGAAGATAAGGTTTTGTGGTACGCTTTACCTTTAGACAACAAGATTTGAAGATGCATCAGGTATTACTTTCTAAATCATCTATTAAAAGAGCAATCACGGCCATTAAACCAATAAACGGTTATAGAAAATTTGGAGTTAGGTTAGATGACGATTTAAAAAAGAATATTTTGACGAAGATAGTAACCTATGTTTCGGGGATCTCCTTTTAGAAGAAATTAATTCGACGCCGGATACTAGCTTGGAAATAACTCAGAGTGAAAATAAAATTTTAATGAGCCGAATTAGAGAATTAGAGTTAAAACTGAATAGTGATGAAGTAAATTTGCACGAGGTCGAAAAGAAATTCATTTTAGAGAAATTTGATAGAAGACAGAATTCTGTAGAATGGTGGGAACAATTTGAAAAAGAATGTGCTAGACATATGGTTGTAAATATCTCTAAGATGATAGAAATCCTAAGATTTTTTGTAACTGGAGCATCTAAAGATTGGTATGAAGCCAATTTAAAAAAAATTGGGTTATCAAATTGGAACCAATGGATTCTTTTTTGACGATATTTGAAGATAAAGGGTGGTCTAAAATACGAAAGGCTTTTAACTATAAATTTTTAGGTGGCTCATTAGTTGAATATGCACTGACGAAAGAAAGGTTATGTTTGGACATCGAGGTTAATGGCACGGAGACAGCACGAATTTACATGATTGTTGTTGGACTACCTTTAGAAGTTGAAAATGACCTAAATCGCCAGGAGGTGACTACAATGAAGGCACTTTTTACGGAATTAGGTAAATTGGATGATTCCAATGTTAAGTTGCAGAAAATTTCTCAGTTCAATGACCATACACTAACAGGGAAAATAGGGGAGGTTAAGAAGAAAGTTTCCATGGTAACAAAACGGCCCTGTACTCTGTGTGAATCTTTTGGATGGAAAAATCGTTTTCACCCGATTAGTGAATGCCGGAATAAACACTTGAACGTTATGAGAAAACAGGTGAATTTAAATGAAGCTAATGAGGAAACGAATATTACGGCTGATGATATGAATTTTACTTTAACTGACAAATAGCTAGAGGACCCGGAGAGATTGCATCCATTAATAAAAATAAATGTTATTGTTGACGAGAAGAAGAAAATAAAGGCCGTTTATGATAGTGGTTCAAACGTTAGTTTAATAAACCAGAAAGTGATAGATGAATTAAAAATAAATCTGCTTCGACATACAAACGCATTTCAAACCATTAATGGATGGAACTTCTCTACAGCCCAGGCCAATCTTTCATTCAAAATAGGTAAGTTTACGAAGAATCTATGATCTCCTTTTAGGTCTCGATGCCAACACTAAGTTTAAACTTTTGAAAAATGAAAAATTAAGAATATTACAAAGAATTAATAAAAATGAACTAATTTATTTAGATGACCATACTGCAGCTAATGAAAATGTTTTAATAAAGATGAAAATTGAAGATGATAAAGTTTTAACCAATGACAATGCTGTTACAAAGATGAACAATAAAGATGATATTTTAATATTTTAATCAATGAAAATGTTCTTGGAAAGAAGGACACTGAAGAAATTGAGGAAGATTCCATTGAAGTTAAGTTTAATGAGTACACTGAGTTGAGCAAGTATCTACCTAAGTTCGAGCATCTGACCGAAGACAGTGAAAAATATCGGATTTTTAATTTTTTACAGAAATTGGCAAATATTTTTGCCAAACATAAATTTGATGTTGGCACAGTTCGTTCTAGGGAAGCCGAGATTAAATTGAAGACAAATGAGTATATTACTTCGCGACCTTATAAATGTTCTATAATCGATGAAAAGGAAATAAAAACACAAATTAAAATGCTACTAGAAGCTGGCCTCATTGAAGAATCAGATTCACCGTTTGCCTCTCCTGTTACACTGGCATACAAAAAAGAAGATGGTCGCCGGACAAGACTATGTATCGATTTCCGTAGATTAAATAAATTAGTGATTCCAGAATGTTATCCGTTTCCGAAGGTGAACGATGTAATAGACAAAATATCTAGTTGTAAATATTTTTCTGTTCTTGATATAAATTCAGCATTCTGGTGTATTGCATTAAAAAAAGAGGATCGAGAAAAAACATCATTTATTTCTAAGTTTGGAAAGTTCATGTTCAAAGTCTTACCCTTTGGATTTAAAAATGCCCCTGCGATTTTCCAACGGACTCTCTCAAACATCTTAAGACGCAATAATTTGGATGACTTCACCATAAATTATATTGACGATATCTTAGTATATTCAAAGACATGGCAGGAACATATTCATCATATTGAGCAGTTGCTACTAGTTTTGCAGAAAGAAGGCTTTAAGCTTAAATTGGACAAATGCAAGTTTGCTGCTAGTTCGGTAAAATATCTTGGACATTTTATTCAGGAAAACAAAATTTCACCGGCCCAGGAAAATTTAGTAGCGATTAAAAAGCTTCAAAGGCCTAGTGATAAATCTGGTGTGCGCAGTGTATTAGGTTCCATAAATTTTTATCTAAAATACATTCCAAACAGTGCTCAAAAATTTGAGCCATACATAGGTAATGACAGATCTACTGTCCAGGCAGCCTGTCTTGGACTATTTTGAAAACGAAGATGCGATTAAGGTAGTGAATATAATAGAATTAAAAGAGATTATTAAGGATCAACAGAAAAATGCTCTTGAATTGCATTCCGCAAAGAAAACGATGAAGCACAATAATATTATTTATAAAGTATTACAAGACAGATCTCGAATATTTGTTTCGGTTCAATTTGGATTACAATTGATCAAAAGAATACACGAATATTATGGACACATTGGCGTTGCCCAACTAAAAGAAAAATTAAGAAGATATTATTATTTTAAGTTATGCTCCTAAATCTATTTTAAGATATCTTAGGATAATAAATAGCATTCATCTATGAAATATAGCTTTTGAGCAGTTGTGGGGATTTGTTTCAAATGAATTATATGAGGCTCAAATGGTAGTCATAAGATTGGCATTTTTTGAAAAGTAACACAGAAGATGATATGAACTTGCTGTCTTGCCTAGAATGTATAAAAATATACATTAACAAATCAAAAGGAATAAAAAAAACTAATTTTCAGGTAGGAAATTGGATTATTAAACACCCAGGAGGGGAGAATGCGACCCTCGATTCTCAAATGTCTAACTATAAAAAAAGTTAGATGAAGCGTTTTTTAGAGTTGTATGCCATTGGCTAGGCCAACTATTATGTAAGAAATTAATATAATAAACATATTAAATAATCTTATGTTATACTTAAAATATGAAAAAATAATAATAGAACTACAAGATTCAAAGAAAAAAAAATAAAACAAAGCTACAATTTTAGTCTAAACAGAAGTTCATGTCTGATCATTATTCGTTGGTAATATTTTATTATATAAAAGGCAATATTAACGATTTAGTAGTTGCATGTCATCTGAGAGATTCCAAAGAAAACTTAATCCTACAAACGTCCTGTTATTCTTCTAATTTAGTGACAGTTACATACCAATGTTATTGTCTTCTTCTAGTCAAGAGGCATTTAACTATCATCTAAATTATTTTTGAGATCCTAAGCGACTGCTTTTTTAAGTATTAAGGAATTTATTTTTTAAAACATTTTCGAAATAGCAATGAGTTTTATGTTGCACTTTTGAGATACCTATAAATATCTATAGGTATAGATAGGAATTTAATTTTCAAACAATAGCCAAGTAATATTCTTAGGGAATGGAAACAGGATACCAGTTCAGAAATCTTTTCTTCAAGGTCTGGGAAGAGAATTGCTGGAAAGGTAGTTTCAGAAGAGAAGAAAAACACTCACCCTTTCCACAGCAATGTCGATCAGATTGCACAAGCTGAATTTACTGTTGAAGCAAATGAAGATGGGCTGTCAAAAACATGAACTACTTCTAACAGTGGGTTCCTTGTCAAAAACATAGAAAAAAAAAAAGGAAACTCAGAAAATGTGTCAACATTAAGAACAGTATTCATGCTTAGATGCACATTGCTCCTTTATTTTTTCTAATGATAATAAGGGTGAAAAATACTGAAAAAATATTTAATTTTTTTACTAAAAAAATTATAATTCACAAAATACAATAACTAATGTAGTGTTATAACAGCCATGGCTAGAGATTTAAATATTTCAATAATGTTACTTATTTTCTATAAAAATGAAGTAATTTTGTGAGAATATAATTGGACAAAATTGAAAAGGCATCTCACATATGACATGCAAGAAACTATAATAGAAGAATTCAACATTTATTTCGCCAATTCATATTATTTGTGGCATGTAAAGTGAGAATTATTTTTGAGTTAGGATTACAAGTACAAATTTTTGAAACTACAAAGCGATTAATATTATAAATCTAATGACAATTGAAGGGTCTGCTGCAAAAAAGAGGTAGCTCCAGTTTACTTACATAGATTGTTTTTCCTGTAGACAATATGTGCCGTAATTACTGAAGCATTTAATTTGTTAGTAGTACGGCCACACAATTGTACCTATAATTGTGGATTATTGTTATTCTTAGGGGACAGTAAGTCCCAGAATAAAGTTTATTTTTCATTTCATTTAAACTAATTAACTATAGTCGCTCCTAACCTTCTGATTCTCAGTCTTGGTTGAGAGAAAACACATTTGATGATGGATTTTTATTTATTTAAGGTAATGTTTTAAAACATAGTTACTAACATGCAAGAAACTGATACTGGTAAAGAAAAAAATAAATAAATAAAAATGAATAGTTAGTGTGGCGATAGGATAAACAGACATTAGTATAATAAATACTGTTAATAATGTAATATTTATTATGTAGATTGGATCTAAAGACAACACAAAGGTTTTGAAGTCAGGTTAAAGTCACTTTCAGGATAGTGGGATGAGAGAGGATCTCAAACCCCCACAATGATTCTTATAAATCAATTTGACTTTCCTCTTCTGTGTAAATTTGAAAGTTTTCATTGTTTTCAGACAGTTTTATACTTGTGATAAATATTTGTATAAAAAGATAAATATTTGTAAACAAGATAAATATTTGTATAGTTAGATGGCTTAGCTCCTATTGTTAATTATAATGTGAATCAAAAGATGGGATTGTCCATCTTGTTAGTTTGTTGAATTTTTAAACTAGTTTTAAATTTTTTTTTAATGAAAAATTGATGAGTGTAGCTACCTCTTTTTTGCAAACCATTCCATTGTTCAATCAAACTTATGGATTTAGTTCTATGTACTACAACAAATACAAGGAATGTGAAGTTAAGTTTTTAATTTTATTAGTAAGCATATTTTTTACAAATTTTGTTGTATTTTCCTTAAAAACTGAGTTCTCATTTAGTTAAAAGGGAATTGGTTAGATCATGCAACTAAATTTGAATAATCCGGTCTAGTTCCCCACGCTACCGCAAGATGGCAGCAGCGTCTTGAATTGGAATGGACTTTTGAAAGTTGTTTAAACCAACACGTCTCCTGTCAAGATGATTAACGGTTCGTGTAACCGCTGCCACTGAGACGACTTAAAGCCTTACTGGAGCGGCTTTAGCTGTCATCGGAACGACCAAAATGATATCAAACTGCTAAAAATGAACAAACTCAACTCACGATCGGTGCCCAAGGATAATGCCACATCGTTCCAGAGGCCCATGGTCACTATCCTGTCATGGTAGTAAGCATGCTTCCGGTCCCAGAGTGGCTTCTTGGACCTGACAGCCCTGATCAGCTTGACAACGTCCATAACCCTGTTGAGACGATGGCACACTAGCTGCGCTCGCTTCGCTCCCTCCGCATTGATCTTCATCCCCACTCCCCTGTTAAGCTTTATCTACGAACGGATGTCATTATCTTCATTCCGACCGGCACAAGGATTTAATACGGTTAAAAAAAAAATCACAAGTTTTTAGGTTATATATTATACAGATAACTCATCTGGGGAAGTTTGTTTTGTACTCCAGCTGTGTAAAACTAGGTTAATGTAAGACCCCATAGGCTTGAGAGAACACTTTGATGACTAACTGCTGATGGAAAAAGCAGTTTTTGATGTTAAATTACAACTTTTACGGAGCCAGTAGCTCAAGAACGGTCCAGTTTTTCGTAAAAATATATAGAATCAAACTTGTAGCAAATTTAATGAACTTTAATTTTGTACTAAAAACTTTTTCAATGCAACGCACCGTTTTCGAGTTATAAGCGAAAAACCTAAATATGGAACATTGAAATCCCCTCCTCCCCCCAGCGGCACCGGGATTTGGAGAGACTTAATTTGTTCTTGCTCAAGGAACCATCCCCTACACATTACTGAAAAATTCGAACTAGTATTTTTAGTTTCTCTGATTGCCCGCCCATTTTTGGTCTAGATTGACTGGATTATCTAAGTGAATTTAAAAATTGTTAAAATGGAAACTAAATCATCAAAACTTTATCTCATCTCCAGTATATATAAATTGACAAATGCACTAGCAACTTTAACCAATTGAATTTTTCTATTTTTCAGCTAAACTTTTCATTTCTTTTTAGAAGATAACACATACACAACCAGGTCATATGAAACTTACGAGGATTATTAAAAAATAATTTAAATTTATATATTTTTTTTTACTTTTCAACATTTAAGTTTAGCAATTTCTTTGGTAATACAAGCAACTATCTAATCTATGGCTTTTTTTAGATAATACAAAAAGCATCATTACAATGTTCTTCTTATACTAAATATATTCCTTGAGGTTTCAAATCGGGAAAGAAAGGTTTCAAGTCGTACGCCACGGCTGTTAGCAATAAAGCTGTGCAAGCGCAGATGTATTACGTAATTTATTGCACAGATAAAGGTTTAAGCATTGGAAGAAAGATTGTTAAAAAAAAAAAAAAAAATACTGCGCTAGGTAGTTGTAGAAGATAAGCGCATTTTGTAAAAATTCCATCCAACTCATTTTTTTTATTATTTCAACTCTGTTTCATTCAACAGCTCCACTAAACCATCCAATTCATCTCGTATCCAATCCTTACAATCAGAAATTCTTCGAAAAATCCTCAATGCTCCTTCCTTTGTCACCAATAAACTTTTCCATAAAGATCTTAATGTTCCATATGTTGCTGATTTAGCCCACACCAGATACCTTCCATAGTAAGCTCCATAACCACTCAAATCCGTTAGATTCTCAACTTGCTTCCCACTCCATCCCTGATAATCCTCCGAGGCGTTAGAAACGAAGATGGCCTAGAGACCTTCCGGTGTAGAATTTTTAATAAAGTGCTACTGATTATTGGTTCTTTTCAAGTATTAACATGTAATTGTAATCTTTGTCAATAAATTTACTTGATTTATATATTTTGTACAGTAGTAAATTTCAAAAATGCATACAAAAAAAAAAAGTTTCATTCTTTTTTATGGGTTTATTTCCCCATATACTTTAACCAGGGCATATAACTAAATAACTAAATAAAAGCAAGTCCTATTTAAAAAAAAAAACCTAACAATTTTAAAATTACGTTTTTTTTTATTAATACGGTTTACATCCACCTCTTGAGTTCTTTGGATTCAATGGGGTTTTATTCGATAGGTCTAATGTGATTTTGAATACATTTTTCAGGGATGTACCCCATTTAATGCCAAATTGTAATATATAACATTAATTTAAAATTTCATAATTTTAATTTTGTTTTTTTAAATGCTGTTTACTGTTATTTAATTAATGTTTCTATTAACCCTAATACGTTCCACATGTCCTAGTTACAGAATATGGATACAAACCTAAAGAAAAATTAAACTTTTAGTTTTTTTAAAGGTGTTTTACTATCTCTTCACAACTCGGTCGACTATATTGAATTTTTCTACACATATTTCTTACAGGTTTGCTAATATTTTCCAAGTTGTAAATGAGGCCCCCTTTATGGTGTGGGTAGAGTAAATAGGAATCTATAGTTAAAACAACTAGTTTAATACGATGAATTTATAAGTAAAGTTTAAATTTAAAATTACTTCCTTTAAATGTCTTAGTTTTATTAAATAAACCTATTAATTTAAAATATTACAAATATTATTTGTAAAAAAAAAAAATTATCAATTTCTCCCTGCCTATATACATATACATATACATACTACTTCTTATAAGGTAACTGTCAAATTTTCCACCCGAGCAGCTCCCAACACTTAAAAAATATAGGAAAAACTTAACTTTTTTCATACAAACTAATACAGCTCCTAAATGGTAGGTTATAGCGACAAATATTATATAACAAAACATATTTTCCATTAAATTTCCAATCAGAAAACTACAGATAAATTTTCAATTCGAGCAACATCAATAGAGCTAAAGCATGTCAAAGTGTTAAATATTTGAGTGTGAAAATAGCGTTACACACTTTGAGAGTGAAACACAAGAAAACTATAGATCTCAACCAAAAGACCATTTTATCCATTTCAAAACTGATTTTGAATATTTAAATTTTTTGTTGAATTTCTATAGTTTAATGGTTTAAAGGTAAAGTTGGTATTTCTTATACGGTTACTTATGGAATACGTAACAAAGCCAAAGGTGGGTTACTTTCTTTGTCTCTCCCTCTCAATGTCCTTGTTAGTGTTTCGTAAATCTGTAGCGAAGGTTTGGGTCCTTCCTACTTTAGTTGAAAAACAATGAGGTAAAATCCCAATAAATGGAAAAAAAAAAAAAAAAACAATATACAGAGTTACCTCCTTAATAGAGATGGTTATCGATACATTAAAGGAAATTATTTTTATTATTAATTTATTTAATTTTTTTAATGTTTGTATCATCTTGGTCACATCCAATTTTTGTTATTTTAGCCCTGATGAAGACCTGCAAGGCAGGTCGAAACGTTGGCACGCCAAAATATAAGTTTTTCATTTAAAAAATGGCCGTGTTTATTCATCCTGACTACACCCCTGACAAATTCATCTCCTTAGTATAAACTCACAGTCAACAATACAATCATCATCATAATTGAATTTACATTTTAAGATGACCCTGAATGTGAAACAGCAAAAAATGTTTACTGTTTTCTTGTGATACTGATTTTACCAAACCCCTTGAATAAATGAATTCTTTATCTTTCTCAAGAATTAACAATCCCTATTTGATCTTTAAGTTTATCAAACATTAAATATTTTTTTAGAAAGAAAAAAGTGCAAAAGAATAGAGATTTAGTCTATTAAAATTACTGTCATTCAGTATATCCTAGGTTGCAAAACCTAGGTTAAACTATTTTCAGACTTACTGAAACCTCAACCATTGCTAAACCAAAAGAATTGGTTTTTGGATAAACCTCTATATAATATCATAAAATTTTAATTAAGTAACAGAGTTAAAATCCTTTTTAATTTTCTGTTTCTTGTGGAACAATATTGTAATTTCTGGGGCTAAAACGATTTAATTTAAAATAGAAATATGTGGACATCATAAATTTTTAGAGCATTTAATGATTTAATCTCTGAATGATTTGTAAGGCCGTGTTTGTTAATCGTAAGTGCAACAGCATGAACAGCTTCCTTCCCTCTTGGTCATTAGTTGATGCTAATTACAGCTAACACGTGCCAGCTCGTCAGTCGCGGCATGCTTATGTCACAGAAGTTCAGTTAAAAAAAAAAAATTAAATAGTTGTATTTAAGGACGTCTAGCTTACGATTTTGTTTTTTTACATGGATATGTCTTTACCTAGCTGGTGTCTGTACGTTTTTGGTGTAACGTTTTTCCACAGTCAAAAACGTAACATTTTGGCACGCTATAGCTCTGTTGGCATTGTTCGTATCGAATTTGACGACTGTTTTCTTATCATAAACTTAATGGGAAATATTTTTTGTTTTATTGCATTATTCGCTAGGACCAACCGTTTAGGAGCTGTATTGGTTTGAATGAAAAAAGTCACGTGTGAAATCCACATTTTCTCGCAACTTTGTCTATTTCGAATAATCATTGATTGTTAATTTTTTAAATTATTAATTTAAGTAATATGATAATTTTAATTCTAAAATTTAAATTGAGAAAATCAGTAGATTTTAGATGGAAATATCCACGATCTATCGTTTTTTCCAGCCAGGGAGGAATTGAGTTTTTGTGTTATTTAATCTTTTGTTAAATATTTCTAATGCATTACACATGCTCCGGCTAATGTAGTGAGTAAATAGAGTTAACTTATGCTATTTTTTGTGGAAAACAGGGATAAATTTAGTTCAAATATATATTCCTTTATGTATACATATTAAAATAAATAGAAGGCTTAGTGAACCCGGAGGTTTCATAAACTTAGCATTTATGAAATTGGTAATTGTTAGGATCGGCGATACCACCAAACTGGCTTGACCCGCGCTACACCGACCAGTTCGATCCTTACTCTTCACTTAATGTTTACATTTTTCGATAGTTCATTCCTATAACCTCACATGTAAACGATCACTTCTACAGTTTCAACTTGGATTGTGTTGTTTAGTTTGTAATATTGATATTTAGACTTCTTAAATGTAAATAGGTGAAACAGAAGTCAACAACACGAGGATTAAGTGTTTTATCATTTCATTTTTTCCTATATCAGTTTATAAATAAATGTGAGAAAGTACATCACAGGTTTCATGTTTTCTTATTTCCACTTCCCTTGAGAAAATATAGCAGAAATTAACATCATCACTTTTAACTAGGATTCTGTCTTATATTTTTTAATGGCTTATAACATGGAGAATTGACAATTTGAAAATAATCACAGATTAAGAGGTAACTGACACATTACTATATAATTGTAGAACTATCTGTATAATGTTATAGATTAATGTGTTTTTAAAAAAAAATAGAAGCCTGATGATGGAACATTGTCTCTAAAACATGTAGCTACAAATGTTAAATAAATAGGAGTTATGCCAAATAAATAATTAAGGATTCTGTCTCTTTTATATTTATAATTTGTTATTTTCACTTCTCTGACAAAAAGTTCATCAGGAATTAACTTTACTGGGGGTTCAGTAGTATATTAATTGTTGATTAAATTAATATTAATTCAAAATTGATTTAGTGTCTTATATTTCGATATTTTCTTATTTCCACTCTATTAGTTCCTTATTTCTCATTTTAGTATTAGAAGTTAAACAGAAGTTAACATTACTTTGAACAGGGATTTAGAGTTTCTCAGTAAATGTAGGAGAATAACCTTTCCCCTCCGAAAGCAGCGACTAGAATATCGAAATAAATCGGAACAAGGTTAGAATCGATAAAAGGTATTCTCGGCGCGTGTAGGGGTTGGTGTCGCCGATCCGAACAATTACCATGAAATTTTACATATAATAAATTTTAAAATTCTGTCAGATTCGTTTGTGGATAATTTTTTTCACTTCTTAGCACCGTTGAATTATTTATTAAGAAATATTAACTAGTTGACATGCATAAAATTAAGTGTAAATGAATAAATTTATTGTTTTGATATACATAGTTAAAACTTGAATTTAGGAGTAAAACATTTATTAAAAATAATCGCTCAATGTATAATTTATTAATGGTGTTCCTATTTCTTCATTCCATCGATCATACTAGTAGTTTTGTCAATAGTTAGAAGAAAAAAATACTAAAAATTAAGAATATTAGAAATTATAACCTAAATATAAAAATTAGCTCCAAGTTGAGCAAGTCCGGTATGGTCTAGTGGCTAGGATACCTGGCTCTCACCCAGGAGGCTCGGGTTCGATTCCCGGTACCGGAAGAAATTTTTTTTCTATTTTAAGTGATTATCTTATTATCAAATTCTAAAATATCACTTAACTGGGTTTAATTAAATTTTTTGAAGATTTTTTAAAAATTCAATTAGATTAAAATTTTTAAAAATTCAATTTAATTATAAAAATAATTTATTACTCCATTATTTTATGGGCCGTATAAAATAACATTTGGGACGATTGATAAATTTATTATGTATACACTTTTTAAAAAAATTATTTTATGTATCTATATATTATTTCCCGGTAACTCATTGTACCATGTACCTAAAACATATCACAAGCTTGTTTTTATGTATTACATTATCAAATCAGAAGTTTCAATTTTCAAAATATTTTTACTGTTATTTATTAATTAATTGAAACTCAGAAAATATCCGAAAACCCTTACAGATAAATGATAAATAGGGATCGGATTCCTATGTATTTACATATTTTTTTCTAGGCAATTGACAGACGTTTTTCAACTATAAGTGTTCATACTGACACTTTTTAAGCCCTTTGAGCCTACTTTTATTCCACATATTTGGATGTTGTTGCATATTTGATAAAAATAAATACATATTTCCACATATTTAATCAAAATAAGTACATATTTCCACATATTTTTCATTTTGGGTATATTTTCATAATTTGGAGGTAGTCGGCAGGAACTGTGAACAACCACACACAGAACACTGCGGAAAAACTACCTGGAAGATATCTGTAAAGATACACTAGCCAAGATTCAATATTATATCAAAGATGGACCGATTTGGGTGTAAATTGATGAAACCACTGACGTTGAGGGCAGGTATATTGCCAATGCAGTTGTTGGAAAACTTGACAGTGATGTAGGTTCAAAGCCATTTCTTACAATTTCATCCAACGCCCAGATAGATCGTTGTCGCTTTACGTACCAACATTTGAAATTCCATGTGGTTGCAAACAATTTCGAAGAATGAATTTTTCAAAATAATAAAATTAACACATCTTTTATTATTATAAATCTTTTCTTGTATAAATCATTATGACTTAAAAAAAAAAAAAAATCTATTTTCATAAAAATTTAATGTCCATTTTAGTTAAATATTTCGGAAAATATTTTAAGAAAATCATATATTTACCACATATTTGACGAAAATAAATGCATATTTAAATTACATATTTGGCATTTTTAAATATATAAAAATCCGATCCCTAGTGATAAAAGATAATAAAACCGAAATTAAGTTGAAGATAATTCTTTTTTTTTTTTTTAAACTCTTTATTGATATTTACAACTGTACATTAATATACATCAAGTAAATTTGAAGAAATGATTATAATGACATGTAAATCACTTGTGAAGAACTACTCACTAGTAGCACTTCAAAAAATGTTCTAAACTAGAAGGTCTCTTGGCCATTTTCTTTTCAGACGCCTCGGTGGGTTATCAGGTATCGAATGAGAAGCAAGTTGAGAGACTAATGGATTCGTGTGGGAGTGCAGTTTAATATGAAAGGATTGGTATCTGGTTTGGGCTAAATCAGCAACATATGGAACATTGAGGTCTTTATGGATAAGTTTATTCGTAACAAAGTAAGCAGCATTAAGGATTTTTCGGGATTGGATAAGGATTGGATTCGAGAAGAATTGGATGGTTTAGTGGAGCCCCAAAGCTCAACTCCGTATGTCCATATAGGTCTAATAACTGTCATGTAAATTAGTCTCTTGTAGTTTATTGGAAGCTTTGATCGTTTGTCTAGTAAATGTTGGAGTAGTCTATAACGACGGGCCGTTTCTTGTCGTTTTAGTCTTGTATGTGGATTCCAAGTGAGTCGTTTGTCCAAATGGAGTCCCAGGTAGCGGATCTGTTCAACAGGGATTAGAAGAATATCGTTAAAGGATACCGTAGGACAGGATGTCGTAGGTTTACAACGGAGGGTGAAGGTTATTTGATGGGATTTATTTGGATTTATTTTAATTCTCCATTTTTGACACCATTCTTGAAGGTTTATGATGTGGGATTGGAGTGCCTGGGATGCAATGAAGGGATCATTATTTACTGATAACAAACATGTGTCATCAGCGTAAGTGGTGAGGACAGTGCTAGGATTGGTCGGGATGTCAGCTGTATACACTGTGTAGAGGATGGGAGCTAGGATACTTCCTTGAGGAACTCCGGCAGACTGAGTAGAAGATAATTCTAGAAGAGAAATATTGCAAGGTTCAAGAAAATGCATTTCAAATTGACAAGTTTGATTTTTAAAAAAACTACGAAAGTCTATTATTTGAAAACTCAATTTCTCCCTTACTGGGAAAAACAATAGATCGTGGAAACGTCTATCTGTAATATACTTCATATATTGTCAATAGGTTTTTCTACTGGACTTATGAGCCCATCAGTTTTCAAAATCGTTTTGAGCTTTTTCATTCATTTAATCAATTTACGTTTTAAAATTAAAAAGATCAAATTACCTAAATTAATAGTTAATGATTATTCAAATAATTTGAGAGAAAATATGGGTTTAAAACGTAACTTTTTTCATTCAAACCAACATAGCTCCTAAACTGCTGGTCCTAGCGACAAAAGTTACATAACAAAAATATTCTTAATTTACTTCTGATTAGGAAACTATTGGTAAATTTTCGATCCAAGCAGCACCAACAGAGCTAGAACATTTTAGAGGATGAAAAAAACGTTATGACAAAACTATAGACCACTTGCTAAAAGACATTTCCATATCAAAATATTCATATAAAAACATCATTTCTAATTGAAATTTTTACATTAAAATAAAGAAATAACGCTTATAGTTTTTTTTTTCAAGTATTTCACAAAAAATTATAGGCAAAAGTTTTATATATATATTTAAGTAGAATATATTTAAAAAAAAACAAACTATTTATTGATATTTACAACTGTATACATTTATACAATAACTAAATTTGAGGAAATAATTACAATGACTTGTCAATAACATGTGAAGAACGACTCACTAATAGCACTTCAATAAAAAAAAAAAAAAAAAAAAAAATCATATAAGGTCTCTGGGCCAACTTCTTTTTAGTTGCTTCGGCGGATCATAGGTAGGTATCTGGCTTGGGCTAAATCAACAATATATGGAACATTAAGGTCTTTATGGATAAGTTTATTTGTGGCAAAGTAAGGAGCATTGAGGATTTTTCGAAGGATTTTAGAGTGCAATGATTGGATACGAGATGAATCAGATGGTTTCGTGGAGCCCCAAAGCTCAACTCCATATATCTAAAGAGGTCTTATTAGGTTTGAAAGTCTGTCTAGTAAATGTTGAAGAAGTCTAGTTTGAGTCCTAGATAGTTGATCTGTTCATCAGGGATCAGTGGAATGTTATTAAAGGATACTGTAGGGCAGGAAGTTGTCTATGTAGAATCTAAAATAAAGTGTTATTTTTTAGCAAAATCAAAATATTTTCTGCCCCTTTAAAAATTAAATATTTTTTATCTGAATCAATTTACCATTTGCTTGATGAAATTATTATTTTTTTTATTATTATATCTATTTATACAATTCAATGTAACATGTGAAGGGTGTGGAGAGAAAAGTGGGAGAAGCAGCAGCTGAGCGGCTGAATCACGATTCTTTTTGCGTCTGATACAGCTTCGGATACGTGTATCGGCTGCTCGGTATCGCAGTGTGAAACCGGCCTTAGGATATGGGATTGGAGTGTTTGGGAGGCAATGAAGGGATCATTGTTTACTGATAACACACATGTGTCATTAGCGTACCATAAGTGGTGAGGACGGTAGTAGGATGAGTTGGGATGTCAGCTGTAACTAAATGAAATAATATTTAAAAATCAATAAAACGGCTCTCTAATGATATATTAATTTTTAAGATGAAAATGAAAGAAAGAAGATGAAAAGAAGCATCTAGGCGTTTGATTTTACTGGTTAGTATTTTTTACAAACTAGGAAAGAAGATATCATTTTATAGTTTTAACCTTATTTATTAGCGTTGTTTGTTGGGATCTGAAGTACCTAAGTACTTTAATGGAAGGACTGGTTATTATACAGGATCTGTATTTATTTCTTGTGCTGAATAAGGGGCAGTAACTATTAATAGGAAACTTCAGTTAGTAATCATTTTCTCTCTCCCTTTGCTTTTTTTTTTAAAGGTGATAGTTGTATATTGAACCATACTGTTTCCGGAAGGCTGTGATTATTTCCATAATGAAATAAGGACCTAGCAGATGACATCAATAAAACATAATTCTGAACTTGATATAGAAGAAGGGGCGAGAACGCAACGAGACCGTGGGGTGCCCGGGGGCGGCGCGTGGCTGGGGTAGGTCGCGGCGGTCACCGACCTCCCGCTGCACTCGCTTCGCCTATAGAGCTATTATTTACGTCGTTGTATACCGCCTTCATGATATTAATTAATTTATTATTAACATATATTGTAATCATTAGGATATTCTAAACCATCTTTTAGATAATAAAAATGTGTGAAAACGGGAATCGTTGAATGAAGATAAAATTTCCTTAAGATGATCAGTTAGGGTTGTAATAGTGAAAAAAGGCATAATGCTCTTGTTGAAGAGATAAAATAACATTTAAAAAAATTGAACACAGTTAACTTATCTCTGACGATAAACCATCATTGAAGGATGTCACCAGTCCTGTTGTTATGTATAGTGACAGACGCGATGACGGCTCATGCGCTTGACCATATGGAAGAGAAAGAATGTTTTGTTAATAAAGAGTTTAAAAAAACAGGTGTGAAGACCATATATACCAATGAACAATTGACGATTTGTTGTTAGTGTGAACGACAAAAGTTTCTGAAAGTGTGGAAGAAAGAAAGACACTGGATTGTGTTTGTGCTCTCTCTCCCTCTGTATTTATCCATCTAATGTATTTTAAATAAATCAGTTCTATGTGTAAATTACAGAATTAATTAGACATTTTTAAACAGTTGTAATTAGGTTAACTTTAAATTATTGTATGTTTAAATGCGATGTCATTAACTTGAGATGAACTACCTATTAGTAGCACTTTATTGTTTATTTATTTCGTTTAACATCACTTTGTGCTGCTATGGCTAATCAGACGATGCTATGGTGGGAGTCCTAAATTTTTCCTATCCAGGTATAATTAGGATAGGGATCTTTAACGAGTACCTGACATCGCACAGGCTCGGGACCCCCATTTTACGTCCCTTCCGAAGGACGGCATAGCTAAGGATTTTTTACTCCCTTTAAAAAATCCTAAGGTCATCTGCCGGGCTGCGAACCCTCCATCTTGGGTTTAGCACTTTATTATAAATGTTCTAAATTATAATGTCCCTCGGCCATATTCTTCTCAGAGGCTTCGGAGGGTTATCGGGAATCGGGTGCGAAGCAAATTCCATATGTCAATACTGGTCTAATTATTGTCATGTAAATAAGTCTTTTGTAATTAATTGGGAGCTTTGAACACTTATCTAGTAAATGTTGGAGTGAGGGAACGTAGAAATAACTGAACAAATAAAAAAAATAAAACAATAAAGACAATAAGTACAGCATTATAGTGACAGAGAAGCTGTATAAAATAGGTTTATAAAAAACGATTAAAATATTTAGTTTATATGATGATATCATATTATATATAAATTATATCTTCAATTTGTTTCCTGAATTCATAACAAAGCGTTCAACTGAAATGGTTTAAAATAAATATTAACGTTGATCTTCAACAGTTTTACCGGTTGACCACACTACCGAAAAAAGGTTTCAACTGTGAGAAGATAGAAATAATTTTCTAATTATTTTTTCTTCTTCAAAGCGTTGATAAGAACCTATATAATATGATTAAGTACTTTAATTTTTCATGACTCTTTTTTAAAGACCATGTGATCAAATGAATTAGTTAACTGGAATACCTTTCGGACAGGTCATCTATGACCGTTCCTAATATGTCAACCTTTCGTTCCGCTCCCGGTAAGCTTCATTCCATACGTGAGTGATTACATGAATATTTATTTCCCAACTGCTATCCATTCTTTTTTTTTTAACCTTTTAATTCTAACCCATCGTTTCTCCCCGCTTTAAACCATCGTTCTTGTCTTTCTTCTTCTGTTGTAGAAAACCCCCTCGACATTGAAAGGGCTTCCATGTTTTTTTTATTCCGTTCGTCTCGGATCTGACTGACCTCCCGGCTAGATGACTATCTAGGAATTTGTTTAGAACCGTTTACAAGAGTCTATCATTGTCACTATAGACTACTTCCATTGTTACTGGACAGACATCCAAAGCTTCACGTTTATAACTAAAGACTCATTTACAAGACAATAATTAGTTCATATTGATGGGATATTTGTTGACTGAGAAGTATTTTAAGATGTAGGTAGTTGGTGCAGTGTGCATGTGTGCAGTCATAGATAGATAGCAGTTAAAAATAAATTTTAATTTATTATGCCGACGTTTTGAGTTGCATTAAGAGTAAGCCTTCATCGGGGCTAGAAGAAAAAGAAAACAAACAATAAGGTATGATAAAAATTGCAGAGAGTATAAAAATGCATGAAAAAAATAACTGTATGGGAATAAAGACTATAAAATAAAAGCAAAAAATACAGACCAAGAAAAATAATACATAAAGACCATTAAATTGAAAAGGAATTAAAATGAGTTTTAATTAAATAAAAGTAATTGAGTAAATATAGCAAATTAATGGCTAAATATAAAAAACTTTAAATTAATATGTAGATACAAAGTAAATGATTTAAATAATAAATGACATTTATTTTTATTAAACATATGCGGATTGCGAAACAGTTTACTATAATTGCTGTTCGAATCATGATTCCTCATATTTACTTAATTTTTTAAGTTGTTTAACATTAAAAACAATTATTTCAAGTGTGCTATTTTAATATTTCTGTCACAGGCATAATTAAACTATCAGCACTATTATACTCTTTAATATAATCTGCTTCCTGCGGAATAAATTAGGGAAAACCTTCAGTTGAGGACAGTTGCATTTTCGCGAAGATAATGTATGACGTTTTAGACTGACCTCAGAGTGCTATAATCCGCTAATGACATGCAGTAGTGATAACATGCTATCAGTTGACTAGGTATAGATATACTATAATTGCTAGCATCGGTAACTATTCTTCCTTGCACAACATACTAGTATTTCTAGAGTAACTAAATAAAAACAAATCATGATTTTTTAAACCGTAACAAACGTCTTGTATGAAGAGCCAAAAGTATGCTGAGTCAGGTTTAAATCTCACCCACTCCACTTTATTTTCATGCAGGTTTATGTACCCGTCATAAAATATAAAAAATGCATTTGGGTGATATATTAATGACACTGATAATAAAAATATTGATGCTAAAACTTACTTTGTTATGAATTTCGTTAGAGTAATTAGGCTAATCACTAGAAAAACGATATAATAATGAACTTGGTTTACACTTATGAATTTTGTAAAAATTGATTACTTTGAAACTCCTAAAATGTACAGATAATTAAAAATACAAAAATTTGGAAAGTTGAAATTTAAACTTTCTATAGTATACACATTTATTTTTTATAAGTTAGTAATTAATTAATTACAAACGAATAGTTTTTTCTTCTGGTTGCCAACAATTTCATAAGCTAATAGAAAATCCTTTGATCAAAAAAACAACAATAAAAAAATTGTCTAGAAGCGTTAATTGAAGACAACTGGATTTTTTGTTGAGCCATTAAAATGTTAAATAATTTTTTATCAAATATGTCCCTTTTTTTCCCAATATCTCGGAAATTATTCATTGTGGAGGAAAACTCAAAAGAGGAAAGAATCCTACGACTTCGTGAAGACAGACTATCTCTATTTATTACTTTTTAGAGCAATTCATGGTTTCGCGCTGAACATCTAATACGGAATAATATGAGGAGATATTTTTGATGATCCACTTCGTTTTCAAAGTTGGAATTTAAATATATGAAACTGGGTTTTTCGCCTTAACTTGAAAAGTAACTTATTGTTAGTAGAAGGGAAGCAACGGTTAATGATAAACGAACGTACTGTCTTTACCTGCGTATTTTTATAATGTAAAATATGTCCGTTTATTATTATTATTATTGTTTTGATTATTTCTATAATTCTATAATTTAAAATATTCTGTTGCTGTTCTCACCTAATGGGAGGTGTTTTTAAATTTGTCTGTTGTGTATTTGGGTTTATGTTTATAATAACTATTTATAATAATTAATTTTGCGAAAAATTTCATTGGAAGATTTTTTATAATAATATGGATAAAATATTTTGAAATATTATATAGCCCCCCCCCAAAAAAAAAACAACTGGTTATTGGTATTTTATTAATGATTGAAGTTGAAATTTTATTTAATTTTTTTAGGCTCATAAATTTGCCTTAGCTACCTGTTTCATTCCTTATGTACTCCTTTATAATTATCGTTTTTTTATATAAATAAAATTCACAATTCGTAGCAGTATACTACTTGTGTTTTTGTAGTTGATTTATTTTTTTTAAAGCATTATTTCGTTTGAATTTTAATATTTACCTTGACGGGTTGTTTATTTGAGATAATTAAACAATTAATAAATAAAAGCGAAAAACAAAATAAAATATATAAAATTAAAAACCTGATTCGTCAATTATAGGTTCTTTTTAAAAAGGAAAAATATATTAAGAAGAATTATTCACAGATATGAAATTAAAAAAATACCTCCCCGGCGGGGAATCGAACCCCGGTCTCCCGCGTGACAGGCGGGGATACTTACCACTATACTACCGAGGAATCATGTCCAAAATCCGGAAATTTGAATATATGACTTCAACCAAAAAATTATATAACATTGCTATTTATAAAAATACTAAATAAACGTTATTTTGCTAACTTAGCTGTCTTTCAGATGTTAAAGATGGCCGCCAATTTAGATGTATACAGGTTTCGTTTTGCTGGCAGTCGGTTTAAGATCCACTACTCCGTTGTTAATCTTAACTGTTAATCAGAAAAGAAATAAATTACGAACGGTGTTTTGCTCATTTGAAGATTATTTTTCTGTTAACCTCAATAAGTAAAATAAAAAATTATAAAATGAGAAAAGAAGAATAAAAATAATTTTATATTTCATATCAGACTTAAAAAAACAAGTAACAGCTCATCGTTTCCGACTACTCCAAGATTTACTAGAAAAGCGTTCAAATCTCCCAAAAAGTACAAATGACTTATTTGACAATAATTAGACCCATTTGAAAATACGGAATTGAGCTATGGGATTTCACTAAATCTTCCAATTCTCCTCGTATGCAATCCTTCAAAAAATCCTCACTGCACCTTATTTTGTCACAAGCAAACATATCCATAATGATCTTAATGTTCCCTATGTTGCTGATTTGGCACAAACCATATAGAACAGAGAAATTATACCAAAAAATGACCAAAACTTTAAACCCAAGAATAAAAAGGTCTGACTGCTGGAGATTGTTCACCGCCTTTAGTTCTAAATATGGTAAAAAGTTTTTCCACGAAACAGCGTCGGGTTTTGGCGGAGTGGGTAAAAAGGCTGAAAATTGTGTGTTTTTAGCTGTTTGATTAAATAACTCGGGATCCGTTACTTTTAGCACATTTTGTTTTCTACACTTTATTAAAGCAAATAGAATTTACAACAAGTTTGGTACCATTCATTTTTTTGTTCAGATCAATAGTTTTAGAGCAGTTTGCCAACAAAGTTGGCTAATTTGCGGTAAGTCGCACTTCTCTTCGAAAACACGTTGTCGGTACTCTTCTGGCTATAACTGCAAAACTATTTGTCCAATCCAAAATTTCTTTTTTTTTTATATGAAAGGTGGTTAAATTTACTATCTGGAAACTTTATGAAATTACGATCAAGTCCCGAAGAACACCCATGTCACCCGTGTACTCTTGTGAATTCCTCGTCTTTTTAGCACATTTTTCGCTATAATTTTAAAACAATTTTTCTTATCCCAAATTTCTTTTTTTCATCTTAAAGCAGGTTAAATTTACTATTAGGTAATATATATATATATATATATATATATATATATATATATATATATATATATAAAGTTTTTATTTGCAATGGTGGTGAAAGATTTCCAGCAGTCAGACCTCATTATCTTTGGAGTTTAAGGTTCGATGCTAATTTCCCTGTAGTAATACCTACCTTCATATAGCAAACTTCGAACCCACTCGAATCGACAAGTATCCCAGCTTCCTCACACTCAATTCCCGATAACCTTCCCTGTAATCTTCAGAAAAGAAGATGGCCAAGAACCTTCTGTTGTAGAACTTTTATTGAAGTGCTACTAGTGAGTAGTTCTTTACATGTTATTGACACGTCATTTTAATTATTTTCCTCAAATTTACTTGTTGTATATAATATGAACAGTCGTAAATATCAATAAATAATTATTTCAAAAAAACTTATATTTATGCTTATTTAATTTTTTGTTCTTTTCTGATTCTGTATTCGACTATTTCTTATTTTTAGCTCTGATAATGGCCCTAAATGATATGGATGAAACGTTGGCAAACTAAAAATATATTTTGTTAATTTTAAAAATAGTCATTCATTCAACAAAACGCACCTTTTAAATTATATACTGTTGTGAATGATAGCACTCGAAGAAAGCGATTTCGACGTAGACATTGAACATTCGTTGCTGATTGATGTGACCTTTTTTTTATTCGAGCCAATATCTATCGATTGCTTCGGGCCAAAGAGCAATTAACTTTGTTAGATCTATCGTCATTCCATACGCAACACATTATTTCGGATTTTAGATCTATCTTGACGATAGGCTCTTCTATGAATATGATGCGAACCAAATACTAAGTCATGAAATACCACTTTAAATTTTTCTTTTCTTCAATGTTTTTATATACACCTGCTATTAAAGTAACAATAAGTGAATTTGCTCAAAGCGTAATACAGGCCCCAGAACATTCTTCTATCGAAGTGTTAAGTAATGAATTTCGTTCGTATTTGTTATGGGTTGATTGTCGATGAAGACAGGTGGACTGTCTGAATGTCTGAGTGTAAAGGTGATATGTTGTGAGATTTATATTCCAGTGTTTGAAGCAGTTTTGTTATATTGTCAAGTAGTGTTAAACAGTTAATGATGCAATGGCAAGGCCTTTATTTTTAGTTAATAGTACTGTGCCATTTCTATGCTAAGTAGCATATCATGAGTGTAAAGAATATAACAGTGGAGCTAGTATTGACCCCAGTGGTACTCCGGCTTTTACTGAGTGAATAGAAGAGATATCAATTTAAAAAAAATAAATCTGACTAGATATTCAGACATCAATCAATAAATTTCAATAAATTGATATAAAATAATTTTTTTTTTCTATTTTTGAGCCAGTCTTATAATTGTTGTAAGTAATTTGGAGAGACAGTGAAGCCTGTCTCTCCAACATTACTTACAACAATTACAAGACTGGCTCAAAAAAAGAAAAAAAAAATTATTTTATATCAATTTATTGAAATTTACAACTGAACAAAATATATAGGTACATCAAGTAAATGAGCTAATAACGATTACAATAACATGTCAAAACTTGAAAAGAACTACTCATCTGTAGCACTTCAATAAAAATTCTACTCTAGAAGATCTCTAGGCCATCTTCTTTTCAGATGCCTCGAAGGGTTATCGGGAATGAAGTGGGAAGCAAGTTGAGAAACTAATGGATTTAAGTGGTTATGGAGCTTACGATGAAAGGATTGTTATCTGGTGTGGGCTAACTTAGCAACATATGGAACATTAAGGTCTTTATGGATAAGTTTATTGGTGACAATCCAAGAAAATTAAAAATTAAAATTAATAATTGCAAAAGTAAGCTGTAAACGGCGTAATAGTCTAGATGTTGATTTCCCGAAAAAAAAAAACAAAAGCACAATGTACCTTACAAATTTTGCGGTATAGCTAAAAAACCATACATTCAAAAAAGATAGACTTTCTTGTCAAAAACATAAAGTACATTACACAATCACTCTGGCACGTCAATAAATTACAGTTACATACAAATATGGATGTTCTATTTCAAAATATTAAATATACTGGTTCATCTACTAATGGTAGCCCTTTGTCAGCAGCAGATGGTCTGGGTTTTAGTGGCGCAACACTCTTGGTAATGCAGAACCCCTTTCTGCTAAGGTAAACATCGAAGCCTTATAAAGTGTGTGCATTAGGGTTCTGCTTCCCCCTCTCCCCCTCTTAGGGTACTAATAAGGGAACACTTAAGGCCTGTTACTCTCAAACTGCCTTAGTTCGGTTTTCACAGTAAATCTAGCTCTGAAGTTGGTCTGTTAACCAGTCACATGTTTAACGTTTGGAGTTCCCTCATCCAACTCATTATCCTGCGGGTGTTACCAAACACCTGTCTTGTAGAGGTCGATGTGTTCTTGTAATTTGTGGTGAGAACAATTGTAGTTAGTCCTTTTGGATTGTGAAGGTCTATATGTAAAGCTGTGTTGCTGACCTACTTTGGTATTTTGTTATTTTTTTAAACCGACTTCAAAAAGGAGAAGGATCTCAATTCGACTGGCAATTATGGATCGAATACATGATTTGTTTTTTGAACTTTAGGTCATACATCAGAGGTGGTCCCATTAATATTTTATTAAAATCAACTCAGCGCTTGATTGAAAAAAAAAATGCGACTTACAGATTGAACCTACATGTACAAAATTGAACTAAAAAGTAAACGAAAAAGAAATGCGCTCACTTACCACTAAAAATTGAAAAATAAATTTAATTTACAGAACAAGACTAAAAAGCGACAAGAAGCAGTTCGTCGTTACAGACTACTTCAACATTTACTAGACAAACGATCAAAGCTCCCAATTCATTACAAAAGACTTATTTACATGACTGTGATTAGACCTATTTGGACGTACGGAGTTGAACTTTGGGGCTCTAATAAACCATCCAATTTATCTCGTATCCAATCCTTACAATCCAAAATCCTTCGAAAAATCTTAAATGCCCTGTGTAGAATTTTTATTGAAGTGCTATTTTTTATTTTTATGAGTAGTTCTTTTCAAGTTTTGACATGCTATTGTAATCGTTATCAGCTCATTTACTTAATGTATATATTTTGTACAGTTGTAACTTTCAATAAATGGATATATAGAAAAAAAAAATCATAGAAAAATAAAATCGACTACAACCTAAATGTGCATACTTGGACTAAAAATTATAAAATAATATATTACTTCAAAATAAGGAGCATTAAATTATCGATACTTATTCACAATTTATAAACATTTATTTTTGGAGTCCGTGCCAGCCTAAAGAAACAGAAATCGAAAGAAAGCTGATTATTGTAAAGAAGTGCAGAAAGTTTGTTGCAAAGAAAGGATTGAACTGTCCTTCTTAGCTGGCACCGACTCCAAAAATAACTGATCATAAATTGTAAATGGGTATATAAGTATCGATAAGTTCGTTGATTGTCCTTTAATGACCTTTGTTTTGAAATAAAATATTATTTTTAGTTCAAGTTTGTACATGAAGGTTTAATTTTGAAGACGGTTTTTGTTATGTTTTTTTCTAAAAATTAACTTCATTGGGTTAAAAGTTGAAATTCACTTACAAGTATTTTTAACTGTCCCAAAAATTTGTATTTTGTATGCTCAAGTATGTTTCAGAATGCGATTTTTCTATGAGCTAAGTAATATACTGATCCTGGGTTGTTTTCTTTTCATGTTCATAGGCCATATATTTCAATAGATAATCTGACCTACTTAGTGCGGTTTATCTATATATTACGTGCTATTCTGTAGGATATTTTACCAGGAATGGTTTATGTTAAAGAGATGATGTTTTTGAGGTTTTTAGTCATCCAGTAGGATTTTCCAGAGTTTCCAACGAGCGTGCTATTTAATTGGTACGATAATGATATCTTATTATTTTTTAATATATAATCTGTTCTATTTGGTTTTCATACTTGAGTTATTTATTGAGATAGGTATCGATATAGGATATATCGAATATTTCTTTCGATATATCAGTATATTCATACTTATATCGTTTTCTCGATATTATAAAAATACAATATACAACAATATATATATTTTTTAAAATTAACCAAACCTTGGTTTTGGTTTAAATAAGGAAAAGTTTTTAATACAACTTTTTCAATTTTTTGTAGGTGGCTTGGAAAAATGTTGCTACTATTTTCACATCAGTGCCAACAGAGCGATTATTTTCCAGAGCAAGACGAACCCCGAACCATCTAACCCACCAAGAATAAATTAAGTGGACAATGTTTGGGAAAGATGATTTCCTATGATCCATTGATAAAGATATGTGAGAGTTACATTGTCGACGTCATAATTCATATCTGACTAAATATATGTAGCAATTGTATACTGTTTGATTCATAATAAACACCTCCTTAAATTTTAAACATTTGAAATAATTGTATTTCTAATTAAATTGTCAAATATTCTCTTTTTACATTTGAGAAGATGAAATATCAATATAACTTACTAACCAATACAATCCAGTTTGAAACTATAAAAATGGAGGTCTTCAGGTAAAGTTATAGGAAATAGCTATCGATAAATGTTAAACTCAAAGGAAAACATAGGAATCGATTTGCAAGAGTTATGCGGGTTTGACTTATTCGGTGGAGCGAACTACTGCTCCTCCGTATTCGTCAAACCCGCATAATATTCAAAATGCGATATGAATATTTGAAATGGCAATTCATGAAATAAAAATGAATAAAATCATGATATATCTTTATTTTGAACTAGTATAAAAATGACTCGTCTAAAAACAAGATATATATATTTCCAAGTCGTTTTGATCCTTCTATACCATGAAGTGTACATAAACTCTTTCCTATAGATTGAAACCTCATATTAGAAACTACTAATTTCTGGTATAAAGCCTATAACTTATAGTGTTTCTATTAACTAGTGTAAGAGGGTGCGACTATCTTCTTCAGTATTTATGTATGGTAAACTAACCTATACCTAGAGACAACTACTTACCTGTAAATGTATAATTTATATTATATTTAAATATTTCTACAAATAATCTCATTTTGGTGAAAAGTTGTGATATTCTATTCTTGCACATAGAAATATTCTTCTCCCTACACACGAGTTCATATACGTATTTATGTAGCTGCTTGTATATAATGGGGTGAGTCATAAAAAATGACCGTTTTATAGGTAAAAATCAAAATTTAAGAGGTGTGGGATCTGGCATTATCTTGTTGGAACAAGGCTTGCTTCCTGTTGACTAAATATGGATCATGTTTTGTCATGGTAAAACATCGTACATTTTCTGCAGTTGTTCTGAATAGAACTCTGAAGAGCGTCCTGGTTGACTACTGAAACACGCCCCGATCCTGATTTCCTTTCAAGGCTCAAATCACCTTCATTAGATTTTTGGAACCACTTTCTCATTGTCCTTTCATTCAAAGAGTCTTCATCCTCAAATTCAACCACGAAACGAGTGACTTCAACTTCTGAAAACTTCCGTTTCCAATAATGAAGACAAAAATAACGAGAATTTCGTACTTTACTGTCATTGTGAACAAAGGAAAGCTAAAGAAGTACTGAGCTCGGATAGAGGGCATGCTGTTTACCAATATACCAATATACCAAAATGATATATATATATATATATATATATATATATATATATATATATATATATATATATATATATATATATATATATATATATATATATATAAATAGTAGAACTGAAGAGGAGAGAGGTATAATGAAGGATATGAATGATACGCTCTATCCTCCGTGACGAGATAGACTATATTTCCTTCCGAGGACAAAAGAAAGGGAACTCAGACGAGTAAAGGCAAACGCTCTGCCTCTGGTGTCTGGCTCGACACTGCCTGGAAAATCATTGAGTTTAAAAAAAAAAAAAAAAAAAAAAACACATATCCTCGTCATCCCATTCTCCTTTTACATTTTCTAGAGGTCCATGCACCACTCTCCCCTTTCAGCCTCCGGCGCGTTCTTACCATCCTATTGAGGAGTAAGAACCTTTGTTGGATTTAGTCCGTGTCACTTTGAAATCGGGTACAGCAGGGACTCAGGCGCAGCCGTTCTGAGAGAAATCTGTAAAATTACTGCACTGGGAATGGCATTTCATCTTATGTTCAAAAAGATTTGATATTACTTCTTGTGTTATAAAATGATATTTAACTGATTTGACTATCAAAATTTTGAAAATGCTGGATTCCATGCTACTGGCAAGAGTTTGCATGATACTGTGACGAAGGATTATTAAGGGAAACAAGGATCTCTCTGCTGAGTCACGGCTGTTGATGTTGAAGCATTATTATAGAAACGTGTATTCAAGGACAAAAATTTCCATAAAAATCACAAGGCTGCTCAGAATATTTCTGTATTGAATTTAAACCTGCTTGGCCGTATATTTATTAAATTATGGTACCTGTATCTTAGAGGCGCTCCAGACCCTTCATGTGCCAGAATACTTTTTATCGATTCTAAACTTGTTCTGATTTATTTTGAAGATTTAGTCTCTTCTTTTCGACGGGAATGATATATTTCTTCATTTACACACCAACTCTAAATCCATGTTCAATCTAATAACCCTTATCCCTATTATGGTGACTTATCCCTTATGGAGGTTATTGCAGCTTTACATATTTCCTTTGTTTTTGGTTTTTTCCCTATTTTAAGATATTTACAGTAAGAAAATTTGAAAAATGCCTACACAATAAAAGAAAAAAAAAGTAAATTAAAATTAAACATATTACTTAGAATAAAGAATAATCGTAATAATTTTTAATATATATATATATATATATATATATATATATACATATATATATATATATATTTTTTTTTTTCTCTTTCATATTTCGATTCACACCTGTTATAAGGGTAGCAATCAGTGAATGTGATGAAATTGTAATACTACAGGCCTTGTATGCGTGTGGGAGATTAGCACTCAATAGTACCTCCTTCTGGCATGGATTAAACTGATTTATTTGAACAAATATCTCATCCAGCTTCTTTTAAGCCTTCTGAGAGTATTTCCAGGTATGTCAGTCGTGGCCATGTCATTAATGAGTATGTTGTTATGTCCATGAAGCCTGTCATGAAATCGTTTATAAAGCTCATGTATATGTTCCTTTACTGTGGGTATTTCTAAATCAGTGTGAATTGTGTGGTTTGAAACGTACCAAGGTGATTTCGTGATTAGTCTGAGTAATTTTGATTGGAATATTTCTATTTTTTTAAGGTGTGTATTTTTTGCAGTCCCGTATATTTGTGAGGCGTATGTCCATATGGGTTTATGTAAGTGTATGTATTCAGTTGTTGTCGGAGTTTTAATGTCGACTGTTTATGAAGCATTGGATACAGAAGTTTAAATCTCATGGTTAGACTGAGACATTTTTGTTATACGTGTGGGCCCGAGGTCATTCTTCTATCAAATGTAAGTCCTAAGTAATGAATTTTGTTTGTTTGTGGTATGGGTTGATTGTCGATGAAGACAGGTGGACAAGAGTCTTGTCTGAGTGTAAAGGTTATGTGCTGTGATTTGGTGTAGTTTAGTTTTATTTTCCATTGTTTGAACCAGTCTTGTAGTATTGTTAAGTAGTGTTGAAGAGTTAATGATGCAATTGTGGGGTCTTTATGTCTGGTTAATATTGCTGTGTCATCAGCGTATGCTGCTGTCAATGTTTGAGGGCTAAGTGGCATATCGTGAGTGTAAAGATAATATAAATATAAATGCGATATATATTATTTCATGTTATGTCTTTTAATATATGTTTAGTACGTTTGTGGGTGTATATTTTTAGAGATGTCTTATCATAGTCTCCTATTTTTTGTATGATGGGATTTAGGATATTGTTGCAAGGGAAAAGAAATTTTGTGCCTGTAAGTAAGTGTAATGTTTAATCGAAGGCTGGTTTAAGTCAGTTTGAAATTCTGGTATACATTGGATAGTTGTTTACTATTTTCATACATGCGTTTTGAATAACTTCTAATTTCCTATAATTAGAGTTGCAGGTATAGCTCCAGACAGGGGAGGAATATGTTAATATTGGTCGTATAACAGATTTATACAATATCAATTTGTTTTTAGCAGATATATGAGATTGCCTATTGAAATATGGTTTTATTTTATTTTTTGAGAATACAAATCGATTATAAGGAATTTGATATTATAAGAATCAACAGGAGAAAATATGGGCTTCGTGAGTAAATCTCGGAATGAACTCTGGCTATCAAAGTTGGCACTCTATAGAATAAGTCCTTCATGCCTCAGTGGGAGTACATGAGGAAATCAGGCCCCAATAAATGAATCAACAAGAAGGCAGGGTGAGGATATAAAGGATGAGGGGAATTTGGTTTGGTTTTGAGAAACCGATAGAGAAACAACGGAATTATTGCGGGAGGAAAAGTTGAAACCAATTCCGCATATTAGCAAGAGACAAGAGTTCGCCTTGGGATCCCCCGATGATGCATCTGATTAAACCAATTCTTCAAAGTTTTATTCTCTGACTACGGGTGAGACTTACATATCCTGAGAAACCTAAACCTAGGAACTAGTATTCATTAAAAATTCAATTAAAAACGAATGAATACTTTACTAATGTGAAACAGGGGATCGTAAGAAAAAGAATCTGTACATTAGCCTTAACTAATTACTAATAATTGAAGGGTTCAGTGGATGAAGGATTTATATAGAAGTGTTAGGTAGCAAAATCTTATTATTTAAAAACATCTGAAAAGTGAAGGAGCTTTGTAACATTTTCCTGCTAAAGGAAAATGAAAAAAAAAAACCTTTAAACATAAATTACTCAACAATGTGTTTTGTTACATAACTCCTTCATCCACCAAGCCCTTCAATTATTAATCCAATCACTGGAGGGAAAGCATGAGTTTCATGAAAAAGATGAACCCAGGAAAACATTTTCTGTCTTTCATTCGTCAAATGAATTATTTCGGCACAGCTAATAAACAATTGTAAGTTTATTTTCGAAATAAACTCCCCGTCAAAAGTATCGCTTCACTTTGAAATATTTTAATTGTATAAAATCGTATTTTTTTTTCATAATAAAGAAAGATTCTGAAGTCTATAATAAACATTCCTAAACTAGACATAAACAATTATTATTTAAATAAATTACAATATTTCTTCCAATAAACAAAAAAATTAGAAAATTTACTTTAAAAATTTTAATTTTTTACATTTTTAACTTTTAACTTTTTAATTTATATTTAATAAGACATATTGCCCTCTCTGGCTTGAATGACTGCTTCCACAAGTCTCGGCATACTTGTAAATAACGAAACGAATGATAAATATGGACTGAAGGAAATTTGAAAACAAAATAATCTACAATTCTATCGTTTGTTATTAACAGGGAAAAACATTGATGTGTCTAATCCTTAATGTCTTACGTTTAATAAATAATATTAATATGAATATAAACCAAGTATGGGTTGAGGTAAAAAACAGGAAAATCTCGAGAATTATGGGTGTTGCATTACTTTTGACGGGGAGTTTAAATTTACTGTACTTCATTTTTTCATATGGAAGCAAAAACGGAAAAATTAGCTTACTTTAAAAACAAGTTATATGAGGTATTTATTGAATGTGGAACTAATGAAGATGTTGGTAGTAGAAGTAGAAGTAAAAGTAAAAGTACATAAGAACGTTAATCACCAATAAGCAAACGAACTTATTATATCTATTTTCATACTGTTTTCTTTCGTAACCTATGACATCGTGTCCCACTGTATACTTCCATAATATTCCACTGATCCATGTCAAACAGATCTGCTGCCTAAGACTTCGTCTGGTCAAACGTCTAACTTAAAATCCACTTAAAAGGGTAAAAAGACAATAAACTGTTTCAAATGTTATTACAAATACGCTCTAAGATTTCGATAAAGTACAAATAATTCATTTACATGATAGTAGTTAGACCTATTCGGTCATGAGAAGTTGAGCTTTGGGGCTCCACCAAAACATCTCATTCCTCTAGTATCTAAACTCTTTGAAAATCCTCAATTCTCCTTGAATACTCAAATACCTTATGTTGATGTTTTAGTCCAAACCAGATATATTTTGTAGTACACTCCATAACCATTCAAATCCACTAGTGTCTCAACTTGCTTCATACTTTAAAAGATGCCCTCGGGACTTTTATATAGAACTTTTATTCGAGTGCTACCAGTGGGTAATTGCTATACAATCGATATATTCTTGTGGACGTTATCTTCACATGTATTGTATTTTTTTGTATATAGTTGTAAATTACAATAAACAGATAAAAAAATATAAATTTTCTGTCAGTAACGCTTATGTTGAATATGTGAAGTTTTTTATGGGTCCCTCAATCCACGAATTACTGAGAGATGACAAAATATATATTTATTTTTCCCTGGTGTCTGAGCTGGCAATCACTTGTTGCACGAGCCGGTGGGCTTACTGGCCTAGAGTTTCGGAGTACCAATCTTATTCTGAAGAGGATCCCATTTGACTGAAGGATCGAAACGTTAATAAAACAAAAAATTGAGAAAGCAAAAATTGTTTAAAATAAGGTGTACATAGGACCTATTACCCGATTATGTATAAGAGAGGTGTGGAAATATTTTCGAAAGGTCGACAAAGTAGAATTTTGATATATACATTATATACAACAAGTAAATTTTTTTTTTTCATTTCTAAACAATTAAATGTCAATAACATGTAAAGAACCACTCATTAGGAGCACTTTAATAAAAGTTCTACACAAGAAGGTTTCTTGACCATCTTATTTTCAGACGCCTCAGGGGATTATTGGGAATTGAGTTTGAGGCAAGTTAGGAGAATAGTGGATTCAAGTGCGTATGGAATTTACTATTAAAGGATAGGTATCTGGTTTGGGAAAATCTGCAACATTATGGAACATTAAAATCTTCATGGATATGGTTGTTTGTGACATAGTAAGGAGCATTGATGATTTTACGAAGGATTGTAAGAATTGGATACGAGAAGAATTCAAAGGTTTAGTGGAGCCCAAAGCTCCATTCCGTATCCCCAGATGGGTATAATTACTGTCATTTAAATAAGTCTATTGTAATTCATTAGGAGCTTTGAACGATTGTCTAGTAAATGTTAGAGTACTCGGAAACGACGAACAGTTTCTTGTCTTTTAAGTTTGGTATGGACAAAATATTTAAATTGTGCTGTCATGTCATGATTTTTTAATACTCCTCATTCTCTTTCTCCTTTGGACATCTAGGTAGTACTCCTGCTAAATAAAAATCTTAGGCTTGCTTAGCAAAATTCAAAGTTTTGCCATCGTACCAATCCATCGTATGAAGTGCACGTATTGCAATTAAACAAGATAATGGTAAGGACCCCGAAGCTGGCTGACAGTGGACAGGGGAGACATGTTGAGGACCCGATGATTGCAGCCTGTGCCGGGTAAACCACTCATTACCTGTACTCGCTGTCCTTTTGTCTTTCTCACCGCGTCGTAGCTTTCTTCTCAGGCTCCGAGTTCGTCCCTAACTAATACAATAATGCAACCATTGTTTTTTGTTTTTTTCTTCAATTCATAGTACAGATATTTGTACAATCTAAACTCACACACAAAAAAACTATTTAAAACTCAATAAAATTTGAATGGAATACTTCAAGCACAGCCTAACCTGGATAAGTGGTACCTGCATAAGTGGAATACCTCTATAAGTGGTACGAAACTCTTGTCCCTTCATTTTCCCCTCAAATAAATTCTTTAACTGGAATATTTTCACCTCCATAAGTGGAATAAAGTTTTGTGGAAATTTCCTCTGTAAATGGGACAATTTTTGCATTTACCTTTATAAGGTAAGATAAGGTAATGCATTACATTACTACTCATAAAACGTAAATGGATAAATGGGTTTGTTTTGCAGTGATTGGTCCCCGATGTGTAAACATTAAGCACATTGATATTCTACTCTAAGTTATTGTTGCTATACTCTAATCTTTTTCTCCCTGTCAGTTGATAAGTAAAGCTCATCCTGTCAACATGTTGCGAAATCTAAAATCTATTTCAGTTAGTGAAATATTAAGTTTTGTTTGTGAATTTGGAAGTAGAAAAACAAGTAATGAGATCGCAAAACAGTTTGGTGTGCCGAAATGAACAACATGCCGGATTTTGAATAATAAAAACAAAATTGAACATGATTGTTCATTAGGACATGGAAAAATAAAGTGCCTAAGTAAAAATATACCACTTGTTGGGACGTTGATAGAACAAAAGGCCCAGTATTTTGCACAAGTAATAAATGTTTACAATTATAACAAATACTAGTTGTATAAAAACCTCTTTTAGTGGTACATGCAACCTTAATGACGTGCATAAGTAAAACTTTGTTTAAATGGAATACTTTGCATATAAGTGGGATTGAAGTCCTGTCACCAAGAGATTCTACAACAAGTCCCCAAAAACCTGCGTACTTACTTGGAATATTACTTCACTTTTCTTATTTCCCCTTTTCCTACCATCATTCCATTACCTCACGCAGTGTCCACCAAAACACATCGTGCGTTAACTGATTATTTGAGCATTCCTAAAATGTCGAAAATCAATTTTGCAAAGACGAAAGTTCTTGTTGTAAAGAATGTATGTGAGTTCTCAATTAAGACTTTTAAGGGTGATGAAGACGTTTTATATTGTGTTTGTTTGGATAAAGTTTTATCAATTACTGCTCGGTTTTAAGTAACACAGCACGTAATAACAGCAAAGCACAAATAAATCACAGGTAAGAAGTCAAAACACAACAAACACAACTTAAACTTGAGTTGGTACTTATGTAAAGGTATGTATTGCAATATATTTTATTTTCAAAAAAATATAGTTAGTTGCATATTTTCGGTGTTTGATTACATATTTTACCCAATATATTTGTATATATATGTGCATATTGGGGTATCCTTTGATAACCCAATAATATCGACATCTTTAGCATAGTCAAAAATCTGCACAATACGATTTAAGATCGTTCCGCTGGTTTGGAACTTCGATTCTCTTGAGATAAGGATCCACTGTTATAGCTGATTGTTACAACGAATTTTTCGCCTCAAACTATACGAAATAAAACTATCCCCTGAGGCTGGAACCGCTTGTAGCTTTACATTGCCGGGGGCTGCTCCAATATAGGCAACTAGCCTTTACCTTTACAATAGTTCCATGGATAGTTAAATATAAACACTATAATTTAAAAGTTTTCTTAAGAGATTAAAAGTTTATAATTAATTTAAAAATGAGTTTAACATTTTTTTACTTCTTTAACTTTATTTTTCAATTCACACCTGTCTTCAAGCTGAAGACAATCAGCGAATGTGCTGTATACATAATAAATAAGACAATTTTATAGAAGGCGTGATTGAGATCAGTACACATCGGCACCTTCTCCTGACTTTATTCCAGGTTATTTGTTACTTAAATGGATCCCTCATCCTTCTCTTTTTTTAGCCATCGGTATCTATTGTCGGAAAAATTTGTTTTGGCCAATCTTTCAATCATTTATTAAACAATATCCGTTTGAAGAGTGTTCTTTTGGGAAACATTGGGAACGGGTTTTTAAACTTGAAAACATGTGGAAATTCTCTATCTAGCCTCCATGAGAACACCTTAAGTGATAGTACAAGGGACAAACTGACAGGTGGCGATGAAATCTCAGTTTTGATTTTTTTGGACATTCCCCATTCTAGCCTAACACCCTTTATTTGTTTATTTGTTATCGCTTCTCTTTCTTTTTTTGAATATTTCCACATCTCGGATGAATTATTTTAAAATTTTGCTCATGATAGATATGTTGAAAACTTATGTTGATGTGATGCAATGTCTAAGTAGATTGCATATTGAAGTTTTTCATTAGTAATTATTTAGTAAACAATAAATAAAAGGCATAGTGAACTCAGAGGTTGGAGGCCGATATAACCAACTTCAACGAACTTCTATGCATCCCACCCCATCAAAAGCCTAACCCCCAAGATCAGCCCTAACGCAATCCTCTTATCTAAGTCGAAACGTCTACGAAAGATGTATACAACCTTGGTCGTTTACTTGCCGGCTCAAAACTGGTAACATTTTTTGGAATTTGGTTATCACTAAATCCAAAGACTTTACATGCCCAATTTAAATGTCGCGTGCTGCTGCACTGTATTTACGGGATAAAACTCCCGCTATTCCGCGTTGTGAAGCCTTCTAAGTTCTCCCTTATGTCCATCCTATTTTAGGCAAAATATTCTAAGCAGTACTTTATATTCGAAACATTTAAGGCGTTTATCTCTTTACGTAAGAAGCCATCTTTTGCATCCGTAGAGGTGTTGGTATATAAGTCTCAATTATTAAATTTCTGGAGAGTAAGCGGTAACTGAGTAGTTTTGCAACAGAGAAGTAACAAACGTCAGTGGCTTTTAGTTATATAAATATAGTAACATATCATTATGCACACTAGTGATTAATGGTAAACTTCTTTAAGATGATTGAAGTTAAAACATAGTTGTGTTGGTGCTATTTGCTCTTTGATGGTTCAGATTCCAGAAGAACTGCTTTTATAGTTTACCTCCATGTGTTTCTCTTGTATTTAGATACATGAAGTTGTAACAACAACTCAGATATAACCTTTGAATGTATGAACTCCATCAAGAACAATTAGGGTAGTGAATTCCTAGAAGGATCAAGATCCAAACATATAGTTCTGTTGGTACTGTGGTATTGTTAGCTGGAGGAGTGACACGCTGGATAAGTACTCCTAGACCTGACCAGAACCTTATTAGGCTAATGACAGATATTGAAGGTGGCTACAAGGTGGTAAGTACCTCGCTGTACCCGTCACGTCCCACTCAGAGCCTTGGCTAGCACGTGCTCCTGTTAGCCTAAGTACCTCTAGTCTGGCCTTCACCCCTTGTGGATTTAGGGTTCTTCGATCTCTTCGCCTCTACTCAGTGTTTTGATGTCACCATGGAAGTCGGTTGTTGAAACATGAATTGGTTTTTCCCATGTTGTCACATAACTTTACTCATCTTTTCCTATACCACATTGATTAAGAAATAAAAACCTCGGAAAATGAAAAAAAAAATCAGGAAATTATATGATTTATACTGAAATAAATATAAATATAAAATAAAAAAGACCAGAAACCACAACTCACTAGAATTCATTTTCTTCTTTTCGTGGCTCATGGATCAAAAATAACTGACTGGTTCACACTTATGCATTAAGTCACTTAATAGAATTCAAAAACTTTTATCAGCGGTTTTCAGTGAATTTTCGAATTTCCAAAGGTACTATTTCTTTTTTATGCAGCCAACTATAATAAATTGTCATAAATATTCTAGTCAATCTCGAGATAATATGGTATTGGGTCATTGAATTTTGAAACAAATGAAGACAAATATTTGGAATTAACAATTTATCCATAAACTTATGCTCGATAAAAGTCGTTTTGCCTTTGACATACACTATTATTATCCTAGATTCTGTCACATGAAAATATAATGCGTCTATGCTTCTATTTTTACTGGACCTTCCATTTTCTCCATCTAGACATCTACCACAGTGAGTGTGAGAAAAACGACATTGGTATCAAAACCAGTGTAGCTAGAGCCATAAAAGCATAGCTGAAGATTATATGTATCCAATTTTTTTTTATTTGTACTACGGCTCGGTGACGAGTCTTGGCCTTTTCCAACAGCTTCCTCCAGACTTCTCTGTTTTCTGCTGCTTTCATCCACCTACTGACTCCTAGGATATCCCTCGCGTCTCTGGCTATACCATCCGACCACCTTCTTCCCTCTTCTTCTCTTGCCAAGAGGTGCATTATCTTCAGTCACCATTGTACCCAAATAGGTGAATTGGGCCACTTTCTCGAAGTTAAAGGGGTCAATTTTGATGGTATGGCCAGGTCGAGCGACTTCTGTGACCATAAACTTAGTTTTCTCATCATATACATACATAAATATTCATATTCGCGAAATTTGACGAGTCCACGATGTTTTAACCTAGGAGAAGTATTATAGGATCAAGTCTATGCAATACACTGAGGGTTAGGATCATTGGAAAGGTTTTGATGGAATTTCAAATATTTTGATGATACATGCCGAAGGACGAAAATTATATTGTGGTCATTATTTTAGATGGTTAGCTAGTTCTAGTACCAAGATCAAAATTATATTCTTGGCAAGGCACTGGTGATGATTACTGAGATCGTTAAAGCGAGGTTTATGATAGCGAAAGAATAAAAGAAACATTAAAAGGGCATTTTCTCCTTGGTCCATTTGATATTATGCAATATAATATATTAAATGCAGAGTATGCAGAGTTGGCTCGATGGCCTAGAGCGTTGGGGGTGAAGGTCTCAGCGTGGTTGTTAGATAAGGTCATGGGTTCGGATCCCACCTAAGTGGATTGAAATTTATTTTGTATATTGTCACATACCAGTCTTAAATGAAAAAAAAACAAAAAAAAACTGTTTGTCGTTTCCGACTACTCCAACATTGGCTAGACAATTTTTTAAAGCTCACAATAAATTACGAAAAACGTATTTATATGACTGTAATTAGATCCATTTGGATATACTGAGTTGAGTTTTGAGGCTCCATTAAACCGTATCCAATCCTTATAATACTAAATCCTTCTTAAACTTCTCAATGCTCCTTATTATATCACAAACAAACTTATCCATAAAGATCTTAATGTTCCATATGTTGCGGATTTGGCCCAAACCAGATATCCTTTAATTGTAAACTCCATACTCACTTGTCATGAATCCACTAGTCTCCCATTTTGCCCCTCACTGAATTCCCAATAATCCTCCGAGGCATTTGAAAAGAAGATGGACCCATAAAAAACTTTTTCTACATAAGAGTTACTGACAAAAAAATTATTTATTTATTTTGTGGCATAAAAATTTATTTTCTGTTATTTCTGTCGTAGCTCGTTTTCGAGGTCGGGAGACCCTTCTGGGACATACCCAGCCTTTAAAAAGTGGGTACCCTTAATAGGGGGAAAATCTGGCGAATAAGCGTGATTTAGGCTAATCTCCTCCTTTCACTACTGTTGGCTTAGTTACAGTACATCTTTACCAAAGTACTGAATCCAAGACTCTTCATGTCAATAAAGCAATTATCCACTGGTAGCACCCACGTATGTATATGTATATGAACTTATAAGACTAGTATAGATGACTGATAAGAAATACACGAGGAAATTGATTTGTGATGCAGAGTCGGGAGAAAGAAAAAACTTGACCAAGTAAACAATTTTTTATGGAGTGCCGACGTTTTATACTAGTAGTGCAACAGTATTTTTCTTGGACATGTTTTTTATTTTACCGATTGCATCTAAGATCATCTTCCTCATATAAATTTAGTAACTACATTTTGAATTGATATCTGCAAATCAAGGATCGTTTTACGAGTCTATTATGCCTCACCGTTCTCTCAGGGGAAGTGAAAGGTTACTTTCTGCCCATGGATAAGGATTAGCAGTAAGGAACGATAGATAACTCATAACGAGAGGTCGAAGGATTTGGAGGTTGCGGTCGGCTGAGTATGTGGAAATTAACTTACTACACGGAAGTGCCTGAGTACTCAAACCCACACCCTTGACGTGTGGTCAGTCATTGAGGAGGCCAAGATTGTGCATTGTTGAGCCAAGGAGATCGGAGATTACCATACGCAATGAGTCATATGTCATTGAACGAATTTATCGCAGTTGCAAAGGCATTGTTATTAATGTGCATTTGCCGTTTAGGAATGAGTATCAGCTTTGAATAAATATGAATGAGACAAATTTGTAAACTGTAGACACGCTTCATAACTATTTTTTCACGTTATTTAAAACTGATTGAAGCTTATATTTCAATATTTTTATATATTTAATTACTCTATGTTTTTAATATTTATTTATAAAAATTAAGTTTATTTAATACTAGATGTCATATTAAATACAAGCATCCCCCGTCGCGGCTTCGTCTGCTCTCAAAAGTAAAGACCATAAATCATTTTAACTAATAAGTGCTGATTTATTGCTTGATCGATTGAAATATTGTATTGAACAGTGCAATTGAGCTTTATTTCTTCAATATTTTCACCCATAGCAGTAATTTGTAACCTGGTTAAAGTTGCACTGATTAAGTGGTTGAAGATTACATAAAAGCGGAATTGGACATCCAACTTTTAATTTTAATATATGAGTTGGTAATCCAGATGGACAAACACTATCAAGAAATTCTTGTGGATAAGGGACTGCATTAGCATGGATATGACTCATGGATCATATTTTTACACACAATATCAAAAAGCAAAGGATTGTCATTTTATTTAGTAACAATATTTATTTTACAGAAATAATTTTATTTGGTTGGATTTTAATTTTTAACCTTAAAAGCTTATCACAGTGTTGCAAACCTCGTTTATATTATTTAGCACTGTACATTTAAATTATTATTGTTATTATTATAGTAAACTTTAATATTGTAAGTCTTCCGATAACTATGAAGTTGTAGTGGAATTTGATTCTGATGGGTTCAATAGTTTTAATAAAAATCTGTTGCTGAATGGCGCTAATCAGATAGCGTTCGATTTTTAAAATTCACTAGAATCCACACGTCTGACCACACATTTATAGCTTTTTTGATAATAATTAATTGAATTAAGGAAATTTTACTATCAATTTGTAGCTATATAAAACACCGTATCTATGTAACCTCTCTTGAATGGTGCTCGCCACCTATCGGTCAATTTTCAAACTTAACTGCGCACCGCATATTTATCGCTCTTTCAGCAGCAATTTTATAAAAGATGTAAATTTTATTATTTCTGAACGTTCCTTGAACTATGAAGATGATGTAGTTATAATTTCGTACAGATTGGTTCGGTAGTTTTCGCGGTGATCACAAACGAAAAATAGCATGTCTTTTTATATAAGAGTATAAATAAATAAATAGTATAGATTTTAATTGTTAAACATTTTAGTAGTAATCGCTAAACCCAGGTGAACCCCGACAAAATGCAGCAAAAATTTAATAAAAGGTCAATAACTGCAAATATGTTCTGTTTCGGGCTCTGGATAATAGTTAACAATCCGATTTGACTATTTTCTGTTTAAAAATTAACATAGATGAATTATTACGCCGAGGGATCAGGATTGAATTTTTGTCCGAAGAATATCAAGACGACATTCATATTAATGCAGCAGTGATTGAATTATGTATGATGAGAACTATTAGCGAAACTAGCCACGGTATGAATGATGTAAGAGGGTTCTATGAAAATTAATTAGTTGACAATAAATTGAGGAATTCCTTTAGGTGTCCGACAATAATAGTGTTAATAGAAATAATTTAGTGTTTCATGTTACTTTTCTGGTTGAATTAATAAACAAAAATAAAGTATATTATTCATAATTATACATTTATATGAGTCTTGTATTGGATTTGTGTAAAAATAATGCAGGCGACTTGGTGGATTAAAATCTCCAAGACAAAATATTTGGAACCATCGCTGCTTCCATCGCCCCAAACAAGATTCATGTTATGTGGGGTTTGGGCAGTTTGATTTGATAAAAATCTTCATAGTAAATTTAACTAATCTTTGAGGGAAAACAATATTAATAACCATTGTTTATAATCCATTAACTAGACTGAATTTTTTTAATATTATATTATTTTCATTTTTTTTTACAAGACTTCGAACAATAAATATTAGTAAATAATAGTGAGAATTTTGAATAGTAAAATAAATTCCGAGTGACAAATAATCCATCGATCCTAATTGTATTGATCCTTCTATACCATCATGCGTAACCTCAAATAATTCTGAAAACGGTAATTAATGTCTATATTCTTTCCATTTGTACTCCACATCAATAGTCGACAAGCATCTTCTCATTGCATTTACCGCTATACCTTTTTTCCATTTGGGCTATCTCTTGATGAAATCGTTCTCTGTGTTCAGATGAAACTGCTTCCAAGTTGGGAGGGAAGAAATTCAAATGGGAATGCAAAAATAGAATTTTTGAGGACATTTGCAACCCATGGCCTTCCTTATATGATAAATGCAATTCTTCAACAATGTCATTTATAAAAAAAAGCTGTCCAATTTTTTTCGTTTTGTAATACATTATAAAAGTTTCTAAATCATTTAGGTTTTGTAATTTTTTGTTAAAGCTGTTAATGATAAAAGGAATGTCGAAAAACACCTCATGTTTCCACCTAAAACACAAATTTGACAAAAAATGGCGCCTGATTAAGATTTTCTGACTTCGGATTCGTGTTAAGCACAATTCAAAATATAACCAAACATTTTTATTGAATGAAGTATTTTGATGCAGAACAGTGTAATTAAAAACTCATAATATCAGTTGTAATTATAATAAGGATCCATTCATAGTTATAGCTTCAATTAAACTGCCTTGCACTGAGTGCATCATTTCCGACAGCAGTCACGCCTCTCATTCCTATCTATATTCGGCAGAGCGGATTAAACGGTACAGGAAGTGTGGATGTGTGTGGTCAGTCAATGAGGATATACTGCCTGGACGATCTACGAGTTGATCATTTTATTTACTACTGACGGTGATAGCTTAGAAAAGATAAATGTTCACTCCCCGAGTGAGATGTCTCCGTTGAGGTCGTTAAAATTGAACAATACGGTGCTACTCCTGTTTATACTGTCAGTTGGTGATAAAGATCGGAAGTAAGTGCTACGAGTCATGAACTAAGCCGAAGGGTGCATGACCCATCTATCAACCGCGACGGTAGCACGTCCTCCTGTGGTGAATTTAAAGTGGCTCGCTCTGGATATGGTGACGTCGTGGAGCTGTGTGGTTTTGTTTCTATCCTGGGGGGTATTGCCTCTCGTTGTTTTGCATTTCCACTCTGCAAGCATCCAGCCGAAGTCAATATCCGGGGGATCTTCTTTTTATTTACATGTTGTGTAGATCCTATTTGTATACCGAGAATAAAAGTATATATGTTAATTTTTTTATTCTACAAAAAGTCAGTTTACGTGGGGCTATTTACATTTTTAAGACGCACATGCATTATCAGAAGAACAAAGAAAAGAAGAAATTTTATAAGGCGCAAAAACGTATGCCATAGAAAGAGTCAGTCACCCATCGACATGGTGCCGCACTGTATGTTCCCCATGTTCGGACGTTTACTGTTAACACTTTAACAGAGTTAATGCAGTTTTGAGTGCAATGGAACCAGCTTTGGTCAACAAGAAACACTATTTTACAATTTCACAATGTCCAGGTTCTCACATATACCCATACATCGCTGTACCAATGTAGAATAATTTATCGGAACCAAGATGAGTAAACCATTCTTAGATCAATAGATCATTTTAAAAATATCGGATCTGCTATAATTACTTTGCCGGGTTTAAAAGGGGTACCGGCATCACATCTAAAACAAAAAACTTTTATTTTAATAGTAATTTGTACCATTATATAAAAGGGCGAGCCATTCACTAACCGCGAAAAGTAATAAACCAATCTGTACCAAATTTAAAGTACATCATCTTCATAGTTCTAGGAAGGTTTAGCAATAATAGAGTTTAGATATTTTCAATTAAATTGTTGTTACAAAAGCGATAAATTGCTCGTTGAAGTTGGAAAATAGACGATAGGTGGCGAGTGCCATTTAAGAGAGGTTGGTAAATATACAGCTAGAAATTGATAATAAAATTGGCTTAGTTCAAATAAAAATATTATAAAAAAACTATAAATATTTAGTGTGACTTATGGATCCCAGGATCCATCGAAAAGAGTTTGCAATGGTAAAACTATTTAACCCATATGTACCAAAATTTAACTACATTCCCTTCATAGTTCTAGGAAGGTTTAGCAATAATAGAGTTTACTATTATAATAATTCAAATGTACCATGTTAAGTGGCAGAGTTTTGCCACACTGTGATTAACTGTTATAGTTAGAAATTAAAATCCAACCAGATGAAATCATTTCTGCCGCACTAAAAATTATTGTCTTATCAAAATATCGAATACTTATTTTCTTATATTGTGTGTAAAAAATAGGCGGTCTAACCTTAGTTTTTGCTGTAGGTTTTTAAAAGACTGAAATTTCAATGATTTGAAATTTATTCTGATGTTTCAGGTTTATTAAATGAAATGGCTGTGTGAAAGAGCAGTAATTTCACTTACAAATACTATGACAGGAGAAAATAAATAGCATTATTATTGAAAAAGTAAATTGAATTAAAGTAAATTATTGAAAAAGACAGCCGAGAATATCTCCATCTGAGTTTCCTACAAATATTATTGTTAATAATTGAATATCAAACCATGCTATCACTTAAATTTCAACCACCTAATCATTGCAATAATACCGGGTTAAAAATGACATCTTTGCGTGAAAATATCTAGAAATATTGTGAAAAAAATAATTCTCAACTGCATGATACAGTATAAGGTTTGTTATCGTTAATAGATAAAGCTTCAATTATTAGTTAAACCTATATAAGTTCTTTACTAAAATTAATTAAGAACGGGCGAAGCTGCGACTGGGGATGCTAGTATTATATAAAAGGACAAGCCATTTTTCGTTTGTGATCACTAATGGCAAAAACTACTTATCCAATCTGTACCAAAATTTAACTACACAATCTTCATAGTTCAAGGAAGGTTTACAAAAAATAAAATTTAAAGATTTTCTGTTATATTGCCATAAAAAAGCGATAAATATGTGGTGCGCAGTGAAGTTTGATAATCCACCGATAGGTGGCGAGCACCATTCGAGAGAGGCTATAAAGATAAGGTGTTATATAGAGCTACAAATTGATAATAAAATTTGCTTAATTCGAGTAAATTGTTATAAAAAAGCTATAAATATATGGTGTGACGTATGGATGCCAGTGAAGTTTAAAAAACGAACGAAAATAGCGCTATTCTGCAACAGAGTTTACTATTGAGTCCATCTGCACTAAATTTTAGTAAATCATCTCCATAGTTTTAGGAAGGTTTAGCAATGATAAAATTTAAATGTTCAATGTTGTGGCAGAAACGAGGTTTGCGACACTGCCGTGTACTTTTACGGTTAGAAATTATAATCCAACCAGATGATATCAATAAAATTATTTCTCTCAAATAAAAATTATTACCAAATCAAAATGTCGATTCTTTTCTTTTTGATATGATGTGTAGAAATATGAATCAAAGGCATTTAGTTCTTTGCACTGACATTGCGATGGACTTAATAATTCGCTAGTTTCTTAATAGTCTTTGCCCTTCTGGATTACCAACTCACATCAAAATTAAAAATTGGTTGTCCGATTATGCTTTTACGTACTCTTCAGCCATCTAATCTGGACAATTTAAACCAAGTAAAAAATTACTGCTATGCGTGATAATATTATTGAAGAAATAATGCTCAGTTGCATTCTTCAATACAAGATTTTTATCGATAAACAAATAAAACTTAAATTATTTGTTAAAATTATCTATGTACTTTACATATCAGAGCAGGCGAAGGTAGGGTATAAAACTATAGTTATGAACAAGGGCTTTTGTAACAACCTAGTAGGGGATTAGTTATATTCAATATATAATTTTTTTTATGATATAAGATATTATATCACTTATGCATGGAGCCTGATGTATTATTATACACGCCTCTTCCATAGGGCTAACATGGAAAGGAACACACATGCAGAGGAAATGAAGAAAACGAATGATAAATGTAAGCTTATAATAAGCAAGCTGAAAAATATGCATTCTTAAAATAAGGGTTTGAAATCAATAATTATTTTTTCCAAAAAATCATATAATAATTATTATATTTGATTTTTAATTTAAAAATCATTCCTGTTTTGTAAATAAGAATTTCAATTGATTTTTGGTGTTTATCGATTTGATTAAAAATTATGATCACTCACTAAGTGATACGGTATTGCATAAATAATAATGATTAAATTGCGATAAAAAAAAATGTTGATCAGAAAATAAAAATCACCTTAAACAAACAAATTGATTAATATGTTTGTATACAATATAATTTTGTGAATTATTTCCATGATATTATCATGGAGAAAATTCAACTTTCTGATTTAGAAAGGAATTACTCAAAAATTATTATTATTGTTAATTATAAAAATTTTGTTCAAAAATTTGAAAAATAATGATCAGAATTTGATTTTTTGATCACTAATGATCAAAAACCTAAAAATCGATCTTAATAAAAATCTCATCAAATGATTTTAAAAATTCCAGATAAAAATAAAAATCTTGATCGTATTTGATTTTAAAAATTGTAAAAATTTTTTGAATTTTTTTTAATTATCGTTTTCAAACTCTGCTTAAAAGAAGTAGAATTTCTTAATTATCTTCCAAGAAAACGAAACATTTAAACCCCACTAATGCTTAGCCTAGTACTGGATTTATGAAAGGATGTGATAACGATACGCTGTATCCACAATATGTGTTTTGTACAAAATATGTATACATACTGAGAACCAAAAAGTAATTCAATATTTGTGTTGATTTAAAACCAATGGTTTTTTGTTCGGCCGTACCAAGCAATCTGCATTCCTGATTCATTTTTTGCATTCCTTCCTTTCATCTTGGAGTCATTTTTAGGGATCCAATAATTGTGCTCCTCGCATGGTTCCATTAACGGTATCCCTTAAATACTATGACTATCATATACACGCCTGACGAGTTTCAAATGTCCTTTTTCTTTCTTCGATCCGATCTTAATCCCTCCCCCTCCCTTAAAATCCAAGAAGACCTAACACAATTAATGTCTGTGCTAATGAAAACAAGTGAAACTTATACCCCATTAAACTAAAAGCTACTGTGTTTGAGTCTAGTTCCCTCTTCCCATTCCTTCCTCTGTCCCCTCGTTTAAAGACCGATCAACATATTGTCTCACTGTAAAAGAAGTTTTACTGTTATTTGTTTTAAATTCTTGATTTCTTTCTTCTTCCCCTTCACTTTGATGACGGCTGTATGGAGGAACGAATGGGGAAGATTAAAACGATGAACTGAATCGAATCAATCAGGGACTCGCATGTAACTAATTTTGCATGCCGATTAATGTGATCCTTCCCTCTTCAGACGATATTTCCTCGGCACCTTCTTTTATCAGACTGTTTCTGCACTATTTTCTCCTTTTGTCTTTTGATATATACTTTAAAACTACCTGAATAAGTCCTTCCGTTACCTCTCTTCCCATAGAAATGCTGAATATTCATTATCCTCTTTATCCTTTAGTATTCTTTTTCTCTCTGCATTCGCCATGCTACCTTTTTAAAAACTTCTACTGCTGTTATATTTTATAAGAAGAAGAAGAAGAAGAAAATGAACTTTATTCTGGGACAACTTGTCTCTTAAGAATAACAAATGAGTAAAATACATTGAACAATTACATTAAAATACATAGACGTATGAAAATTAGTTGTAGTAATTAAAAGTTATGAGTTACAAAATAAGTGTGAAATCTTGTAAAAAAAAAAATACATCTTATGTATACTATTATAATGCATATAATATAAATATTCATGTTTTACTTTTGCTCGGAAGATTAAAAATCCAGGAGGTAAAGATATAGATGATTTTAAAGGAAGTAAGAGTGGAGCTTTTTCTAATTGAGATGGGCAATAAATTCCATTAAGAGGATAATAATGGAGTTTTCGAAAAATGCAGTTCGATGCATAAGAGTGTACAGGTTGATGGGTTGGGTTCTAGTATTTAAAAGGTGGATGGAGGAGCGCAGGGTAAGGAGGTCATGAATATAGGTGGGTTTTTTGTTTTTCAAGGTTTGAAGTATGAGTCCACCTAGGAAGTATTGCCATCGGAAACTGGGGTAAAGCCACCCAATTTCAGAATACCTGTGAGATATGTGTGAACGTCTACAAATCCCAAAAATAAATTTAATAAAATAGTTCATTAGTCTTTTACATCTCATTTCAAGCTCCCCAGACAGTCATCCATATACTATGCATCTGTAGTTAAAGTTGGGAAAAACGAGAGATGATATAGTACCAAAAGATGTCGATTACTTAGTGGTAATGAATCGCGGTAATGGAAATTTGCTTAAGAATAAAAATAGATTTCCTCGTGATTTGAGAGATATGGTTATTCCAAGTAAGATGTTGATCGAAAGTTATTCCCAGATTTCTAATGGAATTGAAATGAATTGGACGGTTTTTGAGGAAAAGCAGTGGATAGTAGGGAAGGGCTTTTAGGTGAGGTTTTGAACCAATGAGGATAGCCTTTGTTTTCTCTGGATTTGGACTAAACCTATTCTCTACTGCCCATAAGTTAATGCTATCGATGTCTTTCTAAGGATTTCGAGTCGCTAACTTTTTTCCTATTTTTTTTCACTGCCTCTTTCCACTTTAAATCAATGGAAACTTGATTTGATAGTTTAGTTTATTTATTTTCAATTTAGTCTTAGAATGAAAAACATTTTATATGTGTTTACATATTTTTGTTTTAAATTATTCTTTCTTCGTTCGCAGTGAATTGTAGTACAATGGCTATTCTTGGTAATAATGTATATTTTTCAATTTTTTGTATTAAAAGTATAAATTTAAAGACATCTGTTAAAAAATATAGAGTAACTAGCTGAAAGTGCCCGTGCTCCGCTACGGTTTAATATCATTAGGATTAAGGACAACTTAAATTAGTAAAAGTTAAGCTTAACGTTGATAATTATTATTACTTAAGTAAACCTAAAGAATTCCATTCTTAGAATAATTTCGATAAGTAAATTTGACAATTTGCAGAAGTTATTTTTTTTAATTTTCCTTGCAGTGAAGCTTCAAGGCAGCACTACCATCTTACCCAGCTCCGATACCAGACCATTAGCTTTTATTATGGCATCCTTCAAGTGAATATAGTCTCCTCTTCTCATCATTTTTTGTTTTTTTTTCGAATTTTAGTGTTTAGTGTTGCTGTTTCTATTTTTCCTTACATATCAAGCATAAATTGGTTGAGGAGATTACGAAAGTAAAGTAAATAAGGTTTTTCGCCTTCTTGCTCCATCAACATATATGTGTAAAAATCAGCTGCAGACACAGTTTTCTTAAGTGGAGTATTGGTGACTCGGTCACGCAGAGGGATGTTAATACTGTACCCATCTTCTCCATGGCAGAACATGAGACGACACTGAAGAGAATCATACGCTCGATAGAACTCACTAATTCTTATCAGTCGAGAATAATGTCTCGCTTTTCAAACACCTAGCCAACAATCAAGCAGGCAACTTCGTTAGAGGTAAGACTATTGTAACGTCCTCAGTGAGCATTTGAAGGCTTTTTGTCAGCACTGATAACCTGGAAATCTTGTAGATCTTTGGGAACAGACTCAACAGCAGCTCTGAAGTCCTTGATATACTTGTTATGTTCATGAACAATTTTCTGGAATTGGGCTACTAATGCAAGCTTCACATTCTGAAAGTAACCACAACAATCTCTTTCATGGTTGTCATCACCAACAAAATTTATCTCAATAAAAGACGGCTGCTGTAGTGTTCCAGGCATCAAACTCCCTATTCTATGGCATACTTGTCCTTGCACCGTAAATGTTGGCATGAAATGTCCCTCTTTTATCTCTTTTGCTCCAAACGACGTCATTTGGAAACAACCGTTCTATTTCCAAATATTATTTAGAAAATACTCAACCTCAGGATGTTCGTAAGTAAGGAGGTTGTGTATTCTTGAAATGGAGGAAGTTGGACTTTCCCGTTACTGCAGCACATGGCAGGGCTCTTGTGCTTCCATTTCACACAGCATAACACCAATTGCATGTTGACCGTTGTCCTATATTGACTGTTTTATCTTTTGGGTATTCAGTTTTTGGGTCATACTTGTAACCTGAATGCTTCTTTCCTGTCCATGGCTGCAACCTTTCCATTGAATGTCTTTCATCGTGTTTTGTTGAACACGTTTAACATGAGGATTATTTTCTAAGTATTTTTTTTAAGACTTTCTGTGGATTTCAGGATGGGTAATGTTATACTTCTATGTACTGTAGCCCCTCTATGAATATTTGGGTGATCATCAGTATATGTGTGTACAGCATTTCTTTTAACTTCGGGTTGGCTCTCTTTATGTTTGTTAACTCTTTTCTGTTAGTGTTTTTCCAGGATAATTTTTCCTGTATTTTTTAACAACTTCCCTGTTAACCTCTACATGTTCTACTGCGTTAGAAATCACTTTTTTTGCGAATTAGCCGCGATCCATGGCCGATTTTTTAAAAATTCCTTTCTTAGCGAGCACCTACAGCCCTAGAGAAAACTATATATACCAAATTTGATTCAAATCTGTTCGGTGGTTTATACGATTTCGTGTTAAATGAGTGAGTGGTATTTGACAAATATATAGTAGATAGAGAAAAAGAGAATTGTACATAAGTTGTAGATATTTTAATTTTACATATATTAAGATAATGAAATGAAGATAATAATCGAAGGAATGAATGTTTCGGTAAAATTACAAAGCATAGTCGCGGTTTTTGCAGTTTGACTATGATCCCGAGTGAAGTTTTTGAAAACCTTCCTTAGCGCGCACCTACGGCCCTAGAGGAAGCTACATACCAAATTTTAATTCAAATTCGTTCGGTGGTTTCTGAGATTTCGTGATGAGTGAATGGTGCATATTTGACGAATGTTTCATAATCTCTAGGTTCAAGGAATTAAATTCTAAAGGCTAGGTAGAACTTGTTGAAAAACTATCTTCAAGTTTTATAGAATGCGTTAACAACGACGGAATATCCTTCCGCCATCTTAAAATCGTTAAATCTTGAATTATTTTAATACAGTATCCTTAAGGCAACAATGGTGGAATATCCTTCGGATAACATAAAAACTGTTAAATCCAAGAATATTTCAACATATCATCCTTAAGGACGTAAACCAATATAAACATTTGTGTGTGTGTGGCCTAAAGATGTCCTTCCGCCATCTTAAACAGCATCCTTAATGACGAAAACTAATTCCAATTGTTGAAGCAGAATGGCCTAGGATGTCTTTCGACCACAAAAAATTGTCAGATCCTAGCAGATCTTAAAACAGTATCCATATAGCAGATATGAAAAATAAAACTGGGGCCTGGTTGAGAAATGCCGATTAGAGAAGGACCAGGTTCAGAACAATTATCTTTATCTTATCAAGCTAAAGGAGGAGTAGTTGGTGAAGAAGCTACTGATGAAGCAAGGTTGGTGGGTACATCCAAGTGGCCTTCCGTGTCATCACCAAAGAACATAAGTCTTTTAACCTCCTCAACTTCCTTTCCACAGCAGGCTAATAGTCCCGAAACTCAAACTTGTAAGGGTACACTCTGCAGCCACCATGAGTTAACAGATAGTACCATATAATAAGGTTCCCACGTGGCAGTATCGTATTTTTGTTTGTTTACTACAATAAAGAACTTAATTTGTGGTAAAAGTGTGCGGTTTAGTTATCTAACCTATTTTTGAATTTATCTTAGCACCATATACCATATGACAATAAATCTATTATTATTTGCCCAATAAAATTATACCTATGAGTACTTTTATTTTACCCCTTTGTAGTACCGATACAGGGCAAACTACTTAGAAAATAATTGTTATCGTTCATCTAACATCTAATTAGAAGCAATGTACTAAGTTTCATTAAGATCCGTAATGTTAATTCAAAGAATTTCCTATGCGTGAGAAATCGCATTTTTCGCGAATTACACGCGATTCAGGCCAATTTTTTTAAGATCCTTTCTTAGCGAGCACCTACGGCCATAGAGGAAGCTACATATCGAATTTCATTCCAATCCGTTCGGTGGTTTCTGAGATTTCGTGTTAAATGAGTGAGTGGTATTTGACAAATATATAATAGATTAATAAAAACTGGGCAAAAAATGTCTGGAAACACCAATGTTTTACACTTATGCTCCTCTAGTTTTAGTTTCCATAATTTGTTTTCGCTTTTCGCCACACTTTTTGACGGCCATCTAAGCCAAAAATGTTGAATCGACTTTCGTACTAGAAAATAACAGATTCCCAGAGCGATGGAGGCTTTTGTACATACTCTTCAACTATTTCCAAATGGCGCTAACGATTTAACTTGCTAATGAATGGTTTCTTCCTGGCGATTTGATCAAATAAACCAATTTCCTTTAACTTATTCAGAGACATGTTTGTAGCAATTAACCTTCTTGCAGACCTTTATCACGAACACCAATGATATTGCCAATGTTGAAAATATTTAAAATATTCCTGATATTAATAAAATAAACAGTATTTATAATTATATCAGTAAAATATCTATACAAATGAAAACCAGTATCTAAATTTTTTATATGTATCCATACAAATTTGTATAAGCTTACCAGTTCATTAGTGGACTTAAATAGTTAACCGAGAGAACTCCTTATATTTATTTTTTCTATAATTTATTATTAGATTAATTCATGTATGTAAAAGTGTATAATTATTTCATATTCTTTCCTATTATGTAAATAAATTTGGAAATGTCTGAGAATGTACCAGACTCTTATTTGTACGAGAATTGTCTTTTATAAATAAAATGATTATCTATCTAAAAAAAAAAAAAAATATTTGTAGCAATTATCGGCATTGCACGGTTTTAGTTATTTTAGACACTGTACCCACGTTTTTACTAACAGTCCTCCCGATTTCCCTTACAGGATTGCCTTGATTTCGTTAAGAAACAATTAACTCGTGGATGGCTTTTGGCACTTCCATCATGAATACTAATCACAGACTAAAAGGATTTCTAATCATATGACTTTGTTTCTGACCTTTGTCCTTAAAGCCCATAGTGAGTATAATCTGTTGATATCGTTAAAATGTTTCGTTTTCTTTCATTACATAAGTGTTTTCATACTTTTTTTTTGCTTTAAGAGTATATTTTTTTTTATCTCAACGTTTTCTGTTGACAACTGTTGATATGCATGCAATGATATATTATGTTAAAATTAAAGATTAGTGTTTTTTGTTAAAAATAAGAGTATTTTCACGATGGGAAATTGCCTATTTTAGACAGGAGGAGCGTAAGGGTAACATTTTGGCAAGTGTTTCCAGACGTTTATGCCCAGAGTACAACTCATTATAGGTCTTGACAGTTCATCCCATGTGTTCAATAGTACTTAAAGGCTAAATGTTAGACACTCTAAAATAGGATTCAAGTGTTTTTCAGGTAGCAGGAAACAATAATTCCTGGATATCATTCATTGTAAATAAAGAGAAACTCTTCATTAACGTATTTTCTACGAATGGGACAACTGTCCACAAAAAAGGCCCCCAATGCAGGCAAGTATTATAGACACCTTTATCAAATTAATTTAGCCTAAGGTTCAAAGTTATCCCAGCACAAATCATAACTTCTACTTAGTAATATGTTTTTGTTTTGTTTTATTTTATTTTTTATTTTTTTTTAATTTTTGCAATGGCATTTCTCTTGGACAGGATCTATTCCGTCACTAAATTGCCTGTGATTTTGATGAATTTTCCTCATTTGTTAATTGATTTGAATTTTCCTATTTTTTTTTTATTTGTATTGATCTCAACGTACAAATTTAAGTACGTCGATATTTTTTTTTTCGAACTGAACTAATTTTATAATTCGTTTATATTTTATGGCAAATCCTTAAAATATTCATCTGAATGGCTGAATAAGATTGTTACATAATACTTTCCTTTATAACGGATATCAGGCACAGAAAGTATCAAGTAAAAGTATCAGGTATTCAAGAGTATCATTATCATTACCAGGCTGAGCCAGCAAAAACCTGTTACGCAAATCACCCCGTATCTCGCAGTTACGTATCTTGCAGTATTTTCTTATATATATGTGTATATAGAAAAACAGGTTTTTTATGTGTTTGCTACTTTAATATTTTTTTTTTTTTTTTAAGGCCTGTTATTATAAGTAATGTATAAATTTTTTCTATGCATATTTAATGCATATCTATCGAACTTCCAACGGTTTCCGAGACATACGTTATTGAAAATCGATAATTTCCTATACTAAAATAATTTTTACCTCACTTTTTGTCTAACAATTGGTTAAAGTGCAAGAAACATATAAATTAAATTAAAGTAAATTTAATTTTTTGCAACTTCGATTATGACATTTTTCCTGAGAATCGATCGTGGAAGGCATAAGAAGCAAATGTTTCACAAAAAGTGAGCTAAAAATTACATTTTTTCGAAAATTACCAAGCTGTCACTTCTTTCCCGGCAGCAACTGATAAACCCGCCCGGGGGAATGGCAGCACTGCATTTTCGTATAGCACCCCTCCCCTATTTCGGGGAACAATCAGAATTTAGGAGACTTATCATAACAGAAACCTCAAAAAAATATTTTATTTTAAGGCTTTGTCCGGTGCTAGCCATGGCAGTTGGGCCGTTTTGTGTTCTATGAATAACATGACGAATTATATGTGAGAGCTGTGGGAGATCTATCATGACAGGTTTAGTGTCGGCTCCCGGACTAAATGTTTAGGCTCCAAAATACTGAGAAGCGTTTTTATTTCGGATAGAAAAGTACTAGAAATTATTTCTAATTTCAGAATCAGAAACAGTCTCTGTGTTTGATTCGGTCGTCAAATAATATCAAATTCAGTACAAGTTAGTCTTATTTTTCTTTAGAACTAAATGATTTAATTTATTTATTTTTTATACTGGAGTCGTTTTCGCCATGGACACGTAAACAATTCAGTTCCCTAGAAAGTAAATTTTAATACACATGGTTTTTAAATACGCATATACAAGCATTGGTGCAGCTGATGATAAATTAAAAAAAAAAAAAAACATTACTTATTGTTAGTTCAAAAAAATGGTTAATGTAAGTTATTAAAAAGCAGTAAATATGAATATTGTTATTTATTATAAATATAATTAATTATTTTTACTCTTATATGGTTCAATATTTAAAATAGTCCACCTTTTTCTCCTCGTACTGTAACTCAGTTAACTTTTAAGGAATTTATGTATAAAAAAAAAAACTCAATTTCTTCCTAACTAGAAAAAACGATAGATCACGGATATGTTTATCTATAATAAGAGTTTTAGAATTAAAGGGATCAAATTACTTAAATTAGTAAATAAATTAAATTAACAATCCATGATTATTCTAAATAAACAAAGTTAAATGTTTTCAAACGTGTCTTTTTCCAATCAAACCAATATAACTCCTAAACGGTAGATCTTAGTGGCAAATTTTATATAAAGACAAATATTGTCCATTAAATTTCTGAGGTGATAATTCTGGACCATTTGGGAAAAACTAGATATGTTCATTTTTGTCCACAATAAGATAAACATTTCTTTTTCTTTTTTCTCTTTCATTATTTGTTTCGTCTCGAGAGAGCGAGTTATGAGCTTGTTGCTCCCAAAGCCAAATAGAAGGGCTGCTTCCTCAGAGCTGTCTGGCCAGCTCCATGAGGATCAGGAGAAGAAGAGACCGTGAGGATCGAATCGTTAGGCTGGCAGGAAACTGTCTGGAGCAGGTGATGGAGTTTAAATACCTGGGGCCCAGCTTAACGAGTATGGAAGGGTAGATGGGGATATTAAGGAAAGAATAAAGACAGCTGGATGATGCTTTTATTCCCTCAGGACAGGCTTCCTGGATAAGAAAGAAGTCTCAAAGGTAACTAAGAAGGTGGTCTTCAAGAATACTTTCCTCCCTATTCTGACTTATACAACCGAGTCTTGGACCCTCACTTCCAAACACAAAAGCCAAATCCAAGCCTTGGAAATGCGCTATTTAATAAAAATAGAGGGGAAAACAAGAAGAGATCGTGTGATAATAAGAAAAAACTTAGACCTGAGGCCTGCAGATGAAATAATTCAAGAAAACCAACTCAGGTGGTTTGGACACGTCTCGCGAATAGCTGAAGACAAAATTGCCAGAGTTATCCACGAAGCCAAAGTAGAGGGAAGATGACTACAAGGAAGACCTGGGAGGAAGCAATCAAAGAGCCTTTAACAGAAGAGGAATGGACTGGAGGAGGAGAAGGGCTTCTTGGGTCATGTTCTATAAAAAGGGACCTCACGCCGCACAGTGGGGTATTTGGCTTCAAAAGTCATTTTGTGAAGTTAAAAATAGAATAAATTTTCCAATCAATCAATGAACCCAGATCCTTGGAGCATTAGGAAATAACTCGTCTTAAAATCAGAGGTCTTGGGGCTGCGGGTCGCCACGTGCAATAAACGCTTTAAGACAAGCGTACTCACAGAGCTTATTCAATCTGTTCTCTAGCTCATACTACAACACGTTCTCCAATTTTATTTTATATTATTTGGGTTTTTATTTCAACATGGATCACCTTCAGCAAGGTATGTACTTTTATTATTTTGATCCTTTACTTCAATTTGAATAGTTTCTAAAAGCTTTTTTTTTGTTTTGATTTTAACAAATAAGTGAGTACTTTTTTTCACGAAACATAAACTTCATAAAAGGGAGGCATGTAACATGGACGTCATTAACCGTCTTCTCTTAACATCAGATCCTTTACTGACAGGCATGAGGAGCACTCCTCGAAAAAAATCAAAACCGTTTCTTCCAGAGACTTTGAACTTACTTCTTCCAGGAACTATTGAAGAAGGAACAGAAAACGTTGACTCTCTATCAGATGAAGACACAAATGACGGTGAAGAAAGATCAGAAGCCACAATTAGGGTTGATGAATTAAATGCCACTTCTATTGAGATTATTTTATTTGAAAACTAGTTTCGAATGCTAAACATTCATCTTCAGTTCTTCGAGGTTATTTGAAAACTAGTTTTCAAATAAAATAATCTCAATAGAAGTGGCATTTAATTCATCAACCCTAATTGTATTGATCCTTCTATATCATCATGCGTACCCCAAGTGAATCAGAAGCCACATCATCTCACGATGTTTTTTAACTTCAGTTTTATGTAACAATCTTGCATTTAAAGTTGTTTTTATTATCATTAATTATCTAACTTAAAATATTTATGAAATATAATTTCTAACAATAAAACACGTTGATTTATGTAATTTAATTATATAAAATAGCTTAATATCACTAATTAATATTAGAAGTAGTAATTTGGAGTTGATTTAACCCAGAAAATAATTTTGTCCAAGAATTTGGTACAAATACCCCTCTGTGCGCCGCTCAGCGGTAAAAGAGGGTTAGATTAAGAGATGAGAAGAGAAGATAAATATTTTGAGCAACCCATATTGGAGTCCTACTCATCATGTATAAAGAGGAAAGTTACAATGGCAATGGTATCCTTTTATACCATTGACATTACACCTACTTTTAAAAGTTTTTTTGTTTTTTTTTATCTATCGTTTTTTCTAGTTAGGAAGAATTTTTTTTTTTTTTTTTTTTTTTTTTTTAACCTATAAATTCTTTAAAAGTTGACTGAGTTACAGTATTATTAAATTATTGAATCTAGCAAAACAAAAAATGTGTTTTTTTTTGTTTTGTGTTTTTAATAAATATATAGGACAGAATTATTATCAAATTTTCGATCCGAGTAACACCAACACAGATAGAGAATGTTAAAAATGGGCGAAAAAAACGTTACATCAAAAAGTCTAGACCCCACCTAAGACTAATGGCATATTATTTTTTTCTGATCCTCCAACTTTATTAATACAGAAATAAACAAAAAAAAATATTATAATCGATAAGAAATGATCTTGTTTTGCCTTCTTGTCATTTTAAGATTGGTTTCTCACCTGATCTTGGTACCTCATTTGATTGAATGTCCTTCATTTCCATGTCAAGTGAATCTCTGCTGGCGATGGGAATCAAATCGGATAATATTATATATGGGCCTTTTAGTATGTGAATCCATCCAAACATATTTACTCTCATCGTATAGAACTTTATTAAAAATTATTTTTTAGGGAGAGTTATTTTGTAGATCGAAATAATTTATAACCAATCTTCTTCCTCTACACACTGGAGTACGAATAAGAACATGCTACACTGGAGAACTTAATATAAGAAACAGAGGCAGAAAAAGAAAAGTAGAAAAATAATTAGCTATAGTGTATGGAGTAGTTAATTACTAGCAGGGACAGGTATAGTGTTGGGTGAAAAAAAAAAGGGCTTGCTTCGCTCCTGAAGGTCTAATATCGCCCGGAGGCGAATTCTTAATTGGGGTAGGATGGAAAAACAAAAAAGAAACTTAAAAAAAATATTGTATATGAATCAGTTTGGAAAGGTATAAAGCTAGGGGATTTTTACTGGAGGCTAGGTTTTACTTCAGAAAAAAAAAAATGTTTAGGGTTTTAGTTGCTTAAGCATTTACGTTTACTAGTAATTTTCATACGTCGCTCATACAGTTTCCTCATCCATGCTTTGGAACCTAGAGGTATTCTTAACATTAATCTCTTATTGTGTTTCAGTTTTAAATACAATAAAATTGTTTATGGACTCATTGAAAATATTTATAAAAATAGATATACTGTAATCTCACTTTAATCTAAATGTTTGTTTGTGTGGCCAATATGAATATTGGAGGAAAAAAAAAATAGAATCTTTAAGGACGAAAACTAATTAGTGGGGACATAGGGTGGCCAAGATGTCCTTCCGCCGATTCTGGCAGATCTGAAAAACAGTACCCTTTTTGGTGTAATAGTAGGAGCCTTTGAATGCGTTAACAACGGCGGGATATCCTTCGTTCATCTTAAAGACCTTTAAATCCTAGAATATTATTAATTCATATCCTTAAGGGCAAAAACTAAAAGAACAACAATGGCGGAATATCCTTACGCCATCTTAAAAACCATTAAATCCTGAAATATTTCAAAATAGTATCCTTAAGGACAAAAACTAAAAGGACAACAACGGAGGTGTATCCTTCGGATAACTTGAAAATCATCAAATCCTGGAATATTTCAAAATAGTATCCTTAAAAGCGAAAAATAAAAGGAAAACAATGCCGGCATATCCGCCATCCTAAAAACCGTTTAATCTTGAAATATTTTAAAATAGTATCCTTAAGGACGAAAAATAATATATATGTGGCCAAAAGATGTCTTTCCGCCATCTTAAAATTGTATCCTTATGGACGAAAACTAATAAAATCATCAAATCCTGGAATATTTCAAAATAGTATCCTTAGGAGCGAAAACTAAAAGGAAAACAATGGCGGAATATCCGCCATCTTAAAAACCGTTTAATCCTGAAATATTTTAATTTTTCTTATTCATAAGGTATAGTTGACTGTTGAAGTATAGGAGACGTAGATAGTTAGGGAAGGCAATTCTCAGCAGATCAAAATAAAATTGTTTTTATTTTAATTGTTAAAGCCAAACTTGCATTGCAATTCTTCATCAGGGCTAGAAGAAAAGGAAACAAGCAATATAGTCTTTATAAATATAGTCTTTTCTTCTAGCCCTGATGAAGACTTGCAATGCAAGTCGAAATGTTGGCTTTAATAATTAAAATAAAAAACAATTTTATTTTGATCTGCTGAGATCTATGACTGCCAACCCTAACTATCTATATCTCCTGAAATATTTTAAATTAGTATTCTTAAGGACAAAAATAATAAATATGTGGTCCAAAGATGCCTTTCCGCCATCTTAAAATAGTATCGTTAAGGACGAAAACTAATAATGTTAAATACAAAAAAAATAAAAAATAAATAAAAATAAAAATAAAATATAGTATCCTCAAGGACGAAAACAAATTCTAAGTGGGAAAGAAGAGGGGCCAAGAATCTCCTTCCACCAAAAATCGTCAGATCCTTTTGGCCAAACGTTCCGTTCCAGCACGAGTCAGGTGATTCCACACCACTAAGGGCTGAACCACCAGCTGAACATCATAAAATAAACATGTGAAAAATATTCACGACTGTTCATGTGCTATCAATAATTTTTAATACATCTTCGCCGACAGCATGAGTAATAACTTGTATATTTTTATTTTTTTAGTTTTTGCAATGATCTTATAGCTATTAGGAAACCGCTTTTCCAAAAAATAAGCCGTTTTTTGACTTCTACTTTTTTTTCTACTTTACCTCCTGTTGTGTTGTCAGGGATATAATTCAGATTTTCTTACCTTCTTTGAATTACTATTCTGTGTAATCAACTGTTTATATTTAATAGAATATATTTGTGAGGTTGTTAATATATATAATTATAGATATTAATATTTCCCTTACCTTTCAACAATGTTAAAGTTACGAGAGGGATACTTCATCCTTGAGGATCATGAGGTTCCAAGGATGACTATATCACCCGAACATTTGTGGATGAAAATTAGCATAACTGTCGGAAAACAATAGCAAATCGAATGACGCAGACCTCTGGACCACTTTATTGACAATAAAAAAATTATTGAACAAAAGTCGGTAGAAATAAGGAATAGTTAATAATAAGGATTCAAAATTCTAGTCAGAGGAGGTAACACACTGACAGAAAATCTTAGATAGGAATGAAGTGTATTTTGATTTATATAAATGTTTTCTAATATTTTATTATACAGGTTTATTTTAACATAAGTCTATATTAATATCCGTACAACTCGATATATATAAATTGAATTAAAAAAGTAACCAAACGAGCAATGAACTACAACTATTTTAGATAAAGTTTTAAATATATATCATTATTAAATATTATACAACATGACCTGTCAAAACATAAGTACGTTGCTTTTGCATTACTCCATAACCCAATAGCGTTGTAGGATATAGAACTGGACTGGACAGCGTGCCTTGGGGAACTCGGGCCCGTTATGCAACCGAACGATAGAAAGTGTGAGTTATAACTTTTGGTCAGTGTGCTCCGACTCTCTTTCGACTGTTTACTTCTACTATATTTTTGATTTTTTGAATAAACTTCATGCAAATTATTTATTTAATATCGTTGGATTATTTCAATTATCCATAGAATATTATGATAGAATTAAATATATAAAACTAATTTGAAAGGAAGCTTTAGTGTACAGCCTTGGCCAAAAGTATTAGGCACCATGAAAAATTATCTTTTTAATTTTAATAAGTAATTGTTTAATCATTGTTACACCCAAAACTCGTTTTGTTGACAAAAATATTTCCTTTAAATGGATAATTTTCAACCATTGCTTCCTACTTAAAACGATAGGGAAACAAATCGTAATGTAAACAAAAGGACTCAGTTCATTTGCTATGTTTAGGACTACTTAAGAAAATTTTTGTTGTATTCAATTGTGAATATTACAAAAAAATTACATTTTGGGGTTTTTTGACTTCAAAATGGTCAATGTGAAAGAACTGAGTGAGATCGAGCACAGATATTTTTTATGTCGTCGGAAGGGTATAATCAATCTGAGATTGCTAAAACTATGAAGTGCTTCCTATGCGCTGTTCAATATACACTTATGAGATATCTTTAAACAACACATTTTCCTCGCTACCTAGAGAAGGAAAAAAAAATAACATGTGCACGTGAGGAGAGGTTTTTAGTGAGAACATCTCTTCAAAATCGCAAGAAAACGTCATAACAACTGGCTGAAGAGATGAAAACCTTGAGTTCTATCGATATTTCTGCTCTGACAGTAAGAAGAAGCCTAGGATATAAAGGTCTGAAGGGATGTAAAGCCAGGAAGAAACCGTGGTTTAGTGAAGCCAATTGCAAGAAGAGGCTTGCCTGGGCAAAACTTCACCAAAACTGGACTGCTGAAGATTGGACAAAGTTAGTTGGGTCAGACGAAAGCAACTTTGAGGTAATTAAATTATTGTAAAATGAAAATAAAAATTGCAAAAAATCCCTAAAATAAATTTTAAATACAAGAATATAATTTTGTTTACAAATTCATTAAAATATATAATTTTGTGCAGATTTTTGGAACTTCTGGAGCAGTTTTTGTACGAAGGAGGGAAAGCGAACCCTGTCACCCAGATTGTGTTGTCCCTACTGTAAAGCATGGCGTAGGAAACATAATGATTTGGGGTTGTATGGGGGCTTCTGGTGGTGGAGAATTTTATTTGTGTGAAGGGAGGATGAATAGCGATACCTACATATCAATGTTAAAACAAATTTTTAAGCCTTCATTTGAAAAAATATTTGAACCTGAGGACAGTGCCAGTATTACTTTTCAACAGGAAAATGCTCCATGCCACTTTTCACGCATAAGTAGAGAGTGGTTTGAAAAAACAATATCAATGTTCTTGACTGGCCTCCTTTGTCCCCAGACCTCAATCCCATTGAACAGCTGTGGGCTTAATTAAAAATTAGAGTCGGTTAACATATTCCTACAAAAAAAAAAAAAAAAAAAAAAATTTAATTAAAATGATTTATTACGGTTCTGCATCAGATGGCGCATATCCCACTAATATTTACTCAGAATCACGTTAGATTTATACCCTAGCGAATCCAAGACGTAATAAACGCAAGTTGTGGATATTAAACTTGTTAATTAAAAATTTCGTAATTTTAAAATTGCTTGGTAATTCTTGTTAAATACTGCTTGCTTTTATTCAATTAATATTTTTAATAATCCTTATTTATTTCATATGCCCTGTTTTAAGTATATGGGGAAGTAAACCACTTAAAAAATGGAATTTACTGGGAAAATGAATTAATCAGTTGGGTGGAATTTTTTGCCTGGCAATGCACAATGTACTTATCTTTCGCTACTACAACTGCCTAGTGCAGTATAATTTTTTTTTTAGTGTAAACCTTTATTTTTTTTTACAGCTTTTGAACCTAAAAACAAAAAAAAAGAAGAAACTTTTATTGGAATATATACTACTATCTGTCTCAGTGAATGACAATAGGTAATATAGATATGATGTATTCATAATAAAAAAGATAAAAAATTAAACTAATATTACTTGGATTTAAAATCTTGAGTAAGGTCTGATTAATTCTATCTACATTTTTCAAATATCTTAAACTTTTATGAGATGCATGTATACTTGAAGTTTTTGGTAAATATATTTTAATATTTTTTTGATTGTGAAGAAGAAAAAGATTTACCCCCCTTCCGGGATCGAACCCGAGTCCCCACTTTCTCGTAAGGCAGTTGGTGCCCCCTCTTATCCACTGGCTACGCGAGCTCGTTTCCGCGACCAGGGGAAATCAGTTTCTCTTCACTGATCCAATACCCCCGTGGCACCGCAGGTTACGATGTAACAAAAATCGGTGGATGAAGATTCAGTGGAACATTACTGTTAAACTGGATCTTGTTGACATGACGTCAATTTATATTATAAATTATGAAGATAATTATTTGTTTTTGTAAATATGTGTTTAAATATAGTTTTTAGTGTTGCAGAGCAGAAAGGAATTTACCCCCGTCTTGGAGTCGAACCCGAGTCCCCACTTCTCTAGCGTGGTGCATTATCAACTTTTCTAGCGTGGTGCCTTATCCACTAGGCCTAAGTACCGAGCTATTTATAATAATGAGCTAATTATTTGTTTGTTTTGTAAATAATTTTAATATCGTTTTTTATGTTGAAGACGAACAAAGATTTTACCCGTCGGGATTCTAACCCGAGTCCCCCACTTCTCTAGCGTGGTGCCTTATCCACTAGTTGTTGCCTACGTCAATTGTATATTATAATTATGAGATAATTATTTTTGTTGTTGTAAATAGATTTTAATATATTTTTTTATTTTGAAGAGAAAATGATTTACCCGGTCGGGAAATATCTTAACTTTTATTTCAAATTTTTTTTTAGCATTCTTTCTTTTATTGTGTAAACCTTTATCAGTGCAATAAAGTGCGTAATACTTCTGCCATTTGTACAGCTTTATTGCCAACAGTCGTGGCGACCCGATTATGTTTTTTTTCCTCTAGAAGTATCTTTAGTTGTAGAAGAACTATGTACTTGACACTTTTGTTTTACCAAAAAAAAAAAAAAGAACTTTTATTGGAATATATACTACTATCTGTCTCAGTGAATGACAATAGGTAATATAGATAATGATGTATTCATAATAATAAAAGATAAAAATAAAACTAATAATTATCTTGGATTTAAATACTGAGTAAGGTCTGATAATTCTATCTCATTTTCAAATATCTTAACTTTTATTTCAAGCAATGTTAAAAAGCTAACATCAATCGAAAATAAGGAAATCATAAAAAGTTTTTATGATGTATATAGTCCAGTCAATAAACACATTGTTGAGTGCATGAAATATGCGATTATTTTTGACTTCATAGCTTTGTTAGGAGCAGTTAGAAGGTAAAGGTACTAAAAGTCCCCACCCTGTGCGTCCTCCGGCTTACGGTGGGAAGGAGGGGGAGGAGGTCCTATTTTGGGGTTTTTGGATTATATCTCGAAAACGGTAGATTCTATAAACTTATGTTTCAAATAAAAATTAGAGCTCATTAAATTTCCTATAAAATCGATACTATACAAATTTATCGAACTTCCAACCGTTTTCGAGATATACGTTATTGAAAATCGATCCTTTCGAAAAACAATAGGTTTTACCTTACTTTTTTCAAACATTCGCTTTTAGTGCCTTCCATGGTTGTTTCTCAGAAACTCTATACACCCTGATAGTAAAGTAAACCAGATTTTCGTTGAAAAAAAAAGACATTTCAGATCGGACAAATATTTTTGGAGTTATAGTGAAAAATGAGACAAAAAAAACTTGGATTTCAAAACAGTAAGTGGATTTTAGTGTGCTGGCAGGGTATTTAATGACAAAAACGTAATACATAACTTCTTATATTACATTAAACTAACTATCAGGTGAAAAAAAGAAATTTTGGATTGAATTATTAGTTTCGGTGTTATACGAAAAGAATCGACAAACGTGTTTTCGCAGAGAAGTGCGACAACAGTCAAAGGGTGTAGAGTGCATGAAACAGGCGATAACTTTTGACTTCTCAGCTTTGTAAGGAATAATTAGAAGGTGAACATAATAAAAGTCCCCGCTCCTAGGCGGCAAGCTTACGGTCTGGTGGAGGGGAGAAGGTCCATTTTCTCTATTTTGGGGTTTTTGGATCATACCTCAAAAACGGTAGACTCAAGAAAAATATACTAAAGATTAAAATTAAACATTTTTAAATTTCCTATAAAAGTGTCTCTATACATATTTGTCGAATTTTTAACGGTTTTCGAGATATATCTAGAAAACCGTAGGAAGTTTGATAAATATGTATAGGGCCAATTTTATAGGAAATTTAATTAGTTTCTATTTTTATAATTAGAGTCTACCATTTTCGAGATATAATCCAAAAAAACAAAAATTGGACATTCTCCACTCCTCCCCATCGTTAGCTCACCCCCAGGGTCGGGGACTTTTAGTATGTTCATCTTCTAACTATTCCTAAAGAAGCTATGAAGACAAAAATAATCGCATATTTCATGCACTCTACACCCCTTATTTCAGCTCTTATTGACTAGAATAATAAGGGTGTGTCTAATATTTTGTCGCAGAGTGTATGTGGATACTGAGTTAGGTTAAAAATGCGGGTATTTTTAAATAACCTCATAACCATAACTCCACTATTCGAATAAATTACTTTTAAGAAGAAGTAGAAGCTGGCTTCAGTAAGGATAACGTTGAGGAAGAAGTAGACCAAGAGGCGAGTAAGGGCTGACGACCGGGGCAGGCAGCCACTCACTAACCACTCACCACTCACCACAATACCACTCTCCCCATATCAGGCTCTACACGGCCCCTCAAGCTCTTTGGCGTTCTTTTTCCTCTTATCCGGCTCCTGCTTTCTAACAAGTTCTTAGATTTTCATCAAGTTCTAGGTATTTCATCCTTCTTCGTTCTGGTTCCATTATGGGACTAAGCAAGCTCTTAATGAGTGCATCTAGATTTGTTTCTTGATTCTGCATCCTGCCTTGCCTCACGATGGATAAATTTCTGATCTGACGTTCCTCATATCAATAATTAATCAGAATACCTACTATTCAGTTTTTAATTGAAAATTAACAAACTATAATGAACTACCGGTTGTACCAGCGACGGTAACGTAATGGAGCTAAATAAATTTATTTCATAATTTATTATGTGTAAAATTAAAAAAAAACCTTGTACCACTATGAAGAGTCTTGGATTCAGTACTTTGTTATGATGACCTGGTAACAGGTCCTTGCCATCTTTGCCAAAGTATGTGCTTATGGTTATGAAAGATGGAGATTTTGGCTAAAATCACGCATAGGCCCGAGGTTTTTTCCATAATTTAGGGTACACACTTTAAAGAGAATGTGAAACCCCTCTTTAACTTTCTTTAAACAACTATTTCTTAATCTCCCGAATTTTCAATCTTCCGAGCAAATGTAAAATATGAATATTTACGTAATAGATATTATAAAAATATATGTAAGTTTAATACATTCAGACCAATAATATACATTTACATTAATACACATCATATAAATCATTCATCCATTTATTAGTGTATTACACCGAAATATTTTTGTGCCTGCATCTTGGGAATAACACCAGTCTATTTAACTTAATTTTTCCTAGGGTATCCCCCATAAACTTATGTAACTGTTTTCAAAATTTCCCCAGGTCAGTTGTGTACTAGAATTATTAGAATATAATTAGTCGATACCATATTCACCAGTAACATTGTAAGTAGTTTCATATTCCTCTATATTCTGTAATTATATATATTTTTATTATTCTAACACATGTTGTTATATACTTATATTGTAGCTAACTTTATGTTTTGAAATGACCTGTATAACTTATATAATTTTATTGCAACTTTTATTTTCACTGTAGGGCATGATTATGAAAACAATATAGTATCGAAACGTCGCCAAAATAAGTTGCTATTTTATTGATTGAACCTCAAGACAATTATATATATATATATATTTTCATTCTTTCTCGTTTCGTTTTATGGGCATTGCCAGATACCCTAATTATTTTATTCTATTTGTGTTTAATGGGATAAGTACGGTTATGAGAGAGATGAATATTCCTTTGTGAATCATGGAGGGGAAAATTCGAAAGTTTCAATTGCGATTTTCTTAAAATATGATTTTTGTACTCAACATATTTTTCACAAGTGACACAGAATTGTAGAAGTAATGTTTAAAGTTGTAAATATTATAGATATTCGTTTAAAAAAAAGAAAAAGTATTTTTAGAAATTTTCGCTTGGATTAGTTTATTATTAAATCTCGAATCGACCAGATTATTCCGCCTTTTATGTTGAAATTCCAGCTTCCGGAGCTAGCCATAAATCTCTCTTAATTAAGCATTGGCAAAGATTTTTTTTTTTTTTTTTATTCCGTTATTTCTAAACTAACAGCACAAACCAGAAATTATAATTTATGTATGAATAAGAAATGAATAATATAAAAACCATCATGCACTTATTCCATCTAAATTATAAGTGCTGTATATATTTTTATTTGGATTTTCATTCCATCGACATAATAAAATTATAATTAATTGCTTTTGGAAATTTATGCGTCCACAAATAAACCTTTATGCTATAGTATTATAACTGCGTTTTAAATATTGAAAATCAAATTCGAAAGTTGTCATTTTGCTTTTAAGGTTATGAATTCAGTCAATAAAAAAATAAAATAAAAATAAATAAAAGTATGAAACAGATCGGTCTACGATTTTTGCCATAGGTCATCTCTAAGCTTTGGACACTGGTGTTCCACTGCGCTGTGGGAGGGCCATAATTTTAACCACTTATTTTCCAATTGATATCAATAAACCAAAGACATCATCCAATTATCAACAATAGGATCTTGCAATTACATTAATTTATATTTTGTCATACTGATTTATTGAGATTAATTTCTTAAAAAATAATTGGATTAAATTAATGTATTCGATTTTTTTTTTCGACATTTCTTTTCTTCTTCGGACCACTTTGTACCCCATTTTTTCTCTTCTAATATTAGTGAGATTTTTGTAGTAATTTCCTGTATGTGTCTCTATCCAGACAGTCGGCATCTGAAATTTTAAGGTTCTTTATTCTTCTCTTATTTGCTTCGTGTATCCTCCAATGTTTTTCTAGCTAAAAATTTTGTTACAGATCTTTTTGTTCAATCTTTCCTCCTTTATCCTTTTAATGTGCCCATAGAACATCAGTACTTTAGTTCTTATCTTGGTTTCTAGGTCTTTGATTTCTTTATACAGGGTAAAAAAAAAAAATTTGTTATTACAATATAATGTAGAAAATTATTTGGAAAATATGATGTTACCTAAATGGTGACCGTTATGCTGCTGGCACTCTTCTAATCGGGAACGAAGATTGGCGATCACATGCTTACACATAGCTCTCGATATTGCTGCCATTCCTGACCTTATCTTTTGCTTCAATTGTATCAGATTCGTCGGATTATTCTCATAGACCTTACTTTTAAGGTATTTCCAAGCAAAATAGTCAAGTGTTTGACTAAGGTCGGTGCTCCTGGGAAGCCAGTTGATGTTACCCCTACGCAAAATGAACTTATTAGGAAATAATTCGTTAACAGCTTCCATTACTTGATTTGATGTATGGCAAGTGGCCTCATCTTATTGAAACCACGTTCTTGAGTGTTCAGTTGCCCAAAAAGTCGTTGTTTGGACCGCTATGTCTGCTAGAGGCATAATCGGTCCCTATTTTCAGGAAGATCGACGAGGCCGACCACTCAATATGAATAGTGACCGTTTTTGCGATATGCTGCGAAACGTTTTGGGTCCAGAGTTACAGAAATTACAAGGTTTTAACTCAAGAACGTGGTTTCAACAAGATGGGCCCACTTGCCCATAAGCAAACATAAGGTCAGAAATGGCAGCAATATCGAGAGCTACGTGTCAGCATGTGATCAGCTATCTTCGTTCCCGATTAGAAGAGTGCCAGCAGCATATCGGTCACCTTTTACACATCATATTTTCCACTTTATATTGTAATAATTAGCAATAAACTTTTTATTTTTATTTTAAATAGTTTTTGTTTTAACGAAGTAACAAATACCCGATACTCTTTTTGAACAGTATCTGTAGATCTCTTCGTTAGATCTTCGCCTGTAACCTTCTTGTGTTTTCCTGAGCCCATAGATTTTCCTTAAGATTCTGCTTTCTATTCTTAGCAGCTTTTTTATAATATAATCATGAAATTATAACACACACATTTATAAATAATTAGTTTATTCATAATCTCATTTTCTGTTTGTTTCTTTACTTTATTATTTTATTTGCACCTTAAATACAATATTACAATCTGTAAATGTAATAATAATCATAGCGAGAGACAGCATCTAGTGTGGCACACTTTTATTAAGCTGATTCAAAGTGTTAAGAGGTCTCTTATCCAGTTCCTCTTCAGGCTTCTCCCTGCCATATCAGTTTTGCATTTGATTTAACATAAAATAGTTTGTGGTTATTCTGAATGTCGTTAGTGATAGTCGGTATACGTCTGTATGCAATGTTTCTTTAGATATGGAAGAGAGTCCGTTATTAGCCTTAAAAATGTGGATTGAAATGTTTGTAGTTTTCGATTAAGTGTCTTTTTAGTGGGTCCGTATAAGTTTTTCCAATATATCCATTAGATATATTAGTCTTAGTCGAAAGCTAAGTGATTTACTTTTTATCCTGACTTGTAACCCCCATGTCACACATTTGTCAAAAAGATACGTCACCGAGTTTGTTAGGGTATTGGGTGGCTGTCTATGTTAACAGGGGAACAGGTGGTGTATGTATGTTTGTATGTATGTTTATTTATTTATTTATTTATTATTGTTTATTTATTTACGTATGTATGTTTATTTATTTATATAAGTCTATACTTTTTTGGCGTAAGGTTTTTTTCTTAGTGTTGCTAAGATTGAAAATTTGACGACAGTTTCCTAACCAGGAATCAAATGGAGAATAATTTTTGTTATATAACATTTGTCGCTAGGATCTACCGATTAGGAGCTATATTGGGTTGAATGAAAAAAGTCATGTACGAAACCACTATTTTCTCTTAACTTTTTTCATTTCGAATGATCATTAATTCTTAATTTAATTCAACTAATTAGATCCAATTAATTCTAAAATATAAATTAATAAAAATAAAGGAAAAATTTGAGAACGATTTTGAAATGAAATCAAATGTAGAGTTGGATGTGATAAAAAGACATGGGTTTGGAAGTGATACTAATTGTATGTCCAGCTGACGAATCTGTTTTTCAATGTCGGGGAGAAATTGAGTTGTTTTTTTTTTACAATTTTTTAAAATTACTATTTCTTAACTAAAGTGTCTCATGTTTTTATGTATTATTATCTATCTACAATTATATTAGCCAGACTATGCTACCATCTTACTAGATTACATTTATGTTATTCTTAGGGAAAAAATTTGTTAATAAAAATTATTTTTTATTTCATTTCACTGCTTAAAACGTTTTTTACTAATACATTATTTTATTTTCATGACAGATTTCGGTAATTGACTCGGTTTCAGTCTACTTCAAGTATTTAGTAACGTACACTTACCACTTTTGACACAGGTATACTCCTTTTAAGCATTTGTCAAATATTATATTAATTCTTGGGTATATGTCTTGATTTTTTTAATTCATAAATTTGGATTCCGATAATTTTTTTTATCTTTCTTTCCTATATCTAGGTCTATAATTTAGGGGAGTATTATCCTGGATTCGGAAGGTTAGGTATTATATTCTTATATAAATATTTGTTGATAGTATTTTTTTTTTTTTTGTGATTGAATTTGAATGACATTATACACATATACAGGATGATGTGTGTATGATTTCTCAACACTGTTTGACATTAGTACAAAAATGAATGAATAAACCAACAATAACCCTCATGGATAGGTAGAAATGTCTTCTGTAAAATCAGACACATATATCCATAAAATTCACCTCAAAAAGTTGTATTCTTCAGTATCATCTGCATTCAGAAGGCAGTGGCAAAATTGGGTTTTAGACCTTAAATGGAAAATATAACAGAATGATAACAGTAATAACAGAAACTTCTTTGATCTGGTGTCGCTTTATTGACAGTTTTCCTTTATTTTCTATTAAACAATAATTTTTTTCTTCGCTTTTTATTCCAATGAAGAGTTTATTATGTTTAAAATTCATATTTCCATGTCTTATTTACAGAAATAACTGATTTGTATTACAAATTAAAACGTTTTTTTTAACATGTTTTTCCGGTTTGAAACTTAAATTTCTCCATGAAATCGATATTGATCATTAATTTGATCATATTTTATGAAAGCTGGTTAAATTTGCAAGTTTTAGCGAGATTTGCAGTTTTGTGGATAGCTTTTTCGAAAAACGGTGAATTATAAGACATTGTAACTTTCCTAAAAAAGGTGAAGATCAAGCTGTTCTTTAGGTCCGAAGTTTGTAAAATTAAAAGTTACATGTACTCTGCTCTTGTAAGAAATTTATTGCTAAATCCGAAAATGCGGTAAAAATTTGAAAAAAAATGTTTAAACAAAGCAGAGACATTACAGATTTTATGACAAAAAACGCCGTTTCCTTATAAAATTCTTGGAATCATCGTATATCTGCAAAGGATTGGAATGGAAAGGTAAGGCCTGCGGCATTTGTGTTTATTTTTGATATAGTTCCACCCAATTTGTTTGTTTGTTTATTTCGTTTAACGTCACTTTATGCTGCTATGGCTAATCGGACGATGCTACGGTAGGAGTCCTAAATTTTGCCTATCCAGGTATAATTAGGATAGGGATCTTTAACGAGTACCTGACATCGCACAGGCTCGGGACCCCCATTTTACGTCCCTTCCGAAGGACGGCATAGCTAAGGATTTTTTACTCCCTTTAAAAAATCCTAAGGTCATCTGCCGGGCTGCGAACCCGCGATCTTGGGTTTAGTAGGTTGCTATGCTAACCACTACACCACAGGTGACCCCGATCCACCCAATTTGTTTTTTACTTCGATCTGTATATCATTGTGGATATTCCACTTTCCAATACTTTTCTTAATATGAGGGGAAGTAAGGAACAATGGGGTTTTTAATTAACATTCAACTGATATAATAAATCATACTATATTTAAATTTCTAAATACAATTCGTACAAGGCATATTCATAACTCTTTAATATGAAATACAAAATAAAAAAACGAAAAAACAAGTAGAAAACGCAATGAAGTAAATCTCAAATACAATTATAGTTTGATTCTCAAAATAAAGCACAATATAAAAAAATATATCATGTTTTTGAGCAGGAAGTAGATTTACACTAATTATCACTAAATTAACTAATTTGAAAGGCACCTTTTTAACAATATTTGTACTGAAAGTTACATATGGAATGATTCAAGTAATTTTGTAGACATCTTTACAAAAGCAGTCTTTAAAGGTTTTTTTTTCAATAGGTGCCGTTAAAAATATAGAATTACAAAAAAACAACAAAAATCAAAATAAAAAGACAAATAAATAAAATTCAAATCAAATTGGCATGCATGACAGTATCAACTGAGCGGTTATACAAAATTTACATCTCATAAATACTGGCTAATAATTTATTAAATTGTTTAACCAACAGATAAACGAAAGACTATTTACATAGTAAATTACATAAATTAACATAAATCGAAAAGATTCATTGTATACATTTAACAATCTTCATCAACCATAACCTTAAATATAGGAAAATACAATCACAGTCAATACAAGAGTGAAGCGTTGAAGGCACTTATTCAGTCTTGGGCTGGGTGCGATCGCCAGTATTCGTCGGCTTACATTATAAGTCGGCCCAGTTGTCTGTATATAGAAGATATGTATTTGTATTTTTTTATTTATTATTAATACACTTATAGGAAAAATTCACTGATATGGGTATTGATATGTATAGTTACCCAACGTGCCGTGTTATTTCACATTTAGCTATGATTGAAGTCACATCACTTTAGTATCAATTATATCTGATTGAGATTGTGATTATATCATTATTTTTCGATTTTCTAAATACTGAATTGAAACAATTCTTAAAAATCTAAACAGTCTTTTGATCCAAGTATACCCTGGCTAAAGTAGATTAAAAATATATTTCTGAACATTTAGAAAAAACAGTCAAGTGAATGGAAGACCTATTTAGAAATGGAAGAGTTATAGATAAACTAATAAAATATGAACGATATAGAATTATAAACTTGAAACAAACAACTGAGCTCAAGCAGCAACAATCGACCGCATTGTCCACATGAAAGTTATTGCTGGCTTATTGCACGGCCAAGATGAAGTGCCTACTGACTGTTGCTTCTCGCTGATTCTATTTTCTTGGCAAGTTCTGACACGACGTCCCTGTAGATGAGAGGATCCATGTTCCTGCAGAGCATGTACAGTATCCACCAGTCCCCGACGCTCGTCTTCCTTGAAAGCGCTTCGGCGACCTCGAGAGGGACCATCCTGTTGCGTGCTCTGAGCAGCCTCGGCCTTACCGAGGGGCATGTGAGTATCACAGCTCTATAGATTACAAGAAGGGACAAGAGTGTAGCAAGGATGATGAACCAGAACCATATCAGGATGTATGTCTTCTCGTTGACGATGTTCAGAGGCAGGACGCACAAAGAGTCGTGTTTCTGCAGGGAGCCGGATGGACCGAACTTGTGGAAGGTGCACTTTGTTACTCGAGGGAAGACGTATACCATCGGGTCTATCCTGTCTTCTTGTGCTTGCTCGGAGAAAGTCATCACTCGGAGACCGTAGGACATGAACTCTCCGTCGAAGAATCTGTTCATGAGGTAGAGCTGGCCGATGATGTTGACCAGGCAGAGAGCTTCGCAGATCCAGTACCTCACTGCGTAGGAATTATGTCTCTGGAAAAAAAAAAGAAAAAAAAAATTATCAATAATTGAAAATCCAAAAGAAAAAACGACATTAATTTAACACAACTATATACAATCAGTAAAATTGCGGTTCAATGATTACAATAACATATTCAGTAACTTGTGAAGAACTACTCATTAGCAGTACTTCAATAACTGTTCTACATTAGAAAGTCTCTAGATTATCTTTTCAGACGCCTTGGAGGGTTATCGGGAATCGAGTGAGAAGCAAGTTAGGAGACTAGTGGATTTGATTGGGTTTGTAGTTTGTCATGGAAGAATAGGTATCTTGCTTGGGCAAAATCTTCAACTAATGAGACATCTAAATCGTTTATAGAAAAGTTTATTTGTGACCTAATAAGGAGCATTGGTTATCTTACCAAGGATTTTGGATTGTAAGAATTGGATACAAGAGGAATTGGAAGGTTTAGTGGGGTCCCAAAGCTAAACTCTGAATGTCAAAATAGATTTGATTAGTGTTAAGTAGATAAATCTTTTGTACAAGGAATAATTCCCGGACGAATTCCCCTAATCGTATTATCAGCAGGATTTACAGCACTACTAATTTTACTATCTGTACCCATACTTGCGGGGCAATCACAACTGACCGAAACTTTAATACATCATTCTTTGATCCTTCTGGGGGAGGAGATCTTATCATATACCAACACTTATTCTGATTCTTTGGATATCCAAAAGTTTATATTCTAATTTCACCCGGATTTGGTTTAATTTCCCACATTATTAGTCAAGAAAGTGGTAAAAATGAAACATTTGGTAATATTGGAATAATTTACGCTTTATTAGCAATAAGTTAAGTAACCGGTATTAGTTATTTAATCATTTTTCTAGGCTAACGTATTATTACTTCAATTGTGATTCCTTAGATATTTTGTAAATTTCAGATGCACAGAGACAGAATTAGATTTATACAGAATTAGGACAGGCGAGCCCCGAATGCTGTTGACCTCTACCGGAAAGTCATATAGAAAGGTTCAACGCTCCCTTTGAGGATTGAGGTGGCAGTGGCGGAGCAGAAAAGCAGAAGTCTAGCTGCTAATTGCTCGAAAGCTGGCAAAGGAATTGACGACGTGGGACTAATACAGAAGGCACACGGTAGCAGGTTTCTCGGCTGAATTCTAATGAGCGAATGTATTACTCTTCGTTTACCCAGCGCAACTGTTTATTAATTTTATGAAATATTGTATACCTACTTTGTTATTATCGAAGGTTTTAAAATACAACATGATATTCTACAAATTAAGAAACTTTATCAATAAAAAATTTACTTCAAGATTGTGTCAAAATGATATGAGCGTCGGTATACGTAAAAGTTGAGTCAAAACTTGACAAAATGCATGTGAAATTTTGTAATTACTCTTTTATCTCTTCGTTAATTTAACAATATATATATAAAAAATAATTTAAAACCTGTACTACTGCGACCAATGGAAGGATCAGTGCTTGGTGAGGTTTTACTGTTTCTCAACTAACGACTGGGCAAAGAGTTTTGGCCGGAAGCATACTCAACCACCAGGTTTTTCCCCCATTTAAGGTTACCCACTTTATATAAGCTAGTTGTTCCCCAGGATCATCACATGGAAGATCAACCCAATATTAATCATTGGCTGATATAACAAAATAAATATGCATCGTCCAAACTTAAACTAGGGTTCTGCAGTTCGTAGTTCCTAACCACTGCGCTACGGCACCTTTTGATGTATCGACCTTCCAAGGTTTTTTTTTCTGGACTTTTTTATTTCCCTATATTCTTTAACCACGGCATATGAAACGTATTTACAGCAGCCATCCAATGTTGCAGTAATCCGCAGCAGCTCAATATACCGGATAGATTACAAAGTTTCATCGAACAATCCAAACAATATTTTTATTTTGTCTTTCTTAACCAAACCCTACAGATCCTGCACTCAATTGTACTCAAAATTCTATTTTTAAATATATTTGTAAGTAGCTAAATAATTTGTCAGATATTGTATCTAGGATTCATTAGAAAAATTATCTTATAGTTTCCTTAGACCAGTTGAAAGCCAGTGGAGCTGAGAATCAGCTAAGCTTTCATATTTATTTTACTTATTTATTTAGTTTTGTTGGTTAGAAAAAACAATTTGTTTAGCGGTGCACGGATTGTTAAGGTCAGACGAATACCAAAATATCCAATACTGATTCCGATCACGTTACTATCTTTTTGGAATACTCAATAGCTACTGTGTGTCCGGACTGTTGTAATGAGTATAACAGTCGGTGATAAAGAAACACGCGCTGGTGTGACCGTGGATGCTGCATACATTCGACTTAGGCGTCTGGAATCTGAATTATTCCGTTGTCGTCCAGACGTCGTACGTTTGTACATAATTAACAGGTGACCAAGGCCGAACGTCGGAGTATCACGTGAAATTGAATCTGCCCAAACAATATATAAATAAATTAGATACAACACAACAATCACATGCTGATCTGTATATTCCGTAAATCCGGTAAAAGAAAAACAAAAGATCACGAAAAACTTTGTTTATTGACTATAAATGGTGTAAATGTTACTAAGGAGAATAGAATGTGGTTAGCTACTTGCAAAAACTGAACATTGCACTAAGTTTGCTTGCGTCAATTGCCGAGTTGACTGCCAAGAATTTCATCCATTTCAATGCAAATTGTATTCTCGTTTGCTCTCTAAAGAATATAAATTTCTATATTAACAAGCAACCGCTCTGCAACAGGGAACGTATCCGATGACATTCTGAACGATAAGGAAGAAAAACGCCTGTTTTCGAAAATGAAGGACTGCGTAGAATATTTGGCCGAAAAGGGATGAACATACAGAAGAATTTAGAAGGGTCCAAAATGCATAGTTGCAGGAGCATTATTTGGTAAAAATTGATACGCTATTGTTAAAATGGGCGTTGTAAGTCAATGGATTCAGTAATGTCCGAATTCAAAAAAGAGAAAAAATTTGTTGAGTCGGACTTACGTTCGAGGTTTAGACCGAGATGAAGATGGGAAGATTTGGAGAGTATGTGGTCAGAGGTTGGCGATGTCGGCATTATATTTATGTGTATCTTCTAACATGTGTTATATCAGAAATTAATCGTTCGTTCAATTTTAATTTAAATATAATATTCATTCGTATACTTATTTTTTTTATATATCTATTTAATTTTTTTGTTATCTAATTTAATTTTAAAAACTATTTATTGATATTTACAACTGAATACATTATATACATGTAAATTTGAGGAACACGATTACAATGGCATGTCAGTAATATGTAAAGAACTACTCACTAGTAGCACTTCAATAAAAGTTATACATTAGAAGGTTCCTTGGCCATCTCCTTTTCAGAAGCCTCGGAGGATTACTGGGAATTGAGAGTGAGGCAAGTTAGGACACGAGTGGATTCGAGAGGGTATAGAGTTTACTATGAAAGTATTGGTATCTGGCTTAGGCTAAATCAGCAACTTAATAGATAATAAGATCTTTATGGATAAGCTTGTTTGTGAAATAATAAGGAGCATTGAGGATTTTAGAGATAATTTTGGATTGGAGACGAGAAGAATTCTAAGGTTTAGTGGACCCCAAAACTCTACTCCGTATGTCATGTAAGTAAGGTTTTTGTATTTTCTTAAAATATTTTATAATGTAAATTTGTATTGACTTAAATTTGTCTTGTTATATTTTTGAAAAATCACTAGGACAGACATGATTTTATTCTGACGTTCTCCCAAGATAATGTTTTCTTTCTGTTGTATCCTCCTAAACTGCTAATAATACACATTCGTTATTCCAGGCATGAGATGAGTTCTTGGAGGAAAACGTCCCTTGAACAGTAGCCATTACAGACTTAAGCGGTGGGAGGAAGTCATCTAGCGGGATTGGTAATTTGGAACTAATAACCGTGTGGTTTGAAAAGGTCTTAAACGATTACTGACATGCTTGGCCGACACCATTCCACATTCGATTAAAAAATAAAAAATAAATTAAACGAGTGTTATAATAATGCTTTCAAATTGCATTAAAAAGGTTTATCACAAAACAAGAAAATTTGGCCATGGAAAAATTAAAAAAAAAAATTATTTATTATTAAACTAAATAAGATTTAAATTGAACAAGGAATAATTTAATGGAATATGTTGCAACTCATTTCAAACTCCGATGACAGGTTTCCCCAACAGTTCGGGCGGAGAACCTTCGCAGCCCGAATATGGAAGTTGTTTTCAGGTTCGACTCGGACCTGGACACATGTCTACACACAATCCATTAGGCACCCTCGTACTCTGGGTCTATATACGGTTTTATTAGTTGTAAGCAGAGAAGTACTGTAATGTTTAAAATAAGTAAATATCTTAACTTTAATATAACAAGGGAATACACTTATATTCTGTTTAAAAAAAAGTTTATGTTCCTCATTGAAGACATAAACATAGCACACGTTATTAACATATTTGAGCACTAAGAATAAAAACCTCAATATCTCTCTGACTGAGGAAAACAATAGACCATGAATATAAATAAATAAATATGTATATATACATACATACATACATACATACATACACATATAGTATATTATTATTAGACTCAAATTTAAACATGAAAGTTATATTGGGTTGTCCGGAAATTAATGCAAGATTCCATGTTTAAACCAAAACCTAATATTGTAATTAAAGAGATTATTTATCTCTTTACCACAACCAAAACCTGATACATTACTTTTACTCTACGACGTAGTTTCGGCCCAATTGTCCTATTTAATAAGATCCCATTACCCAGATCTAAAACAGTAAGACATTTTAGTTTCATCTTGCAAGGAGATTTTTTGACTTGTAACTCACAGATTTGAATGCCGATTTTTGTATGGGTAGTAGGGACCTATAATAAAGCAAAACTAAAGTTATAGCCGCCAATAAGCATTGGGAGCCGAGAAAAAAAATAATATGAATATCACTATCACATTTTTTTTTCTCAGTTATCAGTCAAGATAGAGAAATAATTTTTTCACGTAAAATTTTGTATGCTATCTCTTTATCACTACGAAACCCTCACAAGTAATTTTGTTAATAATAATATCAGGTTTTGGTTTAAACATGAAATCCTGCATTAATTCCCGGACAACTCAATAAATAAATACATGTATAAGGCATCATATATTACTGATCAATATTATCGATCAATGTAAGTTCATTCATATTTTTAATATTAATATTATATAATATAAAAACCACACAGTCGGTGTTTATACAACAGGGATAAGCCAGCCTCGACGATGTGCATCCAACCGAAGTGATGAAGCCGTGTAGAAAGCGTGAAGGCCGAGCAGTGTAAGTTAAGCGACAATAGACCCTCATGGATTGCTAACCCCCACAATTTCCTACTCCATTGTGCTCTTATAAGAGAGCCAGGATGTTCTTCAGACCATCCTCGGGACCCAGGATGACCTCGAGACCATGTCCGAAAGGAGACTGCACGATCTTCAACTGAAAGTCCGGAGTCCATCAGCCTTCGGTAATGATGGAACAATTATGGTTCCATCATTGGTTAGCTTCGTCTTCCATCAATCTAGAAGCCAATGTCCGTAGATAATGGAAAAGGCACCTTATTGTTTCTTTTATTGTTTTGCCAATAGCAATTATTAGCGGATTTAAGACCACAGAATTCGTGAATACGCAACCACCGAATCTACAAGCCGTAATGAATACTAATGACATCGAGGAAGAGAGGGAGTACAGTAGCTCCTGTCTTGAAATTACAATAACAAATGAATGCCTCCGATGCAATCTAATTTGCTACTATCCGGCTCAGAGAAGTAATATTTCACGGCAGGGCTTATTTGAGAGGAAGAAACTTGGAGGGGTAACGCACCCCTCCATGAATTCACTGCATCTAGAAGGCGCTGGTCTATGCTATTCAATTATTACGTTAATTAAAATTATTTTGTAGGTTTATGGACAAAAATGATTTTAAAAAATGATAATGTTTTCTATATCTATACTATTATGTAAAAGGCAAGCCATTTTTCGTTTGTGATCACTAACCGCGAAAACTACGGAATCAATCTGTACCAAATTTAAACGATATCATTTTCATAGCTCAAGGAAAGTTTAGCAATAATAAAATTTTCTATTATATTGTCATCAAAAAAACGATAAATATGTGGTGCGCAGTGAAGTTTGATAATCGACCGATAGGTGGCGAATACCATCCGAGATTGGTTACAAAGGTACGGTGTTATATCGTTAGATATTTATGATAAAATTGTTAAAAAAAACATGTGGATCCCAGTGCAGTTTAAAAATCCACCGATATGTGGCCATTTTGCAACAGAGTTCGCAATTGTAAAACTATTAAACCTAATTGTAACAAATTTTAACTATATCTTCGTGGTTCTAGGAAGGTATATAATAATAAATGTTACTATAATAATAATTAAAATGTATAGTATTAAGTCACGGAAACGAGGTTTGTCAACTATCATATGCTTTTATGGTTAGAAATTAAAACACAACCATATGAATCGATTCAATTATTTCTGCCAAATGTCTAATTATGGTTTTAAGTACTCTTCAAACACCTCATCAATGCAATTTTAACCAGGTTAAAAATTACTGGCATGCGTAAAAGTATCGTTGAAGAAATAATGCTAAATTCCTTACTTCAATACATAATCTTTATCGATAAAAAAATATAATTCAATTATTAATTAAAATAATCAAAGTTCTTTAGTTATGAAAGCGGGCGAAGCCGCGACAGGGTATGCTAGTAACAATATATTTTTAAAAGTAGAATTAAAATTTTTACTGGTGTAAATATACTGACAAGCATAAAATTTTACTCAATTGATTTTTTTTTTAAAATTTTCTCGTCTTTAAGTTTCATCTCTTACTAGTTCAGAACAACTCTTTATATTTTACAGCTTGTAGCCCTCAAGACATTCAAATAGTGCTGAAGCAACGGTATCGTTTTAATCTGTGTTTATTATTCAGATTGTTACAAAATTAAACTATTTTCATCTAATCACTATTATTTACTTTATATAATATTAAAACTAAATATATGTATTTAGGAGTTACTGATCCGTACATTTTTAGCGGTTTCCGAAACGAATCGAGATCTCATTTCCAACCGCAGCTTATCGGTAAAAGCAGTCGTCCATGACACCTTTACATTTCTGCCGCTAACTTTCACGTTAGTTTTGCCAAAGCATTTCTTTACCACCTGACGGAAATGCAATGTTCACGCCCTATATAAATAATAACCGGTACAATATATTATGACCCATAAATCTAACCGACAATAAATAGTCATAAATAAGCAACGTTATTCGCTGTAGGGAAAATGCTATTAAAACCTCTGTATCATTGCTTACGTTGTTGTATTAACGTGAGCACTTTTTTTTTATTGATGTTAATCTTTTGCGGTCCTTTTACCAATGAATATGAATTTTAAAAAATGTTCAAGAACAACATACATACTGTACAGAGCATGTAGGATAGATAAGTATTTCAATATGTTTCTAAATAAAAATTAAAAAATCTATTAATATTAGCAGTCTATAATTTTTGAAGACTATTCAGCATTATTATTTATTTCTTGGTTGACCCACGGAATAAATATCGACTTTCCTACTCTGACTATAACAGTTAGGTAACTTTCACGATAACCCTTCCCTCTTGGCTTAATTTTAGAAAATAAATACACTAACGAACAAAAACAATATTACATTTACAATAGTTGTATTTAGTCCCTAAAGCAATGATACAATCATATATTTTTTTTTATCATGTTTATACTTTAATAATTTGTGTCGGTACATGAGCTAGGACTTGAAATCGGTGATTGTCTTGAATGAGTGGATAAGTCAAATTACCTTTACTATGAGTTAACTATTTAACTTCAAAACGGGATTTTTAACATATGCGCTATGGAAAATTAGTTTAGCTGTGATTCTTAATAAGGTAAGTGTAAATTTGGGCGCATATGGTATTTTTAAGGTAATTACAGGATTTAGGAACACCCAGCCTCTCTAAACTGGGTACACATAACTGGGGAAAACCTGGTGGTTGAGCGTGATTTCGGCCAAATCTTCTCATTTCACAACCGTTGCCCTAGTAACAGTACATCCTTACTTAAGTACTGAACCTTCATGGGCTCTGGTGATACAGGGTTACTTTTTAATTTTAGTAATAAAATAAAAAAAAATATTTTTTTTTCTTTTTCTTTTCTAGAGTATAATATTGTTAATACAGATAATACATAATATTGAATAATAGCTACTGTTGCTTCAAATATTATTAGTAATATTTGGATTATAATAATTGATGTTAGTAGATATTTCTCAACGTCTAACGATTTATTACTTAATAGTCTTATTAATAAATGTCCGGCGATTATATTTGCTGTAAATCGTACTGCAAGACTTTCTGGTCAGATAATGTTTCTAATGGTTTCAATTAATACTATAAAGGATGTAAGTAAGGCAGGCGTAACTCTTGGTACTAGGTGAGCGAATATTGAATTAGTGTTATAGCGCAGCCTCGTATTTTAAATAATCGTTAATAAATAATAATTCATTTAATTATATCCATTAATAATTACTGTATATCATATTATACAACTTATAAATATATTGGTTAGTAATAACTGCAGCTGCAACCTGACATCATCCTGCTTCGAAGCTGGCTAGTCAAGGTTTCTACAATTATTGATCCAAGTTGATCCATTATTTATGCAATATCCTCCAGGCTATTTTCTTGCTTAATATATTTACCAATTTATTCAGATGAGATAGTTATCGAGTACGTACGGACTCACTACCAACGATCCCACCATAATTTACAAGGGCACAGAAACAAACTACTAGAAGCAATGAATATCATCTATATACCTGATCAAGGGAATTGAAAAGAACGTGAATGAGATATTTACTTTCTTAACTTTTCTTTAGTAAATGAACGTTGAGAAAGGATTACCGCTGGGTATCGTTCTTAACTTTTAAAAATTTTTTTAATAAATCGTACCTCATGGATCAAACTTTATATGGTGGACTGAATGAATCTCGATATTTTTTCTCCGATTAAAATCAATTGATAACCTGTAGGATAAACCGTCTTTTCTGCTCTAGTTGGTTTACATACGGACGTTAGGTCCCAATTAACAAAAATCTAGTTTTATCAATATATTATTTAGTCGTAAACCTACGACTTCCTGTCCTACGGTATCCTTTAATGATATTCCACTAATCCCTGTTGAACAGATCCGCTACCTAGGACTCCAATTGGACAAACCTCTTACTTGGAATCCACATTCAAGAATAAAACGACAAGAAACTGCTAGTCGTTACAGATTACTTCAACATTTATTAGACAAACGTTTAAAACTCCCAATTAATTACAAAAGACTCATATACATGACTGTGATTAGACCTAATTGAACGAACGGAGTTGAGCTTTGGGGCTCCACAAAACCATCTAATTCACCTCGTACCCGATCCTTACAATCCAAAATCCTTCAAAAAATCCTGATTGCTCCTTACTTTGTCACCAATAAATCTATCCTTTCATCGAAAGTTCCATAACCACTCAAATCCCTTAATTTCTTAACTTGCTTCCCACACCATACCCGATAATCCTCCGAGGCGTCTGATAAGAAGATTGCCCAGAGACCTTCTAGTTTAGAAGTTTTATTGAAGTGCTACAGATGAGTAGTTCTTTTCAAGTTTTGTCATGTTATTGTTATAGTTAACAACACATTTACTTGATGTATATATTTTGTACAGTTGTAAATTTCAATAAATTGACATTTAAAAAAAAAAAATATATATACTTGATCCTATATTAATATCTTTATCATAAAGCGATTTCTGTGCTAAAGGATAAACAACACATCCTCAACTGTATCAAAAAGCAACCTCTTTCACATTTAAAAGTCCTATACAATGCTACGCCTTGTATTCGAGGTCCAATATGAAAAATAAAAAAGGGAGGCTAATCATTTACTTGCCCGCCATGCAAAGATGACTATAATTAAAGACAATTTTGTGAGGAATCCATCCGATCTAGGAGGCAACGAGTTAATTAAACAGAGTGGAGGAGAGGTGTGGTTTTAACAGCATTAACTTGTAAACGTGCTAGCTTACCACACTATTACAACTTCCAGGGCCCTTATTATCGCTCGTCTTGTTTTCTTTTAGACTCTGTCAAAGCCACTGATTACGGTGGGTACGTTGAAATTTGCCAGCGTGCGTCGCCACGATACGTATTCCCTATTGGGGTTTAATTTGGGATAAAAATGTAATTTACATCTATAAATTCGATTGTAATAATTATAACAGCAATGGGTAGTCATAAAACAATCCCCATTAATAAACATTAATGACATAAATCTTTTCCGGCGGCTGAAGAGTCACCGGATGAGGAACTTACTGCCATCTTGTTGATCGATATAAATGGAATAATCTCATTTGTTAAATGCGCATATTGCAACCAAAAAAATTAATTCAAATAAATACATACATTTTTGAAAATTGTTTATATACACTTACAACTGTCTACAATATATACATCAAGTAAATGTGTGGAATGTGAATACAAAGGCATTTCAATAACAAAGAGCTAATCATTTGTTACTTCACTTCAAGTTCCAGATTAGCAAGTCTCTTGGCCAGCTTCTTTTTAAACACCTTGGGAGGTTATCGGAAATGGAATGGGAAGCAAGCTGAAGAGCTAGTAAATTCCAGTGGTTATAGAGTTTACTATGAAAGGACAGGTATTGGCTAAGTCAGCAACATACGGAAAATAGAGGTCTTTATGGATAAGTTTATTTGTGACAAAGTAAGGAATTTTTAAAGAATTCTGGGTTGTAAGGATTGGATTCGAAATGAATTGGATAGGTTAAGCGGGGCCCCAGAAGTCAACGCCGTATGCCCAAAGGTCATGGCATGTAAATGAGTATTTTTTAATTAATCTGAAACTTTGAAAATTTGTCTAGTAAATGTAATGGAAAGTTGTTTCTGGTCGTTTTAGTCTTATTAGTGGATTGCAAGTAAGATGTTTGTTCAGATGGAGTCCTTGAAACCGTATCTGTTCACGGAAAATGGTGGAATATTATAAATGATCCTGCAAGACAAGAAGTTGTAGGTTACAAGGTTTTAAGGTAATTCGACGAAATTTGTTTGATCTCCTCCGATTCTGAAACCATTCTTTAAGATTTGTGATATTAGATTGCAGTGATTGCGATGCAATGAATGTATCATTATTGACTAATAAACATGTTTTATCGGCGTACGTGGCGAGGACGGTGCTAGGATCAAAATAAATATACGAATAAGAAAATAAAAGTCTAAATAATAAAAAAAAAAAAATTTAACCTAGATTTACTTTTAATAAGTAAATTATTGATTATCTTTGACTAGATCTTTATTAATTTTACATACATGGATATGTTACAAGTCTTCTTATCTTATTTATCTCCCCCTTTTTCCTTTTTCTTTTTTTTTCTTTTGTAAAAAAAATAGAATTGAAAAAAAAGTGAAGGACGAACAGCTAAGGTCACGTTTACTTTACCTTCATAGGAAATTGATTTGTTTCTCACATTTGGAAGGAAACAAAATCAGATCATGAATGTTAATTTAATGCAAATTCTGAAGCCAATTAAACGCACGAAACTCAAAATAAATTTTTGGGTCAATGAGCAGTTATAAATAATAACTTAACCGGTTATTAATTACTTAAGGAAAGAGAAATAAAAACAGGCGATTCCAGTGCAACCTCTTATTATCCCTGGAATATATTATCAACTAATGGACATAAATCGATGAATATTATTAATTATTCACATTAGGTGCTACCCGTGTAGCGATTTATTCAAGACAACTTTTTAGGAACTTGCTGGCACGCGATATTTTTTTGGTTTGAAGTTGTCCAGTAATAAACAGAACTATCAAGAGAGAATAAACATGACCATCTTATATATGCGGTCACAGGGAAAATGATGATTATGAAATCAAAACTTTTCAATGCAGAACTTTTCGAAGAAATCATTTTTGAACTATTAGACCAGTAAATTGAAAATGTAGAATTTTGTATTTTGAAAAAGTTTTATATGCAGTAAAATGGCCTGACTTTGCACCAAGTTCTCTAAAACGTTTCAGTCAAAGAAAAAGTGTTTTGTTGCCTAAATGATGGATATTTTATATTTCTTACTTCCTTACGTTATGAAGTAAGAAATATAACACTTTTTCTTTGACAAAACTTAAATACATTATTTATTGAGCTTGGTAAATTATCACAGCAACTAGTTTCCGACTTAAGTTACCTTCTGTGTCTACAAATACATGAATAATAAAATGTGAATAGGTTTATATAAATAGACCCAGATACGTAATCTTTTATCTATTTAGATTCTGATTCACATACTGGAATTCAAAAAGAGAGAGAGAGAGAGAGAGAGAGAGAGAGAGAGAGAGAGAGAGAGAGAGAGAGAGAGAGAGAGAGAGAGATTTTACTTTCTACTACCGTGTTATATTAAAAGGAGTTTAATTTTTTTAAATTTTAGCTTAAAGTTTTTTTTTTTAGCTTTTTTTTTTTTTTTTATTTTTTTTATTTTTTATACCCTATTCTTTTTATGCTAATTTAACACAAAATTTTACAGATTCTCCTCATTCTGTTTCTTTGCGTTTTATGGTCATATTTTATCTATCATAATTTTTTTTGTGGATTAATAGTGTCTTAAATATAACTAGGTGATAAAAATATTCTTTATAACTCTCAACAAAAAATTTTTTATATAAAATGAGTTACCGCCATTTAAATACTTTTTAACATAAATAAATCAGACAGGTTCTCAAAATAAACATAATAATGGATTAACATCCCTAAAACAGAGACAAGACCTCCAATGTGTCAACGGTATAACTTGAATTGTACTCGGCTTCCACCAGAATATCCAAGAGAACATATCGATTGTCAGTGCTTCTCTCTCAGTACTTCATTGTTTACAGTACATACCCGTTTAATAAATTCTATAAATTACATTATACAAAAAATAAATTATGTGTTGTTAAGTTGTATACGCTATTTACTCCATATGAGAGGAAATACAAACATGTACATAATGATATAATATACTCCAATTATTTAATATTTTAAGTTGAAATTATCAAAATATAACGGTAGTATCCTTTTTTATACGTTATGTAAATTTATTTCATGCTAAATAAATAAAATAAATAATAAATAAAATCTATGTAATCAAAATATTATTATTTACCAAAATAATATAAAGAATATATTTAATTTTTGGGAAATCTATACAAACAAAACGGCCACAGTGCAACAAAATCTAGTATACTACGTATCGCGATAATCGTTATGTCAGATAATTATACGGATTTTTCAAGGTAAAGGCCGGCTGGGTTCACTCAGCCTTGACTAATGACTCTCATTAGAAACTGCTTACATTCCTGACCACTCTATTTCTAATGAAGGAGAATCAGACGTTTGTTTCTCTAGACCAAGAGCTCTTAGGGAACTTATTTATTTATTTTCTAGTTAAGTATATACTGTTATATAAAAGGACAAACATTTTTCGTTCGTGATCAATTAAACCGAAAACAACTGAACAAATCTGTACCAAATTTTTAACATATCTTTATAGCTCCAGGAAGGTTTATCAATAATAAAATGCACTAATTTTCAATTAATGTGTTGTTAAAAATGCGATAATATGTGGTGCGACGTGATGTTTGAAAATTGAGAGAGGTGGCGAGCGCCATCCTACTCGGGTTTAGCGATAGTCGATAATTAGCACTATCGATAGGCCGATACTATCGGTTGAGAACTATCGATTGCTATCGATAGTTTTTTGATAGTTGCTTCCTTTTTTTTCCAAAGCCATTTAATAAAGAATTTTAACTAATTTCATTAAATTCAATTATCTATATACTATATGAAATTTGCAGGATTATAAATTATAAGATTATATCATAAAGATGAGAGAAAAAACTTATTTATTTGAATTTTAAAAAAGTATTTACAATTTAAATGGTTACAATAATAATGAACAAATCGAATCTTCAGAAAAGAAAAAATAACGAAAGAGTTAATTTCAAGAGTCAAGTGTGCTCCTTGAGCCTCATGTTTCCCGAAAGAAAAACTAGCATTTCTGCTTTCCTTTGGCTTAATATTTGAGAGAACCCTTGAGCTTCCGAATTAAATTTCAAAAGAGCTCAACACTGGACAGAGACAGATCAGTATAATTCCGAGAGTTTCAAAACTTGAAGGTAAAAAGATCTATCGATAGTCGACACTGTCGATAGGCATGACCTATCGATATATCGATAGTAACTATCGACTATCGCCCAACCCTACATCCTACATAACAGGTTACAATGGTACGGGCGTTATATATAGCTTGAAACTGATAATAAAATTTACTTCTTTCCAATTAAATTATTTAAAAGATTTAAATATGCGGTGCGACATGTGAAGTTTGAAATTTGACCGATATGTGATTAGCACAATTCTGCAATAGTGTTTACAATGATAAAACTACTAAACCAATCCGTGCCTAATTTTAACTACATCAAGTCCATAGTTTTAAGAAGGTTTACAACTATGAAGTTTATTTACAATTATAAACTATAACTATAATAATAATTGTATATAATAGTAATATATAGTGATGGAGAAATAGGTCACAAAAATGTATTTAGTAGTATTATTTATGTGAAACTATTTTTTATTTGCAGTTACATTAATTTTTTTTTTATATGTCTAAACCTTTCTTATTAATAGAATTTATTAATTTTTCACGCATCTACGCATCCATAGATATATCTATTATTACATTCCTAGTTAATTTTAATCGTCTGTTAGGTAGGGCACGTGGAGACCAGGTGGTGTTGCCATGGTTACGGGCAGCTGTAACCCTCCCCTAAATTTCCGCCCTTATAATCACACCCTATCCTGACCCCTATTTCAAACCAAGACCTGGTTCCAAAATATCACTCGCGTGTCACCATTGAATAACAAAAACAAAAAAAATTACTAAATCGTAATGCCGATACATCATCAGAGTTTAAAAATATAAATGAACAAGTGTTCAAAGATTGAATTAACACGTCGACTAACACGACCTTCGAAAGCATGTACAAGAACGGTGAATGTCTGAACAGAATGTTTTACAATCGTAATGTTAATTGCTCAACTGATTACTACTGCAAATATATTTACTGATAAACGTGCTATTTGCCTTATTCTTAAAAAAAATCTTGCATGCAAGAAATGCTGTATTAAAAGTGAAAAGCATGTTTTTAACATTTTGAAGTAATCATTAACTAGATTTGTGGGGTTATGTATTTATACTTTGTTCACAATAGAAGTATAAAATTCTACCTTATATATATATATATATATATATATATATATATATATATATATATATATATTTTTTTTTTTTGAAGAGAAAAGATTTGACCCTGGTTGGGATTTGAACCCAAGTCTCCACCTCTCTAGCGTGGTGCCTTATCCACTAGGCCACCGAGCTCGTATCCGAACCAGGGAAATCTTCTCTCTTCACTGAACTCTTCACTGATTTAAAAAATATTTAATAATCAAGAATCATTTCATATTTATATATATATATATATATATATATATATATATATATATATATATATATATATATATATATGTATATATATTTTATTGCCATCATATCCACTTGTAGTGATTTTAACAACAAAGAATTCAATTGATATTTAAATTATTATATCCGTCGTTTCAGACTACTATAACATTTAAAGAAAAACGTTCAAAGCTCCTAATTAATTACAAAAGACTCATATACATGACTGTGGTAAGAAATATTTGGACGTACGGAGTTGAACTTTGGGGCTCCACTAAACCATCCAGTTCATCTCGTATTCAATCCTTACAATCCAAAATCCTCCGTAAAATCCTCAATGGTTCTTACTTTGTCACCAATTGACTTATCCATAATGATCTTAATGTTCCTTATGTTGCTGATTTAACCCACACCAGATATCCTTTCATAGTAAGCACCATAACCACTCAAATACCCTAATTTCTCAACTTGCTTCCCTCACCATTCCTGATAATCCTCCGAGGCGTCTGAAACGAAGATGGCCTAGAACTTCTAGTGTAGAGGTTTTAATAAAGTGCTACTAATGAGTAGTTTATTTCAAGTTTTAACATGTTATTATAATCGTTGTCAATACATTTGTTTGATGTATATATTCTGTACAGTTGTCAATTTCAATAAACGTATATATATATATATATATATATATAGGTTATAGTATTAACGAAATTCACTATTATGTACTTCTTAAATAAGGAAAAAAAATATTAAAAAAAATTTGTTATATATAAATAGCGAAGAATTTCAAACATTAATGGTTCTCAATTAAAAAACGTACTCAATTAAAAAAAGGAAGTAACTAGGGTTTTGTAGTTTACAAAGAAAGAATAGTTATTTGGAGTTGTAGATTTTTGGAGTATGCATTCATTAAACACAGCAATTAAAAATAATATTTTAATTTATGCCTGAAATAAAATGGAATTAGGCTACCTATGATATGATCGGCATTATAAATTAAAATATTATTTTTTACAACTCTAAATAATTCTTAGTCAACTAATACCTCATCAAAACGAACAGTTATTTGGTTTCAGCCAAATCAGCAACAACCAACAAGACATTAGGATCTTTAAAAATGTTTATTTCTAAACAAGTGAGGAATATTGAAGGTTTCATTAAGATTTTAGATTTCAAAGATTGTGTAAGAGATAATCGATTATAGATCTTATCGATTAAGAGGCTGACGTTCATAACCATATGTCAGCAGTAGCAGTATGGCTGAATAAAACTTATTACGGCGGAACTCGATTGAAAGAAGCATGCTAAATCTAAAGAAAACATGAAAGTACTGCTAAGTAATGAAGGAGACTGGTTTAAAAAATATTATTTCCCAAGCTAAAGAAATAAAATGGAATTACGCTATCTAGTAAGAATGACAGATGGCAGATGGTCTTCTACAGTGGACCTATTGGGTTCCTTACAATATGAAGGGATGAGATATACAAAAGAGGCGATGGAGTAACTTCATGAAGGGTATAGCATACATATAGCAGACCAAATTGGATGAGGATATGCAAAGAAGAACCTGGAAAGAACTTTGGTACACCGAATTCCACTTTTCAGTAGAATTTGGTCTTCTGGAAGTAAGACCATTACCCCCTTTAGGGGAGGCCTACATGGAAAAATAATGAAACTTACAAATGAAAGATGCGAGAATAAATGCAACGCTTAAAATTCACTTTATTAATAAACCCTTTTCAGGGCTCAGTGTACTACCGTTCACCATAATTCGATAGATTGTCTGAAGGTGTCCCATCATTCAAAAACATTAAATGAGGTTTAAAAAAAAAATGTAATAAATGAAAGCAATTATTATTATTATTATTATTATTATGTTTTTAATACTAGCTGAAAGTACCCCGCTCCGCTACGGTTTAATATCATTAGGATGAAGACAACTTAAATTAGTAAAAGTTAGGCTTAACGTTGATAATTATTATTACTTAAATAAACCTGAACAATTCCATTCTTAGAATAATTTCAATAAGTAAATTTGACAATTTGCAAAAGTTAATTTTATATTATTTTAATAGCCCTCCAGTGAAGCTTCCGAGGCAGCACTACCATCTTACCCAGCTCTGATACCAGACCATCAGCTTTTCTTATGGCATACTTTAAGTGAATATAGTCTTAACTTCTCAACTTTTTTGAAGAAAGTTTAGTCAAAGGAAATAAGGTTCTTCACCTCCTCGCTCCACTAACATTTAGGCGTAAAAATCAGCTGCAGACACAGTTTTCTTAAGTGATGTATTGGAGTTTGAGTCACGCTGAGGGATGTTAATACTGTACTATTCTTCTCCATGGTAGAACATGATACGATGCTAAAGAGAATCATACACTTGGTAGAACTATTGATTCTTATCTGTTTTTTGTCCCTACATCGAACTGGCCTTACATGTCATCACCAGAGAACATAAGTCTTTTAAGCTCCTCTTTAACATAAGTCTCTTAATAGCTTCTCTTCACGAAACAACTCAAACTTGTAAGTTGTAAGTAACCTCTGCAGCTACCATGAGTTCACAGAAAGTACCAATATTATAAGGTTTCGACATCGATCGTATTTTTGTTTGTTTACAACTATAAGGAACTTAAACGGTGGTCAAAGTTTGCGGCTTAAAGATCTAACCTATTTTTTAACTTAGCTTATATCCAAATACCATATGATAATTAATCTTTTATTATTCACCCAATAAAAATTGAAATCGCATTTTTCGCAAATTAGCCGCGATCCAGGCCGATTTTTTAAAATTCCTTTCTTAGCGAGCACCTACGGCCCTAGACGAATCTACATATTAAATTTCATTCCAATCCGTTCGGTGGTTTCTGAGATTTCGTGTTAAGGGAGTGAGTGGTATTTGACAAATATATAATAGATTAGACCAATATAAATAAAAAAAAAAACGCGAATTTAAATGTTTCTAAATATGTATAATTGCCCTGAAAAGGGTTAAAAATGTAATGATTTTTTTTTTTTCCACTCTTTACAAATGACTTGTTTACGGTTATTTTATGTAAAATTTCTATCATTTTTAATTGTTTCGTTTTGATTTTTTTTTCCTTAGTACAAATAAAGGCATTATTATAATTTATTATGTTATAATAATAATAATAATATTTATTATTAAAAATAAATTTGACAATTTGCAAAAGTTAATTTTATATTATTTTAATAGCCCTCCAGTGAAGCTTCCGAGGCAGCACTACCATCTTACCCAGCTCTGATACCAGACCATCAGCTTTTCTTATGGCATACTTTAAGTGAATATAGTCTTAACTTCTCAACTTTTTTGAAGAAAGTTTAGTCAAAGGAAATAAGGTTCTTCACCTCCTCGCTCCACTAACATTTAGGCGTAAAAATCAGCTGCAGACACAGTTTTCTTAAGTGATGTATTGGAGTTTGAGTCACGCTGAGGGATGTTAATACTGTACTATTCTTCTTCATGGTAGAACATGATACGATGCTAAAGAGAATCATACACTTGGTAGAACTATTGATTCTTATCTGTTTTTTGTCCCTACATCGAACTGGCCTTACATGTCATCACCAGAGAACATAAGTCTTTTAAGCTCCTCTTTAACATAAGTCTCTTAATAGCTTCTCTTCACGAAACAACTCAAACTTGTAAGTTGTAAGTAACCTCTGCAGCTACCATGAGTTCACAGAAAGTACCAATATTATAAGGTTTCGACATCGATCGTATTTTTGTTTGTTTACAACTATAAGGAACTTAAACGGTGGTCAAAGTTTGCGGCTTAAAGATCTAACCTATTTTTTAACTTAGCTTATATCCAAATACCATATGATAATTAATCTTTTATTATTCACCCAATAAAAATTGAAATCGCATTTTTCGCAAATTAGCCGCGATCCAGGCCGATTTTTTAAAATTCCTTTCTTAGCGAGCACCTACGGCCCTAGACGAATCTACATATTAAATTTCATTCCAATCCGTTCGGTGGTTTCTGAGATTTCGTGTTAAGGGAGTGAGTGGTATTTGACAAATATATAATAGATTAGACCATATAAATAAAAAAAAAAAACAAAACGCGAATTTAAATGTTTCTAAATATGTATAATTGCCCTGAAAAGGGTTAAAAATGTAATGATTTTTTTTTTCCGCTCTTTACAAATGACTTGTTAACTGTTATTTTATGTAAAATTTCTTATTATTTTTGGTTGTTTCCTTTTGATTCTTTTTTTCCTTAGTACAAATTAAGGCATTATTATAATTTATTATGTTATAATAATAATAAATATTATTATTATTATTATAATCATTTACACTCTTGTACGGCCTAAATTACGCATGCCTTGTCCCTTACAAGATATTGAGCCACGATAATACAACTACACCTATCTCATATCTTTACAGCACTTTAGCTTTGTCGCACGTAAAGCAAAAAGTCCAGATCTTCGTGACTTGTTTGGGGTTCTAAGAACTAAGCGTTTGCTGTTCCCACCGTAGCAACTTCGCTGAGTAAGCTTTTGTCCGAGACGCGAGAGGGACGGATAGTTGCGAGTACAATGGGTCTAGAAAATAAACTTGACAGAGAGCCCGAGGGAGGTTTGTGACGAGGATTAAGTTTTATGGCAGCGGAAACAATCGCTAGGAGATGGATTCGTTCTGTCTTTGTTGCGGTTCTCTTTCCTTCCACATTCTCATAAAATATTATAGTCTAGTCTTAAAAACCTTTACTCTCTTTTAAAATAACTATTTTTGGTACATAAACACTGGTTGCAGTGATATTTAATCAATATAAATTTACTAGCAGACCCGTCGAAGAGTATGTAAAAACATAATTAGACATCCAATTCTGCAGAAATAATTTTATCGATCCATCTGGTTGGGTTTTTATTTAATTTTTATTTCTAACCATAAAAATATATGACTGTTTTTCAAACCTCGTTTCTGGCACTCAAGAACATACATTTGAATTATTATTATTATGATAGTAAAATTTATTATTATACACCTCTTCCTAGATCTACGTAGTTGTAGTCAAAATTTGGTAAAGTTGGGTTTAATAGTTTTATCATTGCGACCAAGCAGAATGGCCACATATCTGTCGATTTATAAACTGCACTGGTATCCAAATGTCGCTCCATATATTTATAGCTTCTTTAATAACAATTGAATTGAAAATAAGTAAATTTTATCATAAATTTCTAGCTCTATATAACACCGTATCTTTGTAACCTCTCTTTCGACTGGTGCTCGCCACCTATCGGTGGATTATCAAACTTCACTACTCACCACAAATTCATCGCTTTTTTATAGCAATATAATTAAAAATCTTTACATTTTAATATTGCTAAACCTTCCTTGAACTATGAAGATGATATGGTTAAAATTTGGTACAGATTAGTTCAGTACATTTCGCGGTTAGTCATCACACACGAAAAATGGCTTGACCTTCTATATAATAGTACAAATGAAAAATAATTATTATTATTTATATAGAATTATAAAAACATGTCACTGGCTTGTAATGCAACTACCCAACGCTAGCACAAGATCTCGAAGTCAGCATCTTTTCAGACACTTTATAGGATCACAAGGACTCAAGTGGTAAGTAGAGAAACTAGTGAGTAAGAGTGGTTTAAAGTGGTATTGAGTAGATATGAAATTTATTAAGAAATTATGGGTATCTGGTTTGGACCAAATCAACTGGGATGGGATATTATTTTCATTACAGATAAGTTATTATTTATATTGTAAAAAAAGTAAGAGCACTAAGGATTTTATTTTATTTTTCTCACACCCAGTGGAGATTCCTTTTGATCTGATATTTTGTGGTGACGAAGGAAATAAAATAATAAAAAAAAATAAATAATAATAATAATAATAACAAAAATTATCCAGGTCCTTATATGTCTTTTCTTGGATGGGAAATAAGAAGGGTGGTTTTGAAGTTCACTACAAAAGAATAGGTATCTGGTTTCAGCCAAATCAGCAACAACATACAAGACATTAGGATCTTTAAAAATAAGTTTATTTCTAAACAAGTGAGGAGTGTTCATAGTTATATAAATATTATTGATTTTAAGGATTGGATAAAAGATATTCGATTATAAATATTTAAAAAAAAAAAAAAATCATTGTTACGTTTTAGATATATATTAACGCAAACTCTCAACAAAATGAATTCACAACATAATAGGTCAACAGATCAGGAGATATATTTTATCGCTTAGAAAGGTTAAACCGATAAGATAATTTATAAACAATGAGATAATATTAATATGAAACGTCAACAATGCCCAAGCATTGTGATCACATAATGCTATTATTATAACCATATTTTAATCTATTATTAAATAGAAAAATAATGGAGTTCCATTATTATTATTTTTATTTTTTTTATGGCATTTGTTTACATAATCATTATACAACAGAATTTATTTAAATATTTCAAGTTCTTTTCTTTACGTATATTACGTACGAGACTCCTTACTTTTTATTCTATTTGTCTATTCAAAAAATGTCCTTCCTAGTTAGTTCTATCCTTGATTTTTTTTTGTCCTATTTTGATTGTTTGTTATGTAAATTTTATTGATTTGAATATTTCAATAGTATACAACAGAAACGTAACTAATCAGCTGGTGAATATGTTGTATTATTTTGCGAGAAATATATCACTTAAGTAAATATACTAATATTACTAAAGTAATAATATTGAATTAATGTATTTATTAATTATTCAATTATTTATATTCTTTTGGTTTAAATAATCTTATTTATTAGTTGAATTATTAATTTAAAAAAAATTATTGTTACATAATGTTTTGTATTATCATTTATTTAAAGATATTTACAACTCTATAAAATACGTCTAGTAAATATATTGGGGAGCTATTAAGATGAGTGGTTATGGAGTTTAGGAAGGAAGGATGTGTATCTGGTTTGGGCTAAATCAAATTGTAATGATTTTTATGGATGTCTGTTTGTGACATAATAAGGGCATTAAGATTTTTACTATAATAATCGGAGAATAGTGATACATATACATACTTATGTATTTCCATTTAGCAGATTTACGTGATACGTATTGTAGGATTGTAAATTTTTATGAATAAAAAAAAAAAAAGTGTATTTCCATATATTTTGGACTGAGTACTACAATAAGAAAACATTATGAGATAAGTATATGAATAAATTAAATTAATAAATAATGATTTTCTTTTCGTTTTGGATTTATTTTCTGAATGTATTTAACAACTATATCAGTTACGATTGCTAGTTATAACACTAAATATCTTCGTTTAACTATTCACGAAAATTATATTTAGTTTTCGGTGTTCGTAAGCAAGAGATATAAGGTAGTTAAATCAAATCGTAATGAACAGTAAATGGTAGTTCGAAAGGGTGATACTTTGAAAAACCATATTGTAAATTAAGCATGTAAATTTTAATTAAATTATCTTAAAAGTTTCTTAAATTTGAAATATTAGAATAATATAAATAGGTAATTGTGATTAAATTACTTTTCTATTAATAAAACATAAGAAAACTGTAACATTTCTGAGCATTCTCTCAGTATTTCCCAAAACGCCGATGTTGCATCTCCCTGTTTTTTGTAATTAATAAGAGATTTCAGTATCAATTTTAAAAATTATCACTATTCATGGTATACCATTCGAAAGGTGTTTGTTTGTAGTTTTTTTTTTTTGAGTAGTGCACTTTTCCAACATATGTAATGTTATTTGGGAAAAATGCGAACGAAATTTGAAACTTCCTATTTCTTATGTTTGGATCACAAAGTTAAATACAGGATGTGGCTATTTTGAAGGGAATCTTCTTTCTAATGAGCATATTGAAATTGCTTTAGCTTTAATAGTTCGAGAAATATAGACAATTATTTTTAAAAAAGTAGAAATTTCTTGAAAAAATATAAAATTAAAAATATGTACAAAACGTATGAGAATCGAGCTATAGTTTATAGGGATTTTTTGTTGTAAATGATGCCTAGAATCGCCTTTCGAAGTTACTGCAGTCTTATGCTGAACACCCTGTATATATAAAATCTACATAAAAGAATAATTCAACACAAATATGACTGCAAGAAGATTAGTAAAACGAATAAAAATAAAACAGCATTTTTGGATCATGCACAAAATTTAAACCATCAATTTGGTTTTGAAAATTTAGAAATATTAAACCACAAGAGAAAAACAAATAATAGAAAAATTAAGGAGGCAATTTATATTAATAAAACAATAAATTAGAAAACAGACAGAAAAAATAGGGACCATATTTGCAAACATACACAAATGGAAAATATAGAATAGACCCTTGAACCCTAATAGGTAGAGTAAATGTAACAGTTTTAGATGGACAAGGTGAGTTAACGCCAAAAGAAAGAAGAGGTGAATTATATTGGTTTCATTGATGTTTTGTTATTAAAGTTAATTCATTTAGATTTGTATTTTTTAAATAACAAGCCCCGGGACATGTAACTACATTTTAGTGAAGATAAATAGAAATATGAGGAGTTAAACTAAAATAAAGTGTATCTGAAAATAAAGTAAACATATTACATTTTAATGTTGTAATCTTTTAACGAGATTTTCTTTAAAACTGAAGATGAATTGATGTAAAAAAAAAAAAAAAAAAAAAAAAAAAAAAAAAAAAAATGTAAATAGCCGTTATAGTTTGTTTTTTTTAAATGTAATTTTTATAATACAAAGAATAAGACTCAAATCTACAGTACAATTTACTTAAATGATGTCAGAACTTTTTTTAAACTGTTATAAATGAGCGATTGCATAGTAATTATCAGATTGATGAGCGAGACGTTTTTAAGATGCCAAAACGCTGACATTAAATGCGATGACTTACGACAGCTCGGAGTTCGGCGAACCGACATCAGAGAACAATCAAATATCTCTTGCTGAATAAGCACGTAATGCTGGAGGCTCAGCGTTTGTCTGTCACTGGAGCCTCCAGTCGAATAATAACTCGTTCTAAATTATATCTGAGAGAGGGCTGTGTATCTGGTCTTAATAACGCTTAAATACTAGTTGGAGCTTCGGGCTGTCAGGTTTTAAAATTGATGGCAGTGCGTCTAAATAACTGGATCGATAACGAGGATAACAATAAATCGTAACACGCATTTTGTTTACATCGGAAGAGATGATAAAAAAGTAAGGATTAAATAAAAAATTTAATCGAGAATGCACAAACAACTGCTGTAATCTAGATCAAACAATCTGACCAAGACGGAAAGAGTCTACCGTTGAGCTGATCCCACCAGAAGATTGTGTATTATGTTCGTCTAAAACCATCAATCATGATTGGATTCATTCTCTATTGACAGTTCTTAATCTATTTCATTCAGGGTAATATTATTCTCACAATCAGAAACATTATTGTAATATTACCGGTGGAAGCAACAATATTAGTCTTTGCCAAAGAGAATTTTTAACATTGTAAACTAATCTCCGAATTCAAAAATTTAGATAGAACTGACTAACTATTCATCAATCCTAATTACAAGGAAAAAAAATTAGAAATAATATTAATTGCGTAATTATATTAAATCCAGGTTTTTATAATATATTTTACGACTCTAGTTTATTTCAATGCACTTGAGTTTACTTAAGGGCCGAGAAAGGACCAGGGTATATTTAGAAAGTTAATTTTACTTTGACGAAAATAGCTTTTGTACTTTCCTTTGAAGATATTCTGAAGTACTCGGTATCCCACCGTCTTTCAAACGTTGCAACACACCCGGCCCTTACTCTGTTAATTGCTAAGAAGTGTAAAATAAGAATGCTTCTGATTAGAGGTAAAATAGTGGGTAAGCCTGTGACGTGGCATGCTGGAGACGAGCAAGTTGTTTGAGCGTAAAACATCATGGCCATCAAAACTCGTTTACTTCGTTACTTTATAGTAAATACTCTATACTTTTATAATCAAAATAGAAAAAAAACAAAAAAACATTGATTTATAGATGAACCGACAGTGCCCAAGGCAAGAACAGAAACCGCAGCCCACAGGGGATGGCCAGAACAGCAGGAGCAAGTATCACAAGATGGTGATTATTGTTGTAACATTTTGATACGCTCTAGCTCAGTTGGCGTTGCTCAGATCGTAAATTTGTCAAATGTTTTCTGATCAGAAATTTAATGGAGAATATTATTTGTTCTATAACATTTGTCGCTAGGACCTACCGTTTAGCAGGTATATTGGTTTGAATAAAAAAAGTCACTGTAAAGTTTTCTCCACGCTCAACAAAAATGTAACATTTTGACATGCTCTACCCTCTTGGTGTTGCTCGGATTAAAAATTTGTCTGATGTTTTCTTATCAAAATTTTAATGGAGAATATAATTTGTTATATAACATTTTTCGCTAGGACCTACCGTTTAGGAGCTGTATTGGTTTGAATAAAAAAAATCTCGTTTTAATCGCTTTTTTGTCCTAACTTTGTTTATTACGAATAATCATCAATAGATAATTTAAGTAATTTGATCCTTTTAAATCTAAAATGTAAATTGGAAAAAGCAGTAGATTGTAAATAAATATATCCTTGATCTATAGTTTTTCCCAGTCAGGGAGATTTTCCTATTTTTTGCTACACTTATAAATGTATTATTTTCCTTTATTCAGTTCTATCAACGGATAATCTTTCTATAAGATCTAGGCATGAATTTAATTATTAATCAGCTATTTCACAAGTGTTTTAATCAAGTTTTGAATATCAATAAATAAACAATAATACATCTACTCTCCTACAATTATGCGGATTCCCAGAAAGATCTGATCGCATTTTCTTTTTTTTTCCCTAAGCAGACAAGAGTCGAAGACAAAAATAACCAACGATAATGGTTGCCCTAAGAATTGTGGGGCAGGATGGCAAGAATATGGATGGCTGGTCCCCAAAACCAGGCATTAGAGAATATTTTTTACTCCCAAGTCCGGCTGAGGTCTGCCTGTAATTTGGGGTTCGAAGATTTATAGTCGACCTGGTCCCGAACGGATAAGGTGCTTGTCTTTCATCGGAACTATTTCTCTGCACTATTGGACTAATTAAATATTTTCTTTTATGTTTTTTGGAAAATAACAGCTCTCGTGTGGTATCAGTGTCTAGTCGGATCAATAACCAAAAAGTATTATTAGACCAAAATTTCACAGAAGGGTGAACTATAAAATCAGTCCATAGACTGCAGGTGGATCGACTAAAATTTTAACAAATGAAGTGAAAAAGCCCTATATGTTTCAGTTCAAGCAGAATTTTCATTGGGAAAAAGTCAATTCAAATTATTGCCATAATTGTAAAATAATCTTTTCCTCGCTCTCCTCTTAAAAAGTGATGTCTCACTTTTGACATCATTAAGGATTGGTATCGTAAGAAAAATATCGATATTCCAAATCGACGATTTTTTGAACACTGAATATCGAGACACGATATATCTGTGAACAAAAATATCGATATATATACATATATAAATAAAAGTGTTTTATAAATTAAAATTTTTTAATTTCCATTTCCAAATGTGAGAAAGGTTATCAGAAGTTAACAACGTCGCTTTCAAAATTGATTTAGTGTTTTCAATTTTGGTATATAGAGGTATTTTTTTCAATATCGTTACCTTAATTTATTTCACAACATAAATCGGAAGGAAATTATTTCTAATATTTAAAATTTAAACATAGTTTATTATGAATTAGACAGTAGGCACATATATATAGTCAGATATCAATATTTTGTGGTCAACTATATAATTCCTACATATGGTCATCTGTGGAATATAGGAAAAGTAACTATCCCAAAATGTTTCTATTTAATTTATTCCTTGTGGGTTACGGTTTGTCCTGCTCTAGAAAATAATCGTGCTTTGGGTCCTGAAATGTGAACAGTAGCAACTTATTTTCTAACAACCAACATAAAAACGGAAAAGATACGGTTTTATAACTTCTTTTTTTTAAATTTATATAATATAGAGAAACGATACATCGTAGGATACGTATCGATATATCGAAAGAAAAAAATATTGGATTATAGTAAAAAAGATCTTGTTTGTTGACATTTTGTTTTAGCATTTTTGCGCACAATGTTAGTTCTTTATGAACTTTCGATATAATAATGAATTATTTATAAACATTACTATCTGATACTTTTTATTTACATACTGAAACCTATTGATGAGATAACCTGGTTTTTGAGGTCATTGATACTAAAACGTTTATTCATTTGACGCCGTGTGCAAGACAGCATTGAGTTAAATAGATAAATAAAATATAAAAAGATCCGACTAACTGACTGGAGAAACTTATTTATTTACATATATATCGTATTTGAAACAAAATTCTTAATTCTAGAAGAACTAAACATAAACTGGCAAATGACTAAAATTCATCCGTTCGCACAATAAAATATTCTACATAGATATGGCTTCTTGAATATTTTTTAACACATTCTACTAAACTGCTTAATGGACACTTTAAAATCAATTAGTTAATAATATGAAATTCATATTTTCAATAACCTGGAAATACGATATTAATCCCCATGATTTTAAAACGCAAAAGTAAAATAACCAGTAACATGTTTAAAATACATTTTAAAAAAAATAATAGACTAAAACAAAGAATTTTTGCCGGTATAAAAATGGAACAACTGTACACACTTAGTTACACGTTACATAACCTTCACTGTGTATACAAAAGAAAAAAAAATTACAACCGACGAATGTTATTGTCGTGTTTAAAAGTAGGGTAACAAATCTGCGTAAAAGTAAAAAAAAGTTAGTTCATTATTTTCTCCACTTTCATATTATTTTAAAAGTAAACGTTCAGAATATTTTCAATAATGCGTTGTAAATAATTAAATATTCAAATGAAACTATATTTTAATCAAGCGACATCAAAAACTGCCTATATATAACTCTGCAATGACTAATGTTTACAGAAAAAAAAAATAGTTCTGTAATTATTTACAAAGTGAATTTAATTAGCTCCACATATCTCAGGCAACTAATCAGGGGAACAATATGACGTAATGGCATATATTTTCAACACGAAGATATATATATAAAACTGAATATATTCATAAGATGAGACATATATGGTAAAGCATTGACAGATAAGAGGTCAACATATTCCCTAACAGGGATAAAGCCATCACTCATGTATTGCGCTAGGTCTGATAAATTATTAACTACTGGCAATTTATTTTCCCTAATACATAGCTGCTTATTATGTTCACATAAAATCAGTTCATTACAGTAACATGATTTCATAATTGTTAATCATTTTTCTTCGGTAACTATTTATTACAATATATACAACAAATAAATTTGAGAAAAATGTTTATAATGATATATTAAAAACTTGTGATGAACCACTCGCTAGTAGCACTTCAAAAAAAAGTTTAACATTAGAAGGTCTTTTGGCCGTCTTCTTTTCAGACGCTTCGGAAGGTTATCGGGAATCGAATGCCAAGTTGAGAGACTAGTGGATTCTAGTGGGTAAGAATTTATCTATGAAAGGATAGGTATCTAGCTTGGGCCAAATCAGCAACATACAGAACATTAATATCTTTATGGATAAGTTTGTTTGTGACATGAAAAGGAGCATTAAGGATTTTACGAAGGACTTTGGGTTGTATAGATTGGATAAGAAAAAAATTGGAAGGCTTAGTGGAGTCCCAAAGCTAACCTCCGTATATCCAAATAGGTCAAACAACTGTCATGTAAATGAGTCTTTTACATTATTGGAAGCTCTGAACGTTTGTCTAGCAAATGTTGGAATAGTCTATAGTGACGAGCAGTTTCTTTTCGTTTTAGTCTTTTATTATTATTAAATTTCTATTTAAGTGATTCTGTATAACTGTGATAAACCATGCATTCTCTCCATAAAAAAAGAGAAAACACTGTAAAAAAATTTGTTAAGTATACTAGTCATATAATTTTATTATCAGTCATATTTTCACCTATATACAAGAAAATACAATGAATAGAAAAGACGCAGTAAAAGATACATGAGGTAAACAGGTGTGAGGTAAAAAAATAATTATTATTAGCACGGTTAAGTAAGACTATTATAACTAACTATACGTTAGTTCTCAAACAAGCACCGTTAATCAAAATAAAGTAACAATTTTGTATTGATTTTTGAAAGAATTTTAGAAGTCAAATTCAACCATTTTAGTGTTTTTAAGTGCATTCCGGAACTGATAAATTAAAAAAAAAAATCTTACTACCTTAAAAAGATGTAGGTTGTTGGGGTTCGGAAACAGTTTCCGATTTCAACTCTCGCTGAAACCCTGATGAAGGCTTGTTTAATGCAAGTTGAAACGTCGGCATTATATAATTTTTTTTTTTAATAAACACTTATTGAAATTTACAATTGTACAAAATATATACATTAAGTAAATGTACTGACAACGATTACAATAACATGTTAAAACTTGAAAACAACTACTGATCAGTAGCACAATAAAAATTCTATACTAGGTCTCTTGGCCATCTTCGTTTCAGACGCCTCGGAGGATTGTCGGGAATGGAGTGGGAAGCAAGTTGTGAAACTAGTGGATTTGAGTGATTATGGAGCTTATTTTGGATTGTAAGGATTGAATACGAGATGAATTGAATGGTTTAGTGGAGCTCCAAAGCTTAACTCTATATGTCCAAATAGGTCTAATCGCAGTCATGTATATGAGTCTTTTGTAGTTAATTGGGAGCTTTGAACGTTTGTCTAGTAGATGTTGAAGAAGTCTGTAATGACGGGCAGTTTCTTGTCGTCCGGAATATCGAATGTTAAAATAATTAACAAGGGTATGACAATATGGGAGTCAAACAATCTTCTTTTTGGTTAAAATCCTGGGGATTCGGGCGCTAAATTTGGTTTTCTAGGCGTTATTTTTCGAAATACCCTTACGCAGATGTCTAACAAAGACGATACAATAACGAGAATCTGAGGCTAAGCTTCTATATTATCGTTGCTACCAGATGGCTACGAGCAATTGCGGTTAACCACAAAAGCATGTGGCGGCCACCTGTGTGGCTAGATACAACAGTCTAGGAATAATCTGTCTGCGTCCGTGGCAGCTCTAGGAATGTAGTTTAAAAAAATACTAGAACGTCTAGCTTATCTAGAATCATTTTATGGGGAATCGATCAGTAATGGCGATGAATCATAGGATTCTCAGATGTTACATTCATAAGAGAAATATGAGAAGCAGGATGATGGATCTAAAATGTGTAGGGATGGGTATCGATACAGGATATTAAAAATGTCGATTATTTTCTACGACAATCCGATATATCATGTGTTCTATATTATAAATAAGCATGCAATTATATATATATATATATATATATATATATATATATATATATATATATATATATATATATATATATATATATATATTTAAAAATTAGGTAACAGAACTTTATGTGCTTTCTTTAACTGTTCCAGTGGAGAAAATACTGAGAAATCCTGTATTGCTGGCTGGAGTTGGAGGCAGCTATTCCAATTTTATGTAGGTTGTTTGGAAATATGTTGCTACTTTTGCTGTAACCCCAACGAAACGATTATTTTCCAAAGCAGGGCAAACAATAAATAATTGAGATGATGAATTAATGAATGAATAAATTGACAACTTTTGCGAAATTTGCTTCTCCTACAATCCATTGATGACGATATGTGGGAGTAAAAGTATATGTTCCTATTGCTATGGAATTGTTTGATTCATAATAAACTACTTTTAATTTTTTTTTTAAACACAAAACTAAAATGAAAACTGCCCGTCGTTACAGACTACTTCAACATTTACTAGAAAAACGTTCAAAGCTCCCAATTAATTGCTAAAGACTCGTATACATGACTGCGATTAGACCTATTTAGACATATGGAGTTAAGCTTTGGGGCTCCACTAAACCATCCAATTCATCTCGTATCCAATCCTTACAATCCAAAATCCTTTGAAAAATCCTCAATGTTCCTTACTTTGTCACTAATAAACTTATCCATCTTAATCTTAATGTTCTATGTCTACTTAACGTAAATATTTTGTACAGTTGTAAATTTCAATAAATAAATATAAAAAAAAATAAATTAAAAAAAATTAAAGATTAGAAATGATTTTGGACTTTTTTAAGTAGCCGGACCTAACAATATAGTAAAATAAACCGGAATATATATTGTAAAGTGGTAGGTATATATAAAATGGCATTTCAAAAAAAATCTTCATTCAAAATTTTTAAAAATCTTATATAATATCGATATTTTTTAAACAATACCCATCCCTATTAATGAGTGATAAATTATTAGTGAGATATGAGAAAAAAAGCCAACGGTTCAAGGTAATTCAATTTCTTTAAGATATATAAGATATTAAAAAACAGTAAACAATACAGGAACATAAATTGAAAACAACAGCAACAAACAAAACCATATTTAAATCAGTAAAAAAAAGAACCGTAGAACTCTTTGAACACACATCAAGTAACTGATCCCATTAAGATACTAAACGAAAAAAAAAAGTTATAATAGAAATAACGGAACGGAGTTCGGTTGTAGCTCCTTCACTCACCTCCTACGTAAAGTTTCTCGCCCACAAAACTCATCAGCACTTATTTCCTCCAGGTACTTCCAGAAGCGTTACCCTAAGGTTAGGAGGCTTTCAGGTTCTTGTTTTTAAGAACGATTTTTATGGTAAACATTCCCGAGTGTTGAAAGAAGAACTCAAGAGTAGAAATCCTAGTGGTTCTGTAATTGACTGGAAGAAAAAAGTGAGGACGGTTGATTCCAGGAACGAGATGAGCTACTTGGAACTGATAACAGGAAACTTCTGGGAACGATTAAAGTACTCTGTAATCATAAAATACGTCTCTCGCACGAAAGCCACGTGGCGCGTTATTCGTGTGTGGGTTTCATGGTATTTTCGACGGTTCGTTCTTATTGGGTTCATTACTTGTTATATTTACACGATTTGAATACTCCGAATTTTTTTAATTTTCAGGAAATTTAGTGTTATAACTAGAGACCGGTTTTTTGTGTTATTGTACATTTAGTTTACTGTAGTTTAGCGCTCTCTAACCCAAGTAGTTATCTCATTTATAACCTAAGGATTCTTATTCTTAAATTTTATTTTGCACGAATTAGGGTTTTACTGCACGAAATTGCACAATTGAACCAAATTCATCTAATTTTATTCACTTAACCATTTATTTTTAAAAATGTTACTAACAATTATTAGGCAACATTTATAACAATTATTTATATTAAATAGGTTAATTAGTTTTAAATTGGAAGTAAAAAGTCGCTTAAATCAAATGTATTTGTGACCTACTACTTTTAAATGATCGTATTGAATTAGGAGCTTTGGGGATTTAGGCAAACATTGAGAATCGACGTACTTCCTAGAACTAGACGTTTCCTCAGAAAATTTTACTCCCCGCTTCCAATTTCATTCCCCACTTCTGATTTAGCACAAAGGGCTAGTTGTTGACAAGATTTTAAACTATCAACTTTGAAAATGCCAAAAACGTCTGCGAGCGTTTCTACAAAATTGAAACAATGGACCAATGAATATCCTGAGCTGATATTTGTTTGAAACTCTCGAAGAAAGCTTAAAACGAATTGAAATTGAAAAGGGAAGATGTTTGTTTTCAAAATTCGAGTAAATCATTGAGAAAAACTACGGTTACATTTGTTAAAAAAAATTAAATTATTGTATCAACGTAAAGGAAATAGAAGCTGATATTCTGGATCCATCCACAATCGCATGCTACAAAAATTGTCCTGTTACGTCCATAGATGTAGAACGTTCCTTTTCTTTGCTAAAGAACATTTTACCAAGTGACAGGTGGCATAATGTTACTGAGAAATATTTTGAAATTAATAATGTCGTAAATTTTCACGAAACTTTAAAAAACTAATTTATTTTTAAAAAAATATTTAATTATATTATGTTTCCACGTAAAAGGAAATTCCAATAAAGATATTTTATATTTCTTTTAATTAACAATTTTTTTCATCTCCTTTTTATCCCAAATTATAAAGTATTTTAGACTGAATTAACTCTGAAACGAAATGTTTGTCGAAATGTCCTTAAGTTTATTCAAGGCTGGTTAAGTTTTGCATATTTGTGTAAATAAATGGAATGCTGCATGTATTAAGTTTTTTTACTGCACGATTTTGCATGTTTTGAGTTTTTAACTGCACATTTACTGATTTTTTACTGCACAAAAATCCGGACTATAGTTATAACGTCATAACTTATGATAAGGCAGCGTCTTTGAATATGAAATATGGCGACCCAAAGTTGCTTTATGTACTTCATGTTCATGTCTTAACTAAGGACACCTTATTATTGGTTTAGAAGAAAGTATAAAGTATAAGCAAGAAAATTTCTCCTTATTTGGAAAAACAATAGATCACAACACAACAATGTCAATCCATATATGTACATAAAATAGGACTTTTGAACCTACGAGTGGTTGATCAATGGTTGATTGTGTTTCAAAGTAGTTCTCAGCTTTTTCCTTCTTTTGACCAATCTAAATTTTATAATTAAAGGTATCAAATTAAATAAATTAATTAAATTTTAATTAAATTTATAATTAATGGTTATCTGAAATAAACAAAGTGAATTATCTGAAAACAGTGGTTTCAAACATGGCTTTTTTCATTCAAATCAGTATAGTTCCTTAACGGTAGGTCCTAGCTACATTTATATAACAGCAAATACTTTCCCGATACAAGCATAATATTCCCGATTAGGAAAGTCGGCTAATTTTCGATTCGAGCAATACCAACAGAGCTAGAGAGAGTCAAAAAAGCCTCAACACTTAAAAAATGTTGGAAGAACATAACTTTTTTCATTCAAACCAATACAGCTTCCAAACGGTAGGTCGGAGCTTCAAATGATTCAGGTATAATAAAATATTCTGAATAAAAATCTGATACGGAAACTGTCGTCAAGCTGGAGAGCGTTGACCCCCCAGGCATTAGACATAACCATTTCAAAAACGATCATTTTTCTTCCTTCAATTATGTATTTATGCCTGTAAATTACTATTGTCAGAATATAAAGCGATAATCTGCAATTTGTATAAAAACTAATGTACCCATACACTGATAAATACAATCATAGACCAGCAGACCTGTTCCTAGTTTTAGTTCATTTCAAGATTAAAATCAAATTCCTAAAAAGATTCCTCCCAATAAATTTCCTCCAATGTGTAAGGCATGTGGACTGTAACCTCTGATTCTTTATCCATCATATTTATTAATGAAGCTTTGGCGAAGGTTTCCTGCGTTTTAAACTATTCTGGATGAAAGGTAATGGTACTTGGAAATGAAGAAAGGAAAATCATTGATTAAGTGGAAGATTATCAACGCTATTCCATGTCTCAGGAATAGGTGGGATACAGATGGATACATAGAAACGGAACTGAGAAGGGCAAATAGACAAAATAAAACAAAGATCAGGAAGGCGTAGGAAATATAACTGTTAATGAGTGTGAGAATGCTCACGTGAATATAAAAGTTGACTCATTCATTCATGGGAAACTACGTAATAATACGAGGTCATTTGAATGGATTCATGGTTTATAGCAGCTCCGCTGAACTTATACTAGGAATCTTTCATATAATTTTCGATTCATATGATGCGATACTGTTTTTCGCATTTGTTTGTTTTGTAATTATAATGGATATAGAATATTTCGGTTCTTAGAGCATCGCCAATAATGAGGATGGTAGAGCAAGGAAATAAATTTTCTTGACAAACATTCTGTCATATTATATGGAATATTGCACGTATAACCCTAAACAATAATAAACGACATTGCAGGATGAGGGAGCTCCTAGACTAACAATAAATAAAAAATAAAGTAAGATAGGGTATCAGACACTACGCATTTTCACTTTTCATTAAATTGACTGATTATCAGTATTTGAATTGTCTGGAGTGAACAAAGATAAAGTTTAAATAATATACATACATATATTTTTTAAAATTAAAGGTAATAAATCAGAAATTTTGATATGTTTAAATACAATAGAACCTCAAAGATAGCGGTATTTGACAGAGAAGGGCAACAGAAACCCGATCAATCACAATTTAGTTTCTCCTGTCAAACACCCGTTATGATACGGGGGGGGGGGCGTTTCACCTCCCACGAAATATAGAGAGCGATTGGCAGGTAATTTGCAAAACATGAGGAAATATCAACATAAATTAATCAATAATAAATAATGAATTAAAAAAAAAAATTATTATCATTGAAAAATGTCAAAATTTAAAACGAATAGGTAGATCTTGCCAGGGACGTATGTTTTTTTATAGGCCAGATTTGAATTGTATTTAAGGAGTAATAATTCAATATTCCAGTAGTAGTTATGAACCATATTTAAATTTGTTTATTAAGCAAACAATAAAATGAAATTCAAAGTCAGTATCCTTTAATAACATTTCACTGATCCTTGCTGAACAGACCCGCTACCTAGGGCTCCAACTAGACAAACGTTTAACTTGGAATCCTCATACTAGACTAAAACGACAGGAAACTGCTCGTCGTTTTCGACTTCTTCAACATTCACTAGGCAGATGTTTAAACCTTACGATTAATTAAAAGAGGCTCGTTTACATGACAGTTATTCGACCTATTTAGACATATAGAGTTGAGCTTTGTCTTGAGAAGCAATTTTAACATTAGTGACGTGTCCATACATGTGTCGCTGCTATTCAAGTGTCAAAACAGTTGATGATAAAGATCTGCTGTCATGAAAACAGCTCTTCCAGAGCAGACAAATCTACTCTATTTTTTGTAGCGGTAAGGCACCGGAATATATGACGGTTCTCAAGACAAGACGCTATTTCTACATAAGAATGTGAAACTGGAACTCTGAGACGGTGTAATTTAACATCGCGTAACTTAATATCTTGACGGAATCTGAAACTGAGAGAAAGGATCTTTCCTGTTGCGCGGTGCGATATATGGGAACCTAAGGTCGTTGCAATATACAACGCCTGGGGGTAATGTGACAGTATGGGAATAGAGATTAATAATCTCACGGAGTATCTGGGATGTCTATAATAAAGCTAATTCCATAGTTAATAGTAATTGACTATTTTAAGCAGTATTTTTTATTTTATTTTATTTATAAGGATAGTGAAACAAAATGGAAAATATCCCCGGCACTATTGAGACGACGAGGCTCAAATGGTTTAGGAATGTAATGAGGATGGGAAAGGGAACGTGGAAAAGAATTTTGAAATAGAGCCCGAAAAGAAAACGGAAGGTCGCCCTAGAATACGTTGATTTGAGGGCATCAAGAATGCATAAGGGAGACAGGTTACACAGAAGAAGATGGAAAGTACTTATCCTTGGCGAAGACATATGTCACAGAGCTGTAAAAAGTCTATAATAAAAAATGTTTTTTTTCCCAAAACTTTTATCCGGTAGAAATATTAGTAGTATTGAACAATGCATAGATGAACGTTGTAAACAGAATATCCTTATTTTGGGGGGGCACAATTATTACTACTAATAGTTAACAACTATTAAGAATATAAGTTGTTTATAGCTCTGAAGAAGGCTTGCAAAACAGGCCAAAACACCTGAACTAAAAGTTTATTTCAAGACGGATGAGTTTTTTCAACCATTTTTGACTGCCTCCTAGATTTCTTTCACTATAAAATTCTGTAGCCGTCTATGTTTTCTCTTTATATAGAATAATTAATTAAAAGATGTGTAGTTAAATTGAGTAAGAAAACATTTTCTTGATCTTTTTTTTCTGGATGAATAGTATAAGCCGGTAAAATTTTTCCATTATATTATATATTAAATCTATTTCAAGTTTAGCCATAAACGCCATACTAGTCTAAAATTTCTTTAAATTTTGCGTTTTCATGAAGAAAAGATGCTGGAGCCTGATGTATTATTTATCAAATACACGCCTCTTCCATATAGTTACTATAGAAGGGGAAACAAAAAAAAAAAGAGTAATGATTCAAGTCAAACCATCGTCTGCTAGCTATGGATTATCGATAAACGAAAGTTTCTGTGATCTACTTATACTGTAGGCACGATGACGCAACAAGGATGCCTTTGTATACCCCACGGAGGGTGCCTCTGTGAATATCGACTTCCGCACGGACGATTTGTTCCGCTGATGAAATTGGGTTCGAGCTTGCACCGCATGCCCATACAGTGCATAAGGGATGACGAAACTTAAGGTAAGTTTGCATAATATCAACGGGTAAGACCGAAATGCCAGATCTACATACAATAGAATTATTCCACGTCTTGGCACCATGAAGTATGGAGGGTGTGTACTCGCAATCGTAATTCTTGGAAAACTACTTTAAAAAATGTATATCCAATTCATCTCGTATCCAATCCTTACAATCTAAAATCCTTCGAAAAATCCTCAACGCTCCTTACTTTGTGACCAATAAACTTATCTATAAAGATCTTAATGTTCCTTATGTTGCTGATACAGCCCAGAGGAGATACCTATCCTTCCATAGTAAGCTCCATAACCACTCCAATCCACTAGTCTCCCAACATGCTTCCCACTCCATTCCCGATAATCCTCCGAGGCGTCTGAAAAGAAGATGGCCAAGTGTAGAATTTTATTGAAGTGCTACTACTGAGTAGTTCTTCACAAGTTATATACATGCCATTGTATTCACTACCAACACATTTACTTGATGTATATGTTTTTGTACGGTTGTAAATATCAATAAATGAGAGAAAGAAAAAAATGTATACGATTTAAACAGATGGCGAATTCGGGAGTTATCAAGCCTCCTTCATATTTAGATTCTTTTCGCGACCATAGAATTTACGTGCTCGGTAAAGAAAGTAGGTTCCTAGACAGATAAGAGATGTTCCCAAAACGCAATAGATAAGGGCTAGAAAAGCCAGGGAACTCTATGAACCTAATTATGGAATTCCAGCTCGTAGTAGGCTATCATAGGATCTGACGGGCGAGGATAAAGGAGCAAAACATAACTGGAAAGGAACGAACTCTAACAGTTTGAGTGAGTGGTTCCGCCCTAGTGTTTCTGGCAGGTTATTATGTGGTCCGCTAGAGCTAAGGCCAGCACATATGCGTGTATGAATGTATATATACACACAAACTTTTAGACAAAACTAATTAATTAAACGCAAAACTAATTAATAAAAGCAAAAACCCTGATGTTATTAGGACTATTAATATTGGACGTTATATCCTAGTCATATTGCCAGAATGTCACATACCACGGTTAAAGAAATATACAGTATACAACTCATTATAAAAACATACAGCATTTCATTTGGAGTACGATATGATGGTATAGAAGGATCAATCCTAATCATTATCTATTAATAAATTAATTTATATATTAATTACATTGATTTATATTAATTATTATATTAAGAAATGGCTGCAACATAGGATCCAGATAGAATCAATTACCGGGAAGAAAACATTAATTTATTTTTCTTTAAGAGAAATTTTCTCACAGGTAATAAAAAGTGAATATTAATTTTTGTGGGACCATTAGCCAAAAGTAGATGCTGGTTCGATTTCTGCCTGTGATGCGTGACTTATATTTCTATCTATCAACTATAGTTAAAATACATAAGTATGACAAATAAAATAAATAAGCAAATTAAAAGCTGTGAGAACTCATAATAATAATGCTGATTATATAACGGCCCTTATGTTTTTTTTTAAATATTTAAAACGAAAAAAATACGATGTAGGATAATATTAGGTTAATCGTTAAACCTTATCAAGGGCCGAACGTTATCTAAAAAGCACTATCGCCTGATAATACCTTACGGAGAAGTTATTCCGAATTTTAAATATTTTGCGCTTCTCGTGTGTTTATAAAAGCCAAAAACAGGTTTATGATTTTGTTTTTAAAAAATCTATCTTAACAAAAAAAAAATTCAATACCTAAAATTTTGTGGTTGCGTAGTTTACCTGGAATTTACAGCAGACTTTCCTAGTAAAAGACTATAATAAACACAGTTATATATTAGGAGTTGAAAACAAAAAAATTATATTTTTGTAGTATCAATCCATGTTGAACAAACAAAACCAAAAAAAGACATTTTAGGAAACATGTTTAAAATAGTTTACAATACGTGTCCTACAGGAATTGAATTGGAATAAAAGGCAATTGAAATCCAGACAAAGGCTTGGATACCTGTTGGTTTGTACAGGTGACACAATCTGTGTCATGGAATTGTGTATCTGACATGCCAAGTTGGTATGAAACAATTTTAACATTTTCATCCCATAAATATTTTTGAAGATAGTATACAACATATACTAATACTTAGCGAAGTTTTACGATTTCCAGTAAATGAAAGAATAGCCGTGAACTAAGAAAGTCAAAGACAAATAATTTATTAAATTTTATGAGTTTTGAATGTTCTATCGTTGAATAAAAATCAGACAAATTGTTCAAACGGCAACCTCGCATTCTTTTGTAAAAAGGAAAGCGTAACTAATAATCGATTTTACTGTAAAAACCCCAACATGAATATCGATTTATACTTTTTATTAAACAAGGCTGATTAGAGGGACAAGAGAAGAGGTTTAATTATTTTATCAGATCAAAACTTGAACCAAATAAATATTTTATTTAAGCATCTGAAGTCTATGCTGACTTTTTTTATATTAAAAAAATACGAAATTCCACTACTTTAGAGGTGGATTTGGTGTATAAGTCTGACGCACTTTGCCGTTGCAATCTTATAATCCTGCGTTGCTACAATTTTAAACTCATTCTTGAAATAAATAGTGCCACGATACACTATAGATTGGCAATCTGATTATGAGCTGAGCAACAACTCATTTTATGGAGTGAGTGGTCTTTCATCAACAAAACATGAGTGGTAACTCATTTGAGTTTAAGATCTTTACACGAGTGAATCAGATCCGTACCACAATATGAGCATCAATTTTTGAATGGTCAGAGAGCTCTTAATTGAATTAAAACATGCCAAAAGCTATAAATTCTGAGCGCTGATCATATCATCCGAATTTGATTCCTGGGAAGAACGGTTTTGCCCATTGCAAAAAAGGCGTATTTTTAAACAATATTAATATTTTGATAAGATCTAATTTTAGGGATTAACACAAATTAACATTCGACATAAAATTCTAGCGGAAATATTCTCTAAATTTGGAAGCTCCACTAACGATGATATTGGCAATGCGCATAGTTCCGGATGTTACTAATTCATTTATCTTCCGGTCTTTTGAAAATACGTCCGGTTGTTAATTGTAAATTTGTAAGTAGTTTTGCAGTACAACACGCCAACAGTAATTTTAAACATATAAATTCATATCTGTGATCAAACGTTGCTTGAAAAATAAGGAATATTTCTAACCTATGGGATTTAAATTAAAAATATTTTAAGAAATTATTTGTAAGCTATTAATTAATGCAGGCGCTTGGTCCTGGAACCGGTATGAAATTTCCAGTTCTGAAACAAGATTTCTGTATCGTAAAAAAAAATTGAGTAGCGTACAGAAAGAAGTAGTATTCAGGTAACTTGTAAGGTCGTGAGGTATGACGTATGGCGATGTAAACACATAACCCAGTTCTGTAGGCCTTGACGCTGTCTAATGGATGTCGAACCACATAAGTTAGAAAAAAAAAATCGCTGATATAACTGAAGAAAATGAAAAGTAATGAATTTTACTATTTTAATATATATATAATATCAACAACGATTTATGATTGTATACAGCAAAATTTAGTTTTATCACAGAAGTCAATTTAAGGATATCCAGGATTACAATAGCAATTTAAACAGGATATTTTCTTACATTACTTTTAAAGACTGTATAAGTATTTTTGTTGTAGTAAATCTATACATAATATGGGGAAAAAACTATAATAATAGTTATCAATCGATACTACATTAATTATAAATAAAATAGCAATTAATTAACTAGTAAAATAGTTATAAATCAGTAGCTATAACATAATTTAAATTTAAGAGCGTACGTTTTCCCTTCTAGAACCTCTACTACAAGAGTTCCAACCAACCAATCAGAAACCGATTTCTTCCTCCAATGACCTTGGCCTATTTAAAAAAAATTCTAATGTTTGGATCTTATGTTAAAATTTAAAAAAAAATAATAATAATAAAAAAACTATGCCGAATTTATTGATAAGACTACATCATGTAATTTTAAAAGTAAAAGAAATTTACTAAAGCATTGTTAATAATTTATTTAAAAAGATCATATTTTAAATAAGAAGAATAATTTTATTATTGAATAATTAATTAGTTTAATTAATGAATTACTGAATACAAAATTATCTAGAGATGTTATAATCATAATTTTAATAGCAATGAGTTGATATAAAAATAAATAAATTGCAGTTTTAATAACAATTAAAATTAAATTAAATTTAATATTTTTTAAAACAATGAATGTTTTTATATGGAGATATAAGGAATCTGAATTGAATTCAGTATCGATTGCCATAACAAAAAGTTTTTTTTATGTTTCTTAGTTTGAATAAATTAAAACCAAATGTTAACAATAAATAATCCGAAACAAAAAGCTTACAATGCTTATATATATGACGGATGGATGTAGATACGATATATATTTTGTAGCAACAATGGTCAAGGCGTTGGCTTCATAGTCAACACAACTATGTTAAATTGTTTACTTTTAAAGTAAATAAGACTGATATGAATATAAATAAATAACTATAAGAACTGACTAATGCAAATAAATCCTGGTAAATACAAAAGATATACAGTTATTATAAGCTCAGGATTAAATAAACCTTCAACTCTTATGAAAATTAGTTCAACAGGAAAAATAAAAAAAATTTAGAGGCATATTAATAAAATTATGTAGACAAGAGATACGTAAAGGGGTCGTTTTCTTTACAGCTCGTAAAGACTTCCGGATATTTAAAAGTTTAAAGAGACATTGATGAGCACCTGGTCATAAAAGAGGGGAGCGAAAGGCGTACAGGGTGTGTTTTGCGACACGATTTACATGTTTGTAACCTACTGGCTGCAACCTCCAATAACAGTTTACATCGAAGGTATTATTATATTGATGATAGTTATACCAAAATATATAGAAACTTATGTCAGAGTATTGAAAAACAATTATACACATATATACTTGAAAGAAAATATAGTCACTTTAAATTTAAAAAATAAAATAAAAAGTAAGGTAGCAATTGCATTGATACGCAATGTAAAAATATCTAGATTAAACTATAAAAAATAAAATAAATTAGAATATGTACTAAATGAATATATATTGGATAATCAATGATAAACAACTTAAAAGTTAGACTATTGGGATTCAGGTTGAATTTCAAATTTAAGTTAATAATTAAGAACATGTCTTATTAACATAGTTTAGGAGCAATACTAAAAGAACTGTTACTTATCAGCAAAATTTTTATCCCGAAGCAGTTGGTTACATAATTCATACGCTAGAATTCGTTACAAATTTACCTCTGTGACCAGTACATTGTATTCGATTTTTTAAAATATGAGCATAACAGTATATTTTGGTAAACTCACCTTGACATGTCTCAAGAGGTAGTCGATGAGGACTTTCTTCTTCGTGCACTTTTCTTCCTCGTGGCAGATCCCGATGTTAAGTCCCATAACAATCGTCTTCATGAGGCCTCCCTCCCAGGCATCCCACATCCACTTAGGAGTATAGCATAACATCGCTTGGAAGAAGAGGACGAAACAGACCCACTGATAGTAGGTGTAGTACTTCTTGGCATCCTCATCGCCGAAGTCGTTGGCTACACCAGGATGGGCGACTTCAACACCCACCGTCCTCCTGAAGGCGTCCGGCATTGTAAAGGTGCTTGTGATCCAACAGAAAGTGTTAATCGGATGAGCCGGCAGCCCGGAAACGATGCACTGGATCGGATTACCTACATACTGGGTCGCGGTTACGATCAAGGAGCAGGCGAGGAGAAGCGCGGTGGTGAAGAGGTTGTGGAGCCTGAAGACGGCATTGTCGGTGACAATCGGCTGCCACTTGAGGTAGTCTTTGAGCCCGCCCAAGAGACGTATCATATTGACTAGTGCCCTGCTAGAGGAAGACTGACTCTCCTTCCAGCCCCTCCACTCCCCCACCCCTTCTACCCCCACTCCCTCCCCTTCTGCTGGGGTATCTTCCAATTAGCCCTGCAATTAAATGTCTGTTTTTTAAAGAATTCTTTCCTACCACAAAAGGTATTTCTAGTTTTCCATAGATAGGAAAAAACTAATTTACATTCAAATATGATTTATGATTTCAGAACCTTAACTTATATACCTATAATTCTATTTTTATTAAAACAATATTGTTTAAGCTATCTGCTACCTAAAGCATTTTTTAAAAAATAAACCAAAAATAACAATGATTATAATAATAAAGAAGTCAAAATCCAATGGCCAAAGCTAATAAATATAAAAATGGCGAATGCATATAGATAGGTTCAATAATAAATCAAGAAATAAATCAGTAAACAGCAAATAGTAATTATTATATACAACAAGTAATTCATAAGCTAATTTCAATTCTAGTATTAAAAAAAATTTAATTTTATAAATTATTATCAAGAAAATAAAAAATAATTCATCTAAAAAATTGAGGATTACAAAATTTTGGGAAAAACCTATCAATAAACACTGTAGAATATATAGAAAAGATAACTGATGAAATTAGGAAATAGACTGATGTTCTATGGGCACATACAAAGAATGAGTCCAAGCAGATTGACAAGAAAAATTGTGCAACATTTTGAAAGATTAAAAGGCAAACCCAATTGGCTTCAGAAGGTACATGAAGATTTAAAAGAAATTGGCTTAAATAACGAAGAAATTGAAGATAGAACAAAATTAAAGAGTGGGAAGGCTTTCAAGACAAAGCAGCTCCAAAAAGACATGGAAGAAAATGAACGGCAGAAGAGAGGAGAGAGAAAAGTGGATAGATGAAGGAGTATTTGGGAAAGCGTAAAGCTAACTTGTTTCTGTGGTCCCTTTAACGAATACGAGCATGGAAAGAGATAAAAAATATTCTTGATTCTGAGAAAATTAAACAAAAAATAAAAATGACGTATGCATGTAGATAGGATGAAATGAAAATAATAAATGGAAAATAAATTTTATTCTGAGGCCATTGCCACTTAAGAATAAATAAAATGGTGACCTAGCTGTAGTATATATAATCTAGGACATAATACATGCAAGAAAAATGCAATTAAAATTAAATACAGAAATTTAAAAAGAAATTTAATTACAATATAAAAGTAATATTACATGTTATAAAATATTACACGAAAAACAAATTATATCTTAAGGTTAACAGTTTAAATTTATCTACGAAAACAAAAAATAAGAAAAAAAAATTCAATGAAAAAAAACAGTTAACTAAGCTAAAAAGTATATATTATCCGGATAAATAATATATCTTGTCTGATATAATAATACGAGGTCTGATTAAAAATTTCCAGACTTTTATATCCCTATACTATGGGAATGCAATGTCTCACAGCGATGCGGTTGGCAGCATTGTATTGCCTGACTCAACAGGAACACAGCTGTGTTTGCAAATCAACCATAACATCACTGAAAGTAACATTAGCACAGTTTGTTTGAGGTTAGTTTTATAGAGTTTGGCTAATTTATGAAAATGAATGTAAAAGAAGAGCAACGTGTTTGTGTGAAGTTTTGCGTGAAACTGAACAAAACGTTTTCTGAAACCTTTTTGATGTTACAAGAGGCTTTTGGTGAAGAATGTCTAAGCCGATCATGCTGCCATCAGTGGTTCAAGAGGTTTAAAGATGGCCGAACATCCACAGACGACGATGCTCGTTCCGGACGGTTTTCTTTGACTGTAAAGGTGTTGTCAACTATGAATTCCTTCCACAAGGTCAAACAATTAATCGTTTTCTTTATCTTTAAACCCTCAGAAAATTGCGTAATGCTGTGAGAAGAAAGAGACCTGAGCTGTGGCAAAGTGGTGATTGGGTCCTTCACCATGAAAATGCTCCTGTTCACTCTGCATTAGTTATCCGTAACTTTTGTGTAAAAAACGCAATGACTGCCATTCCTCAGCCCCCTACTCACCTGACCTGGCTCCAGCCGACTTTTTTCTTTTCCCGAAGCTCAAGAGACACCTGAAAGGACGAAGATTTCAAACAGTTGACGAAATTAAAGAAAAAACAACGGGGCTGCTAAACACCTTTACAAAAGAAGAGTTTTCTGGGGCCTTTGATCAGTGGAAACACCGGTGGAAGACAAATTTGAATAACCTGTATGTTGTATGAATAAATGTATAAAAATTCAGTCCTAGAACTTTTTGATCACACCTCGTATAAGTTACGCCGAAAACAATTATACAAATTTAGTGCAATGGTACAAAATAATACTGTACAGAATCAGTATTATATTCTGAATATTTATATTTCATTTTAAAAATATTTTCTTCATCAATATGACTATTTGATCGAATATCTGATAAGTAAACGAAAAGTCGGGATTTAAAGCTATGATGAGTGGAGGAATGGGGAATGAAGGAAGGGAGGGAGTTTCAGAAGTTAGAAGCTCTAGAAATATAGGAACGTTATAATGAAGCAATAATTTGTACTAGTGAAGTACCGGTACCAAACTTTTTCGATTCTAACTAGTTGGTACCGATACCAAAAAATCAATCCTCGATCCACGGTACCTATACATTTATAAATAAATTTCTATGTAAAAAAATGAAAACTATTCCTATAAGTACTAAAAAAGCAAATATTCTAGAAATAATTCTTCTAAACAGGATTTTTAATATTTACGTTATGAAAATTGGTTAAATTGTGCTACAAAATGAGGAATTAAACTATCTATTTAACCGCAAATGTTATTTTTAGAATAATTCCAGGATCAAAAATGTCCTACAGAAAAGTTCAGAATTTTGACTTTTCCACTTCTTCACGAAAGTCAGAGAATTGGTAAACACTATTACCTACAACATGTAATATATATAATAATTTCAATTCTATAAAAAAAAAAAAAAATTAATTTTACAAATTTTTATTTAAGGGGATAAAAAATATTTCGCCTGTTCAAGGTTTCATTTGACAGAATGTCCAACTGCCATTTGAACTAAAAAGATATTTTTTCACTATGTGAATGTGCTTATTAAATTATGTCTAATAAACCTACTTTTGTGTTAGGCCTTTAGACAGATTTTTTATTTTTTTATTTCATTTCCGAAGAAAAGTTAATTTTTTCTCAGTTGACAGAATGTCTAATTCCTTATTTGTTTATATTCTGTAATGTTCAAACTCGCGTCCCTTCTGTTAATTGTAACTGATTGTTTTTAAAATTAATAATACTACAAGTGCTATCGAGCACATAAAATCATTTCCTTCTTATACCGGTCATAACACAAGGCATCATAACTCAAATCCTATCTTCGAATATTGCAAAAAAGTACAGTTTATACTTAAAATATTGCAAAAACATTAACACAAACCCAGTAAAAGAAAAATGTACAACCACGTCTTAAGTAGTAAATATAATTTATACTTTATAACGCCATCGTAAGATTCTTGCCAAACATGTGACTTTCACAAAGAACAATCCTTTTAAAATATTTATAAAATATTCTTTTAATGCAATTGAATTTATGAAAATCAATTTTAGAAAAAAAATAAAACGGTATTTAGTAAATGAGGATTTATTACATCATACTTCTCTAACTACATCACTCCACAAAAAAAAGACATCTTAGATTTACTTAAATATATTTCACCTATATACAATGAACAATGCCATAGTCTAAAAACAAGAGGATTGCGATCAATTTAATTTAAATAAAACGATGATATTGTGTATTCTATATATTGCAAAAATATTTTATTTTATTTTTCATTTAATTAACTATTTTTGTTGTTTAATACAGTTATTTTTTAACAACCTTACACCAGACATAATTTAAAAAAATTGAATTATTAGTTTCTAAAAAAAACAAAAAACAATTTACCTTTGTTGTTGACAAAGTTACAATCTCCATAAAATTATTTTATCGTTTCAATATTGATTTTATGACCATTCAGCATTGAATAAATGGTTAAGGCTATTTTTAAAACTGTTATATTTTTATATTTCCGCCATAATTTTACAAAAGAAAAAAAGTAGGAATTTTCTAAAGAGAAATATTATTAAAAGTGCTTTACAGAAAAATTTTGAATTTGGATTTAGTTATTTAGTCAACTGAAAGTCTCATTTATTTTACTGGAGGACTAAGTTGGGCAAAATTTAATCATATCTAAAATTTAATTAAAATTTAATCATAGCAACTAATTTCCTGGAATCAATCACCTAATTTAATTAAATCATTATTAAATTAGGTGATTGATTAGTTGTCAAATTGCTATGATTAAATTTTGCCCACCCATGCTTGAGGAATACCCAATGTTACGAAAACGTTTCAATGAACACTGATATTTCTTTCGATTTCTTTTCAATACAGTATTAGGACTCGAAAATCAGTATCAGCGCGTAAAGAATAATAATCATGGTTCTGAGAACAAAAAAAAAAAATAATGCAAAGAATAGCAAAAAAAGTATAATGGTGCTTTTGTTTGGTTACATTTATACCTTTAGTGATTCACAAATGGAAGTTTGAAATTTTAATCATATTTCTTCATTTTATTACTCATGTAAGAAACAATCACTTGAATCGAGAATCAACAAATATCAACTTTGTATCAACAATAGTAAAAGTATTGATAACCTTATCACAAAAAAACGTATTACCATATAATGTATTTTATTTTGATATATTAATACTTTTCATTTACAAAATGGAATTTAAAGTAAATAATGTGTTTATCTGACACTTGCTATTCCTTATTTTTCGTAATACATTAGTAACATTAAATTCTTATTGTAATCCATAATAAGAAACCTCTTCACAGCAAATTTATTTAAAATTTATATTTAAAATATTAAAATAAACCAAAAGCCATTTTTCGTGAAATAAACTGTACATAGAAATTTTCTTTCAGTTTGACTTTTCAGTGAAGTTTTTTTTTTTAATATATAATTCTACGAGAATTCTTGTTGATTTTAAATTGGATAGTGTTAAACAAAATTATAATTTTGATAGTTCTTAACTGGTGAAACTTTTCAAAATTTGTTGGTGTTTTCAAGATTTAAATATATTGGTAGACTCAATATAATAATGTTCGATCTAGAGTTTTATTTTTTAACTAAAACATTTTTAAAAATATAAATATTTATGTAATATGTAAAATTAAAACATATTAAAATTTGTTGTTTATCGTTACTGTATTCAAAAATAGAAACATTTTTTCTAGATTTAGTTTACAATCTTTTAAAGAATGATGTTTTCACTATCCTGTATTCATTAAATTTATTTTCACAATTTATTTCAATTCACTAGTTTATTTTAATAATTCACTTTTCTCCATAAGAAATACTTTATAACTACTTGAATCTTAACATCTTAACATTACAGAGGAATCCTGGATTAACCACATATTTCGAGTGATTTATATTCTATAATGCTGACTTATTTGAAGGAAAGTAATTCAAAAACAAGTAAACATTACGTTAAACATATATAAAAAAAATATTACAATAAATCTCAGGCTGAAAATAGATACCTTACATTATCTTTTAAGTTTTAACTACTAAGACATTTCAAATGAATATTGTACTGTATGTCAATAGAGGTTCAAAATTTTAAACATTTGTTAAAAAAAAATATTTAAAAATTAAAAAAAAAGTTCTTAAAGCAATACTTTCAAAAGGCTTGGATTTCAAATGCAATAGTGATGAATACAAACGTGATTTGTTTGTTTTCAAGGAAACTGTTTCGTTTCCTTGTAAATGTTTTCGTTTACCAATATATCCTATATTTTCCTGGAATGACTTATATGAGATGTTTGTTGGAATGCTTATTTCTTGTCAGTTTCCTGTTTTGAATCACTCACTACGCAAATGCGAAACATTTATTTTCCCTTTTCCTGATTCCAATTATTATTGTTTTTTTAAAAGTTTTTTTTCTTTAATTTGAATTATAGATTGAGTATTAAAATTTGGTTCATTATTGAAATGTAATTAATCAACTTAAAACATTCAATGCTATACCTGCCCGTTTTGCGATACGATTACTGTTTATTTTTGACAACCTATAATTTTTTATTACCTATACGTGATGAAACATAAGATCATCTGTTTACGTTATTAACAAAATTTGTTTAAACAAACTGTGGATATCTGAAATAACATATATAAGAAATAATTATTCGTTGACGTTAGGTATAAACTATAACGGATAATACAATCGTCACTCAAAACATATTTAATACAACGCGTGTCATTTGTCTGAAGATTGTTTATTTTGTACAATAATACTTGTATTGTACATATTGTATTGTATGTTTATTTGGCATAATGATACTTGATGAAACATAAGATAAATAGTGGAAGAGTTTTAAGACAATACTTTTCTGATTAAGAGATATTTTTTTTTTTGTAATACAGACTAGATTTAATAATAGTCATACTAGCAACTAAGGAAGTTTGATATAATATTCTAGTTCCTATCTTAGAAAACAAACTCAATACATTATGTGTTAGATATCAACAAAATATATTTAAACACAGTAAAATATTGATATCCGAAGTATTATTGGAATTAGAAATTCCTTTATTCCATTTATGTACCTGTCTATTTTATCTCTATCTAATAGATTATTCAAGGCCTCTAGTGAATTTTCAAGATTCTAAATTACCAATATTTGTCTGCATTCCATGAACCAGTGATCCCTGAGAACAAGTTGTTAAGAAGAAAAATGAACGACAGAGATTATTCTTTAAGATTTCTGCTCAAAGTGAAAAAGTTTTTCATGGATCTAATTCTTGATATCTGTAGGTGATTGACATTAAGGCATAAAACCTTTCGATCATCAACGTTTATTGTTTATATTTTTTTTTATAAATCTTTCATGCAGAGAAATATTCAATAAATAAATACAGTTTCACAGTATAAAAATATCTAGATAAATAGAATGTAATGGCTTAATATTAAATATATAAGACATTTAGAACATTTATTTAAATGTTTTGGAAGAGATATTTTGATTCAGATGAGTCTGTATTTACAGGGGAAGGCATTTCTACCTATCCATGTAAGGTATCGTTGGTTTATTCATTTTGGTACTGTTTTCGAATAATATGGAGAAGCACTATGGTGTTGGAAAATCATATTTTGCCGAACTTCAGGTCAAATATCGTGAAGTGTTTCTTCCAGGGCCTTTCCCCGAAAAAACAGACTCATCTGTTCAAAAAGTGGTATTCTTCAACATCATCTGCATTCAGAAGTCAATGGAAAAATTGAGGGTTTTAAACCTTACATTAAAAATCTAATAAAATAAAACCTAAATAATAATAATAAATAAATAAATGTAATAACATAAAATCCTTTGATCTGGTATCGCTTTACAATATTTTTTTTTCTTTGCTTTTTATTCGAATGAAGAGTTTATTATGTTTAAAATAAATATTTATATTAAGCGATTATCATAATGTCTTATTTACACAAGTAACTGATTTGTATGCCGAATGTAAACACAATGTTTTTCCGATTTAATAAGTAAATATCTCCAAGAAATCGATAAGGAATCATTAATTTTAAAGTCTTGTGGATAGTTTTTTTTCGAAAAACGGTGTGCTTTGAAGTATTATAAGGCATTGTAACTTCCCTAAATATGGTGAAGATCAAGCTGTTCTGTAGGTCCTAAGTTTGTAAAAATCAAGGTTACAGGTACTCTTATAGGAAATGTAATGCTGACTCCGAAAATGTGGTCAAAGTTTGAAAAATATTTAAACAAAATGGAGATATTACAGCTTTTATAAAAAACGTGGTTTCCTCAAAAAAAGTCTTTGAATTATCGTAAATCTGCAACGGATTGGAATAAAAAGGGAAGGTCTGCGGCATTTTTCTTCATTTTTGATCTAGTTTCACCATTTTTTTTTTACTCTAAGAGGCACTCACCCTGTAAATATATACATTTTTTAATTCTATATTTCTTAAATATTCCTGCAAAGATTTGTCGAATAGTTTAAAACGGGGACTTGAGATTTAAGCCTTATTAGGGTGTTAGGCGCCTTAGGATTTCAAGGATGTCATAAAAGATTTCCATTTCGAGACCTCAGGTCAAGTACGGAACCCTTCTTCATTTGCAACTCGAGCCTGCGTCGACAAGACTGCTGTAGCAATTACCTTTTGTAGTGACCTGAATGAGCGGTCAGGTAAGGGGATGCCAGGTCATATTCGATACCAGAAACTGTCTCCCTAACTGGCATAAATGTTCTGTGTGTATCTATTTAAACGTTAAGATTTAAATAAATAATTGTTTAAATAAATTATATTTTTGTAATTTTTATCTTTGTTTTTCATTTATTCGATGATAATGAAGTACGATTGTAGTATCAATGTGATAGTACCCGATATCGTTTCCTGAGCGTTTTTCAAATATTTTTTTTTAATTTATTTTTAATATTATACAGGATTTATATAAATTCACGTTTTTTTTATTTGTTTTTTCTTTGTAATATTTGTTAATGTTGAAAGATGTATCAGTACACAAAATATTTCCAATCTCGATTCAGAGAAAATTTGATTTTCGTTAACTATGTCTTAGTTTAAAAATAAATTACTATTACAAAAAATAATCCAGTAGAGACATAAAAAAGTAAAACAAAAATAGGTATGAGTACTAAATTAGTTAAATTAATTACAGTTTAATGTTTAAAATTAGTATTTATTTTCTACTAAATAAAGTAATAACGTTGACAAGTTGAAATATTTTTTTCAAAGCATTCGTCAACCAATAATCAAATTTTATAAGCAGAAACATATTTATTAAATAATAAAGTCGAAAACTAAAAATAATTAAATATTTATTTTAATGTTTGCTTGAGACATTAGCAGTATAGGAGGGCATAATAGACAAAAATACTGGTTTAAGAGTCATAATAGACAACTTACAATATATGGATAACGTTATTGAAATGTTTTTGCGATTCCTAGAGTAATAATTGAAACCCTTGGAAATGTTATTGTCTTTAAATGAATTATTAATTTGTACACTGCCTGGAAAGTAATCGGTACAAAATTATTGAGAAAAAAAAAATGGGATGTAAATATAACCAACAGGAATTTATACAAATCAGTTTATTTGTATACCTAGTTTCAGAGGTTAACTATGATTAATATTTGTTAAAATAAATGTAACCAAATTAAAAAATAGATAAATAAAAAGTAATAATTTTCTATGAGTCTATGAATCAGCAAGTTAAAAATAAGGAAGTATTAACAATTGTAATGTGGAGTAATCCAGGAAGTTATTCACACCCTATCTTATGAATTAGCAAAAAAAATATTCACCCAAAAAAAATCATATAATTCCTTTTAAATTCTAAAACTCAACTGTGTATAAGTACATTCAATTTTGTCCGTATTTTAAAATATATTCTTAGGGTGTCAATAACTGATTTTACATTAGTTATTGGCACTATCTTGTAAAATGCATTCCAGGAATAATATTTGGTGTGAACTTCCATGCCGCGCATTTCTACTTAATTGGACTATCCTTACTATAATTTTGGTATGAATATTTCCGAATATTTCCCTTTATATTAAGGGTGTCAATAACTGTCTGGTTTACCCTATGTTAAATCATTTTATTTCAAATCCAGTATTTTTAATAAATAATATTAACAATGACAAAAAAAAAAAAAAAAAAAAATTTGAACAGCTCAGAAAAAGTAGTTCTTTACCAGATTTTCAGCCTGTCCTCGTTGATTTTAGTAGCTATATCTTTGTGAGTATGGTTAGACAGACAATAAGTGCTATGGATGTGATTAAGTAAATAGTTATTGGTATTACTATACACATTTATGTTATGATATTATTATGTTCATAAATTTTAGGGTTTGATGATATGGCTTGAGCCAAAACATTTCCTAGATTTTTTTCCAATTAAACAATTTCAAGAACCTATTTTTTTTCTATAACGATCCAAAGTCTCCTAGCTCAATATTGTTAAGAGTATGTATTTAATTTATATTAATGAAGATATCGTCTGCTTCAATTTTTTTCCGTTTTAATATTCAAACGGGAATATGCTCATTAAAAATTCCTGAGATAGTTAGTCAATTTTCTAATTATCTAATGTGCATACATACTTATAGAAGTTATGTTAACTTGGTGACTTTTTATGCTTATGGGAAATGATAATATCAACACACAGTTTTTGTCGAATTTAGAAAAAAATTGTTCTTAGTGACTTTTACCTCCAAACAGACGATATGTATATATAAATTTAATATGCCTGCAAGAGTAGATAGAAACTTACACATACCGGAAGGAATATTCTTCTAACAGAGCCTACCTGTCATTGGAAGAAACGAGGTCTGAAGGTACCCATTTAGGTATTCTCGGCCTAGCTTTAGACAACTTTAACGGTACGGCAATAAATCACGAGCAGGCAACCTTTATCCGTGAAATAAAACCTTCAGGTTGGTCTGCAGCAGCGGGTTATTACCCTCAGGACTTTTGTTTGTCGAGTGGAATTTGGGGTTGGAAAGTGCTGAAACGTAGTACGTGAGAATTCAAAGGAAAAGTGTCCTAAACTTGTTCACCATAGCTCAAATTATGGTTTTTATCAGATAAGACACATTATCTACCCCAACAATCTATATCTCTAAATACTTCTCGGTCAACTAATACCTTATGAATAACTATGTTTACATTATGTTACCAGCTTTTCGATTTCTAAACGGCTTAAGACTGAATTAACATCCATGAGTTGATATTAGGTAAAGACATCAAACCATTGTTCCACCCATGCTCCCGCAAAAATTCCTTTTTAAACTATTGTTGTCATCTTTCGCCTTATTTAGATATTTTCAAAAACACTTTTCGAGGAGAGTGGGGGGTATTTCTCCTTCATTCCTACACAAATATTGAATCCATATGGAGAGTAATGTAGTTCTGATAAACTTCCCTTCGAATCTACGCCTAACCACTCGTTTCTTTCAGCTTTATGGCTTTTCCCTTTCCCACCTTCTTTCCGCACAACCAAATTTTATGTCCTACACATAGTGTAAAAGTAGTCAAGCTGTATTGTCAATGATACAAAAAGATAACACTTAGATATTTATCTCATTTTGGACAAAAATCGTCTTATCTAATTTTTCCAAAATGGTACTCATATAAGATTTAACGAGTGATTTTTTTTCATTTGATTATACGACTATACATTGATATATTTTTAAAATTTTGGATCTGCAGATTATCGCTATCCTAAATATAATGGACTGCAAGGTGCACAACCATGAAGATGCCCGTGGGAACTGCATTAAGACCAGCAGCTGCAAAATGAAAACCATTACCTGACCAACAGCCCATGGGAGCTAGCTCCCGCCAATTACTTCTAATTGCAGGCTCATACGCGTTGCAGTCCACAAGGTTGCACACGTCCGATCTCTGCGGATAATGTGTTTTGTCCATGGTGGTTTGGGAAATCTGGAGGGAGGGAAATTCAGCATGCTTAACGGTTTCATTACACCAAGAATGGGATATCTAAATATTATCAACAAAAAAAAAAAAATAATCTTTTACCTCCATGAAACATGGAAGCCATCTTGTTCAGCTATAAACTTGATGATGAAGGCCAAACGTTTATTAATTCTTAGAGTCACACCTGAATCATTTCTTGACATTGCTAGAAAGATTATACCAAATATTCCCAGGATTTAAATACATTCATCTACCATTATTTAAAAAAAAAATCGAACAGCTCAGGTCTTCTGATTTCAGTTAACATAACCTGTGCTTGCTAAGACGGAGAAAAGTCTTAGCTAATAACACATTTTTCCACCCAGAATGTTTGGCCTTCTAGCTTCCAGGGTCTGATGAACTCGTGCAATCAATGTCTTCATTGTTTGTCGGTTCACCTTGGTATAGGAGCTCCTGGAAATGATCTTTTCAAAAACTCATTATCTTGGACTCAGATCTTCAGTTCATCATGGCGTGTTTCTTATTCCTTAAACAACCTTTCCAGAATTTTAGTGTATAAAAGTATTTTTTTTTAAAACAATTTTTTATATACCAATTTATTGAAATTTACAACTGTACAAATATACACATCAAGTAAATGAGCTGATAACGATTACAATGACATGTCAACACTTGAAAAGAACTACTCATCAGTAGCACTTCAATAAAAATTCCACACTAGAAGATCTCTAGGCCATCTTCTTTTCAGGCGCCTCGGGGGATTATCGGGAATGGAGTGGGAAGCAAGTTGAGAAACTAATGGATTTGAGTGATTATGGAGCTTACTATGAAAGCATAGGTAACTGGTTTGGGCTAACTCAGCAACATATGGAACATTAAGGTCTTTATGGATAAGTTTATTGGTGGCAAAGTTAGGGCATTTAGGATTTTTCGAAGGGTTTTGTATTGTAAGGATTTACAATTATAGGTCTAATCATAAATAAGTATTTTGTAATGAATTGGGAGCTTTGACCGTTTGTATAGTAAATGTTAAAGTAGTTTTTAACTTTTAAAATTTTATTTGCACCTGTAATATATTATTGTGCGGGGTGTTGAGTGGGATCAGTCTTAAAAACAAATAAGCAATGTTCGATAATTAACAAACATATTTTTTTTGCCAACGTTTAGCATTTGTATCATTGTTGGGCATCATCAGGGCTAAAACAAAGAATAGCCAAATACTGAAATAAAAAAGAGGAAAAAAATTATATAAATAAAGCATGAAATTTATAATAATAGGGTACATAAACAAATTGATATGGTCTAGAAAATGTAGTAAATTACAAAATACAGAAAATAAAAATGAAATGGAATATAAAAGGGTTAATAAAAATTATAACTTATTTCATGTTAAGAATTGATATCCAGAGAGGTTAAGGTATGTACAGAGAGGTTAAAAATAAAATACAGTCAAATAAATAAGATAAGATGACTAAAAGTGTGAACAAAAAACATAATAGATGGTAAATTGGAGAAAAAAAAAACAAAAGGGGTAAATTATTTTTTTTATTTTTCTCTAATTTTCCATCTAGTATGTGTTTTGATATGCTTTATTATGTTTTCTATCTACACTTTCGATCAACTTTTACTCTTTTGACCATCTTAAATCTCATTTATTTTTAACCTCTTTGTACATATAGCAATGAGTATTCTTTACATATAATAATTCATAGTAATTGTATTGTATTACATTCAGCAAATGTAATATAATGAAAACAATTATAATGGAATGGGTTGGCATGAGAGAGACTGAAGAAATGGAGGATCATAGAGTACGATGCATACTCCTTTAGTCCATTTTTAAAGCTATTTTAGATCTCACATGCTTAGATAAGATCTCACTTTAGCCAAATTAGGAATGTCTGCTACTTCCATATTTTTTATTAGTCTAATAATATATCTATTTAATTTGTCATTTGTTGTAGTTCATCTGAATGCAATTTGTGATAGTCGGGATAGGTATGTCCGTATGTAACGTTTCGTTGGAAACGTAGTCTGTTTTCAGTTTTAACAATTTGTTTGGAAATGTCGGTATTTTACAAAAATGTGTGTTAGCTGGTCCGTAATGTAAAACTAACAGAATTTTTACTTATAAAATGGAAATTTCCTTTCAGTGCATTATATATTTATTTATTTTTTTTTTTATTTGAAGCTCTTGCCGTCCGCTGTATTGTATTGTTACCAATCATTTTTAAGTTCTGAGGCTTTACATACTTAACACCAGTTTAATATTTTAAAACGTAAACTCGGCTAGGAGAATATTATTATGAATAGACTGAGTGCTGAACAGACCAGTAGAGAGAAGATAGGGCGGGTGGCATTCCAAAGGCAATTGGCCGCAATAAATGTCAATAAAGACTAACTGGGACTCGCTCACAATGAGATTAGTTAAAACACCTCCCCCCCCCCCCCCCAACTTTATCTTTATCTTTATAGTGTCCGCTTTATTAATGGTCTCAGTATTTTATGGATACATTATCTGGGTCGAATCTGAGTCTAATGGAAATCTATGCTTTATGGTAATGTGTCCTAGTAAAACTATTATATTACTGTTATTGCCATGAATAAATTTTTGGATTTAGGTGTTCTATATTTCGGATTTTTTAATAGATTTTGTTGATTCATATTTCAGATGAAAATAATTTTACTTACGTACAAACGATATTGTTCTCATATTGGCGAAATTATGTAATGCACTTTTAAAAATGGCTGAAACTGGCCAGATTGCCTCGATACCTTGAATAATGAGGGCTAACAGACGTTATTTAGGGATTAGTAACCATATGAGAAGCACTACGATCTCCCGCCGTACGAAGTGTTTCCTTTATAAGAGCCTTATCATGCCCGTTCTCACCTATGGGTTGGAGACTTGGATCTTATCTGGTGACAAAGAAAAAAAGATTACTTATCTTTGAGAGGAAAATTCTTCGATGTATTTTTGAAGCTGCTGAAGTCAGGAGAGACCTGGCGAAGGAGAACAACCGGCGAGATATATCATCTGTGAAGGGAGGTGAATGAGATAAGAACCAAAGAGGTTGCTGGACGAAAGGTTGCACAGAACAAGAGGAAGAAGCAGACCGCCGTCATTCAGGACGCTCAGGAATTGTTGAACACCCGCAACTGGCGAACGAGTGCAAAGGATAGATCCACTCACTGCCTGGTGAAGGCTCATGGAGGAAGAACTACGGAATTACGGAGGAACCGAACTCCATCCCTCTTCTCTATCGAACTCACATGCATACAGCAATATTCAAACAGCCAGTACGAAGGTGAGTCAATATTGTTCGAGTTTCCTATGAATCTGAGCCTCGCAGTTCATTAATTTTTTTTTTTTTTTATTACTTTATATCGCCGATACTAATGCAAAGTATATAATGTGAATATTACCAGTTTACAGGAGCGTGGAAAAACTATTTCAGCGTAATGAGGTCAATTACAGAGTGAATTAAGATTCGAGAGTCAGCTACAACGTATATCAGTAAAAAAATACTAAATATCATAAATAAAAAACGCGTTTTTTCATATTAGATACTTTAGGTTTGTATTAACGATATATATGATCCACACCTATCTTACAATAAAAACAATCAGAGAATGTGTAGTGAAACACACACACAAATAAGATGAGCCAATTACATATAAAACTTGATTACAAAGTTTACAAGAGGCTCTTCCACATGACTATAATCAGACCTGTTTGTAGTTGACCTTCAGGGATCCACTAAAACATCCAATTCATTTCGTATCTAATCCTTGCAATCAAAAATACTTCGAAAAGTTCTTTATACTCCTTAATATGTAACAAATAAATTCATTCATATAGATCTCGATGTATAGCTAGCTGATTAATCCCAAAACCAGATAACTATCCCTTCATAGTGAAATCTAAAACCACTCTTTTACAATAGTCTTTCTGCTCCCTATTTTCTTCACAGTAAACCTCCGATGACTTTAAAAAGAAGAACGACATTCTAAGTTAGACTATTTACTGAGTGCTACCTACTGGTAGCTGCATTACAGACAATTAACGTGTAATTATACTGGATTCAAAGGACAATCTCACACAGCATAAGCAGTAGAAGACGTTTTCTAATTCAAAATTGGCACATCTAGGCTCGACTTCTACGATCTAATACAGAAAAACCAAAATTGTGATTTCTCTTATACCGATGAACACTGAAAAAGAGACCAGATTGGACGTTCCTCTAGATGTAATTTCTTCTGGAGGTAATCTTACAATTAGTGACCACAGAAATCGAAATTTGCAGTTCGTATGGTTAGCACAAATATTAGGTGCGATACACACAGCAGAAACTGTTTTCATGAAACATGAAACTAAAGTTGCTTACAACAGATATATAAGATTATAGTATGTTAGTGAACGCAGCGTTTCATGAAACGCTAGTTTCATTGATTTCAGGAAACTTGCAAGAAATTCTTTAAATCGGTTTCCTGTTGCTTCAGTTTCTATCATCAGTCCAAGTATATTTCATTTTTTTTCATTTATTCAGTTACAATGAATTTCCTCTTTTTATAATGGTTTTCTATCATTTTAAATGATTATCCGTTATCAATATAGTTCATATTGTTGCATACTACTTGACAATTATTAAAAATATTTCGAAGTAATAAAACTGTTATCACTTATCTCAGTGTAATTGTTAATTTCTCCCCAGCACCCAGAGGTAACCTCCAGTCGGTGTATCCTTCTTTGTTATCAGTGGATTCACAACCTCTAACAAGCGATCAAAAAGTGGCTTCGACATCCTAAAAAAATCCTTAAATTTATCAGGATCTCTGCTTAGTTCGCGAGCTACAATAAAACAGCTGTGTTGCCGACCCTTGATCTATGGGTGAACCCAGAACCTTTTTTCTTATTTCACGAAACTGAGGTTATATAATATGGGGATATATTATCATTCGGAACAGAAAAATATATTTAAACGAAAAGAGCATCAACATATACTAACCTGCCAATTTGGAGCACTAACAAAATAAATGGAAATTTATTTTATTATGAAGGAATCAACAAATGACCTATCCTTATCTGCTAAACATGTTTTTCGTTTTTTCTTATTTCATGAAACTGATGGAAAACCGTTGCTTCAGTGTTCACGTACCAATGAAACAGTTTTGCATGGAATCAGTTTCTCAAGTGTGCACCGCGCCTAATACAGTGGGAAACGGTCATTAATAATATCAACATAATTATTTAATTATCTACATCAATACATACTTCCTTTAGATTTGATTTCAATGTTCGACAATGAAAGTTGATGGCTCATTAATATACAGGAACCTGTGTAACATGACACTTCCTGTACTAAAGAGGGCAGCCATTGTCTTTCAAAGTATGGCCGTATCCGGTGGTCTTCGTCTCTCCAGGTGCATTGTATTAATTATTTCTTTTAAGCAATTGTTAACAGCTTCCCTGAAGGCTGGATAGTTAAAATAAATCCGTGACATCCATAGAAGTGATAAGACCATTAAAAAAGATATCTGGCCATATTTGAGATTGATAATGTTAAATAAAATACGATTTATTCGAATAATAATACTATAATGTTCGTTTTTTAACAGCAATCAATTGCAAACAAGGGTTTGTTTCTAATATATAAAATAATTGAAAAAAAAATTCTTCTGTATTTGAAAAATATATACCAATGTCAAAAAATTACTATATAAAGCCGTAATAAAAAAAATAGCAAAGGCAAAGATTCCTGGTTGTAGTAGAACAAAATAAAAAAAAAAAAATATTAAATTTTTAAATTCATTTGAAAAACATTAATTTATCATCCATGCAATCAAAATCAATAATATTTATTCATTAAATGCAGTTTTTAAGACACTAAAGTTCCCTGAAACAAATCCTTGATATATTGATTTGCTGTACGCATTTCATTCTAAAATGATACAATTTCTTCAATTCTATAATTACTCCAGGGCTAACTTACTATCTTATATGGATGACAATTTATAAACTAGAACTTTAAGTTGGAATTAACTTTCTATAAGGAATTGAATGACCAGACTATTAAATGTAAAAAGCCATTCGTGATGTATTTGGAAACCGAACTTTCTTTTTCCGACGCTCGTGAGAGTTTCCCAAGGATGATGTTCCTTCAAGAAAATGTTTTTATTGTCTGAGTGTTCCCTCAATTAACGGTTTCTTTTTCTAAATGAATATTAAAATCGTAGATAGGTCTATTCTTGGGACGCGTATGCTGTGAATTAAAAACTGTTTTCTCCATCACACAAAACTGTGGTAAAAAGTAACCAATCTCTTGGAAATGGAAACCTAATTCTTTAGTACCACTGCCCAGTAAATTAAAGTACCATGTTTACTTAAATTCATTTGTCAATTGTTAATATTTTTTGATTGAGATTAACGAACTGACAAAGGAAACTTTTTTTCTTCTTCTCTAATTTCTCTGACACATAATAGGTGAATGTTATTCAATCAATTTGTGACTTCATGGGATTGTCATTTGGCTTTCCCCTTTTAAGCGAGTTCTGGAAAATTCCTTCACACAAACCGGAAGTAATCCGCAAGTATTTTTGCGGCATTATATCGAGCTGGAAGAGAAGAAATTGGAACTTTTATGGACATGTGTCCCTGTAGATGGTATTTTCATTGAAGTATTGTCAATAGCTTTATTCCCTAACTATCCATTCATAACTCTATTTAAAGCTTCCATTTTGTTTCCTTCCAGAACGCATGCGTCTTTGGGTTGGCTTATTAGTGGCCCAACAAACATTTGTCTTTGACTTTGGCATCAGTGAATCTTTATTACGAAAAACATGTTCTTCTTACTCAGAGAATGCCAAATGCGTGGCAGACGGACATCTTTTACATCTACAATAACCTCGCCAACCATTTTCTCATTAGAATAAAGGTATCTGACGAGCCAACCCTCTTGAATATACCGTGATTCTCTATCTCTACTGAATCTTTTACATAAAATTTAGTGATCCCTCATTGGATTCCTAAATAACGAATTTCAGAATATCTGAGACGAGGAGTGCAGTCATGTTTGTGCCTTTGTTAGTTCCTTCAGCTGACGGAGCGACCAACAAACGTAAAAGGAAGGCGGTTACCGTTGTGAGGCAATAGTGCTTTCAGACTAAGCCTTGCCTCAATTCAGTTGGTTTATGTTTTTTTGTCTCTTTAATTGTTTTAAATCCGCACCTGTCACTTATCATCTGACAACAAGCAGATGTGATGATTGCAGTATACAAGATAATTGGCATGTCAGAGTATGAGGGAGGACAATACTCAGCGGTACTTACTCCTAACATGATATTTAATCAATTTTAACCTAGTAGATGTCTCAACTAACTCCTTTTTTAGCGTTCTTCGGGTATTTTCTGGCAAGCTTCTGGAGGCCATAGTTTGTATTAAGTTGTTGATATGTACGTAGAGTTTGTCGTGAAGTCATTCGTATGAAGACAAGATGTGATTGGGGATGCGTAAGTCTGTGTGTAATGTTATGTTATTGACATAGGGTGATTGTGGTTTATGTTTTAAATTAATCCCTTACTTTGGTACAAATAAAATTGTCCATAAAAATCATAATGTTCCATATATAGCAGATGCTGCCTAAAATATAACCACCGTTTCGTAGTAAACTCCATAACCATTCAAATCCACTAGTTTCATACATGTTTCCCACTCGATTCCCGTAACCCTAAAACGCATCTGAAAACAAGATTACGTCGGAACGGTTTAATACAGAACTGTTATTGAAGTGCAAGCAATACTTTATAAATTATTAACATTGATATTGCAATTAGTTCCAACACATTTACTAGATGAAAAAAAAAAAAAAAAAAAAAAAAAAAATGATCAAACCTTTAACGCCACAGCGAACAACATTGTTTTTCTGCTAAACAAAAAATAAATGATATACCGTTGACGTTATTTATATTTGGAAAACCAGACATCATGTTGAACTGAATTTATAAACAATAACTGATTGTTAGTTTTTATGGTGTTGTTTTAATTCAGCATTTAATACATACTTGCGAAAATATTTTTAGAGAATTAAAGCAGGGACGGACTACGATCTCATTTAAGATGAATGTTAAAATGAAATGGAATCGTTTGACTTTAGCTATCAGCTGGATTTCACAATAGTGTCATTGACTTCCATGTCGTCAATATGATCATTCGTTCTGCCAATTAATGTTTAAATACCATCACAACCCAATATCACGAGATCATGTCATCATTATGACATCATGAAACCTTGCGTAATAACACTCTGTTACTTTCTAAATATAGTAAATAATAATAATAATGAATTTATCTAGCAAATACAAAATATAGCCGACTCTCGCTAACTCGAATTCCAAAGGGATGCGAATTTTCTTCGAGTGTAGTTCGACTTAGGCATAGTTCGAAATATAGAGTTAATTCTTGATTAAATTCGACTTAAAGAGGTAACGAGATATAGAGGTAGACCAATTGAAAATTCGAGTTTGAGAGTTAAAGAATAGTGTAATGAACAGAAAACACAACACCATGAACATTAAAACATTACGTATTAAGAAAGTCCATAATCTTCTTCTGCTTTAGACTTTCGGCAACACATTTGTCAAACATATATTCGATTGAAAAAAAACGACGAAAACACATTGTCTGATACATCAATATTGCTCTTTATGTTGCGACATATACCCCGGGGTTTCGACTCATCTACCGAACTTCTAGTTATAGAGGTAATTTTTGTGCCTCTTCGATTATATAGGTAAAATATAACCTAAACTTATTTCGAGTTATGTATGTTTATTTTTTCGACCTAGACAGGTTATTCCAAAGGATTTGAAAAAATTTCGAGATATCGAAAATTTCTAGTTATCTTTTTTTCACAATACCAGTGAAAAACAGATCCACTCTAGCGACCCTGCCCACGCCAGCTCTTGATTTTTCTCACCTCCTTTATTCCGGGAGAATCGTGTCCTCCTTTACCATTCTGTCCCATCATATTTTTATTTCATCCTAGATCCTAGATAAACACCTTTACCTCAGGGAACTTCAGAGGGCCAGTTGCACCGAGGTAATGGGCCTTTCTGTTGGGCCGATCACCCACAGAGGACTAATTTTGTTTCAGAGCTATAAAGATGGTCTCGGATATGGACTGCCTAAAACTCTCACTGAAATAATGCTGCTGTGCAGGAACCGAGAGGACTCGGAGAGAATGAGAAAGAGAAAGAAGAAGAGGTTCGAGTTAATGAGAGTCCACTGAATTAACTTTTTTTTTAGCTAAGTTTTTATTATAGAGGGTTAAATTCCATAATTTTTAGAATGTAACAAAGTTCATAAGGTCGGCTTGTTTATGAATGAAAATTTAGGGACTAAAAATCTGAAACGCACATGCCTTCTTATAACAAAAAATTATAAGTTATTATTTGGCAACGGTACTCTGATGTTCCTTTATCCCTGATAGCTCATGAGGATTTAGGATAAAATCAACACTCCTAACCACTAATAATAATAATAGTAATAATGATGCTTTAACAATTATTAATAATTATTATTACTTTTATTTTTTTTTACAATTAAAAAAATACTTTTTATGTGATATTGTTATAAAGAAATTTCTGGATTTAGGTCGTGGTGTTTACTTTTCAAAAGATTATGAAACGCCCTAAAACGAAAAACATGTTTAGCAGATAAGGATAGGTCATTTGTTGATTCCTTCATAATAAAATAAATTTCCATTTATTGCGTTGGTTGTTAGTGCTCCAAATTGGCAGGTTAGTATATGTTGATGCTCTTTTCGTTTAAATATATTTTTCTGTTCCGAATGATAATATATCCCCATATTATATAACCTCAGTTTCGTGAAATAAGAAAAAAGGTTCTGGGTTCACCCGTGGATCAGGGATCGGCAACACAGCTGTTTTGGTGTAGCTCGCCAACTAAGCAGAGATCCTGATAAATTTAACGATTTTTTCAGGAAGTCAAGGCCACTTTTTGATCGCTTGTTAGAGATAATAAATCATTATGAAAAGAGGAAAGTCATTGTAAGTGAATACATGAAAAAAAGTAAAATATACTTGGACTGATAATAGAAACTGAAGCAACAGGAAACCGATTTAAGGAATTTCTTGCATGTTTCCTGAAATCAATGAAACTAGCGTTTCATGAAACGCTGCGTGCACTAACATACTTTAATCTTATATATCTGTTGTAAGCAACTTTAGTTTCATATTTCATGAAATCAGTTTCTGCTGTGTGTATCGCACCTAATATTTGTGCTAACCATACGAACTGCAAATTTCGATTTCTGTGGTCACTAATTGTAAGATTACCTCCAGAAGAAATTACATCTAGAGGAACGTCCAATCTGGTCTCTTTTTCAGTGTTCATCGGTATAAGAGAAATCACAATTTTGGTTTTTCTGTATTAGATCGTAGAAGTCGAGCCTAGATGTGCCAATTTTGAATTAGAAAACGTCTTCTACTGCTTATGCTGTGTGAGATTGTCCTTTGGATCCAGTATAATTACACGTTAATTGTCTGTAATGCAGCTACCAGTAGGTAGCACTCAGTAAATATTATATCTTAGAATGTCGTTCTTCTTTTAAGAGACATCGGAGGTTTACTGTGAAGAAAATAGGGAGAAGAAAGACTATTGTAAAAGAGTGGTTTTTAGATTTTACTATGAAGGGATAGTTATCTGGTTTTGGGATTAATCAGCTAGCTATACATCGAGATCTTTATGAATAAATTTTTTTGTTACATATTAAGGAGTATAAAGAACTTTTCGAAGTATTTTTGATTGCAAGGATTAGATACAAAATGAATTGGATGTTTTAGTGGGGATCCCTGAAGCTCAACTACAAACAGTTCTGATTATAGTCATGTGGAAGAGCCTCTTGTAATCTATTGACTTCTTACGGCATTTGTCAAGTAAAGTTGAAGGATTCGAAAAAGTCTTACTGTTTCTTGTACTTTGAGTTAGGAAGTGGATTCCAAGAACATCGTTTGGAGATTCAAGTAATGGAGTCCAATTGGGGGAAATATTGTGAACCATATAAAAAAGCTACCTATTAAAGCTTGTATTGTTTTCCGAAAAATTCAACACTTAGGACCCGAAGGAACTCTCGAAATGAAGTACCATAAGATATCTACAGACGGATGAATACTACTAATAGATCTTTTGGCTTAGCTATGCATTTTAGCAGTAAGCATCTCTCCTCCAGAACCAAAAAAAAACCTCGATAGTGGTTCGGCCAGTGCTTACACATGGGACAAAAACTAGGTTAACAACGTAGTCCGAGAACAGACTCGTGATATTCGAAAGGAAATTTCTTAGAAGAATCTAAGAAAGATGTTTAAGGAAAAGGAAATAGTCCTGTTTATAAAGCTTGGGAAACTCCAATGAGCTGGCTATGTTTCTCGTAGGGATGACTCCGAGATGCTAAAGAAAATAATATAGGATGAATTCTATCGAACGACTCAGAGCTGGTGTTTTCCCATCCATATCTTCAGACTAACCATAAAATATATTAGTAACCTCTATTATGACCATGGTTTCCAAACCCAAAACCCATAAACACCATGCGGTTGGGTCTGGATTGATGAAACATGCAGTCAAAAGAGCCAAGTGGCAGCCTTCCCCGAAAATGTTAACTTAAGTTACCAAGAAGTTATAATAGGACACATAGAAGGAAACAATCTACTAAAGAACCAACTATCTTGAGGTGACAGGGACGGACCGGTTTTGAAAGTAGATTCTCGTTTTCAAATGTTGTCCTAAACGGTTTGATGTCAGCTTAGAACCAGACCAGTTGACCCCTCAAACTAATCGCTACTATGCCAGTGTTAACACCACATTTGGAGCTGTGGGTGGAACCCTTATACACCCCACTGACTTAAAGGATTTTTTTTTTTTTTAACTACCTACTCTGCCGCATATAGATGAGCTGTAAGCCCTAAAGAATGAATGTGATGACAAACTGTTTAGAGAAGTTTTTATTTTTTTAATCAAATGAAAAATAACACCTTTGGTTGTTCTATTTTTAACTTCTGTTGTTTGATTTCTGTGTCTGTTAGTGTGCGGAACCGAAAATGTGCTAATACGAGTAGTTCTATCATTTTTTTTTTTTTCAATTTTCAAATGTGCGAAATGGGTTATAACGGTTATATCACAGACATGAGACTTACATTTTTAAATAAGTTCACATGGTTACGCAAGATGATATAGAAGGATCAATACAATTAGGATTGATGAATCAACTGCCACTTCTATTTAAATACTTAACATTCATCTTCAATTCCAAATCATACAAAGTTTTCAAAAAAACGTTCCAAACCAATCCAGATTTCTGTTTAAATGACCATATAAATATTTCCAAAAGGAAAGGAAAATTCAATTAGCCATAACAAAACACTCGAGGTAACACCCCCAAAAAATGTACCTACACTTCCCCTTCCACAAAGCATAAATTTCAGATATCTGTTAGATCTCCTCAGGGGACTACCAATATATATGATTTCTGTCTTACATTTTTTGAAAACTTTAGTATATTCAGGGTGAGTACCTCTTAGAGTAAAAAAAAATTGAGTGATAATAGATCAAAAATGTAGGAAAATGCCGCAGACCTCATCTTTCTATTCCAATTCGTTGCAGATATATGATAAATCAAAGAATTTTTTGAGGAAACCACGTTTTTTACCATAAAAGCTGTAATATCTTTAAATATTTTTCAAACTTTGACCACATTTTCGGATTTAGCATTAAATTTCCTCTAAGAGAAGAGTACATGTAACCTTGAATTTTACAAACTTGGGGGTGAAAGAACAGCTTATTTAGGAAAGTTATAATGTCTTATGATACTTCAACGCTCACCGTTTTTCGAAAAAACTATCCACAAAACGTCAAATCTCACAAAAACTTGGAAATTTAATAGGCTTTCGAATGATATGTTAAAAGAGATTATTCTGTTTCGATTTCATGTCGAAATTTACTTTTAAATTTTGTTTATCATTTATCTGCAACGGATTGGAATAGAAAGGTGAGGTCTGCGGCATTTTTCTACATTTTTGATCTAGTATCACTCTAGATCACAAATCTGCCAGGATTTGATGATTTTTTACGGCCGAAGGACATCCTTGGGCACTCTCCTTCACGACAAATTAGTTTTCGTCCTTTGAGGATACTATTTTTAAATCATCAAGGATTTAAATATTTTAAACTATCGAAGGATAGTCCGCCATATTGGTCCTTTTGATCGCTGTTATTGTCCTTTTTGAAAATTAAACTAATTATTATTTTTTACAAAATTTTTTTTTTCTTTTATTGATGTTTACAACTGTACAAAATAATATACACCAAGTAAATGTGTTGATAGTGAATACAATGACATGTAAATAACTTGTGAAGAACTACTTAATAGTAGTTAAATAAAAATCTACATTAAAAGGTCTCTACGCCATCTTCTTTCAGACGCCTCGGAGGATTATCGAGAATGGAGTGGGAAGCAAGTTGAGTGAGTTGTAGATTGGAGTGGTTATGGAGCTTGCTATGGAAGGATATCTGGTCTGGCCTAAATCAGCAACATATGGAATATTAAGATCTTTATAGATAAGTTTATTGGCCACAAAGTAAGGAGCATTGATGATTTTCGAAGGATTTTGGGTTGTAAGGATTGGATACGAAATGAATTGGGTGGTTTAGTAGAGCCCCAAAGCTCAACTCCGTACGTCCAAATAGGACTAATCACAGTCATGTAAATGAGTCTTTTTTAATTAATTGGGAGCTATATTAGGACTTATATGGCTGAAGCCATTTAGGTTAGGTCTAACACTAAAAACATTATGGCATTTTTTATAATTTTATTTATTTTATCCTGATAGTTTTGGAGCAATTTGTTATATATCTTATCAAAGATTTAATGCTATTCATTGCTAGTGTGTTTCGGTGCAAAAATGGGGATTCTCCATTTTCAATACTGATACTTTGTTTTAAAAATAAATTGCAAATGTTACTAATTTAATTTAATTGCCTAAACCTTGGCACTTTAGATGGAATGATGCATTGATATTTCTCTGAATGTTTTTTTTTTTTTTTTTTTTTTTTTTATTGATTGCTTTAAAGTATAAACTTTATGGCAATTGAGTTAGCCAATAACAATAATAATTACATAATAGTAAATAAACAATAAATACAAATAGAAAAAAGTTTTACATTTTCTATAATTAGTACTAACAGAAAAAGCATTTCTTCAAATTATAGTGATTTATACGAACAAAAGATTTTTTTTTTTTTCTTACAAGCTATAATGATATATACAAACAAAGAAAAAAAAAAAAAAAAAAAAAAAACATACATTTTTACAATTTATAATAATTGATATTGATTATAGTCTAGGGTGACAGAAGTTGTAACAGCAATTGCAATAGAATCCAATATTTTATTTAGTTAATTCAAAAGAAATAAATCGATTACTTTTTGCTAGCATTTAAAACATTTAAAATAAATAGGAAGACGTTATTTATCTTTTCAATGCTATTGTAGGATAAAATATTTTCCAAAGATAGACTATCATCTGTTTGAACTATATAGTCTTTTAGGTATTTTTTTCGAAAATTATCGTGTCTTTGGCACTCTAACAACAGATGTTTACAGCTATTTACGATGAATAAGCTACAATGTACACATTTTTCATTAGCTTTAATTTGTAAACTGTTATTTTTAAAAAATATTTTCAAGTGGTCACATTTGGCTATTCTCAGTTGGCTAACGGTTCTTATTTTGGTTATATTAATGTTATATTTTAAATAATCTTCCGGCTGAGGGTTATTTAAATTTGAAATTTTCATAAATAATGTTATACCTTGTATTTAAAGTACGATCAATGTCTGTTGATAATAAATGATTAGTGGCTTTTTCTATTATGTTATTTTTATTAGATAATAATTTTTGTGGATTGAAAAAATCTTGAAAGTGTTCTGGGATACTGCCGTTAATGGTTAATTGTTTAATTTGAGATACCCAGTTATAATGAAAATCTGGTTTATTGGTATGTAAATCTAAAAGTCTTTCGAGGCAGATACGGGGTAGCCGATTTTCTGGTAATGCCATGATTTTAATTAAAAAATTTATTATTTTTTTTAGTACTGGGATGAATAACTGATTCCGTCCTGTTTCTAATCTTACAATATAATTTGGTGTGCATTTGAGCCAGAAATATAGTGTTTTTAGAAATTTAAGTTGCATACAGAAGTGTTGATGAGACCATAGCATCAAAAAGAACCATTTTTGATTCCCAGGAATCACTTTTACCGCGATAATATGTGGACAATAGTGAACTATTAAACTTTACCGATAGGTGGCGAGCGCCATTCTACATGAGAGGTTACAAAGGTACGGTGTTATATAGAGCTTGAAATTGATAATAGAATTTACTTATATTCAATTAAATTATTAAGAAAGATTTAAATATGTAGTTCTACCTGTGGATTCCAATTAAGTTTGAAAATAAACTTTTCAATGGTAAAACTACTGAACCCATCTTTAGTAAATTTTAACTTTTCATCTTTTATAGTTCTACGGAGGTTTGAAAATACTAAAATTTACAATAATAATAATTTTAATATATAATGTTAAGTGGCAGAATCGAGATTTGCCACACTATCATATACTTTCATGGTTAATAAATAAAATCCAACCAAATGAAATCAATAAAATTATTTTTGCCGAATAAAAGTTATTATCAAATCAAAATTTTGATCCTTTGCTTTTTGATGTGTGTATTTTTACGTTTCCCGTATATTTCTGTGTCAATCGTAAAAATTATGTTTAAAAATCGATCTATATAAAAAATTATTTTAAGATACAAATCCGGGTATTTAAACTGAAAAGCATGAAAGTATCAACGTTTAAAACATAGATTTGTCAACGAAATTTATTTTAAAAATTTGATTTAAGAAATCACCCAAGGGAATTTCTAAATGGGTTTTGGGTACGATTTGAAGCTTAAACTATACACATCGCATTGCTTACCTCTGACACAAGAACGATAAGGAATTTCATGATTAAAGATGCGAATATCAGATTTTTAAGAAAGATACATACACAAACATGAGAACGGCAAAACATTTAAATTATTTAATTGTGAATCAATTTATATAATTATAAATTATTCTAAAAGGCTTAATATTTTCACAGTGAAAAAACGAATCCCTCTTGCTTAACAGGCTGGGTTACGTAACACTATACTACTTACAGCTATGTTTGCCAGAAAACTGATTTTTTAATTTTTTTTTTTTACTGCCTTGTTTAAATATTAAAAACTGATTTTAAGATATAAACAGAAATGTTTAAGTTCAAAACTGTTTGTAATTAAGGTTTCATTAAGAATAATGTTATTTAAGAAATAAAAAAAAACAAAAAAACTAGGTGAGTTATAAGAATTTGCATATGATTTGAAGCATAATATCTTTTTATTTTATTAGGTCCGAGAGCCATTTTTATTTCAGAGCAATGAGAAATTGTGGAAGCGAAAAGATTACGAGTAACGTATACTTATATTTATATATATAACATTAAAGTTCCATTAAATTTAAAACAATGTTTAGTTCTAAAAATATTTAAAAAAAAAAAAAAATCTAACATTCAGATCACGAAAAAAAAAAAAAAAAAAATTGTGAAATTGTTTAAGTATGTTAAATTTTATGTAAGTTATTTTTATTGCTGCAAAAATAACCTCCCCGGCGGGGAATCGAACCCCGGTCTCCCGCGTGACAGGCGGGGATACTTACCACTATACTACCGAGGACTACGAATGTCAAAAACAAATATATGTAAAATCAATTAATTCTAATACTTGAGAACAATTATCGAGAATGAGGTATATAGTAAGAACCAAACATATATTTGACAAAATATACTTATATGAACTATAGTTATGTTTTGATTAGGTTCTTTGGTTGGCTTTCCGGCGGGGATACTTACCACTATACTACCGAGGACTACGTATTATGGCGGTAAAAAATTAGAAAATCAATAAATGGCAGTATGGTGGTCTCTCGACGGTTCTCGAAGACAGATTGAAACTAATTATGAACTGCTTTGCCAGATTTGTCTTCGATAAACCGAGGCGCTTCCACGTTTCCTTCCTCTATTCCGAATTAAACTGGCTTTATCCCATATTCCGTAGAAAATATTTCCATGGATCATTTCTTTACCAAATCATCAGCACCCTTCATCCTTCCTATATTTACAATATGCTTCAATTCAGATTTGCAATCAAGTCACTGAACACAAGATCCCATCTTTCTGATCTATGTACCCCATCCCATAGAACTACTACATTCCAGCGCTCTTTCCTATTCCGCTCAACCATCCTATGGAATTCCATTCCTTCAAGCGAAATCTCTAAAAACATTTAAATTCCTCTATTTCCAGTGCCTCCTCCTAATCCAAGGTGACGCTTATTAACAACATATTTTCTCAATTAAACGATATCGTAAGTCATTCTGAAACACACTCAGTGTTACCAATTAAAATTTTTTTTTTTCATTCGGAATACAACATTTGGGTTCTTATATTGTATATAATTAGCACTGTATCAAAATAACCTTTTTATTATTTCATTAGTAGAATATTTTCTTATTACATTAGTATCCATGTTTACATTATCATTGTTATATTAATATTTCATCTTTATTTTATTATTTTTTATTTTTATTTTTTCATTTTATTTATTCATCATGTCTCTGACCAGATGTAACTAATATCATTTATTTCTGTACAATTTGTTATTCTTAAGGGACTTGGTCCCAGAATAAAATTATTTTTCTATTCTATTCTATTCTAAACTAGTATAATTAAGTAAATATACTCAAGTATAATTAAGTAGTAAGAAATTTGATTATTCTCGAATAAATCGATGAAAATACGGTAGTACTATCGATGAGGCGCTTCAGACCATTCTCGCGCTCAGAATATCTTTTATCGACTTTACCTTGTTCCGATTTATTTCGACATTTCAGTTACACACAAACTCTAAATCCATGTTAAAAATCATATTAACTTATGTTATACTTTTCATATTAAAATGAGAAATAAGAAAATAATTATGTGTAAATAAGAAAATATAAATTGCTAAATCAATATAAATTATGTTGAATTAATATTACAATAAATCAGAATTAACGTAATACTAAATCACAAGTAATGCTAAATTCTGATAAAATTTCTCACGTAAGGGAAGTGGGAATAACAAATTATAAATGAGGAGGTACTTTCCAAACGTGTTTTGACACAAAAAATGTTTTCCTGGGTTTATGGTATCACTAGATTTGTTTTTCAGAACCCTACAATATGTGATGAGTATTAGCTAGAAAAACAAGCTTTGTACCATCCAAAATTATTTTAAAAAATCACAAAGAGTGTTTCGTCCATAGCCTGTTTTTAGTTCAAACCATGCTTTGTTCACTAAGCCAATGAGAACGGTGCATTATTGACAATAATCGCTTACGCTGGTACAAGATTGTACTTTTTGACTTTCCAAGTGTTGAAAATATGTTGAAAGAGGATGAAACTGGTGACTATTTAGAAAATGAAAGATGTCAACTGCATATTTAAAAACTAGCGACTGTTAAGAAAATGAAAATATTTCCCGAAAATTATGAGCGTCATTAACATACATCATCTATTATGTAATTATAATTTTTATTTTGTGAACTGTTTGTGAGCAAAAAGTGACTTCTGTAAAATAAAACATAGCCACTTCAAACAGTGTTTTGTCCCTTTGTTATTTAATTAAACCGTGTTTTGTCCACTGTGTTCCTTCAAAACGTGTTTTGTCCATATTTAAAATAGAATATGCTAATTTTAGGAGTAAAGAATATTTCTGATCCTTGTAATGTGTTTTTTTTTAGATGCTATAAGTTTAATTAGGAATCTTTTGTTTTTGAAGAGTAATTACATCTCATAATACACGTTTTTTGTTATTGCTGAAAAGTGGGATTACTGTGACAAAATAAATTTTGAAAGTTACCTCTTCAAATACAAAATGAAGAAATTGGAAGTTATGTTGATGATCTTTGTTATATTTGCTCACATTAGAGAAGCGGAAATAAGCAAATATGTAACTTCTAATATATTTTCTCATGTTTCTTTTCAGATCTGTTCTTTTTTTATTGAATTTTTAATACAATATGTATTAGGTCAATAAATAATATGGATGACAAAAAATCCATTCGCAAAATATGTAAACTGAAAGCTCCTCATATAAGAGAAGTAATAACTAAGTTTAAATATAAAAACACCAAATCAATGCAATACCTAATGTTAACTTCTGTTACACTTTCACATACTAGGGAAGAGGAAATAAGAAATCATCAATATATATAACACCAAATCCATGTTGAAACTCATGTTGTTAACTTCTGTTCCACCTTTTTACATTTAAGAAGACAAATTATCAATATAATACACTAAACAACACAACCTAAGTTGAAACTGTAGAAGTGGATGTTTACATGTGAGCTTATAGGAAAGAGCTATCAGTAAATGTAAACTCAAAACGAAGCGTTAGGATCGATCTTGCTGGTGAGGATAGAGTCGATTTAGTGGAGCGCCGATAGTAGTACCGAAAAATTTCCCTACATACAAGCCATCTCTAGCTAATGCTTGGTATTATTTTTCTGGTGTACATATAAGAATACTGCAAAAATTAATTAGTAACGCCACAAAATCTATGAGGCAAATGCGAAATATTGAGTTTTTTAATTTTATTCAAAAAATATTCATTCAAATTCATAAAAATCTTATTACAGTATAAGATCTATTGAACCCTTCAATATTATTAGGATGTTTCGATTCCAAAAGACGATTTTCTGTTATCGAATCTTGTGAAAAGAACGAATATCGAGAATAGATGATCCAAAGTCGACTCCTAGGAATGGATCGATACCTCTGACTTTAGCAATATTTTTTTTTATATATAATTATGTTACTGTTATACATCATTTTTCTCCCGATGACCAAGTCTCCTTTGTACAGAATCAAAAACAAACCCCATGCAACAGCATGCTAAAACTAAGTTTGTTCTAGACATTCAGCAAAACAAGTCACTGACTAGTTTTTAGTATGTTCTAGATCCACATCTATGGATCTGATGTCTATTCAACATTCTTTACGTCTTCACATTCCTAGGGCTGCCTATTCGGATAATGGAGAATCACATTCCTTCACTAGTTAGCTAACTGGAGGGATGAGTCGATGCACGATTATGCAAATTACAAGGACTAAGGAAGAAAAATAGCACAGATGCAAAATGCATCTTTAACATTAGTTCCATTTAAACCATTAGCGAAGGCAACCTTGAAGCGATGTGTATTTTCTTTATATTAGATGAAAGAATAATATAAATAATATTATATGAAATTAAATTTTAGAAATATAATGCTGTGTCGTAAGATATTTTTAATTAGTGATAACAAAAGTTTCCATTTCTCGATACGGAAACCACTAAATCCATTGTCGATTCTTGATTAAAAATAACGTTGATAAATTATTTTTTTTAATTTTTATTTTCTTAGAAAAATCCTAAATGCTTCTTACTTCTTCACAAACAAACTTATTTACAAAGATATTAATATACCTTACGTTTTCGACTTTAATTCAGCAAATTCGACTTTTCAGATAGCAAATTCCACAACCATTCAAATCTATTACTATCACAATTTGTTTCTCATTCCATTCCAGATACCCCTCTGAGGCGCCTGAAAAGAAGATTGCCTCGGGACCTTCTAATACAGTACTTTATTATTTAGAACTTTTATAAGTGCCACCAATGGGCAGTTGCTTTAAATATATATGTATATATTTATATTATTTTGAATTATTACAAGTTGCCTCACTCAAGGGCAATGAGTAATATGGATGACAAAGACTCATTCATACAGTATGTACAATTATATAAAATAAATAAAATATAGAAATAAAGAAAGAAAAATTAAAATACAGCCTCTAACTATGCAAGATATAAAATAAAATGTAATAAATCTATAATCTGGACCAATCTGTACAAAATTTTAGCCACATCCTCTTCATAGTTCAAGTAATATAGTCATGGTTCATTAACAATAAAATTTAAAGATTTTCAATTACATTGCCATAAAAAAGCGATAAATATGTGATGCGCAGTGAAGTTTGATAATCGACCGATAGGTGGCGAGCACCATTCGAGAGAGGTTACATAAGTACGGTATTACATAGAGCTAGAAATTTATGATATAATTTACTTATTATCAATTCAATTGCTATTAAAAAAAACTGTAAATATATGAAGCGACATTTGGATCCCAGTGCAGTTTAAAAATCAACCGATAATTAATTATTCTGTAACTGTGTTTGCAATGGTAAAACTATTAAACCCAACTGCACCAAATTTTAACTAAAACACCTTAAAAGTTCTAGGAAGGTTTAGCAATAATAATTTTTACAATAATAATAATTAATATGTATAGTCTTGAGTGCCAGAAACGACGTCAGCCAAACCGTCACGTGCTTTTATGGTTAGAAATTAAAATTCAACCAGTCTAAATATCATTGAAAAAATAATGCTAAATTCCATACTAAATTCAAGATTTTTATCGATAAACAAATGAAATTGAATTATTGGTTAGTATAATCTAAGTTCTTTTAAATACAATCATACTATACATAAAATATATAAATTTTAATGCTTAAAAAAAGATACATGAAACTATAAATAAAAGTGATGTAAGCCTTTGCTGCAATACATTCAAACTCATCGGAAAATCCACTGTTCTATTATAATGAACCCCATACCCACTCAAACCCACTTTCCCAACTTGCTTTCCAAAGCAATTTTTTTTTTTCAACCAAGCCCTACAAGCCGATTGCAAAGAAATGGCTTCGGTACCTTCTTATATTGAATATTTATGAGATAGGGTAGTTTCTTTAAAAGCCATTGTTATTTCATTAGACTCAAAATTTCTAATATTTAATTGAACTATTTGGTTTAATGGAACAGTAAATTAATATAAATTTAATTTTTAAAAATACTAGAGTAATTATAATAATGTCCCTTTCCTAGCGTTGATGTGTTCAGAAACTCGAGAACTGACAACGATATAATTCTATAATTCTGAAAGAATTATATTCCGTGAACACGATCAGCTTCGTCGAAGGCGTAACCCATAAAAAAATCAACCAGATAGCCTACGTCCTCTCCTATCTAAACCGGCTGCTGAGATTACGAATTTAATGACTCCCAGCGGATAACACAATCGATTGGATAAAATATCACTCACTGATACTAAAAATAATAAAATGTTCGCAATAGAATATATATAACAAAGCAACTCTGTTTCTGTAAGGTCGATTCAGCAGAATGTCGACAGCCGTTTTAAAGGCAACCAATTTAACAGACCTTGTCACTTCCAAAATAAATTACATGCGTTTTCACAATTTTTTTTTTAAGGTTATTGGAAAGCCAATCAAAGGACCTAAACAAAATATAACTATACTTCATATAACTATACTTCATATAAGTCTATTTTGTCAAAGATAAGTTTGTTTCTTGTGAATTATTATATTTATAAACATTTATGTCAATTTAACAGCTATATACCACATTCTCGATGATTGTTCTCAAGTATTAGAATTAATTGATTTAACATATATTTGTTTTAAACAGTCATAGTCATAGTTTTTATTAATTTTATTTATTTATTTTTTTAATAATTCCTAATTGCTCGGAGAACTTTTAAAGAATTTTTATTTCGTAGTGCTACCTGTGGGTAATTTTCAGTCGTAGACATGACATTATGTTATCCTTTGAATATATTTGAGGTATTTATTTATACAGTTATAAATGTTAATAAAAAATTAAATAATCAAGAATAATTACTGCTAAAGTCTTAGTTATTAGTATCATGATTAGAATTCTGAGCATTTACCGAAACCTAACAAATATAACTATATTCATATAACTCGATTTTATCGAAAAATAGTCAATTATTATTATATTTGAAAACTTTTATTTTAATTTCATAACTATATACTTCATTCTCGTTAATTGTTTTCAACTATTATAATTAATTGATTTTATGTATGTTAGTATTCTACATGCGTAGTCCTCGGTAGTATAGTGGTAAGTATCCCCGCCTGTCACGCGGGAGACCGGGGTTCGATTCCCCGCCGGGGAGGTAAATTTTTTTTATAAGTCATCTTGATTTCTATTTAATTATATGAATTTAGATTTAAAAGTAAATAATTTAACATATTGTCTCGTTTTTGAGTTTTCTTGAATGTTGGTTTTAATTTTCTTTTATAATAAACAATTTTGTTTTTTTGTAAAAACTAGAATAATTCTAAGAATCTTTGATCCCCTTCCTAGCCATGATGTGTTCTGAAATTTAAGTACGAACACCAATAGTTCTATGATATATTTTGCTATGTCCTCTCTCCTACTATCTGAACTGGCTGCTAAGATTGCCAATTTAAAGACTCCCAGCGGATAACACAATCGATTCGATAAAATACGATAAATATTGTAACTGATACGAAAAATAATAAAATATTTACAATACAAAATATATATATAAGAAATGGACTCAGTATCTGTGAGGTTATATATAGGGTTGCCGGGGAGGCATTTTTTTTATAAGCAATATATATTTAAATATATAAATTTATTTAAAATTAAATAATTAAACATATTGCCTCATTTTTTTGGTTTTAATTTTAACCTTCAACCTTGTAACGTGAACTGATAGCAATATAAACAAATATTAAAGTTGTTCTCTATATTAATATTAATGTACATTTTATGTTGACAATTTTCCATTCAGAGCTTGTTCTTTCCTTTAATAAATCATTTGTCTCTATTACATATAACTCTAATAACGAATAGTTTTGATATTATCTGATTTTTAAATTATTTTTTATTTTTTATTAATACAATTAATGTATTCTAAACACTTCATCTCTCAGTCACCTTGCTGACATACCTTCTCTTACATCCTCAACACCTGTCTTCCTTGGTTTTTCCCTCTTCTTTCTGTACTCTATAATAAAGATCCTTTTTTTTTTCGGCCTTCTATTGTCTTCCACCCTCATCAAATGACCAAATCACTGAAGCCTCTTGTTGTCTATATCATACAGAATATTCTTGTATAATGGGCTTTTTAAAAACATTATTAGGAATGTGTTAGAGGCCTTGGAATGCCGTAGCTACGTATAATAAACTATATTAACCGGGGTTTTAGCACAAGCACACTAAAACAGCAACCACAGTTTTCAGAGGAAGGAGAGGAAAATTTTGAACAAAAAGGACAAGAACAGAATCACAAGAAGAATCTTGGACATTGCAAAAACTAGAAAAAATAAGTCTAAATGGATTACCGAAGTAGAACAAGACTGAACCTCACAGAAAATTATGTACATGATCGAAAAAAAATTGGAACCACAATTAGAAAGCACACATTTGAACAAGAACTCACAGCGAAAAGAAGAGGAAGCAAGTGTAATTTTTAAAATTAAAATTGAGGTATAGGTAAATACTCGTATATATAAGCCTGTTTCGATAAAAAATAAAAAAATAATTAGAATATAACATAATGATGAACATTAAAAAAAAATAGGAAAACCAATAAATTATAATTTTAAATTACTATTAATTAATTCAAACAAATAACGAGCATGAGTTGTTTAGCTAATATAAAAAATAATAAATCAATAAAAATAAACTTATCTTTGATAGAATCGAGTTATAAGCATTATACGGTTATATTTTGTATTGTTATATTTTGCTTGGTAGGTTTAACTTTCTAAATGATTTATAAGAGTGAGATTTAACTTCAAACCTATGTTATTATGTATCCCCAAAACTGAGGTTTTACAATAACTAGAGAACTAAATCCGTTAAAAGTCACATCAACTTTGTAGATACACGTTATATATATTTTTTAATACTAACTTCTGATAAAAGTATTAACAAAAAGATGCTCTTAAAAAGCTCTCTCTAGAAATTGACTTCATTAAACGTAGCTGTGGCATCTCAATAATCTCAATAATCCAACACATTCCTAACATTATTACTAGAAAAACCATAGGGCTGGAAAAGAATATTTTGTGTGATATAGACACTAGGAGGCTTCAGTGGTTTGGCCATTTGATGACGATGGAAGACAACAGATTGCCTAAAAAAGATCTTTGTTTATAGAGTTCAGAAAGAAGAGGGAAAAACCAAGGAAGACATTTGTTAAGAATGTAATAGAAGAACTGTTGTTATTTCCTTTAATAAATCATTGGTATCTATTACATATAACTCGAATAACGGTTAGTTTTGATATTATTTGATTTTTGAATCATTTTTCATTTATTTGTTAAAGGAAATAACAACAAAAAAAGTTACAAGCTGGTTTGAATCTATTCAAACTTTTTTGTTTTTAAAGATTATTCCAAGGAAGAATATTATTTTTACAGATACAAATTGACTTTGGCCTTCAAATAGAATCTCAACTTTGTAGTGCTACGAGTGGGTACTTACTTATCAAGTGATTGAAATGTCATTAGGCCATCCTTAAAATTTACTTCATGAATTTCTTAATGCAGTTAGAAAATATATGATAGATAATTATTATGATTTTTGTCCTTTACATTAATTTTTTTTTATGCGTTGACTAATTCTTGCCAGCTTTAGGCATTTGACGGTGCCTGTTGTGGCTTTACCTCTATTTTAATAAAATTCCAATATTCTCGTTCCAAGATTCGTGTTCATTCTCTTCTGTTCATAAGAAATCTGCGTTTAAGAATGTCACTGTAAATATCTGAATATTGTTAATTTCCTGTTTACTTCTAAGCCTATATTGTCCATCTGAGAATTTCGGACCAAGAATTCTCCTTATCTCTATATTAATATTAATGAACATTTTATTTTGACAAGTTCACGTTCAGAGCTTGTAACTTTAAAAACAGAATTTTCTAGAATTCCTAATTGCTCGGAGATCCTTTAATAGAATTTTTATTTCGTTGTGCTACCAGTGGATAATTTTCAGTCGTTGTTATGACATTATGTTATCCTTTGAATATATTTGAGGTATTTCTTTATGTAGTTGTAAATTTCATTTAATAAATAATTAAGAAGAATATCTGCCAAAGTCTTGGTTATTAGTATCATGATTAGAATTCTGAGCATTTACCGAAACCTAACCTAATACAATAAATATAGTTAACATAACTCGATTTTATGGAAGATAGATCAATTATTACATTTAAAAACTTTTTATGTTAATTTCATAACTACTTATATATACTAATACCTCATTCTCGTTGTTTTCAACTATTAGAATTAATTGATTTTATGTATGTTTATACTAATCATATGTAGTCCTCGGTAGTATAGTGGTAAGTATCCCCGCCTGTCACGCGGGAGACCGGGGTTCGATTCCCCGCCGGGGAGGTATTTTTTTTATAAGTCACCTTAGTTTAGATATAATTATTTAAATTTATTTAAAATTAATTAATTTGATTTTTTGGGGTTTTTTATTATCTATGTTTTAAATATTATTTATTTTTATTTATTTATTTATTTTTTTATAATAATCGATTTAGTTTTAAATTTAAATATAGATATACATAAGGCATAGTTGACTAAATATAGATAAATATTCATATATACTTGTACTAAAGTGAGCCCTATCATTAGATGATGACTGATAATGATTTCCTTTCAAAATAATGCTCTCCTCAGAAACCATGTAAAATGCAGTCAAAGATGTTGAATCCATCAGGTCAAGAATACATCATCATGTCATTACTTAATTGTGATATTCATCATTATCATTGTTATGTTATCATATCAATCATGTTATGATTGTTATGTTCATCATTATTTATTTTTAATGTTCATCATTATGTTATATTCTAATTATTTTTTATTTTTTTATCGAAAGAGGCTTATATATACGAGTATTTACCTATACCTCAATTTTAATTAAAAAAATTACACTTGCTTCCTCTTCTTTTCGCTGTGAGTTCTTGTTCAAATGTGTGCTTTCTAATTGTGGTTCCAATTTTTTTTCGATCATGTACATAATTTTCTGTGAAGTCAGTATTGTTCTACTTCGGTAATCCATTTAGACTTATTTTTTTTAGTTTTTGCAATGTCCAAGATTCTTCTTGTGATTCTGTTCTTGTCCATAAAATTTTGCTCTCCTTTTTCTGAAAACTGTGGTTGCTGTTTTAGTGTGCTTGTGCTAAAACCCCGGTTAATAGAGTTTATTATACGTAGCTGTGGCATTCCAAGGCCTCTAACACATTCCTAATAATGTTTTTAAAAACCCATTATACAAGAATATTCTGTATGATATAGACAACAAAATATGATGCTTCAGTGATGAGGGTGGAAGATAATAGAAGGCCAAATAATTTTTATTATAGAGTACAGAAAGAAGAGAGATAAACCAAGGAAGGCAGGTGTTGAGGATGTAAGAGAAGGACTGTCAGCAAGGTGACTGAGAGATGAAGAGGAATGGACAGGTAAAAAGAATTGGCGGGAAAAGTAACTGGTGTTTAGAATACATTTAATGTATCAATAAAAAATGAAAAATGATTAAAAAATCAAATAATATCAAAACTATTCGTTATTAGAGTTATATGTAATAGAGACAAATGATTTATTAAAGGAAAGAACAAGCTCTGAATGGAAAATTGTCAACATAAAATGTACATTAATATTAATATAGAGAACAACTTTAATATTTGTTTATATTGCTATCAGTTCACGTTACAAGGTTGAAGGTTAAAATTAAAACCAAAAAAATGAGGCAATATGTTTAATTATTTAATTTTAAATAAATTTATATAATTAAATATATATCAAGATTACTTATTAAAAAAAAAAATGCCTCCTCGGCAACCCTATATATAACCTCACAGATACTGGGTCCTTTTGTTATACACACATATATATATATATATATATATATATATATATATATATATATATATATATATATCTTTTTTGTATTGTAAATATTTTATTATTTTTCGTATCAGTTACAATATTTATCGTATTTTATCCAATGGATTGTGTTATCCGCTGGGAGTCTTTAAATTGGCAATCTTAGCAGCCGGTTCAGATAGTAGGAGAGAGGACATAGCAAATATGTTCACTGGACATAGTTCTTTCAGAATCATAGAACTATTGGTGTTCGTACTTGAATTTCAGAACACATCACGGCTAGGAAGGGGATCAAAGATTCTTAGAATTATTCTAGTTTTACAAAAAAACAAAATTGTTTATTATAAAAGAAAATTGAAACCAACATTCAAGAAAACACAAAAACGAGACAATAGGTTAAATTATTTACTTTTAAATCTTAATTCATATAATTAAATATAAATCAAGATGACTTATAAAAAAAATTTACCTCCCCGGCGGGGAATCGAACCCCGGTCTCCCGCGTGACAGGCGGGGATACTTACCACTATACTACCGAGGACTACGAATGCCAAAAACAAATATATGTAAAATCAATTAATTCTAATACTTGAAAACAATTATCGAGAATGAGGTATATAGTAAGAACCAAACATATGTTTGACAAAATATACTTATATGAACTATAGTTATGTTTTGATTAGGTTCTTTGGTTGGCTTTCCAAAGCTTCCAAATCAGTTATGAGAGTGACATTACACTTCAAATCCATGTGAATCATTTTAATTTCTCTTTCGTTTGTTCCATTTCAAGAATTTATATATTTATTCATATTTGTATATCTTAAACTCAGGGGTTTTACAATAAATAGAGAATTAGATAAAAGTTATATAACATTTGTAAACATATTAAAATAAAATTAACTTCTGAAGCCTCAGATGACAGTATTAATCTATATATATATCTATACTATTATATAAAAGAACAGATCATTTTTCGTTTGTGATCACTAATCACTTAAACTACTTAACCGATCTGAACCAAAGTTTAACCACATCATCTTTGTAGTTCCAGGAAGGTTTAGCGATAATATGTGGATAACTGTGAAGTTTGAAAATTTACCTATATGTGTCGAGTGCCGTTTTTAAGAGAGGTTACAAAGGTAAAGCGATGTATAAATCTTGAAATTGATAATAAAATTTACTTAAATTCAATTAATTTTTTTAGAAAAGATTTGAATATGTTGTGCGACAAAGCGTGGGTGTTTCACGGGATTTAATATAAGTTACATATACAGGATCTAATAGTAAATTCAACTAGCTTTTAGATGAAAAAATGAAATTTTGGATAGGACAAAGAGTTTCGGAGTTAAAGCGAAAAATGTGAAACAAAACGTGGATTTCACACCAGTAAGGCTTTTTTTATTAGCCTACTGGCATGTGTACTTAAGGGACATTATTAAAACTTCATATATAAAAGTTTAATAGTAAATTTAATCAGCTTTAAGATGAAAAAATGTTATTTTGAATCGGACAAATAGTTTCGGAGTTATAGACAAAAGAGTACAAAACAAAAAAGTTTTTTTTTTTTTTTTTCGCGGGGAACTGGCTGCTAGTTGACCAATTTCAACACTTTTTCCCAAGACCATATCATCGCGAAAAATAGTCTGATTTCGGAGTAGTTTTTTTAATTTCGTAGGTACTAATGTCAGCTACGATTAATATTTAAATACTTTCTTCGAAGAAAAGCTTCATTTTTGTGTTATAGGTAAAACACCGAAAACAACCGGTATTTTGGGCGGTTTTTTTTGCGGTTTTGGGTATGAAGCCGACGTCTCCCGTGGTAGAAATCTTCATATTCGGATTTAGCACCCCAAAAAACATAAAGTTTTTTTTCTTTAAAACGGACTTTTGAAGCCTTATTTTACTGGACTATGTGGTTAGCACCATTCCGCAATAGGGTATACAATGATAAAACTTTTGAACCCATCTGGACCAAATGTTAACTACATTACCTTTCTAGTTCTTGGAAGGCTCAGCAATAATAATATTTACAATAATAATTTAAACGTACAATATTGAGTGGCAGAAACGAGGAAGGCGAAAACTGAAATACACTGGTTAGAAATTACAATCAAACTAGATGAATCCAAATAAAATTATTCATGTCGAATAAAAATGATTCCCTAATCATAATGCCGATCCTTTTCATTTTGGTATTGGGTGTAAAAATATGATTTATGGGCCATTAATTATGTTGATGGATAACTCCATTATCCGCAAGTGTTTTTAAATAGTTTCTGTCCATCCGCATTACCAACTCATACCTTAAAATTAATAATAGGATGTCTAATTATGCTTTTAGGTCTTCAAACACCTAATCAGTGCAATTTTAACCAGGTTAAAAAATACAGCTATGCGGGAAAATATCTTAAGCTCAATAGCAAAACTAAACGTTATCCGTGTTATATGTAATAGAGAACAATGTTTGAATTGAAGAAAATAGCAATGCAAATTTACAAGCTCTGAATGGAAACTCGTCAAAATAAAATGTACATTAATATTAACGAAGAATACATCTTTTATAACATTTGTCATTAATATATTATTATTAGTTTTAAATACGTATATAACGTTGTAAAACGTTACGCTGACTTAGCAGTTGCTGATCCAGCAATCTATTTTCTATTATAGATTGAGATATCTAATGCGTTATCAAGTTATTGGTGAACGACCTCTGCATACAGCCAACATTCTGCTTCATGATCGAAATAAATTATTCTAATTTAAACAAGTTCTTTCATCATTGAATGCCGGTTTTTTGACCAAATTTACTTTACCTTACCGCATTCAAATTTTGCAAACAATATTAAATCAAATAGTTCTGTTGTGATTGGTTTAAATATTTTTGAATATTGGTCTAAAAAATCGAATAAAGAAGCAGTTTTCTTCGCTGTTTTTATTTATTTAATTTAGATGGTTATATGTGCTATTTTATTCAATTTATTTTTTTTTTGTTTTTTTATCTGATGTTTCTGAGGAAGAAACTGCACATAAAGTATGACAATTTCTTTCGAGTTCTAATTAATGAAGAATAATTTTTGTGATGCCGTTTGGGATCGAGCTTGTTGGAGTTTCAAGGACAGCATTACCGTAACTATTAGATTTTCCTGAAACCACTATTTTATACAAATATATTTCTTTTTTAAAAGATTATAAAATGACAGATGAGAAAGAATAAAGACCAAAAAATTTAAGGATCTCAATAAAGAAAAGAAGAGAAAGTTTACAATAATAAAATGCTGAAGAATCAAGTCTAGTTAACAAGGATAGTTTTAGAATTCTTCAATGATAAGAAAGAAATTCTATGATGAGCCTGGGAGAAAAGGTAGGATAACAAATAGAAAAGTACATAAAATAACAGAATTAGAACACTACTACTAATGTTAGTAGAATTATTAAGTACGAAGAGTCGGTATTAAATGGAGAGAAAGAAGACCAATGCTTGACCGGATACCCAAATCTAAAAGTAACTATTACGATATACTAAAAATTAAAATTAATTGGATGCGAGAAGTATTGGAAGGTTTAGTACCAAAGCTCATAGGTCCGAATGGTTTTGATTACTATCGTGTAAACTAGTCTTATGTAATTAACCGGAAGCTTTGGACGTTTGTCTAGTAAATGTAGGGATAGTCCCTAACTGCAGTTTCTTGTCGTTTTAGTTTTGAATATGGATTCCAAGTAAGACGTTTTTCCTGATGGAGTCCTAGGAAGCGGATCTGTTCAACAAGGATCAATGGAATATTATCAAAGAACACTATAAACCAGGAAGTTTTAGGTGTACAAAGAAGGGTAAAAGTTATTTGATGAGATTTGTTTAGATTTATTTTAATCGTACAGTTTCGACTCCATCTTGAAGGTTTACAATATGGGATTGGAGTGTTCGGGATGCAATAAAACGATTACTATTTGCTGAAAAAACACTTGTGTCATCTGCGTATGTGATGAGGACAGGACGACTAAGATGTGTCAGATGTAATTAATTGAGAAATTTGAACGCCTATTCTCCTAATTTTAATTACAATTACATACCGCTCGGTTTGCAAAAACATAAGGAAAATATAAGATAATTAAAAACCTATAGTTACATGTACCGACGGCTACTAAGCTATATTTGAAGCACCACGAACATTGCCAATGCCACCCGAATTCCTACGAATCAATGTTCAGCAACCGCCTAATCGGCCTTATCGCCAGTGGCTATTCGGCCAAAATCGTATTCGGTCGATTCCTAATAATTTGTTAAGGTGGGTAGATACCTGTATGGACTTAAACCTTTAAATTAATGTTTTGGGTTTAGCTGTTGATAGGACCGCTACTTATGAATGATGATTTTTAATGCAGCTTAAATCACTGGAATGATTTTTACTGTTGACTAGCGACATCTGCGGTATGGGCTATAAAATACTATCAAACACTTTATCCTAAGAGACTTTTTCCCATTATATTTATAAGAAAAACAAACCTCCCCTAAGAGCGACTAGGAATGGAGGAGCTCCTATCTTTATTAGGCAATAAACCTGTCCAGTTTTTCCTTCGGCGGCACTTTATCATCACCGGTGTCTTTGATCCCAACCCGGGCTAAGTAATTCTAACTGCCTACCTAGGGCGTTTTTTTAGAACATCTGGAGCCTCTTTGAGAGGCAGCCTTCAAGGCAAAAAAAATGGATTCCACACCAAGACATGAAACCAATGCATTATACGGTGATATTATCTTTCAGTAGCGTGTAACGAAAATGGACGAAGAAAATATGCAAAGTAATCAAATGGCCGTAATGTCCACCAGGAAGCGCTGAAATCTGGAGAGTGGATTTACTGATCATTTAAAAAACAATTGGTATTTATTATATCGAACCCATGCTCCACTATTTCATCTATTCAGAATACCTTTTTATCAGGGATCCATTAAAGATTAGATATGTTAACCCTCCGAGGCGTCTGAAAAGAAAATATATATAGATATTGAATACAGTTGTATACATCAATAAAAAAATAATACTATCTGATTTTTTTCTAACATCTCTTTTTGTAGCCCCAATGTTCAACCGTCAATGTTATGGCTGTAACGTTAGTATAAAATAATAAAGATTTGTTGATATTTTTTTTTTTTTCTCTTTCAGATTTTAATTCACACCTGTTATAAGGGTAGCAATCAGTGAATGTGATGAAATTGTAATATTACAGGCCTTGTATGCGTGTGGGAGACTAGTACTCAATAGTACCTCCTCCTGGCATGGGTTAAAGAGATTTATTTGAGCAAATCTCTCATCCAGCTTCTTTTAAGCCTTCTGTATGTTGTTATGTCCATGAAGTCTGTCATGAAATCGTCTATAAAGCTCATGTATATGTTCCTTTACTGTGGGTATTTCTAAATCAGTGTGAATTGTGTGGTTTGAAACGTACCAAGGTGATTTCGTGATTAGTCTGAGTAATTTTGATTGGAATATTTATATTTTTTTAAGGTGTGTGTTTTTTGCAGTCCCGTATATTTGTGAGGCGTATGTCCATATGGGTTTATGTAAGTGTATGTATTCAGTTGTTGTCGGAGTTTTAATGTCGACTGTTTATGAAGCATTGGATACAGAAGTTTTAATCTCTTGGTTAGACTGAGACGTTTTTGTTTTACGTGTGGGCCCCAGGTCATTCTTCTATCAAATGTAAGTCCTAAATAATGAATTTCGTTTGTTTGTGGTATGGGTTGATTGTCGATGAAGACAGGTGGACAAGAGTCTTGCCTGAGTGTAAAGGTTATGTGCTGTGATTTGGTGTAGTTTAGTTTTATTTTCCATTGTTTGAACCAGTCTTGTAGTATTGTTAAGTTTATTTATTTAAGTTAATTTTTTATTTTACCGATTTGACAGATCCCTTATATTTACAATTTGCAAACAAATATACCGGGAAACAGGTTCTATTTCGATATTTTTTCTTTTTATTTAATAATAAGGACTCCACTTGGACAAATGTCTTACTTGGAATCCATATACAGACTAAAACTACAAGAAACCGCCCGTCGTTACTGACTACTTCAACATTTACTAGAAAAGCATTCAAAGCATCCCATTAATTACAAAAGACTCATTTACATGATTATGAGAAGACCTATTTGGACGTACAGAGTTGAGCTTTGGGGCTCCACTAAACCATACAGTTCATCTCGTATCCAAAATCCTTTAAAAAATCCTCAATGAAATGAGATGAAAATAAATTTTATTCTGGGGCCATTGCTCCTTAAGAATAATTATAATGAATAATATAATGCCGGTCTAGCAGCCGAATAATATTAAGGACAAAATTTTTCAATATTTAACATTATTAAAATTAAAATTATGATGGAAAAAATAGTATTAATTCCTCATTACAAATTACAAGAGAGAAAGAAAAATTGATCTTAAGGCAAAAAATTTAAAATAAGGTAAGCAGATAAAAAACAGATAAAAATAAAAAATACCGTAAACAGGGTTAAAATACATCTTATCAGCATAAAATTAAAAAAATAAATAAATATAACCTGGGATAATAATATAAGTTAGATAAAAACAAAATTACATTGAAGTTATATACTGAATATTCCTATCTCATTGTTGAATATATTCTTCTTCTGTTTGATTATTTGACTGAATACCTAATAAGTAAAGGAAGAGTCGGGAATTTGTTTGGATTTTTTTTACTGACTACTTCAACATTTACTAGCATTCAAAGCATCCCATTAATTACAAAAGACTCATTTACATGATTATGATAAGACCTATTTAGACGTACAGAGTTGAGCTTTGGGGCTCCACTAATAATATACATTATTTTTTATAAAATGTATAACGTATAATTATTATTAACACCGGTGATGATAAAGTGCCGTCGAAGGAAAAACTGGGCAGGTTTATTGCCTTATAAAGATAGGAGCTCCTCCATTCCTAGTCACTCTTAGGGGAGGTTTGTTTTTCTTATTGTTCCTGCTAATGATATAATGGTATGTGTTTGATCAAGTTAACATTAAAATAATCTTACTTTAATGACGGGGTTTTTAAGTCTAAGAGCAATTCAGAACGGATGCTTGTTAGGTTAAATTATGATAAATATTCTGTTATTATTTTTTCTTCAAAAAGGAGAGTGGAGGAATGGCGTAAGTTGGATGGGAGGGAGTTCCAGAAATCAGACGCTCTGAATGATACTGTGAGGGAGTTAGGTAAAGGTCAGAAGCACGGATCTAGTTTTGTGGGAACGCACTGATGACTTTAATGTTAATGCTTTCAGGTTATAGGGAGGTGACTGAGAGGAAAGAAATTGCTCTTTACCTTGTCACCAATAAACTTATCCATAAAGATCTTCACATTACATATATTGCTGGTTTAGCCCAAGCCCAGATACCTATCCTTTCATAGTATGTTCCATTACCACTCAAATCCATTAGTTTCTCAACTTGCTTCCCATTCCATTCCCGATAATCCTCCGATACGAAAAGAAGATGGCCTAGAGATCTTCTAGTGTGTAATTTTTATTTTTAAGTCCTGCTGATGAGTAGTAGTTTTCAAGTTTTGACATGTTATTGTAATCGTTATCAACACATTTACTTGAAGTATTAATTTTTACAGTTGTAAATTTCAATAAATGGATATGTATTAAAAAAAGGATAATAATTATTTAAAAGTAATATTTAACACTGAGAACTATACTTAGTCTCTATTTACTACCCGAAAAAGAACACTGTATTTTGAATTTTAAATGAACTCTTATCAAAACTACCACGAGATAGCAGTGTGCTCCCAAGCGTTGAAGCACGGTTTTAATACGTGATACACATACACGTGAGTCAGGTCACGTGAAAATATCTTTCTTCATCCCTTAGAGTTTATTATTTTTATGATTATAGTTGTCTTCAAATTGTTTAAAGCTCGTATCTTAGAAATGTTTAAGTCTTTTGAATGACTCCTTATATACTACTACCTTCAATGGACTAAATTTATCTAAGTTATTTTTTACTATAACAGAATAAAGTAGCATAATCATAGGCTAGGTTCCTGCTAATGATATAATGGTACGTGTTTTATCAAGTTACCATAAAAATAATCTTACTTTAATGACGGGGTTTTAAGTCTAAGAGCAATTCAGAACGGGTGCTTGTTAGGTTAAATTATGATAAATATTCTGTTATTATTTTTTCTTCACTTCTAGAACGCTTTTATAGATGAGGTAACCTGTTAAATATGTATCCAGTTTATAGGGGAATTTTTGAATTTTTTTTTTGTGGTGTGGAAAAGGTGAAGGAATTAATGATGATAAGCATAATCTAAACAAATGGTGTAAGAAGGATTTATGGATGAGATCTGATTTTTGGATTCGTTGCAGCCGTATTTATCTACAACGCTATAAGTAAGGCGTGGATTAATATGCATCAATTAACATTGTAATATGCTTTAAAAAGTACAAGAAATTGCAGTACAATATGTCATAAAATGTATGGTAATATATAGTATAATAATCAATCTAATTTTGAATAAAATTTGTATTTTATAATATTTTATATTAAGTATTTTTTTTTTATAATTAAATATTTTATTGAGTAAGAAATATAATGTGCCTTAAAGAGGGCATTAATTAATATGGATCTACTGACACAACATGTGCAATAAGAAATAAATGAAAATAAGAGAAAAAAAATAAGTGTGAATTGAAGGTCACCCTACAATTTCACTACAATTTTTGTTTAGCCCAAGAAATAAAAATAATTTATATGCATAATTTTAATTAGCATGTTACTTAGTATCTTTAATGCTAGTTTATACATTGGAATCTTAGTTTAAACAAAGCTCAAATACATAAAGACCAAATTGATAATTAAAATTTTTATTGAGTAAGAAATATAATCTGCCTCAAAGAGAGCAATAAGTAATATGGATGGCTCAATGGATCTACTCACACAACATGTGCAATAAGAGATAAATGAAAAAAAATTATAATAGAAACATTTTTTTTTTCAAACTTTTATTGAAATATATGTACAATCTGCCTCCGTTAAGGGCAGTAAGTAACAGTGCTAAAGAGAATTCATTCGTGACATATAAACAAGTTCTCATACGTACACAATTAATAATAATTAGAGATAAAATAAAACAAATAGTCATAATATGAATAAAACTAATAGTTACAAAAATAAAAAATAAAATGAATAATAAAAATTATTTAACAAAAATTAAAAGCGAAAAAAAATGAAAATGAAAAATTAATTGAAAGATTTTTTTATTTTTTAGTTTTATATCAATTTATAGAAATTTACAACTATACAAATATGTACATCAAGTAAATAAACTGATAACGATTACAATGACATGTTTAAACCTGAAAAGAACTACTCATCAGTAGCACTTCAATAAAATTCTACACTAGAAGATCTCTTTCTAGTCTTCTTTTCAGACGCCTCGAAGAATTATCGGGAATGGAGTGGGAAGCAAGTTGAGAAACTGATGGAGTTGGGAGTGGTTATGGAGCTTACTATGTAAGGATAGGATCTGGTTTGGGCTAAATCAGAAACATATGGAACATTAAGATCTTTATGGATAAGTTTATTGGTAACATAGTAAGGACCATTGAGGATTTTTCGAAGGATTTTGGATTGTAAGGATTGGATACGAGATGAATTGGATGGTTTAGTAGAGCCGTAAAGCTCAACTCCGTACGCCCAAATAGGTCTAATCACAGTCATGTAAATGAGTCTTTTGTAATTAATTGGGAGCTTTGAACGTTTGTCTAGTAAATGTTGAAGTAGTCTGTAACGACGGGCAGTTTCTTGTCGTTTTAGTCTTGTATGTGGATTCCAAGTTAGACGTTTGTCCAAGTAGAGTCCTAGGTAGCGGATCTGTTCAACAGGAAACTAATAGTTAAAAATACAATCATGCTCTATATATAAAATATACTCATTTTAGGAAACTCCGAATTAAGCCAAGTCAGGTTCAAAGAGATTCTAGCATAGCTCTCTTAACAACGCTTTAATACAGTCACTCCAGTGAGTATAGAAGCTGGCTATTGTCAGGAATCCATTTCGATCTTGAGACCACCGCCTTTTCAACCAACGAAGAGGATTGTAGGGATGATTGTAGGATTGTAGGGATTGGAATTGTATAGGGATTGTGCTAGTGGATTTGAATGAGTAGAAAGATTTTTATTAAAATTCGAAAATTTGAATGTTATAGATTCAGGGAAAGAAGGTATGTTAAGGTCATTATTTAAGGTTTTGTTAGGAGCATTGTAACGGCGTTGTCTTTGGTTCTCAGGAATTTAGATTGGAAGGATTGGATACGTTCGATGTTCGAATATTTTGCTGCCTCCAAACGTTCATGTCCGTAAGTCCAAATTATGGATGTTTAACATTCCAAACTACTTTCCGAATAACTAATACCAATAGATGTTGCTAATAACACTTACATAAAGTTATGAAACTGTCCGAATATTAACATTGGATATTTCAATTATATAACTAATTATCCTTTGACATTAACTAACCCTCCTTCTTCTGAAGTCTCTTTCGCCCAATATTAGTGGCTCGTGGTCGGAGTGATTGCGGTTGGTGTAGTTTCTCTTAGCAGGAGTCACGACGCAGAACCTGGCCTCACGATTTCCTTCCTCTCCTGCTACTTGAAGACAATAGCTACTCCCTCTGGTGCATGATACTTTTTCATAAAGCTGATGTTTCCTCTGATAATTTATATGCATTTTCTGCTGCATACAAATAACCTGTCTTGTATAAAATTGTCCTGTACATTTCTATTGAATTACCAAAATCATACATACGAACTTTTATTTATAAAAGCTCTACTTATGCACAAGAACATTTATAACGACCTAATAAACATACTGCACGTCATGTCTATTAAATATTAAATTCTCTATTGAAAAGATTTTATTTATTTATTCACAGTCAGTTGAGAGATAATGTTGATGAACTATTAGCAGACAAGGTGTCTTAATAAATCTGAAGATTTACAGGTGAAAAATGTGACAACCTTGGTAATAACCCTTTTTATGTTTTTCATTATTTATAGTCTTAATGGCTATAAATTAAAATTAAAAAAAAAAAAAAAAAATATTTTAATGAAGGCAAGAAACTTTGCCACTCTATTAGACGGTCATTTAACTTGGATGCATTTGTTTTACGACCTCGTTGCATTCCAGACCATTTTCTCCATAAAATTTGTAATGTTTTGGTGAAGGGAGTCTTAAATAAATAAACAAAAATAATAATTTTACTGACTTGTATAAGAATTAAAGTTATGTATTGGGTACCTACTGTAATCCATTGGGATAAATAAGACCCTTAAAAAAAAAAAAATTATAAAATTTCTAACAGACGGTTCAATAAATCAATAATGAGTACTCTTTGGCAAAATAAAGACTTTGTTGCCGTAATTGGACAAAGAAAAAAAAAACGATGCTGATAATTTGGCGCTCTTAGCTGAGAAAATAGTCCTATTTTCTTCCGGAAAACAGATGACCACTAAGAAAAATTACTAAAAGAAAACTGAAGACTAAATATGGGCAGATAAAAGTCACAAAACATTCAAATATATAGGAGAGACCATTTTCGACAATGGATCCGATAGGCCTACAATGGAAGGCAAGATTTTAAAATTAGAAAAGCTGAATTTCTTCAGCTACATATATAAGAAAAAAAAACATATATAATAAAAAAAAATAAGGCACAGCGGTGTTTTAACATTGATTTTATGTGGCGTTGAAATAACAAATTTCTCAAGCCAAGAAAAGATCCTGAAGATCGAAAGGCGAGTATTAAGAAGAATTCACGGCCAAAGAATGCTCACGAAAGCTTAGGACCATGATGGGCTAAGGAAATATACGAAAGGACATAGGACTTGGAAACAATTATGATGGAAAAAATGGCTTAATTGTCAGGATGGATTCAGAAAGGATGAATTATCAAATATTTGATTAGATATTTAACATGAAAACCTTGAGTGGTTATGCTAAGCAGATGAAGGAAGAACTTAAGAGACTTCGATTCACTGAAGGGAACTGCCGGGACAAACAGATATTCAGGAACTGATTTGAAAACAGCAGCATTCTCGTGAAAGATAGAATGTGTTCTTACGGAGGAACATACGAGAAACGGGTGAGGGATTTTGGCAGAAGAGAGAAGACTGCAGCAATCAGAAACATTAAAAAAATATTTGACAAAAGAAGAATGAATGAGAAGAAAAAATGTGGTAAGAAGAAAAGTATGATATCTGTTTGGACTTTGCTGGCCGGTTTGCAAAATTAAAAAAAATATGTCTATACCATACAAAAAAGATATATAGAAATAATTAATAAATAACTACTAACTATTATTATAATTCGTCTATAATATTAGACTGAAATCATTAAACTACAATTAAAATAGAATTAATAAGGAGTTTTTACTATTTTAGCGTTCACCAGATAAATAATTTAAGATGCCAACTAATTACAATATATTCATTTAGAAAAGAAGTTAAGTTTGGAGATTCCACAGAAACCTCGATTTCCCTTCGACAATTCTTACAGTCTAAATCCTTCAATTACCTCTCCATATTACGTCACAGATAAAACTATTCAAACAAAAAACAAAAATATTTATTTATTTAAATTTCGGATCAACAATAAGTGTTATACACGAATGTTTGATAAACAAATGTTATAAGCCAAGTATGTCTTGGTAAGCCCTAGGCTTTAATCTTCTTGTTATTGATGTTCCTAAGTTATACTCCTGAGCTCCAGATGCGACGTGGAGAAGTTCATGATGTCGTCTTGTGAGCTTGTCAAAGACCTCTTCAAGTCGATCAACTCCCAGTTCCCGGTGAAGCTGGGAATTCCTTAAAAACCAGGGCGCATTAACCTCCATACGCAGAATTCTGTTTTGGAATGTCTGTAGTCTCTTTTTGGTTAATTTTGAAGTGTTATACCAGACAGGACAGGAGTAAGTCAGTAGGGGCCGCAGCATGGTTTTGTATACTAAGATAGCTGTTCTGTGACGAAGTAATGATTTTCTATTTAAAAGAGGGTACAAAAGTTTAAGTCTTGCGTTAGCTTGTTGTAAGATGTAGTTAGTGTGTAATCTAAAATCCAAGTCAGTCTGGTGTCAAGGTGTACTCCTAGGTAACGCACTGCCTGGTCTTTAGCATTCCAGGGAACTGGGATGTGATCGAGTCGAAGTGTAATTAGGTCGGTGAGGTTGAAGCGACGAAAGGTGAAGATTTTCGCTTCCGTCTTCGATGGGTTTAGTTGAAGTTTCCACTTCCGGAACCATGACGAGACACCGTTAATGCCACATTGAAGTTTTCCAATGGCTTCGTGAAGATCATCATCTTGGGAAAGGAGGGCTGTGTCATCAGCGAATTGAGCAATAATCGTGTCCTCATCACACTGGGGGATATCCGAGCAATAGAGGTTAAATAAAAGAGGACTCAGTATGGCACCCTGGGGTACTCCTGCGAGGATAATCTTTCTCTCGCTGATAGCATTTTTTAATCTCACTTGGAACGTCCTGCTGGTCAAAAATGAGTTTATAATGCTGAAAAGGTAGAGTGGAGGCCAAGTCTTCTTCAGCTTATGCAGTAAACCACGTGCCACCACTGTGTCAAATGCTGCTGCCACATCTAGGAATACTCCCGTGGTATATTTTTTTTAAAACTATTCACAATGACCATAATGTTCCACATGTTGCAGAATTAGCTTGAACCAGAATTCTAATTTTTCGTTAATCCTTTACCACTAAACTCATTGTCCTTGCTTCCTATTCAGTCAGAATGAAAGAAGGATTACTGGAAGAGAAGAAAGATCGAATTTGTGATAGATAGTAAAACATCACATCTGCGTAGTCTTTTTTTGGCCTTTTGCAAAAAAAAAAAAATATATATTTCAAACGTAATATAAATATTATTTTTATAATTAGGATTGGTGCATTAATTGCCACTTCTATTGGAATTATTTTATTAGAATACTAGTTAAGAATGCTAAACATTCATCTTAGTTCTAAAACATACGAAATTTTCAATATTCAATTCATTGTTAGTCAAGACTTCAACCAGACCACAAGTGTTTATTTACTTGACTGCACCCCTGACCATTTCTTCGCTTACATTAAAATTTTCAACACATCAGTACTATGTTCCATGGATTAAATATAATAAAGTTTTCAAAAATGTAATACAAGATTTCTACTAGAAATAGAAATATCCTAAAATTAAATATTTATGAATCATCAGAAATAATAGAATCGTTTAAAACCGGTCCAGATTTGTGTTTAAATGACCAGATAAACATTTCCGATAGCCCCATTTTAAATTTGTTTCCAATAGGAACGGAAAAATCCAATGATAAACCCCAAAAATTTAACCTACCTGGCTCTTCCCCTTTTCACAATGGATATATTTCAGATATTTGTTAGATCTTCTAGGGTGAGTTGTGAAATCAAACAATATTTGATTTCTTGTCTTATATTTTTGAAAAAAATTAGTATATATAATCCATGTAACATAATGGTGATGCGTTAAAAATTTGTATGTTTTAGAACTAACTTTAGAACTAAAGAATGAATGTTTAGCATTCGAAACCAGTATTCTAATAAAATAATTCCAATAGAAGTGGCAATTAATTCATCAATTCTAATTATATTGATCCTTCTACACCATTAATATTATTTTTGATCCCATTACGATTTCATGACAGCTGGTACACAGTTCAGCTAAGTGATGAAGGACTGTTTAAAGCTATATCTTCTGGTAGATGAGATGACCTTAGGCGACGTCACTAAATCCCAAGACAAGGATGTGATGGCCTTTACTCTCGGTAAATGCAGTGTTTACGGATCGTTTTAATGATTTTTTTCCTTTTCATATTTTCCTAGAACCGGTTAGAAACCTGTTCCACGAGTCTGGTGCAGTGTAACGATGATCCTAGATTTGAATATAACAATACTAATAGGATTTACAAAGCAGAGGTATGAAGGATTGTCCATATTTATTGTACAGTCGAACTAGGATAAGTGGTACCTGCCCAAGTGGTATAAAAGTTCTTGATCCCATCATTTCTCTCATAAATACACTCTCTAACTGGAATGTTTTTCACCTCTTATAAATGGGACAATTTTTGAATTTACCTCGATAAGTGGAATTCAGGTTACTACTAAGAAAACGTGAAGGGATAAATGAGTTTGTTTTCTTTTAATTGTCCGCAATGTGTAACCATTAAGCACATTGATATTCCACTCTGACCTATTGTTGGTACACTCTAACCTTTGCTTACCTCCCTGCCAGTTGATAAGTAAAGATCCTGTCAAAATGTCGCGAAATCTAAAATCTTATTCAAATCAATTAGTGGGACGTTGATAAAACAAAAGGTCCAGTATTTTGCATAAGTAATAATGCTTTACAATTATAACAATTACAAGTTGTTTGAAAACCTCTTTTAGTGGTTCATGCAACCTTGATGACCTGGATAAGAAAAACTTGGTTTAAGTGAAATACCTCTATAAGTGGGATTGAAATCTGTCACCAAGAGATTCCACTTTTCCAGGTTCAACTGTATTTCAAATTTAAAACAAATTTATTTATCATCATACTGATTTTATTAAACGTAAAGTTGATTCGGCTCCATCATGTAACTAAAATATATAAACATAAATAAGATTATTTATTGAAGTAAAATATTATATACCGTCCATAAAGAATTTTTTCAATGCCAAAGGTACCTGAAATTTTGTATTTTATACTTGAAATAATTGTAGTACTTTTTAAAAGTCAACATTATGCCCTTTTCATTAGGTAAATAATTGATTCACTTGAGGTACGCATAATGGTATAGAAATATCAATACAATTGGTATTTATGAATTAATTGCAACTTTTATTTGAATTTTTTAATTTAAAAACTAGATTCGAATGGTAAAGATTCATCATCACTTAAAAAACATACTAAATTTTCAAAACATCAATACTTTGTTACATAGATTATATTTATTATAAGTTTTTAAAAATGTAAGACAAGAAACTAGTATCCAAAAAAAAAACAATTCCAATAGAAGTGGCAATTAATTCATCAATCCTAAATATTTGATTGTTCTTCAAAATCCTGTAATAACTCTAAAAATATCATTTGTGCTGAATAAGATACTTTAAGAAGCACAAAGTAAGCAGGTTTTTGCTACACTATCTGCTAAAATAGAGCTTTGAATGCAAAGTTTTAAGCTAAGTGAACTTATCGACGTATTCACTGCAGAGTTTACTAAGTGCCTCAGAAGAAAGTAGTTTGCTTGCATACCTTGCTCAAAGATACATGGTAACCAATGGCTATCTAGAAAATTATAGCTCATTATGGTAACTATTTTCATAATAATAAATATTTTGAGAAGTAATTTATTCATAATGTACTGTTGTTGTGCTATTTATTATAGAAAATGAGTTGGTGCTGGGAATATTTTCTATAAGTTTATCCCTTTTGATTTTCCTTTTAAGCAGAGTATGTAAATTTAGTTATGTATATTGACATACTTTTTAAAGGAAACAACTCTTGATTTCCACATTTTATTTCATTCAAAATCCATTTTTTTTTAATTTATTTATTTTTGTATAGCTAGTTAGAATAATGGATAATTTACAACTGCATACAGTATAAAATAAAATGAATCAAGTAAATGAGATAATAATGCCAAACATCGCATGTCAATTGCTTGTACAGCTACTACACAGTTGTGATATTAATGGATTTGAATGGTTATGGAGTTTGTTATGAAAATATAGGTATCTGGATTGGGCTAAATCAACGACATATGCTACATTATGGATAAGTTTGTTTGTTGTAACAAAGTAAGAAGCATTGAGGATTTTTCGAAGGAGTTTTGGATTGTAAAGAAGTGGATACGAGACGAATGGGTATGATTTAGTGGAGCCACAAAGTTCTTCTACGTGTGTTCAAATAGGTCTGATTACTGTCATGTAGATGAATCTCTCGTAATTAATCGGAAAGGTTTGGACGTTTGTATAAGAAATCGTAAACGACTTGCCGTTTCTTGTCGTTTCAGTCTTGTATGTGGATTCCAAGTTAAACGTTTATCAGTTGGATCTGTTCTGTAGATAAAGGATCTGTTCAACGGCGATTAGTGGAATATTATTAAAGGATAGTGTAGGACATGAAGTAGTTGGTTTACGACGAAGGGTAAAGGTTATTTGATGGGATTTACTTGGATTTATTTCAACTCTACAGTTTTGATAACATTCTTGAAGGTTTTTGGTATGAGATTGGAGTGTCTGGGAGGCAATTTAGGGATGTGACATCAGCGTTGGTGGGGGCAATATTAGGATCCGTTAGGATGTTAGCTGTACACAGGATGGGACCTAGGATATTTCCAAGAGGAACACCGGCAGAATGGATAAATGGCGAAGAATATGAAAAGTTATGATTATATGATAATATATGGTCCAAATAAATAGGGGCTGGATGTTTTGCGAATAAGAACGAATGTAGAACTGAAAACTAAACTGCCAATATAAAAAGAGGTAGAATAAGATGGCCAGGGCATACGTAAAGAATGGAAGCTAGTAGGCTAAGATGATGTTGGAGAGACATCCGGCTGGAAAGAGAAGGAGAGGAAGACCTCGAATTCGATGGCTTGAAGATGTAGATGACGATCTTCGGACTCTGGGTTTGAGAGATAGAGAAGGGAAGCCGAATATAGGTCTGAATGGAAGAGAATGCAAGGACCATAGGCGCCCAAATAAGATGATGATGATTATCATTGAAGGTTTTATCACTAATATAGACGCGGATAATGAGGAAGTATGTAGAAGGAAGTAAAGTTGACTTGATCAAAAGTGTTTATAATGAAGAAAAAATGATATATAAGAAATGTTTCTTTGTTTCCTCATTCACCAAGGAACTCATATTCCATAACTGCTAGTTCACTATAGATTGATGAGAACGTAGCTGTACTTTCAAAACCGAGAATAATACAAACGAATTTTGAGAAAAATATTCTATGATGAGGTGAAGATACATAGTGAATCAAGCTAATAAAACTAACTTTTACAGCATTTTTGTAATGTTAAGAATTAGAATTGTTTAATTTTCAAAGTTCCAAACGGGATATTATGTTGTGTTAGCCTGAATTATAGAAATCAGTGGGTTATATCATTGTTTATTTTAAATGGAGCGCAGTCTTCATGGGGCGTGAAGGCGCTATGTTGTGGTTTTTCATTGTTCAGTTAAACTTTCCATTGTTACAAGTCATTGTTGAAGCGAGAATTGTTACAGAGTGACGCCTGAGTAACTTCTTCATTTCTGGAGAATTTGCCTTGTCATCTTCGTATGTCATTGTTATTCCGTTGGTGCAAAGTGTTATTTTGTAAATAATATGTTATTTTTTTATAAATAACCTTTTCTGTTCAAATTCTTCCGAATGACTATTCATTTTAATTTTAAATACACTGGACTGGCGAAACACTCACCCAATTGTTTCATTTTATTGGCTATAAGTTTCATTCTTATTTAGGTGTTTACATATTAAACTTATTAGGATTAATAAAAATATTACTTAAATAAAAGCAAACAATATTTATAAAAACATTAAGATATTTTAAATTAATATGATTTATTAGTTTTGCACCAGATGGGGCATATCCATCAAGAGTTTATTAAAATTCACATTGACCTATAACCTATAGCTTGCAAGACGTAATGAATTGGGCAGATATAAACTTTATTAATGTTTAAAAATATTTAATGCCAATTTTCTGTTATTAGGTATATTTATTATTTTTATCTAGTTTAGTGTATCGTATAACTGTTTTTGAAATTTTGAACTGTACAATATATATATATATATATATATATATATATATATACCATATATATATATATATATATATCTAGTAATAATAACATGTAAAAACTTGAAAATAACTAATCATCAGTAACACTTCAACTAAAATTCTACACTAGAAGGTCTCTAGGCCATCTTCTTTGTAGACGCCTTGGCTGATTATCAGGAATGGAGTGAGAAGCAAGTTGAGCGACTAGAGGATTAGTGTGGTTATGGAGCTTACTATGAAAGGATAGGTATCTGGTTTGGGCTAAATCAGCAACGTATGGGACATTAAGATATTTATAGGTAAGTATTGTATAATTAATTTATTTTTCAAGAGTTATAAAATGAGTTTATGAGACAAACTTGCTGTCATATTAACGTTGGTTTCAGGGTTAGGAATTTTGAAGGAAGCTACTAGTAGATTTCTTTCAATAAACCAAATCTACTTATGACTATTTGCTCTATTTTTGTTTAATTGCTATGCATTCAAAACTCGATTTTAGCAGATTTTAGTGTTGCGATACGCTACTGAACGGAAACAAATGGCCGCTTTCAAATAAGGGTCTCATAGACACTTTTATCTTCATTTTTTTTTCTTTTCAATCTTTTATGTATTTTTTTAGTAACTTCTATTTAAATTGGAAAATGATTGTTTATATTTCATATTCACCCAATTTATCAATCATATTCACCTATATTATTCTAAAATATTTTTGATGATATATGACTAAACACGTTTGTATAAATATTAATGATAATACGCGTCATGTCGAGAGATGGGACTCGTAGAAATATATATATATATATAAATATATGCACCCATTGCAGGGTTACTGCAAATAAGGGAAAACTAGAAATTAGTGTTGCGTAAAACTGATTTAGTAGTGCTTCTGAAAAGTATCTAATTTGGTACAAATGGTGTTTTAGAGTAGTTACAGGATTTTGGAAAACGATCAAATATACCATATCAATAATATAATATACAATAATATACCAAATATCATATGGTATAGGATTCATGAATTAATTGCCACTTCTATTGGAATTACAAAGTAATACAGGTCTTGTTTTGCCTTTCAGCATTTGAAGATCTATCTTCGCCATTTCTGCTTTTATGTCTGAAGGTGCTCCTAATACATGAACATTGTGAGCACCTTCAGACAAAGTAAGTAATCAATGCTGCTTTCCAACATAACATTTTTCCCCCGGGAAGCATTAAAATTCCTCCCGTTATACCCCCAGCCATTTATTAAATTCCCAAGAAAATTCAAATGACAATGATTAATGCTGCTTTTCAAATTTAATAATTGTCTGAATTTTTCCAGGATTTCCCCATAAAAACAGTTCCCCATTTGGGTGAAAAGGCTTCTAAAATTTTCTCTCTGGAGAAAATTTCCCCCCAATCGGAAGCCCTATAGGTAATGTTTATATATTAAATAACATTAGACTCAAGTGTGACCTTGAAGTGTGACATTCTAGAATGTAGTATTAAAAATATTAATATTGATTTTTTACAAAGAAAATATTAAATTTTGAGAAATGGTGATCCTGTTTTGCCTTTTGGCATTTGAAGATAGGTGTCCTCTGCTGCGGTGGTTATATTGATTAATAATATTAATTTTTGTTATTAATGATTACCAATAATAATTGTTACGAGAGGTAGCGGACGGTCAAACACTGAAACCCAGTTAGTCCCTGTAAAAAATGTACACCATGTTAAAAAAAAGAATAATGAATTGAAGAACCATGCCTACATCAAACGAAAAAATAAGTTATAAATATATAATAGTTAAACAATGAAATTCATTATAACAGCAAACTGAAATGGACTTGATGACTAAATATCTGCCAGTAAACAAATTTGAAATATAAAAACCCGTGCTTCGTCATCAGAGGATTTTGTTTACTGGAAGAAATCTGCTGACGTAACCGTACAAGTGCTGACCGCAGCCTCAGCTTCTCCCTATGACTTGACAGGTCTGCTGGGTTCGGCTAAACACTTAATGCAAAGTAAATTATTTAAATTAGTGGAATATTTAAAATTGTCGCTATTACAAGCAAATTTTACGTGAAGAGACTATTAAATGTTGATCGGTTGTTAATATCTACATGATAAAGGAGAACTGATAAATCTTGTGTAATAGACTATAAAATTACTTTAGATGATAACATTTGACTATCAATATCTGTCTTTATTGATAACAATTATAAAGAGAAAAAATATTTATCAGACGTTGTAAAATATTTGTTGAGAGTACTACAGTTTTTTCACCCCTGTTTCGATAGCAGGGGATAGAGATCATGTTTCACGCGTGGGTTTTGTGCTCCTCTTGCAAGAGCATTCTCAAATTACTTTTTAGCTCTGTATCTATTCTTTGGGTTTAAATACTGTTACGCTCTCGATAGTTCGAATATCTTTACGATATAGAGTTTTTGTCCAATCTATTGAAATATATTCAATAAAAATCAATTTCTCCATGACTGTGAAAAACATTAGATCATGGTTATTTCTACCTATATACCTATATATAAACTACTGCTTTTTTGAATCCACACTTTATAATTTAAATTATCAGACTACCTCAATTAATAGTTTGATTAAATTAACAATTATCGATTATAAGAGAGAAACAAAGTTGAGACAAATCAAATCAAAGAAACGTGATTTTTTTTATTCATACCAATACAGGGTGAGTATATCTTAGTGTAAAAAAAAAAAAATTGGGTGAAACTAGACTAAAACTAATAAATCATATTAATTTAAAATATCGTAGCTTTCAGCTAAAAAAATAAAAAATCACATGGGTGGAGGTTTTGCAATATTTTAGATATTAAACTCCCTCCAAATATTTTAGATTCAGGTCTATGTTACGAGGACTGTTATTATAAACAATGCATCATGTTCAAATTTCTCTTTCGATCTTCTTAACATAAAATATAAATACAGAGTGAGTACATCTCAGTGAAAAAAAAAAATTGGGTGAAACTAGATCAAAAATGAAGGAAAATGCCGCAGACCTTGCCTTTCTATTCCAATCCGTTGCAGATATACGATCAAAGATATTTTTGAGGAAACCACGTTTTTTTCCTTAAAAGCTGTAATATCTCCATTTTGTTTAAATATTTTTCAAATTTTGACCACATTTTCGGATTTAGCATTAAATTTTCTATACTAGCTGAATACCTGTAACCTTGAATTTTACAAAGTTGGTATCTAAAGAACAGCTTGATCTTCACCTTATTTGGGGAAGTCACAATGTCTTATATTACTTCAACGCTAACCGTTTTTCGAAAAAACTATTCACAAAACGTCAAATCTTACAAAAACTTGCAAATTTAATCAGCTTTCGAATGATATGTTAAACGTAATGATTTTGTTTCAATTTCATGGAGAAATCCACTGTTGGAACCGAAAAAACATGTTGTTCTCATTTGGCATACAAATCAGTTACTTGTGTAAATAAAACATTATGACAATCCCTCTTCATTGGAATAAAAAGCAAAGAAAAAAATTATTGTTTAATATAAAATAAAGGAAAACTGTCAATAAAGCGACACCAGATCAGAGGATCTTATGTTATTACATTTATTTATTTATTATTATTATTAAGGATTTATTTTATTAGATTTTCAATGTAATGTTTAAAATCCAATGATAATGAACACATACCTCAATTTTGCCGTTAGCTTCTCAATGCCGATTGTGTTGCAGAATACTACTTTTTGAGGTGAATTTTATGGGCAGATGAGTCTGTTTTTACAGACGAAGGCATTTCTACCGTTCCATGTGGGGTATCGTTGGTTTATTCATGTTTGTATTGCTGTCGAATAGTGTTGAAAAATCATAGTTTGCCCAACAGATTGGATGATGAGAATTATTAAAATTTGTTACAAAATATCCTACCACAACTTCATCAAGTTAGTCCACCGAAAGTTCGGCGTTATAACAGCATGGTGCTCCTCCACATTATTCAAAAGCAATACAATTATAAACCAACGATACTCCACATAGAACGGTAGTAATGCCTTAAGTAGCTTTTTAATTCTCAATCCAAGCAGCACCAACGGATCTGGAGCGTGTCAAAATATTGCATTTTTGAGGGTGAAGAAAACGTTACATAAGGTAAACCAGACAGTTATCAACACCCTTAAGGAAATATTCATACTAAAATTATAGAAAGAATAGTCCTATAAAGTTGAGATTTTCAGTAATTTTTCCTAAATTACTATACTTTAAACTAAGCTAGAAAGATCGCACCAAACATTATTCCTGGATTGTATTTTACAAGAAATTGACAATAAATTATGTAATAACAATTATTGACACCCTATGGCTATCTTTTGAAGTACGGACAGAATTGAAAGTACCTTTACACAGCTGAGTTGTAGGATTTAAAAGGAATTTTATGATTATTTCATTTCGAAAATTGGTGAAAATAATATGCATATAAATTATTTTTATTTCTTGGCCTAAACAAAAATTGTTTTTGTTTAAAAACAAAAATGTTGTGAAATTGCTGCAAGATGGTCTTCAATGTTTTTTTTTTCTTTTTCTTAATATCGTACTTCATTTATCTATTCATTTCTAATGATGTATAGTGATCCTTTACTACTTTCAGTAAGCCTTAAAGAAAAGAAAAGCTTTAAGAAAAAAAGGTTTTGCCCTTTGATGGAGAAGCATTGTTTTCTCACACTTTTTGTAGAAGATAATTCCTTATAGAAACTCTCTCGGGGAAAGAGAAAGTTTGAGACCGCGATTGTTTTTGTTCCAACCTCTGCATGAGGGCGGTTACAGATAGCGTGTTGGCAAGTCAACAGCTTAGAGACTACTCGATAAAACAGCTAAGAGTTCTTTAAAGTCTAAATAACCTATATTTTATGAAAAGATTCGTTACAACATATCACCAGCAATGTTCATTATTTTGTTAATAAAATAGGTTTATGAAATCAAGTTTTAGTTTCTTTTAATTAAGTATACTTTCCCTAATAAAACATTATTCCGAACAGAGGGGCGAAAAAGCTAAAAATGGGTAAAAATCTAATATCATATACATAGTCTTGAATTTTTGGAATCGTGCGTTTCATTAGGTGTGGAATCGAATGGAACAATCATCAGATCTAGCAGTTCATCAGAAAATTGGAGAGTGAAAACAAAACAAAAAATATTTATTATAATATATATTTATATTATATATATCTTTATTATACAATTTATATTTATTTATATAAATAGTTGGTGCCGTTTCATTTGTTTTTAAGGAGCTAAATAGAATAATATCATAACCGGCTTAATCTGATCATCAGCCCGGAGACTACTTTTAGTTTAAAATTTAGATATAGTGTAATTTTATTTAATTCAGAAAAGATGAACTTCAGGATACAGATGTGTACTGATCAAGGTAATCAAAAAATCAGTTGCACAACTTTGCCTAAATAAGGTACGCTTATAAAGGTATCCAAAAATAATAAAAAATAATTCTTTAGATAGTTGTTTTTTTCAGTTTTTTGTTTTTTGTTTTTTTTCACTATGTAAAAAAGAAAATATATTGTAATTTTCCCTTCAGATATAGGATGGCTTTACCCTAGTTTTCGACAATGCCTCTTTGGTATCTTTCGATTCCAATCTTTGTAATTAAACCATTTCATAATATTTAAGATATTCTTGCCTTGTGTTCTTCCACCCATCTCTTCAATACGAGATCTCAGCTCATAGATCTATCTTCTTTGAAATATCCTTTATTATTGGTGCCGTTTTATTCTGTACATTCTTAATTTATCTTCATTCACAATGCTTCCTCGCTCACTTCTTTTAAACACCATATTCTCAATCCTTAATCTCCTCAATTATTAATCATCCAAAAACATGCAATAATATAGGTATATAAGGATGTTTTGAATATAAATTCGAAAATTAGTTTTTAATTATAACCCTTTACCTTTACAAATATTTTAATTTATAATCTAGTAATGTACGACAAAGCTAATTCTAATTGTGGAGAGAGTGGCCAAGGATGTCCTTCGGCCTCAAAAAATCGTCAGATCCTGGCAGATCTGTAAAACAGTGTCCTTAAAAACCGTTAAAACAGGAATCCTTAAGGACGAAAAAGCTAATTCTAATTGTGGAAGGAGAGAGTGGCCAAGAATGTCCTTCGGCCTAAAAAAATCTTCAGATCCTGGCAGATCTGTAAAACAGTGTATTTCTCTGAAATTCACGCAACCAGACAATAATAGCATGTAACTTTTATTTTATTTTTTAATTTCATTTCATAAATAATAAAAAATGACAGCAATTAACACAATAATTTACCACTAGGAACATTTCAAAAAGCGGTGATTTATATATAACATGTATGATTAATTGACTGTCACGTCTTCATAACAATAACTGGGCATATAACAATGAATAATGATCTTGATTTATCATTATCTGATTAATTATTGTGTATGTGTAATAATAATTTACTTTCAGAATAAAATAATAAATAAAAATCTGTCAAAGTTAACTTAACCATCTTCTGGTCCATCTTTAATCGCATCAACGCCATCTTGTCTTGATTTTTTAATTTTATTTAAGATTTTACTCGATTTTTAGGAATTTACATACAATTTTGTTATGATTTCGTTATCGTATCAATTATTAAGTCCTTACTTAAAAATAAGAACAGCGGGTGAAAAATTATAAAAGGGTGTGAGGATAAAAAAATTAGGAAGTGTCACAAATAAAAACATTTATACGAATAATAAAGAACAAAGTTCCCCCAGGATGTCGCCTGGAGTTCATTTCTGAGGCTATAAACCTCATTTTTAGATAGACCATTTTCTCTTAACATGGTTGAGGACAGAGCTGGGCAAAATTTAATCATAGCTAAAAAACAATCAAACTTTAATCATAGCTAAAAAATAATCAAAATTTAATCATAGCTATTTGACAACTAATTTCCTTGAATTAATCACCTAATTTATTACTGATTAAATCTTCCAGTCATTTTTTAGTGAACTAAAGATTATTTGACTAAAAAATTTAATCATTATAAAATTAGGTGATTGATTCCAGGAAATTAGTTGTCAAATAGCTATGATTAAATTTTGATTATTTTTTAGCTATGATTAAATTTTGCCCAAGTCTGGTTGAGGAGGAGGATGTCTAGTTAATTCCTTAGCCAGAGTATACATATGCATGAATATATGTGATTTTTTTTGTTTTCTTATTTAATTTTTTATTTTATTTTGTTATCATAACTTAATTATTATTATTTTTTTAATTGTATCCATTTATTTATGTATTTATTTTTGTATCTTGATTTTATTCTATTTTAGTATTACTTTGATTTTTTTATAAATAAGCCATGAATTTAATCTTAGAGCAGAATTACTTAAAGCCCTTAACTATAAGATTGCAGAAAATTGTTAAAAAAACAAGTTAAATAATTAGCATTGTATTTCTTATCCGATAAAACTTAACATTATGGCCTTATTATCTCTTCTGTCATTCACTCTATAATATTTTAAGAATTTCATCAAACCCTCTTTGATTCAATCCCCCATTTCTATTTTACAAAAACTTTTCATCCAAATTCCCAGTCCAATCCTTTCCTGTTTCACTCAGGTTGAAATAGCAATGACCTCGTGGTTGTAAAATTCGGCACTTTTGTCCTTGCAATGGCGGGCTTCTCTCACCACATCATTTCATTCTTTTTTAGGTATTTTAATCCCCGCATAATATAACCCTTTTAAATTTAAAAATTATTTAAAATATTTTGATTATTAAAGATATTAATTAAATAAAAGAAAACAGTATTTAAAAAAAATGCCAAGCAGTTTTGATTTTACGAAATTTTAAATTAATAGTTTATATCCTCCCTTTGCGTTCAGTACGTCTTGTATTTGATGCAAAACTAATAAATCATATTAATTTAAAATATCGTAGCTTTCAGCTAAAAAAATAAAAAATCACATGGGTGGAGGTTTTGCCTGTCAGTATATTTTAGATATTAAACTCCCTCCAAATATTTTAGATTCAGGTCTATGTTACGAGGACTGTTATTATAAACAATGCATCATATTTTTGTTCAAATTTCTCTTTCAACCTTCTTAACATAAAATATAAATACAGAGTGAGTACATCTCAGTGAAAAAAAAAATTTGGGTGAAACTAGATCAAAAATGAAGGAAAATGCCGCAGACCTTGCCTTTCTATTCGAATCCGTTGCAGATATACGATAATTCAAAGACTTTTGTGAGGAAACCATGTTTTTTTACCATAACAGCTGTAATATCTCCATTAATTTAAATATTTTTCAAATTATGACCACATTTTCGGATTTAGCATTAAATTTCCTTTAAGGGCACAATACATGTAACCTTGAATTTGACAAACTTGGGACCTAAAGAACAGCTTGATCTTCACCTTATTTAGGGAAGTTACAATGTCTTATAATAATTCAACGCTCACCATTTTTCGAAAAAAACTATCTACAAAACTGTAAATCTCACAAAAACTTGCAAATTTAATCAGCTTTCGAATGATAAGTTAAACGTAATTATTTTGTTTCAATTTCATGGAGAAATCCACTGTTGGAACCGAAAAAACATGGTGTTCTCATTTGGCATACAAATCAGTTACTTGTGTAAATAAAACATTATGACAATCCCTCTTCATTGGAATAAAAAAAACTCACAAAAACTTGCACATTTAACCAGCTATCTATGATATGATCAAATTAATGATCAGTATCGATTTCATGGAGAAATTTACTTTTAAAACCAGGAAAACATGTTGTTTTCATTTGGCATAGAAATAATTTACTTGTGTAAATAAGACATTATGATAATCGCTTAGAGGGAAATAAAATATTTAAAATATAATAAATTCTTCATTGGAATAAAAATTAAAGAAAAAAAATTATTGTTTAAAATAAAATAAAAGAAAACAGTCAATAAGGCGGCACCTGATCAAAAGATTTTATGTTATTACATTTATTTATTTGTTATTATTATATAGGATTTATTTTATTAGATTTTCAATGTAAGGTTTAAAACCCAATGTGCAAGATGACCTCAATTTAGGCGTTAGTTTCTGAATGCAGATGATGAAGAATACCACTTTTTGAAGTAAATGTTATGGACAGATGAGTCTGTTTTTACAGGGGAAGGCATTTCTATCTATCCATGTATATCCTTGGCTATTTAAACAAAATGGAGATATTACAGCTTTTACGTTAAAAAAAAAAAGGTTTCTTCAAAAAAGTCTAAACTATTGTATATCTGCAACGGATTGGAATAGAAAGGTAAGGTCTGCGGCATTTATCTAAATTTTTGATCTAGTTTCACCCAATTTTTTTTTTTTTTTTTTTTTTTTTTTTTACACTAAGAAGTACTCACCCTGTATGAAATAGGGTTGGGCGATAGTCGATAGTTAGCACTATCGATAGGCCGATACTATCGGTTGAGAACTATCGATTGCTATCAATAGTTTTTCGATAGTTGCTTCCTTTTTTTTTCAAAGTTATTCAATAAAGAGTTTCAACTAATTTAATTCAATTCAATTATCTACTTACTATTTAAAGTTTGCAGGATTTAAAATTATACGATTAATTTAGGACATGCACAAATGACAAATGACTAAGTGAAAGAAATCACAGTTATCCTTAAGATGGAGCAATGTACTCCGAAACATGTCGAAGATAATTAAAGATTAATATGAGTTATGCCTCTAAAAGAAATAATAATAATTATAAGATTATATCATAAAGATAAGAGAAAAAAACTAATTAATTTGAATTTTAAAAAAGTATTTACAATTTATATGGTTACAATAATAATGAACAAATCAAATCTTCAGAAAAGAAAAATGACAAAATAGTTAATTTCAAGAGTCAAGTGTGTTCCTTGAGCCACATATTTCCCGAAAGAAAAACTAGCATTTCTGCTTTCCTTTGGCTTAATCTTTGAAAGAACCCTTAATCTCTAGGAATTCTTAATTCAATTTAAAAAAAACTTGACACTGGACAGAGACAAATCAGCATAATTCCGAAAGTTACAAAACTTGAGGGTAAAAAAGATCTATCGATAGTCGAAACTATCGATAGTGACCATCGATAGGCATGACATATCGACTATAACCCAACCCTAGTATGAAACAGGAAACTAAAATATCCTTTAGTTACGCCTTAAAGACCCTGTACCATTATCCAATACAAATTTAGATAGATAAATGATTATTTTACTATTTATATAATCGTTGAAAACTGCCTTAAATGTTGCCGAGACTTAGAGGCAGACCCCAAATCACCTTTCACCAGACCTGAACTAAAGCATCCGTACATAATGCTGTTCTCTCCGGCTGATGCAACTTCGGTCTGGGATTGATACTATGGCGTTTGTCTAGTTGTATTTCATAGATTCTAGTATAACATATATTTTTTTCTTGTAAATGTTTTTTGATTTGACGCTAGGGTTATTTCGTTCGATTGTAATTTGGTTTCGTTATTATATCGTTGTTGTTTTTTTTAATGGTTAAGTGCCTAAACCTCTTGTGAAATTTTGGATATAGTCGTCCTTACTATTAAATATACTGTTTATAAGGCGAAATATTTGTTCTTAAAAAAATAAGAAAAAAAACAAAAAAAGTTTTTTTAAAAATCAAATTATAAGGTTAGGTTTTTAACCGACAGAGAATGTGTACATGTCCCTAGTATTTATTTATTATTATTATTATTTTGTTTTAAGCATTTCAAATTTATTTTATATGATACCTCTAAGGGATCTAGTCTCCAAGTTGAAGATCATAACATTTACTATAAATTGGTTTTATATTTGACTATTTTCAGAAACCAAGTTGGTGCTACTATAGGTGTATTAATAATCAGTTGTAAATGATTATATTTGTAAATTAAATTAATTTAACCACGTTGTAGTTTATTTAAAATTTAAAAATAGTTTAATTTTAATTAATAACACTAAAAGTTTTGTTTTTGCCATTGGACAACAGGATCAGTATAGAAGCTGCAGACGATGATTCGACTTCTCGAAGCGAGTGTGAGTGGTGGCGCACCTGGTGGTGTTCTCAGAAACTATCAGACTGTACTTTCAACTTTTCTCAGAAACCTTAATTTTTTCGCTGAGTCTGCTTTCTTCTGAATATTATTAAAGTTCTAGGAACTGAACCTGTCGGAATTGAAATAATTTAAAACGCAGAAATTTAATAAAATAAATAATAATTATGAACTATGTTAAATTAGAGAAATAAGTTAACTAAATTCTTAATCGTATTAGATATAATTCTAAATTCGAGTTAGATATAATTTAGAAACAATTATGTTACCTTGAAATTAATTTATAATTTTTAATACTGATATGTTTAAATATTTAAAATTTTATCTCTCCCTTTTTTTTTTAAATTACCTTACCGTTTACCGGAGAAAAGTTCTAAGCATCCAATTTATTACAAAAGATTTACTTTTATGACAGTAACTAGACCTATTTTGACTTTTGCTGTTGAGCTTTGGGGTTGCACTTCAAATTCATTTCGTATCCTTCTTGAAATCCTCAATGCTATGCCACAAATAAACATGTCCGTAAAGATCTTAATGTTCCATATGTTGCAGATTTAGTCCTAACCATATACCTATCATTTCATAGTAAACTCACTACATTCCACTCGAATTTAAATATCAAATTCACTAGATGCAGATGAGAAAATCTGCAGTTGTGAATTGAATAAATAAATAAATTAAATTTTCAAGGATTGAGTACATTTTTAAAAATAGTAGAGAGTCAGTTATAGAAGAGATTGGGTGCTCATTATTACCTGTCATCTTTAACTTTTATTATCATTATTTTTTTTAAATTAATCTTTTATTGAGAAAGTATTGGAATATTCCTCGAAGAGGGCAATAAGTATAATGGATGGCTTTGTGGGTTCATTAAAAAAATATGTACAATAAGAAATAAATGAAAAATAGTTCTAAAAAAACTCATAGTATGATGCATAGAATTCCAAAACCAGCTAAGTCCATTTTTGGAACTTTTTCACAGCTATTCGATAAAGGTAAAAGTCAAACTGAATTAGGAAGGGGCCTTTTTTTCTGTATGGTCGTTTGCCATGTGTAATAACTACTTTTTGAGAAAACCTTTCAAGATGGTACTTATATTAGAAAAACTATTTAAAAAAATCTGGAAATTGTAATTGACTGGTTTTGGAATTCTACGCCTCATAAATAATACAATAAATAAAGTTATATGAATAAATAAATTACATCATACTATAAAATAAACAAAATGTAAATCAAAATACAATGAAATAAATTACATTTAAAAAAAATAAAAATATAAAAACAATAATAATGGGATGAGTCAGAAAAAAATGACTCGTTTTCTTTGTGTTTGAACTTTGCATCGTAATTCCTCTCTTATATACATTCGGTAGCTAAGGATTGTGATAAGTTCATGTTTGATCCCGTTTAAATCATTTGGTAAACAGCATGCCCTCTATCAGTGCTCAGTACTTCTTTAGCTTTCCTTTGTTCGCAATGACAGTAAAGTACGAAATTATCGTAATTTTGCTTCATTATTGGAAACGGAAGTTTTCAGTAGCTGAAGCCACTTGTTTAGTGGTTGAAGACTCTTTGAACGAAAGGACGGTAAGAAGCTGGTTCTAAAAATTTAATGAAGATGATTTGAGCCTTGAAAGGAAATCAGGATCAGGGCGTGTTCCATTAGTCAACCAGAGCGATCTGCGCTTCAGAGCTCTATTCAGAACAACTGCAGAGAATGGACGATGTTTTGGTTCAGCGGTATCCAGGTATAGTCAACAGGAAGAAAGTCTTGTTCCAACAAGATAAAGCTTGTTGGAACAAGACTTACTTCCTGTTGACCCCACATCTCTCGCCTTACAAAAGAAAAACTAACAAATTTAGTTGGAATCGAGCTTCTCCCTCACCCGGCATATAGTCCAAACCTAGCACCATCAGACTACCACCTGTTAAGATCAATGGCTCATTTCCTTCGCGGAAAAACATTCAACAACTTAAATGAAGTTGAAAATGGGATTCGAGTGTTCTTCGATTTAAAATCCAAAGAGTGGTACCATCAAGGAATTCTACAGCTGGCTTCCAGATACCGTCAACCTATAGAGCTCAATGGTTTATATTTTGATTATTAAAAACCTTGTAAGTAGAAGAAAAATAAAAATTTAGTAAAATTAAAAACTAAAAATACAGTCATACTTTATTTACAGAAAACACATCTGAGGGATCCCCACTCAAACATTTCCCTACACTTTTGGAAATCCGTAAGTCCAAAGACATCCCAGAGCGTATCTCTCTGCCACGTCACGGAAGTATGGAAGCATTTAGGGAAATCAAAACCTAGCGCATCTTCAGCGAACTTCCTTATGGAAGCTGGCCATTGCCAAGACTCCATGTTTAATTTTATAATAGATCACGAGGCCACTGCCTCTTTAATCTGCGATGAGGATTATAGGATTATAGGAAAAATTTGACGGATATATTATTACCTTTATCAACTGTGGTTTCTTTTCATCTTATTCTAATGTTTTTATTTTATAGACTTTAAAATTGTAATGTATACATAAAAGAAGTTCATTTACTTAGTATAAGACATCGAAAAATAATGGCAACTGATATATAAGCAGCAGTAAAAGCAAGAACAATGACATTCAGGAAAAATAAGCTCAAAGCTCAAAGCAAAAATAAGCTAAATATAGAAAGGTGTTGTAGGAATGATGAAGAACCATTTTTGGTGTTTGATTAATTAAAAGAGATATTGTACGGATGGATTTCGAACTGATATTTATGATTTTGAACGTATTACGTTTAGATGTATTTGCTATTTACAAAGTTCTGAAACGAATTAGATTGTACTATTATTTACTGAAGCAATAATTAATTCTGTGACCTAATATTCCCGTTAGAATCCAAGGCCTACCCAATCTGTGATGTAAAATTCTTAATTGGGATATTAACATTATCTTAATATCTAACTTTGTGATAAACTACTTCAATATCTATAAATATTATCTTAAATATGGGAATATTATGGTGAACAATAGAGGATGTGTCTGACATCCATCTTGATGAACGTTGTTTTATAGTACATTGTCCCTGAAGTACCAGTTGTTAACGAGGAAATAATGAAGATTCCAGCCCCAAGGTTTTTTTCATGAATCGTTAAGATTTACTTCTGATGAATACTGATAGCATGACTTCTTTTTTATGTCACTAGATACTGAAATATGAATGTTATCATCCGCTATTCTCCTTTTTCTACCAGCTATTGTGCAATTAATAAGAAAATATTAATTAAAGATTTAAAGGTAATAACCATATGGTCCCATAATCAATAAAATGATAAACATATTAAAACATATGTTTTAGAAAATTATGAAATCAGCACTAATGACGAATAAAAACATTACAATTCTTTGGGTCCCTAGTCACACCAATATAGAAGGGAATGAATTGGCAGACATAAGTGCAAAGGAAGCAAGGACCATGTTCCCTTTTCCAAATATCAATGTCACTCTCTACGACTATCATAAATATATGTTTAACCTGTGCAGAGAAGCATGGATTAACATCTGGGCAAAAACACCTGATACCAATAAACTAAAAAGGATTTATGAAAGCTTTTTTCCGTCAACACCTCTCCCATTAAACAGGAGAGAACAAACAATAATAACGAGACTCAGAATTGGGCACAGTAAGTTGACACATCGCCATCTAATTGAAGGCAATCCTCCACCAGAATGCAGCACCTGTAACTGCCTCCTTACAACGGAGCACATTATCAAGGATTGCACCCAGCTTTTATCTTACAGGACTTCGTTGCATCTTCAAAGATACTGCGAGGCTTTAAAACCCGAAAACTTTAAAAAAACTGTTTACCGTACTCAAAGAAAAGAACTTGTATCGACTAATCTAGAAGTCTAATGACAAATGTTATGTAATGGTTCCTCTAGCCCGAGTTGTTGTACACGGCACCTAAAACAGTAATCAAATAAATAAAACATAAATAATAGTTTAAAAAACTAAACATTTCGACTGGACTAAGTAAGAATATTAAAACAAAGTTGTGCAATTATTGTATTGTCATTGGTCTTTGACACGTGTCCAAAATTTCAAGATAATCAGATAGCTGGAAATTGGTGAAAATTAGGATGCAAGATTCCGTTACATACAGGTCAAGTTGATAAAAGCGCATAAATAACTATGTACTATTCAGTATCGTCTCATGGACGGAAAATTCTTGTTGATTCCACTCATTACTTGTCTTTATTTATCTTGAGATATTGTTAGAAACGAAATGTGGTGTTGAGGTCGTACTTGGTCGTGCCAGTTTAGAACTTCAATGTGATCTTATTATCAAAATGAATAATTAATCAAGTTTTTTTCTCGATTTAATAATTGTGACTAGTTTGAACATCTTCTTCTTTTTAGGGATCTTCTTCGCCTCAAATTCCTCCCTCAGACGGTTCCTCCACTAATCTCTGCTTATCGCTTCTTCTTCCTCTTGGTGGCACGCGATACTTTCAGCCAAAACATCTCTCCACCTTACGCGAGGAGTACATTCCCTTTTCTTACCTCCTGCTTCTCACTCAAATGCTTTTGTTTACAATTATTACATCATCCATCCTTTTAACATGTCCGTACCAACTTCTCAAGTTGATCTCCCTTCAACATGTTCCTACTTTCATCCTTTTTTATAACTGTAGTTTGATTATCTTATATGAATGAATATACTCGTGCGTATTCATTTATAACATAAACATCCTATATTCTTGTTGTTCTTACTTAACACTTAATTATAAATTTTACATTTTCCACATCCACTTGTGAAGTATTCATATGAATATATTAAATGGAAAGTTCGTTACGATTCCAAAAAAGTTGGCTCCGGGTCAGGGAATGCTTGGTTCTAGACAAAATCGTTAGTTATAAATTAGATACATAGTTCTTGACTAACCTATACTACGTGCTCAACACTAGACTTCTATGGTACTAGGTTGTCTGTCAATTTCGAAATAATCAAGCCAGGTTCATTTATTTATTTTTTATTTTGTTCATTGCATATTTTGCAGTTTCAGCAACATGGGATTTTATCAGGTTACTAGGGTGATACGTTTAGTAAATGAGATGATAATGTTTATTACAACATATAAATGGCCTTGAGGTAAACTATCAATTAATAGTGTTCACGGAGTGTTAACGGGAATGGGTAGCAATTTGAGGGACTAGTTGATTTGTTATGGAGTTAACCATAAAAAGATAGGCTTATGGTTTGGATTAAATCAGCAACACATGGAACACAAGGGTCTTTATGGGTCAGTTTATTTGTGACAGAATAAGAAAAAATTAGGATTTTGGATTGCAAGGATAGCAAAGTTCGCAAAAGCGCATGTATCTACCCTAATATTTTGTTAAGAGTCTTATGGGTAGTTGGTATCCAAGTTTGCATCCCTGAAAAGCAAATGTGATTTGTGTTGTACTCGAAAAACCGCGGAATTTTAGAACCTTTTTAAGTTTTTCTTATATCTGTAAACTATGTGATTTGGTAATGGTACATACTTACACTATTTTGAACTGTCATATTTTGTGGAAATCACCCTTGTTTGTAGATGTCTCTCCGCATCCAAATGCCCTAAGGAACTGCAAGTGGTCTATATTGGTCACAAATGTAGTGCTCTTTATTAATGTAAAAGATTACGAAAAATATTTAATTTACGAGAGATAAGAGTAAACTGCAAATAGTGCTAAAATTTCACAGTTTTTCAAGTACTACACAACTTGGAAATCAACTACCCCTATGGGTCCTAACAACATATTAAAAATGGTAGATACATGTGCGTTTGCGAACTTCGAATTATAAATCGACTGGTCTGATGTTTTAAAATAAGGGATATTCAGGTCATTAAGTAAGTTCATAATATTGCGAGGAATTATGGATTGGAGGGTTTGTACCTTATTTATGTGTGTTTCACTGAAACCCGAAGTCCAGTTCTGTTCTGTAATTTCCAGAAAGTTTTCATTTTGTGTAGTTATGTACGCTAATCCTAAGGTTATATGAATACCTACAGTCTAAATCAATCTTTTTTAAAAAGTCAATTTCTTCTGCGAATATTACTTTTAACTAGGAATGGTTTCTTTATTAAATATTTAAATTATCAACTGCTGTAGATTACCTTTGTCCTTGTAACAACAAAAGGTTAGGCAACGTTATGATATTAAATTGGGCCGATATCCTATTGAAGGATATAATTTAGTTGGCCGTGGAGCAGCGAGAGGAAGTTGCCTCCACTTCCTCCGGGACCATTATGCTTTCGATGTTACAATGGAAGGCTCTGTTATTATATGCAACTTTCTTGTCTCAGTTCCAACCCTCTTCAAACGTCAAGGCTGGCGAATTTACATTGTAATACGAGATAATGGCGGCTCTCATTCAAAGCCGTCACTATTGTGAGGACGTTCGTTCTGAAGCTGTCGGATGTCGATTTTTTTCAAAGGACTATACAAGAGGCTATGCGTTGCAAAATCGACTCCTTTGTACTCAGCGCCCCGATCGACATAACTTCCTAACAAGCTGGTGAAAATAGGCGAAAGCATTTTGATTCCTTTATACAAAATAACAGGTTACCCTTTGTGCTCCTTGAGGCATCAGCCTAGTGCAGATACTATTGTGCTGAGGTGAAGAGCGTATGGAAAATAGAGCATTGTTGAACTTGTTGAATACTTTCTCATGCTTTCAGTTTTAAAATTCATGGATAAAAATGTTTTACCGTTTTAACAAAACTGTCTCTGAGGTTATTATAATAGGTTGTTATTATAAAAGTCCTCCTGTATGAAAACATCCCTCATTATTACTTATCCAACTCTATAAGAATGTTTTTGTTCCTACTATTCATATCAATGTTTACTTTATCTAATCCTTTAATTCCTTTCGACTTGGCATTATGGAGTCTTTTAAATTTTTAAAACACACTTGTTATGTCAGAAGAAAAATTAATAGGAGAGTCAGTTCATCGAAATAATGCCGCGCTTTGGTTCGTTTTGATCGGTATAGGAGAAAAATGATCCTTTGTTTGGTGGAACTTCGAATGCCTCTTGCATTTTGGACATGGCAATGGACTCGAACCTTTAATGTGAACAGGTAGATAGAGTTTATGCAGTTTTGAGTGCAAAGTAATCCGCTTTGAACCAAGCTTTGAAACAGGAACCGAGCCAATTTGCAATACGACAATGCTTGCCTATCGTTCTCGTTTTACCTCGGAAACATTTTCGGAACTGCAAGGAGTAACCATTTTGCCTCATCCTGCGTATAGTAAATAATAAAATCTACTGACTTCCATCTAATTTGTTAATAAAAAAAATCGATGCTATGTTGATAAATTGAAATTTGAAACATTTTACATGAATGGTTATAAAGGTAAGGTGTTATATCGTACTTGAAATTTATGATAAAATTTACTTTTAAATAAATAAACAAAAAGGTTCTGCGAACCCGAAGGTTCGATGCCGACACCACCAACTGTTGACCACATACCTCCCTCCAACCCACTCCAAAACCCAAATCCCCCATGTCGGCCCTGACAGAATCCTCCCATATTTGTCTCGGTCTACTCCTTGGTCGTTTACCCGACGGTTCAAAACGTTTTTCGGAATACGATCATTACTAAACCTGACGACTTTACAAGCCCATTTTAAGCGTCGTGCTGCTATTACTTGAACTATATTGACCTGATATAATTCGCGCAGTTCCGCATTGGGAATCCTTCTATATTCTCCTGTTTCTTTATCCTTTTTTGCGCCAAATATTCTATGCAGTACCTTATTTTCGAAAACTTTAAGGCGTTGTTCCTCCCTTAACGTCAGCGGCAATGTTTCACATCCGTAGAGAACTGTTGGTAGTATAATAGTCTTGTATATTCTAATTTTTGAATTTCTGGATAGTTTTGCGACCGAGAAATAACAAGCATTACCGGCTTTTAACCTAGCCTTGTTTAAATCTTTTTTAATAATTTCAATATGCGGTGCGATATGTGGATCCAAGTTTGAAAATCGACCTATATGTAGCACCATTCCGCAATAGAGTTTACAATAAATAGTAAAATTACTGAACCCATCTCTACTAAATTTTAGCTTAAATTTTTTTATATTTTTGGAAAGATTTAGCAATAATAACCTTTACAATAATAAAAAAATTAAATTTAGAATGTTGAGTGGCCGAATAGAGGTTTGCCACAGTCTCATATACTTGTATTGATTAAAAATTAAAATCCAACCAGATGAAATGAATATCTTCCGAATAAAAATTATTGCCAGATCAAAATGTCGTTTCTTTGATTTTTGATATTGTGTGTAATGGGCCTTCAGTTGTGCAGTCCATTGTCGGCACGAGTTTCTTAATAGTGTTCGTCTGAATTACCAATTCATACAATGAAATTAAAAATTGGATGTCCAGTTATGCTTTAGTGTAATCTTTAAACACCTAATCAGTACGATTTTAACCAGGCTAAATATAACAATTATGCGTGAAAATATCATTGAAGAAATGTTGCTCAATTGCATAATTCATACAAGATTTATCGATAAACAAATAAAACTTCGATTGTTAGTTAAAATTACAATAAGTTCTTTATTTAGGAGAGCGGGTAAAGCTGTAATGAGGAAGGCGAGTTCATATTATACCTAGATCTTCTTTTACACTTCTTTTATCAAAGAAAAAATATAGTATAAACATTATATATATATATATATATATATATATATATATATATATATATATATATATATATATATATATATATATTTTTTTTTTTTTTTTTTTTTTTTTTTTTAAATGTTCTAATGACGTTTCATCGGAATCCTCCAAGTTTGTGCAATCACACTTTAACCTTGTCGCTACCGTGTAACTGGATATAAAAGAGGAAAAAAAAACATACTCTCTTGGATTAGGGAGTTGAAAGGTCAAAGAATCATGAAAAACCTTGACTTTTTCTATTACTCTATAGCCTCGAAGGAAATAGGAATCTATGAATAGGGAGAAAAATATAATATAGGAATTCAATACAATCCTAGAAAAATACCGCAAGAACATTGGAATATCTGTTTATTCCAATATTTTTCTTTTTTTTTATTCATTTCCTCTACCTTGTGTTAATTTATTTAAATGTATAAACCGTTAAATTAGTTGATGGTTCTATTTTATAGATTTTTTGCGTGAATTTATATTCGGTATATGAAAACACTTATCGCAATTCCATATTTAGGTATATACAGGGGCATTATTTGTTAAGCATTGATGAATTTTTTACTTTCGAAATAATTTTTCAAATAAAAATGATTCCATTTGAAGTGACATTTAATTCATCATTTGTAATATCAACTCAAGAAAGATGAATATATTACGAAATTACACTTGATTTCTGAGCTTTGGGTAAGAAAGAAAGCTGCATCATTTGCGAATGCGAAGATATTGTTTTTATCTGAATCTAATATTTAAAATAGACAATACGCAAACTTGAGGATATTACCAGGACTATAGCAGTATACCTACTAAAAACTCCCAAGAACGGTACAGAACTTCAGGTTTCAGAAAAACTCACAAATACGAAATATTTATAAATTTCGTATAAATTCAATCTATAATTTTAAATCAAACCTTACACAATGGCATTAATATTCTATCTATTAAAGCTTACATGCCAAGTAAAATAATATTTTTGTAGATTTCAACGAAATAAAAGGGGGGATATTAGTTTAAAACGGTTTTCATAAAACGTTTGCTTGGATGGAGAGAATTAAGAAGCGCTAATTAATAATAATCACAATAATTATACATGCATGGAACCACAAAATTTACAGTAACAAAATCAAGTGTAACAGAAAAAAAAATGACAAAGATATATTTAATAATTTGGCACAGCTGACATTCCAACGCATTCTACCACTGTCCTCACCACTTATGCTGATGACACATTTTAATTATCAGTAAAAAATGATCTCTTCATTGCCTCCCAAACACTCCAATCCCATATCCTAAACATTCAAGAATGGGGTAAAAAATTAAGAGTCAAAATAAACTCAAAACAATCTCACCAAATAACCTTTATCCTTCGTCGTAACCTACGTCTTTCTGTCCTACAGTATCCTTCAATGATATTCCACTAATTCATGTTGAACAGATCCGCTACCTAGGACTCCACTTGGACAAATGTCTTACTTGGAATTCACATACAAGAAACTGCTCGTCGTTACAGACTACTTGAACATTTACTAGACTAAAAGCTCCCAATTCATTATAAAAGACTTTTTTACATGACTGTGATTAGACCTATTTGGACGTGCGGAGTTAAGCTTTGGGGATCTGCTAAACCATACAATTCATCTCGTATCCAATCCTTACAATCCAAAATCCTTCGAAAAATCCTCAATGCCCTTTACTTTGTCACCAATAAACTTATCCATAAAGACTTTAATGTTCCAAATGTTAATGTGTTAGCCCAAACCAGATATCTATCATTTCATAGTAAGCTCCCAAATCACTCAAATTCATTAGTTTCTCAACTTGCTTCCCACTCCATTCCCTATAATCCTCCGAGGCGTCTGAAAAGAAGATGGCCTTGAGATCTTTTAGTGTAGAATTTTTATTGAAGTACTGAGTAGTTCTTTTTAAGTTTTGACATGTTATTGTAATCCTTATCAGAACATTTACTTAATGTATATATTTGTACAGTTGTAAATTTCAATAAATTGATATATAGAAAAAAAAAATAATTTTGTTGTGGATACTTCGGAATGTTCTTGGGGTGTAGGTTTATTTTTTAGTAAATTGATAAATGAACAAATAGTTACTGAATGTTCTATATAATGAACAAATTATTAGGTTCCTTTTGCTATACGTGCAGGTATTTACAACACAGATGTATGGATCTGATATGTATACTTCAGATTAGAATATGCAAGTTAGCTGAATTGTATACACTTGTAATCCTCATATAATCCACACGACATAGATCATAAGATTTGGCCTTGTTCAACGCCTTCTTCATGGCTATCACACGTGGGCCATAAAGGCGGACCAGTTTCTACTGTCCATGAGCTAAGCACTATTTGTACGTGGGAAACGTAATGTGACTTAATATTCACGTTAACGCAATCAAATTGTTTAGACATGATCGCATTAATGTGTTTGATATAGTGGCTAATTGTTAATTGTTTATAGAACAAGTCAATATTGTCCGTCCCAGCTCAGAAATTCAAATTAAATAAACAATTAGACTTAAATTGTATGCCTATCTTGGAAAAATCTTTTTTATATGCTGCTAAAATACACAATAAGTACACCGGTAATGATAATAATGAAATGAAATGAAATGAAATAAAAAATAAACTTTATTCTAGGTCTTACTGTCCCCCTAAGAATAAAAATAATGCACAGTAAAAAAGTACAATTGTCTGACCTATTATTTACAACTTAGATACTTCAGTAATTACAGTATACATTTTTTACAGGAAAAAAATTAAATTAAATTAAAACAAATAAAAATAAATAAATATATGAAATAATAATTATAAAATAAAATACAATCGTATATATATGAACATATAAAAGAAAGAAAAAAAAAAAAAAAAAAAAGTATTCATTTGATTATTGACATATTTGCGGAAGAATGATTGTCTAAAAGGTACAGGAATAAATTATTTTTAAAGGAAGTTATGGAAGCTACTTTACGAATAGAAGTGGGTAGGGAATTCCAGAAGGAGGTAGCACGAATGATGAAGGATTTGTCAAAGGAAGCGGTTTTATGTGAGGGGATCTATAGGTTAAAAGGTTGGGATTTAGTATTTAGGAGGTGGATAGAAGAACGCAGTGTTAATAAATCAAGAATATAGGAAGAAGCTGTCCGGTGTCCATTCGCTTAAGAATTGTCGGATACCTCCCGATGGCCCGCTTCCTCCTCGACCGCGTTAACAGTAATCGCCCGAGATAACCAGTCCGCTACGACGTTCTCTCGGCCGGCTTGTAAACAATCTTGAGATTGTATTGAATGAGGAACTCCTTCCATCTCGTAACTCTCGAGGAGGACTCCTTAACTTTACCGACCCACTGCAAGGGTCTGTGGTCCGTATGAACTCTAAACCTCCTCCAGCTCCCTCTCTAGCGCACTGTATCTTGTCTCCGCGTCTGTTAGTCGCCGGCTCGCGTACGCCACCGTTCGGTCCCCCTTTTCGTACTCCTGCGACAGTTTTGACGGATCCCCTTAACGTCGCGTGGGATAGCCATTCTCGCGATCGCGTCAACCTTTCCCTTGTCCGGCTTCACACCCTCTTCTGAAATCGTATGGCCCAAAAAGTTTAATTTCCTTTCGCCTAGCCGCGATTTCTCGGGGGACAATTTCAAACCGATTGAAGAAGTCTCTCGAACCAAGCTTAAGTGACATACATTTCCCTCTCTGATTTGCGAACACGAAGAGGTCATCCAATAGACCTGGACACATGTTCTCCGTCGACCACCGCAGAATTAGTCCATTAATTCTGGGAACGTGACGGGCGCGTTTTTTAGACGAAGGGCATTATCGTAAACTTAGGAATGTAACGTTCCAAAAGTGAACGCCGTTTTTACACTGGTCTTTGGATTCTCTGTTTTTTGGTGGTATAAACCCGCATTGAGGGTCTAGGGTTGCTGAATATTACGCCCCGCTGCGTATCTAGAGGATATCCTCAAATCTCGGGATTGGGTATCTCTCGTCCCTAGTTGTTTTCGTTGAGCTTCCTATAATCAATCAACGACCCGATATTCCCCCCCCACCCACCCCCCCCCGGCGCGTCTTCTTTGACCGCCTGTGGGCTATTATACGGTGAGCGCGACGATTATTAATACCCTGTTTCCTAGGTAGAGATTGGAATAGGAAATTACCCAGAAAGTATTGCCGTCGGAATTAAGGAAAGAGCCACCCAAGCTCTGTACATCGGCAAGTAACGTGTGACCGCCTGGGGATCCCGAAGATAAATCTAACGAAACCATATATATAATAGAATAATTAGTACAGAATAGAGGTTATCTCTTTCTGAGGGTAAAATTACAGAATTTAAATTTGTTTTATGGACGAATTAAACTAGTTTTAAATGTATTGACCATGTGCATGCACTACGATAAAAAAAGTCGGATAATGGGAAATTTTGATCCCGAAACATGTCATTTCATTATGTTGAAAAAAAAATGCTGATAAATTGAATCTATATAAATAAAAATGAATCGCTAAATGAGTTGCTAAGCGTAAAACTCGAGAACGGCTCGACCAAATCGGCTAATTTTTTTTTTTTTTAACGTTATGTTTAGGCACAAGGAAGGTTTTTATCTATCTATATAAATAAAAATGAATCGCTAAATGTGTTGCTAAGCGTAAAACTCGAGAACGGCTCGACCAATTCGGCTAATTTTTTTTTTTAACGTTTTTGTTTAGGCACAGGGTCAGTCGTTGAGTGTTTGTGGCGTCAATCTGCAAAACCCATGCTTCTCTCATGGACAGTTCTATGTTACCTGCTCTCGCGTCGGAAAACTTACAGCTTTATTTATTTATGCGCCAAGTAATCAAACAAAAAATATCGTGTACCATAAGGCATTACAATGAAAATACCAGATTACACTACTAAAGTCTTGCAGTACAAAATAGAAAACATATTTGTAAGCAATCGTTGTTTATTATGGAGACATAAATCTATAAATAAAGTGATCACTCTGAAATGTTTTATTACTGCGAAGGGACAATAACTTTTGACAGAACAAAGTCTGTCGGGGAGGAACTATTTACATAAAAAATCAATGTTGTGTTGTTTTAGAGAAAATAGGGCAGAACTACGTCTGCCGGGGCAGCTAGTTCATAAATAAATTACATACTCCTTTATAAAAGAATAAAAACAAATCATAACAACAAAATGTGATTAATAATTACGATGATAAGACTGATTGCTTCTTCCAATGCACTCACATCACAACCAATATTCATCGAAGGTTTACCTGAAAATTCGGTGCTTGTTACCTTTTTTTTAAAAAAAATTTCTAGCACTGCAAGACATATTTTTTAAAAATTTCATTAAAACTTTGAAATGTTACTCACTAACCATTAAAAAAATAATTCTTCTTATTTATTATAGCTAAACCTTGTGTCAAAGAAAATTAGTTCCCAATCCTTGAATAAATATGAAATTGAAGAGATTTGTTGTGAAAGGATTTCGAAAAATCTCGAATAGTTCTTTGAATATACGTTACATATGTTGATGGCAGCGAGGAAAAAAAGACGATTCTGTTTAGCAATGAAATTGCATCACGATGCGAAGGTTGTTAAATAGAATCCACTTTGCATCTCTTTTGGTCCCTTCCACGAAGTGCAGAACACTTCCTCATCGACTTACGGTGAAACTTGGGACGTGATCTTGAGCACAAAGCCGATGTCCCAGATCGCTAACAGGTTTCTAAACGTTCATTTACTATTCCTTCCTAATTTGACTGACTCAATGCTTTAGGTCGAATTTCCCGGCCAAGCCCACTATGCCCACTGGCAACTTGCATTCTATATGGGCTAGGGCAATTGAAAGGGTTCGTAATAAATAAAATTAGTAAATCACTAAAGTAAATAAATCACTTAAACAAAATAACAGCAGTATAAAGCCTAGGAAGCCAAAATTTGAACTGATAAGAGGTTAATATACTGATAATACGGTGCACTCCAAAATGGCTGCCTGCCCTGGCTATTGAGAGGTAAGCTCCCTCTATTTGTCTATAACTCCATGCTTAACTCATATAATTTATATAACTTTATTTTAAAATTAATTAAGGAAGGAGAAGGTTGGAATGTGCATTCATAAATTCCACAATAGAATTTCATTAATATTTTGTGCCGACGTTTCTACTAACAAAGCAAGGCTTCATACAACAAAATGATGTGTCTATTTTACTGTAGCCACGCATTTTTATTTTATATAAATACATATGATTGTAATGGCATCCACAGTTATTATTTCTATAACTGTTATTAGTAATAGGTTTTTAGCGTTTTCCTTCCAGCAGTAACCCTGTTGCATTATATAGGGATTTTATTTATTTCTGTACACACCATACTTTAATGTATACAACGTACATGTAATTTTTAATTTTTGTTTTGATTATTATTTTACATACATATATATATATATATATATATATATATATATATAGTACATGAGTCGAAAGTTTATTATAAAGACACGAAAGTTTATTTAAAAAAAAGAAAAAAAAAAAAAAAAAAAAAAAAAAAAAAAAAAAAAAAGAAAGAACAAGAAGCTATACAATAATAAAATCCAATACAACCAAGCAACAAAGATATTTCATAATCAGAAATACTTAAAAAATGAAAAAAAAATTAATAGAGAAAACTTAATGAAACTTATTTTATATTGTCCTCTATTTTTGGTAAGGAATTTTTAAAAAATATTTTGACATCTTCAAACAATTGTTTATCTAACCGGCCAATGTCCTAACTTCTGTACTGTTTTTTTTGTCAGTTATGATTAAATTATGCCCATCACTGGCTATAAAATATTATACTATTATAAAATAAGTAAGTATCATATAATGTTTTGGTGTAAATAATAATGCGGAAAATAAAACAATTAAAAAAAAGCGATAATGGTTAAAACAGGAATATATAACAAATACACACATTACTTAGTTTAAACATTGTAAGCAATTTAGAAAAGAATTTACTAGTAAAGTAAAGTTTTAAAATTTATGAGCTTCCATACGACAGTATGAGTCATAGAATTTCAAATCCAAGTCCATTTTTTAAAATTTGTTCACAGCTGGTCGATAAAAGTTCGGCTGGATTAGGAAAGGGCCTTATTCTTGTCTGGCCGGAGAAAACCTTTTTTCAAGCAGAAAAACTATATAAAAAAAAAATCTGTAAATTAGACTTGGCTGGTTTTGGAATTCTACACTTCATATAGTTAATTTATAGTTCAGCTGCAGAAGTGTTCATTATTTTTATGTTTATAGCAATGTTGAATGTTGTTTTGCAAAATGTTTCAATTTTTTGTTATTGTGTAAACTGAAATTGTATTGAGAATTGTTTATGCTTATTTTAACACATTGAAATATGGGGTACTTCAAAGATCTTACTTATTGGTTATAAAAATATCACAGACCGGGGAACTATTGACCATGTGACTTATTGGCAAATTCTAAGCAATACAAGAATTTTATTGATTTTAAACGAATTCTTTACATCTGAGTCATCTGACGAAGGAGGTCTCTAGACGTAGTTTAAGAATCGAAATATTAGTTAATCGATTTTTATTTACCACCCATATGTGAGATAACCATATTTGTACCAGAATATAATTCTTTTTTACAATAATTAATCCGGTAGTATTTTAATAGTAAGAATACCGGATAACTGAATGTGAATTTTTAACAATTTGTTTAAAGTTTCAATACTCACGGGGCGTAATTACAAGACATTCGTTTTTGTCCAATATACTTTAACCTCCTCATCTTCCTTACATTAATATATGGAATAAAACTTTAACTACAGAGTTTAAAGAATTGTATTCGTTTTCATGGCGGTGGTATATATTCTTATGAACAATGACTAGCCAGCAGTTATTCCTGATGATATTCACACCAAGGACTAGAAAATAATTAAAAATTAACAATTAAAAATGATGCTGCAGGACTTATTAATAAGCGCGTGATATCAGCTTGCGCGTTTTCCGGAATGGTTATAAATTAAAAAGTATAAATTTTATATTAACAAATATACTTTTAAAATTAAAAGCATCATATAAATAACACATGTTATTGTTTTCACAACAAAATTAATTAAGTTACTTGTAGTTGAGCGTTTTACGAAACATAAAAGATCTCAATGGACGAAAATGCTGACCTGAGGTTAACTATCGAAACTGCTCGAAAAAATAAAAATTGGGCGCGAAGATGCTACGCTTACGAGCTAGCTATGGAGTACTTCTCGCTGCTAGAGCCGGACTGCTATGAGTTGTGCTCTTACTGCGACTCTATTCCAGAGTTCCTCGAGGAGAAGAACGAGTGCTGTCTAACGAGAGCCCTCGGCGCTGTCAAAGTCTTCGTCAACAGGTGTGTCGAAGCCCCGACCATCGCCAGGGCAGTCACCAGGGTCATCATTGAAAAGATCTTCTTCACCGCTTCTACCAAAGTCAGGGAGATTGCAACCGACATAATTTTGGACTTTATCGAATGGGAAGCTTGTAACGCTGTTCTCAAGGAGCTGATCACAGGAGCTCTGAAATATGACGGTATTAGATCAGATGAGTGCATCAGGGTGATGAGATACGCTCTGCTCGACTTCGGTCCTCACGTTATTAGTATATACAAGTTAATCGATTTTATAGCTGTCCTCGTCAGGAATAAAACGTTTCTCAGCATCGATGACGAGTGTTCTCAACTTCTCATTGTTATTTATAAGTGCCTGGGGCCACAGGTACGGGTCCACCTGGCTCAGATCTTGGACCAAGATTATATCTCAGCCATAGAAGAGAGTTACGAAGAGATGAGGAACATTCCTATATACCACTGCAGGTTCGTGCGTTATTCTAAAGACAACTCATCCCAACTTAGGGAATCTGATGAAGAAGTATTCGCAGTGTGCAAAATAGCTGAGTCATCCCATCCCTCAACATGCCCCGCAAACTATGGAAACGAAGAGTTCGTACCAGAAAGGAATGGTATGATAAATGCTGATCAATCATGCTTCAGAGATTATGGAAGGGAGCCGAATTATAGAGACGGTCCTTTCGCTCTCGAAAACAAGATTTTTTGGGATCCTCAGCGATTAGACAACATGGCTAATTATGAAATGGATTATGGCGTGGGTGCGTCCAACCAACGACAATCAAACCAAGTTCGTTTGAATGCTTGCCGGAATGAATTAGGCTATGACTTGTTCGATGGTTCGAACCGTGCTGACTCTGTGCCAGAATTATTTCGCCACGATTCAGATGTGTTCCTAGAGGCTGCACAGCAAGATTATCAGTGGAATCCAAATAATTTTGTGCAGTTTTACGATGAACCTAGTCCTAATTCTACAGTGGACAGGTCGTGCCAGAGTGATGGATTTTCCACTAATAAATCTACAAATCCTTTTGAAATCATAATGAAAAAATTACTGGATAAATATGGAACCGAAGATATTCTGGATTGGCTATATTTGAAACTAAATTCCATCCCAAAGATCACACAGAATATTGAACGAGCGAAAGAATCAATGGATATACGTTTATCACGCAATTGTAAATCATTAGAACTAATACCAACAAGTAAGAAGGGGAAAGTCAATAAATTGAGATATATCGTTTCCTACATTGCTGGCGAGGTGTGGCTTCCTGAAAGGGTAACCATGTGTTATATGAATAGTTCAAACGAGAATTCGTTCCATTCAAAATCTTTTATAAATATGAACAAAGGAGATACTTCTATTGGAAACAAAACGAGTCCTTTGGCAGAAAATAACGCAACTACAAGCTTACGAGTTTCAAAAAACAAAAATGAAAACATTACAGCGAAGTCAGTAACACCTTTTGGAGGAACGATTCCAAGTCAGGAATATCTTGAGAGAAACACAGTTAAGGAAACAGGAGAAAATATTATAGATGAAGACAACACTGAATCTCAACCACGCACTAGAAAACTAAGATTGGTCCGGTGGGTCTTGGAGAAAATTCGATTATATATGCCACGAAAGCAAAAAACGCCTAGTACAATCCCAGAAGAGAAAAAACCGGTCATCAAGGAATCGAGATTTGTTTTTAAAAGACTACGAAGCCACGGAAGCTATGACGTTCAGAATTCTCATTCAATAAACGACGAGCAAACAAATTATTTTCATCAAGGCACAGAAAACAATGTTCTGCAATGTGAAAGGAGTAAACGCTACAGTCGAAATAATTATACGTTCAACAAATCTACAACTTCGCCACCACGACGCACTGTCTTCTCTGATGGATGGCAAACTCGTCTAAGCCGTAATCAGATCCCTGCAGAATTTCTCACCACTTTAGAAGAACTAAAGCATGACGTTCGTCAGAGCGGTAATTTTCCGGAATCCAATGAATTGGGATCTGAAGAAAATGTCGATGAGGAAACTGTGTTGTCGGAGAATGAAAGTATTTCTGAGATTTTTCCGAATATCTGTTGCTATTGTTTCCAGAAAAATTCCATAAGAAGGCTGAATCCGAAGAAGAGTGAAGGCAACAAAGAGGTAGGTCAGAAATCTTGTGAGCAAGCAGAGGATAAGCCTGTAGAAGAAGGTATACCTGGGAATTCTGGGTCCGACGTTGAGAGGACAACTGTGAGAACCCTCACTGATTCTCCTTTCGGATTAGCGACCGAAGGAAATCTCTTCGGAGTGAGATCCGTACGACTCAGGGGCTCTGGAGACGAGCTCTCATACCTTTCCGTACACGGACTGGAGGTTCCAGAAGAACCGGCAAATGAAGAGAGTCAAAGTCAACAGAAAGGCCAAAAGTTATTTTGCTGTATATCTATGAATGATACCAACTAACAAGCATTTGAATACGAATCTTAAAAGAGGACCGACAGATTAAATTTTTTTTTAGAAAGCTAGGTAGCATTTACAATAAAATAGTTTGAACATTTTGAGCACAGATCTTGCTGTTCTTTTGTAGGGATCTACCATATCGAGTGATATTAAATTCGATTCTGTTATTTGCAACATTGATTACTACTACTTTTCAAACTTTATTTCAAAATTTATCCTATGCGATATTATAAATTAGTGTATTTTAATTATAAATATATTTTACTAGTTATAAATCATAAAAGTGAAATATTGGTAAAATATCTACGGATTAACGTTTTACTGATTTTATTATCTTACTATCTTACTGATTACTATTATCTTACTATGTCCATTGCTAATTGAGGATATTGAGTTTAAAGTAGCTCTGGTGCGAAAATGTTATCTTTTTATGTTGACATATCATTGATTTTTGAAAAAAAATTTATTATAGTTTACAAAATTATACTTGTGTTTTAATATTATTAATTATTAAATTTATCAGAAGTCGTAACTGCTCCAATGGGGTCAAATCTAGCCCAAAAGAGATCCCAGTGCTGCTCTCTCAGCTGCATCTCTGGTGTAATAACTAAGCGGGGCTTAGTGAGAGCGCTATAATATATCATACTCACTTAGGGCCTGAGTGGAGAAGCAGGTAATTACTAGAACTCCAACATAAGAGTGGGTATTTACGAAATTTCTTGTGGTCACTGTTTTAATCTAAGAGGTGGATCATTAGGGTGATTGGAGCTAGATGATGATAAAGGGTTGGGAATGTTGTAAACGTTCTGATGGAATTTCGAAAAATTAAGGCCTATGAGATTTAAACGGAAGGCATATTGAGATATGGGTTTTGATGGAGGATTAAATAATTTTTAAATAACAAAAAACTAAAAAAAAATTCTTAAAAAAATATTCTAATTGATAAATTTGTTTGTTTAACGTTACGATTTAGGTTGCACTGTTAAGAGTTGGCTTCCTTTTTTATGTGTATTCAACGAATCAAAAATGCAATAAAGCTGTGTTCTTTATCATATTTTTAAAAATATATGAAATTAGGTGATTAAACATTTTTCTATGTGATTATAATCAATTTTGATATATTTTATTTTTATTTTTTTAATAATAAAATAAACAAGTATAATAACTTGCAATTGCTGTGAGGCGGCCTCTTTGGAACATGTTGGACTGCAAGCAATTCTGTGTAGTATTTTTTTTTCTGATAAAAGAATAAAGCTGGAACAATTAATGTGCAATCTAGTTGTATATTGTACATTTTCCACCCCGGTTATCCTTTTGTACTTGTACTGTTGTGATGATAATGAATGTTAATATCCAAGTGGGGTTGAACTTCATTCATAGTTTCCACCTTGGGAGTTCACCTGGGCATGGAGTGCAACACATCTGCCAGGGCATCTGCAGGTAGTGTGTCTGGCAGCTGTGTATGGGGCAACATGTGTACGAGTTATTATTTAGTTTCTGGATCATTCTACGGGTATTTCTGGTGACAAAAAGAAGTTATAATTTTAAAATGCACCATTTTATATGAAAGCATGAAAAATGAAAAAAAAACAACATGATTTTAATTGTATTATGTATTTCTAAGGAAACGAAATTCAGATTTAACACCTAAAAATGCATGAAGAATAATAGAGAAAAAAATTATATATCTGCTTGGCATTGAATTGACTACACGTTGCATCAGGCTCTAGTCTATTTTACAAAAACTTATACTTAAGATATGACGGAGCAAAGTTAATGAAGTTTATTTTTGTATCAATATGGTTTGTATCCTAAAATGTAGATTATTATTTTAAAAAGATACAAATTTTAACATTTTGAAGTAAAAAACTTTACAAATACTCTATTATATTTAATTATTTTTCTAGAACAGCCCCACTTACATTTACACGGATAGCCTTTTCCTGTTTGTATTTTTATTTTGACATGGATATGTCTTTTGGCTGGGAGTCTACACTTTTTTGGTGTCACAATTTTTTCACAATCGAAAATGTAACATTTTGGTAAGCTGTAGCTCTGTAGGTGTTGCTCGGATCAAAAATTCGCAAATAGTTTTCTTATTAGAAATTTAATGGAAAATATTTTTTCTCTTAAGTATTTGTGGCTAGGATCAACCGTTTAGAAGCTATATTGGTTTGAAAGAAAAAAGTCACGTTTGGAACCCCCTATTTTATCTCAAATTGGTTGTGTTTCGAATAATCATTAATTATTAATTTCATTTTATTATTGATTTGATCCATTTTATTTTATGATGTAAATTGGGATAAGGTAAATTATCGATAGACACGTCAACGATCTATTGCTTTTCCCATTCAGGGAGAAATACGTCAATTTTTTTTTTTTGTAACTTTTAACTCATAGTTGAATTTAGACGTTTCATATTGTTGCGTATATTCCAAATAATAAATAAATATTCCATTATGTAATGAATGAATGTAATCCATTTTTTTTTGTTTTATCTATGTTCTTACAACGGTGTCCCATACAGCAGAATTGGACGAACCACAGATTTATACATATTTTTATGTTTTGTACATCCTGTACAATTTTTTTTTTAATATCAATTTATTGAAATTTACAACTGTACAATTATTATAAGTAAAGTACAATTATAAGTAAACGGGCTGACAACGATTACAATGACATGTCAAAGCATGTAAAGAACTACTCATCAGTAGCACTTTAATAAAAATTCTACACTAGAAGATAGAGGATTTTTCGAATGATTGTGGATAGTCAGGATTGGATACGAGATGAATTGGATGGTTTAGTGGAGCCCCAAAGCTCAACTCCGTACGTCCGAATAGGTCTAATCACAGTCATGTATATTAGTCTTTTGTAATTAATTGGGAGCTTTGAACGTTTGTCTAATAAATGTGGAAGTAGTCTGTAACGACGGGCTTCTTGTCGTTTTAGCCTTATCCATATTTTTATGTATCTTTATGTTTTTTGCCGGAAACGTAAGGTGTCCTTTAAATTTAACATTCACATAAACAATGAAAAATTTGTTTTTCACAATTTTCGATTTTGAATTTGATGGGTGCTCGTCGTTAAAGACTACTTACTTCAATATTTATCAAACAGACTTTCAAGCTCCAATTAATTAAAAAACTTATTTACATGACTGTGATTAGACCTATTTGGATTTACGGAGCTGAGCTTTGGGGCTCCACTGAACCATCCAATTCATCTCGTATCCCATCCTTACAAACCAAAATCCTAAATACTCCTTACTTTGTCACCAATAAACTTATCCATAAAGACCTTAATGTTCCATATGTTGCTGATTTAGCCCAAACCGGATACCCATCCTTTCATAGTAAGCTCCATAACCAGTCAAATCCATTAGTTTTTCAACTTGTTTCCAACTCCATTCCCGATAATCCTCCGAGGCGTCTGAAAAGAAGATGACCTAGAGACCTTCTATTGAAGAGCTACAGATGAGTATTTCTTTTTACGTTTTGACATGTTATTTTAATCGTTATCAGCTCATTTACTTGATGTAGATATTATTTAGATAATAATATGTACTCTGAGGCACTCCGCAAGTGAGAAAAATTGGATCAAAAATAGCCTATAACTACAAAGATTCTCTCTTGAAGTTTTAGCCTCTTCTATTCAGTACGTGCTAAGTACTCTACAATATCAACAAATACGATTTGTCGTTATTTCCACAGATGCTACCACCGACAACGATATTGTTGGAAGTCATTGTCGCTACTCCAACATCTGGATGAGAGTCGCTTGCCATGATTGCGCTGATTTAATCCACTCGTGCCCCACAGACCCCCAAAGTAGGTTTCCTCCCCTTCCATGGCACGCACGGCTGCGTAGCAGATGGCGCCCAGTTTTTGTCCATCTAGGGGAGAGGAGGGGGGGGGGTAGGGATCTATCCCTATATTCAATCCCCTTCACGGCTACCAACCTCGTAACCCCGAAACACAGATCTGTGTGGTCCTACTTTATCGTTTTGTGGGTCTATCGACAGCACCGACAAAACTGCTGTTTGTTACTTTTTGAGAGGTTGCTTCAGTTCCAAAAGCAATCAATTTTACTAAATAGAATAAAATAATTTAAAAGTTTTAGATTGCACTAGTATCACTCCCCTTCGCGGCTTCATCCTCTCTCGAAAATAAAGAATTTAAATAAAATTGGAGTTTAATTTTTTTATCGAAAAAATCTTGTAGAAATCGTGCAAAAAAGGAAAAAAAATGAATTTATAAGACTTACAAATAAATTATACTTTGAATTTCGTCTTCCGATTATTGTTAGGGTTTCCAGTTATGGAATGTAGATAGATAGATAGATAGATATTTTATTTGTCTTTGGGGGCATTCCAAATAGAGCCTAGCTTGGCTATAAATGAAAATAAAATTCAATTTACTAATATATTCTGGTTTTCAAAACATAAATAACAGATTAAAGAATAAACAAGTACTGGTGTTATGATAGAAACAATAAAAATAAAGAAACAAAATATCACTTTAAAGATAAACTGAAAACAAACACTTAACAGAAAATGGTCTGTGATAAACAATTTAGCACATTTTGGTAAACATGTAATAGTAAACTTTATGTAATTTATCTACACTGTCCATATTGAGTATAGCTTGGGTACTTTGGTTATCAGAAGATTCTAAAATGAAGTGTTGAAGAAATTGTCTCGATTCATTGCGTGCTGGGCAGTGAAGAAGAATGTGATGTAGACTATTGTAGATAAATTGATTGCATGATGGTTTCTTGTGATTTGAACAAAAAAGTTGTGTTTTTCTTATAGACTCTGATATTTTCTGAATTAGCAACTCTTAATTGGCTGACACATTTCAATTTCTTTATGTGAACTTTGAATGTAAGGTACGTTTCGGGGTTGGGATTGTAACTGCATAGAAATCTATATAAAGGGTAGTTTGTTGAATTTAGAGTTCTTTGAATGTCGGCTGAGATATATGTATTGGTTAAGTGCTTTTTCCAGTATACCGTCTTTGTATCGAAGAAGTCCGTTTGTATGGTGAACAGAAAGCTCTTCTGCAAAGGCATTTATCAGTTATGGAATGTCCTACATATAATTAAGCGTGGGAGAAACAGACATTCGGAAGATCTACTCTAGTACTAGTCTAACTTTGCGATTTGTTAATTGTAATAGCAAAATAAACTTTAATTGGAAATTGTAAACTTTTGAATTTAAATGGTAGATTAGTAGGATTTAGATAAATTAGATTATATTAGGATTCTAAAAATAAATCCGATTTCTCCGATAGCTGGTCCAATGAGGATTATAGGCATCTCTATAATTAGGCATTAGGCTTAGAAAGAATAAACTTGAATTTCAAGTTCTAATGAGGCATTTTAAAATCTCTTCCAGACGATAAAGTTAAAATTTGGTTAAAGTAGTCTCTAACCATTGTAAACTCCTTTGTTGAATAGTGGCCTCGTTTTTGCAGTGGTATCGCACACAACTCGAGCTGAAAATACCTGACATTTAAAAAATTTCATTAAACTTTGGTATTACTTAAAATTTAAAACTCTAAAATATTTATATAAAAATTTTTTATATCAGCCCTCATCAGTAATACTTATTTTCTGTTCGCTAATGAGAACCTGGAAATAGTTAAGGACGTCGCTGCACACATTTTCATAAATATATTGACTCCTTATAACTCAGAACATTCTAGCGTTTATAACTAAATTTTAAATTTACGAGTGAAGTAGTTAGGTACTATATTGTTGATAACCACTCCATTGAATAAACTCTCATTAGTTCTTAAACTCATGACAAGAATCGTACGATATTCGTGAACATGAAGAAGCTGTCACTTGGTTGGATAAAGTTACTGATACAATGTTGTTGAGAAAATTAAATGAGAATAACCCATCCGTAGCCACATATCGGTCGATTTTCAAACTTAACTGGAATCTAACAATGTAATGCAAAATGAGTAAATTTTATTATTGCTAAACCTTCCTAAAACTATGAGGATCATGTCAAAAATCGATACAGATTGATTCAGTATTTTGACGATGGTAAACTCTGTTGCAGAATAGTCGATTATCAAACTTCACTGGGATCCCTATGTCGCACCACATATTTATCGTTTATATTTAACAACAATTTAGTTGAAGATAAGTAAATTTCATTATCAATTTCAAGCTCTATATAAAATACCTTGCTATCAACCGCTATACAAATTCTGGAAGGAATGTTAATAAAACTGGCTTATTTTATGGACTTGTGGAATAAGTGAAACAGGCTATTATTATTTACTGATTTTTTACTTTTGTTCTCCACAAAATGATAATTTTAGCAATCACACGCACAATACCTTGTTATTTATAAACTAGAGGTTTAGCGAAGATTTTAGCAAAAAAATTGTGACGCAACAAAGGCCTTTAAGAATTTTATGAAGGTTATCTGCGTTTCGTAAACAGGAAGAATTGAATTGATTGGCTGATACACAGCTATTAAGCAGGCCTGAGATGTGAAAGGATCTGTGAAATTAATTTGGGTTTTGTATTAAGGTTCTGTGTTCAAGTGGAGTGATTATGGAATATTATTGCCTAAATTTTAACTGAAGGATTCATACCCAATGATTAGATCAAGGAATCAATAGATAGATTATATCATTCAATATAACTAAAAAGTGATATTTAATTTTTAAAAAATAAATTTCTTGAAATTTATAATTGTGTACAAAAAAATATGAAAATGCATTTAGTAAAAATAAAGATAATGCTCATAACCACTTGTCGATTGATTGTAAAGAATTGTAAAGCACCCATTGGTAGCACTTCCAGCACCAAAATTCTATATTAGAAGGTCCCGAGGCCATCTTCCTTTCAGACACCTCGAACTGTTATCTGGAATAGAATGGAAGGATGTTGAGAAACCAGTGGATTTGAATGGTTTTGGAGTGAACAGTGAAAGGATAGCTATCTGGTTTGCGCTAAATTAGCAACATAATTACGGTTCATCAAGATCTTTATGGAAACGATTGTAACAAAATAAGGAACATGAGGATTTTGAGGTCAAATCGCTCATTTTCTGCAACAACGACATGACTCAAAACCAAGCTTTTGAGTTATTCCGAGCTTTTGACTTTATAATGAAGCATTCACCAATGTATTTTTAGTCTGTTGAACGTTGTATTTGAGCTTCAACTATTCACTAAGAGAGAGCAGGATATGTCACCATTGTATCTCTACAGATCGTCCTGTACTTTATTCGCAAGACTTTATTTCTACAAAATTGAAGTTTTTGAGTTATGTCTTTGTTGTAGAAAATTAGCGATATGAACGAGTCTCTTGTAATTAATCTGAAGGTTTGGAATTTGTCTGGCAAATATTGAAGAATTCAAAAACTTCGACTAATTTCTTGTCGTTTTAGTCTTGTATGTTGATTCCAAGTAAGACGTTTGTCTAGATGGAATCCTAGGTAGCGGATCTGTTCAACAGGGATTAGTGGAATATCATTAAAAGATGCTTAGGACAAGAATTAGAAGGCTTACGACGAAGTTTAATGGCTATTTAGTGTGATTTGTTTGGATTTATTATAATTTTCGCTTTTCGAAACCATTTTTGAAGGTTTATGATATGATTTTGGAGTGTTAAGGGGGAAATGAAGGGATTATTATTGACTGATAATACACATGTGTTTTCAGCGTACGTGGTTAGAACGGTACAAAAATAAAATAAAATAAATTATATTTGAAAATAAGAAAATACTATAACGGTTGATGGAGAAGCGGACGTTAATTATACTTTACAACTGTCGTCAACAGTCTAATGAGGCTTACTTTCTCCTGAAATAAGTCCCGTTACCCTGAAGTTATTTTCGAAAGGAATAACTTCAATGAATAAGCTGTATTTAAATACATGTCAGTAATGATTCTACTAGAACAAAAAATAAACTTCATTGCCGTATTTATCCTGTGCCCATATATACGACTAGAGGGGACAGTTATGCCATACTTAAGGTCCAATCACTAATAAATAAATATCATATTGAAACTTATATCCAGTTTAGACAAGTCAGCTAAGTAACTAAAGTGTTCAGAAAGATTAATGTTCTCTTTGAAAGGACATATATCACTGCATAAGGTCGCTTATGAAAGTAGGCTGTCCTTTTTCCCAGACAGTTACCATTTATGTTATCTCACGACATATGATATTTCTAGGGGATTGTTTAATAGTCTAAAGGTCTACATATTGAACTGCATATGTTAGAATATGATACATTCTTCTATTTCAGAAATGTTACAGAGAAAAATATAATGAAAAATAAAAAAAATTATTCAAAAAAGGGTGATAGAAAGTTTTAAGGGGAATGATACATTGCAACTGATAGTAATAAAACATAAGGAAAACTAACGTATATGGTACTTTGAATTAAGATCTGATCAAACATATCTCTTTAGAATAAGTAAATAAGTTTAGCCAGAAACAAGGGGTTGGGAAAAATTGGAGTTATCATGTAGATAGGTAAGTAGAATTAGCTGAAAAAATAATGTAATCGGAACTTGGAAACCAACCAAAATATATTTGATGTTAGTGATTAATTTTCCTATTAAACCATTCTAAAATTAAAAAAAAATTTTCTCTAGTAGATTTATTTAGTGGTACGGATAAGATCTTATCTCTGTGAACCTGTTTATTGTTATTTAATTTTTGGATTGTATACTTTGTATGATTGGACTCTTTACCACCCCTGTTACTTATACACACACCCGAGTACGAATTTGAAGATGCCAATGACCTTTACATTTACTAGACAGACATCACCAGCTTTTGCGTCTTTCATTTCCAAAAACTTTTCAAAATGTCAATGTTAACTCTATTAGAATCAGTGAAGCTATTGATGCGATATATGGTGACTCCACCGGCTTTGCGATTTAATGATGATACCGCTACCGATGATGTAGATGCAATTTGTCTGTTCTTAGCGGTACTACAATATAATCTCAGATTAAAGCTTGGCTTTAAAACCTAAACGAACATCGTCGCTTCTCCGAATAAAAAGTTATACTAGTTAATTGCAAATCTCGATACGCAGCAAAATAACCTCAAAATTGCGGGGCTTCCCTCTCCACCGCGCGCTATGTGTGACTGTTATCGCTTATCGTAATGGATTCTTTGATCCTTTAGCTATTCAGTGGTATAATTTAATGTTGGATGTAGAGGATAGATACAAAACTACAACGCCAAACTGTATCCCTCGATTTTGTTATTATTAGGTTTTTTGGATTGCCCTTATATGGTAGCAAATTCAAAGACGTTAAAATTACCAAAAAGTAAATATAACCATTTTTATTTTATTTATTTTTTTTGACAAATAGTGACCTAGCTCAATACTATGATATGCTTGACAGAATCGTTGACTGTATCTATCTTGACAAAAGTATATTTTATTTTCTGTGAATTGTTGTAAGTGGATTGTTGAATGTGGTTTATGACTTTAAAATCTTTATTTATTTTTTTTTTCCTCCGAGTTTTTTAATAAAAAACAAAACAAAAACGAACAAGCAAATAAATAAATAGGAAAAATGTCTTATTTTTTCTTCTCAGCATTTGAAAATTGGTGTCTGCTGATTCTCGTACCTCTGTTGTCTGAGTCTTTTCTCTGCGTCGAGTGAGGAGGAATCACCTTGCCGATGTTAAAACCTTAATAATTGATTAAACAATGTAATAACCTACTTGGCAGTGAGTTATATCAAGTGGGAGCACGAATAATCATAATATATAAAGTAACATAATTCATTCAATGGATTTGTAATAAAGACACATCATTCAAATCCAGGAATCGCTAACGGTGTTCCCTGCTGTTCTCATACTCTCGGATCAGAGGCCACTGTTGAAGGCGTAGGCCCATTTAAGGCATCAAAGGTCCCTGACTCAACAGCATTTTAAATGATGAATCATTCTATTTTTCGAAAAAGAGGTGCGGAGTATTACAATGTGCTCGTGCCTATCGAATTACCTCACTGGTGAAAGCATGCTCTATCGGTCATAGTGGAGCTAGGTCAGGATGGCTGAGAATGTCAATTGGAATAGCCATGACTGTAAGATGATTTATATTCCACTCATTAGTTGTGGTAGTATGAAGTGTTTTACATTGTCCGATTTTCATCTGACAATAATAGTTGTAAACCTACATACTGTGATTCGTCAACATTCGACATAGTCCCGGAATTTATCCATACATGTGAAGATAAATATGGAGGTTTTTATATTAGTTATTGACAGTTTTTAGCCCTAAATACTACAATCTGCCTCAGCGAAAAACATACAGAGAATGATGTGTTCATTTGTACATATATGGTGATTCCATCTTAGCGGTGTAAAAGAAAATGAGTTTACCCAATCCTCTGATTTGTATGCCCAATGAAAACACCATGTTTTTTCCAGTTTCAAAAGTGAATGTTTCCATGAAAACACGGAATCATTAATTTGATTATTCTATTCGAACGCTTGATGAATTTGGAAATTTTGTTGTGATATTTGCGGTCTTGTGGATTGTTTTATCCAAAAAACGTAGGGATTTGAAGTGTTATAAAAAAACATAACTTTCCTAAATAAGTTGAAGATCTTATGGAAGGTCTTATAGGACATTTAATGCTGAATCCGGTAATGTAGTATAATACTTCAAATTCACCGTTTTTTGAAAAAAACACAAAACTATGAATGTGGTATTTCCATTGATATTGAATCAGAAAATGTGGTAAAAATTTGAAAAATGTTGAGGAAATGGAGATATTAAAACTTATATGACAAAAACGTGGTTTCCGCAAAATAATCTTTGAATATATCTGGAATCTTCATAATCTTAAAAAGATTCATAATCTTCATATATCTGGAACGGATTGGAATTGAAAAGTGCAGTCAGCGGAATTTTTCTTAATTTTTGGTCTAGTTTCTTTAATTTTTTTTAAAAATTACTATAAGAGAGAATCGCTCTGTATACAAACACCCATAGCAACAAGTATTTTTTTTTTTAACATGCTACGGATATAATACACACAATGATCTAAGAAGGTTTTTTAATATTTTTATTCATTCCTGTCTATTACAATACAGACAATTGGTGAATCTGTAGTGTGAAAATATACATGGCATGGGGGGGGGGGGGGGGGGGGCAGAACCTAGCGCCCCTTCCTGTCCTAATTAATTTTAAGAAGGTTAAAATTACAAAATTGTAATTATAATTATTTTCATTATAAAAATATTTTTCACACTTTATAATTAGTGATAATATGCACACCAATAACAAGAAGGACATATTAGAAAAAGGAAAAGAGACGAGAACTATTATTGAAATTGGAATACCCTGTGACGACAACATTCAGAAATTCGTGGAAGAGGTCAGGGTATTCCAACTGCTGCCTGAGGACTTTAAGGATGGCCGTGAGGAAAAACAGGACTTCCAGACGTCTCTATTTATATCAGCATTTTTTCTACGTTTTCCATTTTGTTATTAAATGATATCATAGAACTTTTATGAGACCAGATTCCATTTGTGCAATACTCTACAGTTATTATAGTGTCTTAGTCTTTCATCATAATTCAGACACGCCGAAACCATTTCCACTGGCTCTCATATTCCAGTCTCTCTCTAGTCCAAAATCTTTAATTTTCCTTATTTTGTCACAAATTACTAATCTACAATGAATTAAATTTTCCATATGATTCTGGTTATGCATGAACCAGGTACTTTTCTCGCATAATAATCGATTAGTTTCTAAACTTCCAATTACATCCCGGCAAATCTTCCGAGGTGTCGGAATCGAAGAAGGCCTCGGGATCTTCTAATGCAGAATTTTCATTAATTTCATTAGAGAACTTTCATCTTGTGACATAATTTCGTTAAAAAAAAAAAAAAAATATTGGGTGAAACTAGATCAAAAATGCTGCAGTCCTTACCTTTCTATTCCAATCTGTTATAGATATACGATAATTCAAAAACCTTTTTTAGGAAACCACGTTTTTTTGCCATCAAAGGTGTAATATCTCCACTTTGTTTAAACATTTTTCAAATGTTTTCCATATTTTCCGGTTTAGTATTTAATTTCCAGAGTACATGTAATTATGAATTTTACAAACTTGGAATCTGAAGAACAGCTTGATCTTTGCCTTATTTAGGGAAGTTACAATGCCATTAAAGTTAAAATAATACTTCACTCACTGAAAAAACTATTCACAAAACTGCAAATTTTACAAAACGATTTCATATGGTATGATCAAATTAATGATTCCCTATCGATTTCATGGAGAAATTTACAATTATCTGCAACGGATTGGAATGCAACGGTCTGCGGCATTTTTTTTTTTTTAATTTTTGATCTAGTTTCACCCTTTTTTTTTTCTTACACTTAGAAGGGCTCACCCTGTATACTAATAAATTTTTATTCTTGTTAATTTTTTTACGTCACTTTCTCAAATGATTTTATTTGTAGACTATTAAAAGTCCATTTTCTCCTCTTCGACATGACTGAGATTTTTTTTCCTTTTCTTGTAGGCTGTTCTGGAGCGAATGCTCCGAGAGAGCTTTGTTGTGATTAGAGAAGGCTGGCAACAGGTGATAGGCTTCCTGTTGTTAAAGGTAACACTCGCCAGGTGAGGTGGGGCAATATCACCTGTACCACACCTGCCCTCGAACTCTACCTTCACTGTTCCCACAAGTGCCATCTGTCGTTGCCTTCGGGGTGTACATCCGATCCGAGAGGAGGCTGAGTAAACAATCTCTGTATTGGTTTACTTAATAAATGACACTTGGAAAATAACATTAAGTATATCTAATGTCTCTTTTCAGTTCTTTTTTTTATCAATACACCTAGTCAGGTATCCGTGATAGCATAGAAAGATCAGCACAACTATGATTCATAAACTATTTCCTACTTCTATTGGAATTTCACTCCTAAGTTGTTTTATCATCGACAAATCTTTGTCTTCTTTTTTTACATTTAAAAAAATAATAATATTAGGATTTAGTAATAATATTCGACAGAAAAAACTTTATTGATTTGATCTGGTTGGATGTCTATTTTACCATTGCAAAACCTTCCTAGAATTATAAAAATTATTTTTTAGATGTCGGTACAGATAGGTTCAGTTTACCATTGTTAACTCTATTGTGGAATGGCTCTATACACAATCGGTCGATTTTCAAGCTTCACTGGGATCCACATATCGCACACCATATTTAAATATTTTTTAATAATTTTCTTGTAATTGCTAAACCTTCTTACCATGACTAACTAACCATGACTTACTATGAAAATGATGTAGTTAATATTTAGTACAAAGGGCTGTTTTGAAAATGGCGCTCGCTTTACTTGTTTGTGTGTGTTTTTGGTACAGAAAATGGCTTGTCCTTTATATATAACTGATGATGAAGAGACTATTAAGAAACTGTTTCAGTGCTTACAATCATTCTAAACAAGTCTTCGAACAAAAAAATAGAAAAAAAAAATAAATCCATTAGAATTGGAAAATAGTTCAATCCAAATACACGTTGTGTTCTTCATTCTTTCATCCCTAATATTCATTCCTTTTGTGATCCATAGAACTGCTTCCTTTGAAAAATCGTTTGCTATTCGTGCTAGGTTTTGCAATTTTCTACCCAATCCTATTCCTGATGCTTAACTAGGTAATATGTTGCTAAGGCTATAATCGTAAATTGTTGGACAGCTTTTTTAACTTTGAATTTTTACTGTAAATCTAGTTTTGATATAATAATTTCATCTGCACCAAAATTACCGAAATAGTGGGCTAATTAATTTGTTTGAGAAAATTTAATTTACTGAAGCCATTCAGAGATTTTTCTTTAGTTACTAACTACCATAACTTGTCAAGTAATTCACCGTACTTAGCAAGCTTTATTCCCACTTACCATAGTATGAACCATGAGTTTTATCATGTTTATGCTAGTTCCATTTTACTTGTATTTTTTCTGTCACAAAGATCTCCTTCGAGAAAAAACAGCTGGCTCCAAAAAAAGATTTTTGTAACTGTGATAAATTGTAATTGTAATAAATTGCAGGTAACTCATTTCCTACTTATTTAGAGGTGTTTTATTTTTTCATATATATATATATATGTATATATATATATATATATATATATATATATATATATATATATATATGTATATATAACTTGTGAACAACTACTCACTTGTAACACTTCAATAAAAAAAGTCCCTTAGCCATCTTCTTTTCAGACGTCTCGGAGGATTATCGGGAATGGTCTGGGTAGGAAGTTGAGAGACTAGTGGATTTGAATGGTTATGGAGCTTATATGAAAAAATGGGAATTTGGTTTGGGCTAAATCAGAAACATATGAAACATTATGGTCTCTATGGATAAGTTTATTGGTGAAAAAGTAAGGAGCATTGAGGATTTTTTGAAGGATTTTGGATTGTAAGGATTGGGATAAGAGATGAATGGGGTGGTTTAGTGGAGTAAATGAGTCTTTTGTACTTAATCTGGAGCTTTGAACGTTTGTCTAGTAAATATTGAAGTAGTCTGTAACGACGAGCAGTTTCCTGTCGTTTTAGTCTTGTAAGTGGATTCCAAGTAAGAAGTTTGTCCAAATGGTGTCCCAGGTAGCGGATCTGTTCAACCGGGATTAATTGAATATTTTTCATATATGAATATATTTAATTCCTTTTTCTCATGTCAATGTTTTCCGTAATTACTGATGTATTGATTTGTAAATAGTGCGGTCAGACAATGGTACCAGTTATTGTACATTATTTCAAGTCTTAGGGGGATAATATGTCCCAGAATAAATAAAATAATAATAAAAAAGCTATAATAGTGCTTAAAAGTCTTACCTAAAAAATAAATCGGAGGACGTAACATCGATTTTAATGAAATTTTGCATGTTTTTAGAACCATTTAAAAAACACGATAATTTTGTAGGTTACTATTAAAAGTAATGCCTTGTACTAGATACTTAATCCGTGTAATAATTCAGTGGTGCACTGGAAAGTACATGTTATTTTAATAAACTCGGGAATATTTTTAATAATTTATTTTTAGCCTAATTATATCAGCAAAAATTATTATAAAGTGGCCTGCATGTTAGTAGATAAGTGGCTATACAATTTCCTTTTTTTTTAATTAATTCTTTTTTGAAAAAATTCCCTCGGGTAAATGCACCTCCGTCCTTGGTTTGAAGCCGTATTTGACAGACAATATGATCGTAATCTTATCTGTCGGCTGTGGTAGTGGTTACAGGCCTAGAATAAGTAATTAAGGTAAAATGAAAACAAAATTATAATTTGGATTAAGAAATTATAAAAATAAATTATAATTAAAAAAATATATCTGGTCTCAAGAATCCCAATACTTTTTTCACTCTGACTTATTTTACCTAAAATGTTAGGTAGGTTGTAATGCGGGCTTTGTATTCTTTAGAAAGAATCTTATTAAGACAGATGAAAATATTGATCCAAATACTTATCAAGGCTCTACAAAATTTGTGGTACTGTTCACATTTTTTTTTATTAATAATTATATTAATAATAATTAAGTTCTTTAATTATTCTGGAACTTTAAATCCCTTAAGAATAAAAAATAATGTACAACCAAGGGCTTAAAATGAAGTAGTATTTTTATAACAGATAATAATAATAATAATAATAAAAAGAAGACATTAATAAAAAGTAACGGAAAGTTTAAGATATTTATTTATTTTTTTAAAGATTTATTGAAAATAAATTGTTCATATTTTAAACACCTAAAAAGTGGCTATTGAGAGTTTTTGGAGGACAGGATCTGGTTGGATAGTAGGTGGTTAAAGAAGTGGTTTGACAGTGGAAAGGGTAATTGAATGACGAATATTGGGAGGGATGTTGAGTTCCACAGAGAAGAGGATCGGATTACGAAAGATCTGTCGAAAGTAATAATCAATAAAGTAATATAATTAAAAAATATTTTATTGAGAATGTATTACTATCTGCCTCAAAGTGGGCAATAAGTAATATGGATGGCTTAATGGATCCATTCACATAATCAACAATGAGAATATATGAAACGAAAAGAAAAATAAAGAACTTCAGACTATACAATAAAAAAAGTGAAAAAAAAAATTCAAAATAAAATAAAAGTATATATATATATATATACATATAGTAAAAAATAGGATTAAATTAAAAATACAATTATACTTTATTTAAATATACACACATCCTAGGGATCCACCAATCAGACTCGTCCCTCCACTTATGGAGGGACAAACCAAGTTCAAAGCGTCCCTGATCTCTCTCAGCTGTAAAAAAAGTAGTCTTTTAAAATGATAAAATATTAAAAAAGTTCGATTTATATAGAAATAACTTTTAAATCCTTGGAATGAAGAATAATCTGTTGTCTATATGTGAATCAAAAACACTTAAACCTCAACAAAAGACTTGAAGATTAGTCAAGGCTTAAATATTTATGTCTGAATACTTACTAAGATACAAATAAAAAAAACTTGACTTTATAGTCAAAAACCTTGCACATTGCACAGACTTAATCAAACATATTAAAATATCACATCCAGATTACATACAAAATATTCCATGACAATCCATGTGGACATCTAAAACATGGCCATGAAATACATGATAGAAAATACTCACAGAAGGCTAAAAAGGAGTTGGTTGAAGGATCTCCTAGGACAAATATATTTTAAAAATGATTTTACGAGTGAGCAACGCTGGCTGGTTACCCTCATGCTAGATATACCAGTTATATTATCGCATCTGCTTATTGTCACGAGCGACAGGTGCGGATTAAAAACTAAAGAAAAAAAAATTAACTTTAATTTTTTGCACAATTTTTTCCCATCTGTTCAATCTTCATCCGTTATAAATATTTCGAACTCATTCAGGGAATACGAAATTCAAGAATTATTTTCAAATACTATGATATTTAGTTTTTAACTAAGCTTTAATTGAGTAAATACTACAATCTGTCTCAATTAAAGACAATTTCCAGTTTTACCTTTTTTAAATTAATAATTATAATCTGTGTATCAAATTGCTGATGTTTTGAATGGTTGTGTGCTTCTATAACTGATGAAAACTGTTTAACGTTCGAAAATAGTCTTCGAATAAGAAAATATAATAGTAGCGGCTATCTATATCTAATCCTAATACTAATAAAACTATTCTTGACATAACTAAATCTAAGATTGAGATATCTTGTCTGTATCAAAACCAGTTTTGCTATATAGAAATAACTTTATATAACTAATAAATAATAGCAGTGGAATTGGCAAATAATTCATCAATTAGTAGTTATCTCGGTTATTTTAATTAATTATTGATACTTGAAACATGTTCTGGAACTGGTCATTAATTAATAATTTCCAGACTGGTCTGCCTAAATTATCAAAATATTGACTTTCACATGATGATTGATAGAATAAGGTCAGATTAGTATCTTTCCTGTCATGTTATAATTCGTTTTTTAAAATTTTCTTTTATTTATTAATATGAAAATATGATTTTTTTTCGGTTTTCTGTTATTTCTGGAAACTAATCTAAAATAGGACTATTGGAAATATGTATCTGGACAATTATTAAAAAAAAATTGATAGGTTTTAAACTGATTCCTGAACATATAATTTTAACTTGTAATTAGTTTTACAACTGATGATGTAAACTCCCCGTCAAAAGTATTGCAACACCCATAATTTTCGAGATTTTCCTGGTTTTTACCTTTATCCGTACTTGGATTATGTTCATATTAATATTATTTATTAAACGTGAGACATTGAGGATTGGACACATCAATGTTTTTCCATGTTGATAACAAACGAAGGAATTTTAAATTATTTTTTTCAAATTTCCTTCAGTCCGCGTTTATCATTCGTTTTGTTATTTACAAGTATGCCAGGACTAGTGGAAGCAGTCATTCAAGCCAGAGGGGGCAATATGTCTTATTAAATATAAATTTAAATTTAAAAGTTAAAATCATAAAAAATTAAAATTTTAAAAAGTAAGTTTTCTAACTTTTTGTTTATTGCAAGGCATGTATTTAATTTATTTTAATAAAAATTGTTTATGTCTAGTTGAGGAATGCTTATTATTGACTTCAGAATCTTTCCTCATTAAGAAAAAAAAAAATAAGTCTTTATAAAATTCAAATTTTTCAAAGTGTTGCGATACTTTTGACGGGGAGTTTATGTTTAATGTTCAAATTAAAAATATCAACAGAAGCGGAAAATAATAAATCAATGCTTAATAATGTAGATCCTTCGATAGGTACTATACAATGTACCCTAAATGAAAAATAAAAAAATAAATATTTTTGAAATAGCGGTATAAAATATTTTATTATATATATATATAACTATGTTTTTAATTACAACTGTACAATAATGCTTATTAGTTAATGGAATATCCATGAAATGTAAATCATTTACCTATTGGTAGCACCTTAACAAACGTTATATATATAGTTAAATAAGCTTACTCCAACTTAGACTTTTAAAAAAAGGTTTATTTCAAATTACAATAAATATGACACTTGTGCCTAACAATGACTGACTAATAGCTATAAGACGTGTCGAACTGACCACTACAATCCTAGCTTACTTCTATTTTCCGTCCTAAAAGACGAGGTCATATATAGGGGTTGTTATCGGAGTGAATAAGGAAGCGAAGGGTGAAGGAATTGTGTAAGGAGTGATGACCTTTTACAAAGATTATATTAATGATTATATTAATAATTGGTCTTAGCTATCGGTGTGAAAGTAAATAGTGAAATAAGGAATTGTGTAAGGAGTGATGACCTTTTACAAAGATTGCTGTTTTAGCTATCGGTGTGAAAGTAAATAGTGAGATAAGGAATTGTGTAAGGAGTGATGACCTTTTACAAAGGTTACTGTTATAACTCTTCTCTTCTTTAAGATTTGTTATCTCCTGGTAACAATTTTTGCAAAAATGTTGATTCATACACTTTAGATAGAATAATTTTACAAGAGTCCTCAGTGAATGGAGCACTGGGTGTCAATACTGTTTGTGTTTTCTTATATCTATAATAGTATACATATACGGTTATAATAATGATTAACAGTATAATAGTGATAATAATTAAATAATAATAATACACTGCGATATTTTCGCTAAATCTAAGAATGTTGAGTGTTGGTATAGTTACATTTGTGGTATTTAAGGTTAATGTTTCTGATATTGATACATCATAAAATGGTTGTAATATGTTGTGATAATTGTGATAATAAATTTGTGTTAATGTGGGGTAACAATCATTTATGCCTATATTTATCAGACTTACTTTAGGTAAAAATTGGCTAATATTATTACAATTGGTTATCTTACTTATATTATAAGTTAAATATTGTTTTGTAACATCCAGATATCTTATATTTTTATCTAATCTATGCTTAAGTTTACAAGTTTTTACATCGCCATTTTGAATTATTGAATAGATACAACTGTTATTAACTTTAATAAGATTTTTACAATAATATTCCTCCTCGTATATACAGTCTGCTGTAAAAATGTTGTTTTGGTTTTGAATGTATAAATCGTTGTCAAGCTCGATTTCGTAAAATGTGCCATTAATATATTTAGGTACTGTATGAACTACGTATCCTTGGTATTTGTTCTCGTGAGTTGGTAGTCTTATAAAAGTATGAATTACCTTCTTGTGTGTTGAACAAAATATTTTACTATTTGCCCATAAAATTTCTGTATTGTTAGATACTAAATGGACTTTGTTAGGAAGATTTTTCAAAAACGTTAGTCATAATACTGGAATGAATTATACCTAATTTGCAAAATTCTAGTGATAGAGTTATTTCTTTTACTTGGTTTAGTAATTGAGAAATATGTATGTATAAATTATAAGCGTCTTCATTTGTTTTTAATGTCATCGTATTATTGGTGATAAGCTCGAAATTTTTATTTAGTGTTTTAATTTTTTTTTTATAATCAGATATTAATTGTTTGTCGATATTAACTGAGGTTTCTATATTATGTTCAATTCTATAATTATTTTCTTTTATCGTTCCTATTATTTTATCGTAGTGCTCGAAATTTTTATTATTTCTTTTTTTTATAATCAGATATTATCGTTCCTAGGTTATTTTTCATCGTTTATCGTGTGCTTTATCATTGGCATCCATATTGCCAGTTAGCCAACTAATTATATTTCCTAAACCGTTAATTAATCCTCTTTTTGTCCTATGCTTATATTGTAATAGTTCTAATTGATGATTAACATTATTGGTTAAATCTTTTAGTATAGAATAAAGATAATGTCCTTTAAAAAATTTTAAATGGTTATATATGTTCTCTAATTCAATTTCTAAATAACTAATGTTGAAGAAATGATATGTTTCAAAATAAGAATTTATAACTTTTATTTCATTTATATAATAATGAAGTATTCCTGGCGAGTTAGTCAGATCATGCACTTCAATCGTTTGGATCTTCTCCATCAGAGCTAGAACCATGATCAGAGTTGTGAACTTGCATAGAGGCGTCTTCTGTAACATAGGTTTTACTCTTATTTTTCGTTGGTCTTTTGATATTGTCGATATGGGTGGTTTGTTCTCGTTTTCCTTTTACTATGATGTTCACTTTCCTAAACTTATTCCGGCTTTTAATTTTTGCTTGCGTATTTTTCAAATATTCTTCGTCTCCTAGAATTGGTGGTTCTTCCCGATCTCTATTCAATTTATCAGTTCTATCCGCTTTCTCTTTAGTTTTTTAATTATTTCATGTATTAGTTGTAAGTCCTTATGGTACTTTTGAACATAGGCTTCTGTTAAATCTATTTCTCTATTTTTTAGATTATTTGTTGTTCCGAATGCTATCTCATTAGGGGTTAGTTTAAGATTAGAATTAAGCGTATTGTTAAAAGCTATAATTGCTATTCTTAACTTTTCTCCGAATTTATAATTGTGCTGGTTCGAGATTGACCTCAAAATTTCTCCTAATGTTGCATGAGTTTTGTTTAATAAACCGAGTGAGTTTGAATGGTTACTTGATGTATAATGTAATAAAATGTCATTCTTTTCACAGAATTGTTTGACTAGTTTATTTTTCATTTCTGTTCCTTGATCGAGTGAAATTTGTAGCGGTGTGGGGTAAAATAATAAATAGCTTTTTATTCCTTCGCAAATATTAATCGCATTGTGATTCGGTATCACTTGTGCAAATAATCTTTTTGAAAATGTATCTACTGCTGTAAAAAATTAATTTTCCTTCGTATTTTAAAATATCGATCATTATTTCTTGGAATGGTTTGTCCGGTGTTGGTGTGTGTTCATATTTTGTTTTAATAGGTTTCCGATCATATTTAACTTTCTTGCAAGTAGTGAATGTATTTATGTATTCACCTATCTTATCTTTCATCCGAGGAAAATAATATTCCCTTTTGAGCTTTTCATATGTTTCTCCTATTCCTCTATGTTGGGTTTTTCCAAGGTGGTAATTGGAGATGATATTTTCTTGTTCTTCTTCGATTTCTACGTCTGTGTTCATTAAGTAATATCTTTTGATTTTGACTGTGGGGTATTCTGATTCTATGATTCTTCTCAATTCTTCAAAGTATTCGTTTAGAATATCTTCTAATACCGTTTGATTTGAAGAACAGTATACTCCATATGTCGTTCCGGGTTGTAGTATTTCTTCTAAATGTTCTTTAATTTCTTGTTTGTTAATCACATGTATTGTATATCTGTTTTTCTTAAATGGTTTAGTATATTTGTATTTTTCGTTACCTCTCTTTATTACTAATTGATATTTTTCTATGTTTATGCATTTGTCTGGTTCGCATAACCATACTTGCGCTGCGCTAGATTCTTGTGAGTGAATCGTTTCAAGATCTTCTGAGTTTTCTCGTGTCGGTGGCATCTCTAATTCTTGTATTAGTGATTCGTATTCTGGTGAATGCCTGATAGGTTGTTGTAAGACTTCGTCTAGTTCCATTTCTTCGGAAAGGTTTAATTCTGTTATTTGACTATTTCTTGAAAGCGCGTCTGCTACATGATTCGTCTTTCCCTGTACGTGTTTTATATCGAACTCAAATTCTTGCAGTTTCCATATCCACTTCATTATTCTCGTATTTCCATTTTTCATAGTGGATATCCATGTCAGTGGTTTATGATCTGTCTGTAATAAGAATTTGGTACCATATAAATAGGGTTTGAAATGTTGTGTTGCCCATATTACGGCTAACAATTCCTTTTCGATTGTACTATAGTTAAGTTCAGCTTTTTGCAGAATTCTCGAGGCAAATGCTATAGGGTGTCTACATCATTCTCGTCCTTTTGTGATAATACTGATCCTAAAGCTTGATTACTTGCATCCGTAGTAAGAATAAATTGTTTGTTCCAATCCGGATAATTTAGAATTGGTGCATTTGTCATGAGATCGATTAAGGCTTTACATGCGTTCTTTATTTCTGTTGTTTTATAAACTTTCGTTTGTAAAGATTGACATAATGGTTTAGTTATTTTTGCGTACCCTTTTACAAATTTTCTATAATAACCTGTCATACCCAGAAATTGACGTGTCGTTTTTTCATCATGTGGTAAAGGAAAATTTAGGATCGCTTCTATTTTGTTGGGGTCGGTTCTTAAGCCTTCCGGTGTTACAATGTAGCCTAAAAATTTTAATTGTCGTTTAAAAAAATCAGTTTTGTCTAACTGAATTGATAAATTATGTTTTTTCAAAGCTTCGAAAATCTGTTTTAAATTTCTTAAATGTTCTTCCTCTGTTTTGAGTAAACTATAATATCATCTACATAAATCATAGGGTTCGGTATATTTTCTATCATCATGGTCATGGCTCTTTGAAACGTAGGTGGTGCGTTACAAAGTCCAAATGGCATCCTTGTGAATTCATAGTGACCATTTTCCGTAGAAAAGGCTGTTTTTTCTATGCTTTCCGGATCCATTTCAATCTGATGAAAACCTGAGGTTAGATCTATTGTCGAAAATATTTTTGCTCCTTTTAATCTGTTCAAGAGGTCTTCTATATTAGGGAGAGGAAATTTATCTTTTATCGTAGATTGGTTTAGCTTTCGGTAATCTATCACCATTCTTACTTTCTTTATTCCCGACGCGTCCATTTTCTTTGGAACTATCCACAGTGGAGAGTTATATGGCGACTTACTCGGTCTAATAATATTATTTTTTAACAATTTTTCCACTTCCTCGTGAATTTGTTGTTTGAATTGTTCCGGGTATCTGTAATTCCTAGTGTAAATAGGATTTTCATTGGTAGTAATAATTTTATGTTTTAATAAACCCGTTATTTTTAATTGTTCATTTTCTTTTTTTATCATATCTCCGTTTTCACTTATTATATTAATTAATTTTTCTTTTAAACTTTCGTCGATGTGGTCAAGTCTTATTAGCCTTTTTATTTCGTTTTTATCCTCGATATAAAATATTTCGTTTTCTAATTTATATCGTTTTTCCTTGACCTTTAATTCTTTTTTTGTTTAAATCGATACTTATTTGTAAATCTTTCATTGTCTCATAGCCCAGTAGTATGTCGAATCGATTACTAAAGGGAAAAATAAGAAATTTTGCTTCTCGATTTATTCCTATCAGTGGAAGCAGATTTATTAGTGCACTTTTTGTACCTTCTGCGCGACCTGTAGGTGTTTTTATCGCAAAGCGTTCATTTATTATTTTGGCGTCTTTTGGTAATGCTTTCGGATTAATATAATTTTTTGTTGCTCCGGTATCGATCAGCCATTTGTTTCCTTTGTCATCTTTCAATTCCGGTAGATCATTGTTCGTATTATTCAATTCGTGAACTTCTATTGGTCCGGCGGGTCGTTGTTGCATGGACCTGAGCCTAAAAAATTATCCTGTCGAGCTTCTATAGCGTTCAGTCTTTCCGTTAGGATTCGAATCTGCTCGTCTTTTTCATTTTCTGTATAATGAACTCTATTGGACACAGTTCTCATGGATACTGTATTGGAATCTTTTTCAGTTGGCGGTAATGAAACTTGTTCTCGATTTGGATTTTGTTGGTTTCTCCAGTTTCCCGATGGAGGTTTGTTAAAAAAATGATGTTGAGATTGCGGGTCCCATGGTTTGTTGTATATTGGTTTTTGATACTGCTTATAATTTGGGTTTTGATTATAATATGATTGATACGGTTTTTGTTCGTACCTTGGTTTTTCATAGTGAGGTTTCTGATGTTCCCAGTTTTTTTTCTTTTGAAAATTGGGATCAAAATGTTTCCCTTTATAATTTGGATTTTGAAAATTTTTTTGTTGTGGATTATACTGATGTTTACCGTACAACCTTTGAACAATGTGTGCGGCACTGTTTTTAAGGATATCTTCAATATCTTCTAATGTATTCCATGTTATATGATAAATGAAATCTGTTAAAGAAGGGTGGAGATTATGCACCGCGTGATGGGATATTTGTCTATCATATCTTTTCATTTCTGCTTGTTTATCTAAGATCGTATCGTCGGTGTAAACTCGAGTATATAAGTCACAACGTCGTTCTATTAATCTTTCTAAATAATTATGAGGATTTTCGTTACTATGTGGCCTGACATTTAATAATTCCGCAATTAATTGTTCTCGAGTTCGAGAATCTTGATATTTATTTTTTAGAAAAATTAAAATTCCTTCTACGCTATTAAATTCTTTATCATGTACAGCTGCGGCTACTTTCCCTTTTAATTTACATAATAAATTTAAAATAATCTTTGTATGATTAATATGTTTATGTGGATTATTTTCTTTACAGTATAATTCTGTTAAAAACTTAGTATTACGAATAAAATTCACTAGACCTATTGGATTTCCATCATAATCTGGAATCATTTTAAATTCACTTTCTTTAATTTCTAACGCCATTGTGTTTTCGTTTGTCTGGTCGGTTAGTCTTAAAGCGTTAAGTCTGTCTAGTAATGACATACAAATGTTACAATTTATATAAAAATAATTACCCTAAGATGTCTTCAGTTGATGTTGGCTTCTTAACAAAAGAGATGTTGGGTTGAGATTGTAGAAATTGAAATTTCTGCTTACTGGAAAGAAGATCCTCGTAGTCGTGGAGAATGCTTGATCTTGTTCAAGACTCAGTGGCAAATCTTCCTCTTGACGTGGAGACGTGGTTATGCTGCTACGGTACTGGTATTACACTCAGCCTAAGCTCCGCAAAGTTACTAATTCTTCAAAAATAAGCTCTCAAGTCCCTAAGTTCGGGCGCCAGTTAAATAAGCTTACTCCAACTTAGACTTTTAAAAAAAGGTTTATTTAAAATTATAATAGATATGACACTTGTGCCTAACAATGACTGACTAATAGCTATAAGACGTGTCGAACTGACCACTACAATCCTAGCTTACTTCTATTTTCCGTCCTAAAAGACGAGGTCATATATAGGGGTTGTTATCGGAGTGAATAAGGAAGCGAAGGGTGAAGGAATTGTGTAAGGAGTGATGACCTTTTACAAAGATTACATTAATGATTATATTAATGATTGGTCTTAGCTATCGGTGTGAAAGTAAATAGTGAAATAAGGAATTGTGTAAGGAGTGATGACCTTTTACAAAGATTGCTGTTTTAGCTATCGGTGTGAAAGTAAATAGTGAGATAAGGAATTGTGTAAGGAGTGATGACCTTTTACAAAGGTTACTGTTATAACTATATATATATATATATATATATATATATATATATATATATATATATATATATATAAAAAAAAAACTTTTATTTAGTAATTATTAAATTAAAATCTGCCACAAATGTGGCCAACAAGTAATACATTTATGATTTATGATTACATTCAAACATTATGTACAGTTAAAAAGAAAAAAAATGAAACAGAAAAGAACTATGTTATACATAAATAATATAACATGTACAATATAATTATAAGTAAAATATTTAAATTAATTAATAGTTACAGTACAAATAAAACTAAATTAATTGTTAAAAATACAATCTTACTTTATTTACAATATACACTCATCCTAGGGATCCCCCAGCCAGACCTGTCCCCCATGTAGAAGGGCAAGCCAGGCACAGAGTGATCCCAGCTTTTCTGTCTCAGCTGCGTCACTGGTGAGAAAAAAACCAGTGGAGGCTGAGTGAGAGCGCTATAGTGTTTTATATTAGCAAGCCTTCATTTTTTTAGACGCCTCTTAGAATTATCGGGAAATAAGTAGTGCTATGTCCTCTGTGTGAGTCCGGATCATGCATTAATCTACAAACAGGGATGCCAGCCAGGACTTAATTTCCTGACAATTTATAATTGATATTTTTAACTAATTAAGTACTAATAATTAATCTAATATCTTCTCCAGAAGGTTATCGTGGGGTCAGAAATTAAGATTTGTTAATTGTAAATAAGAGTAATCAAAGTAGATTAATTATATGAGTGACATGCAACTTGGTAAATGAATTTTACTATTGTTAAATAAAAATCCAGAGATATATTTAAACCAGGTGTTGACACATACAATTACAGATAGGAAATAAGAATCATTAATTAATCAAAAAACTTATATGGTAACAAAGAACTTAATCTAGACTTATCTTAAGGGCAATGCTATGTTGTGGGGGGAAGCGGGCGGCTACATGGCGAGAATCCCAGGCCCCCGATCTCCAGGAACCAGACATCTCCGACAAACTCCTCTCTCTCAAAAATCTTCTCCTAGACTCTCTCCATGACCGACTGCTCGACTCTAACTCCCTTTGAAAATATTATGCCGGTAAGGGATAAAGGGATAGGCAGGTAGAGACATATGGCACACCAACAAAGGGTGTGAACTGCTGGACCACCCGCAAGAGGCTGTGAAGGGGCCAGCCACCCTATTACGCAACACGCGAATATTAAGCTTATTAAATCAAACCCTAAAGGTTTGATACATAGCAGTAGGAAGCAAGTTGGGAGACTAGTTGACCACATTAAGGACTTATGGAATCATAGGATTCTGGTTTGGGCCAAATCAGCTACACATATAAGATATTAAGACCATAATCGATGTTTATTCGAGTCCTAATAAGGAAGAAAGATGATTTTTCAAAGGAATTCTCCCTTAATTTTGTATTTATGAAGAAACAGTATTATCTAATTTTGACCTTAAAGTATTCTTAGATAACAGTAATATCACTCCAACCATATTATTAACTGTCTAGACTGTATCAGTAACTTCAAGGATGATTTAACTTAAGAAATTTTAGTGGTTCTTATCTTGATCGTAAAGTTCCAAGATAACATTGAAGCATGGGAACTTTAGTACCAGAAACAATTGGACTCTACTAATGATAACCAATCAATCAATAATTGTATGAATGCGTTGCACTGAGATTGTTCGTCGTGAAAGCGTCTAATTAATAGGATCACATGACATCAGATGAGTGCAGTGAGAACAAAGTCGTTCGTTGAATTCGTAAAGAGTGGGTCAAGCCAGCGGCTGCGGCCCGTGGTGCAACTACAACCCTGACACGGATTCCGGACAACTACAACAGTTCTTTCTACACATTCCGATCACAACCGTTACCGTCACACATTACAGGATATATCGCGCATTTTCTACTACGAAATAAATAATTTCAACTATTGTATTGATAATAGAATAGAATGAAATAAATAATTCAATGTAATGGTTTAGACAAATTTCACATGAGCTAACAAAATGTAATTTGACCTACAAAAAACTGAAGATATATATAATAAATAAAAAATCATTCTATAGAAGCGTCGACATAAAAGCTTATATGCCTCTGAATTTTTGTTTTTTTAAAAAAAAAGGATAAACTAAAAATATGGAAAAAAGGAAGGAATGAAAAATTTTGGGACCAAGAAAAACTAAAGAAGGTTTTATACTAAAAAATAATGTAGAAATATATCAAAATATTGAAAAATTAAGTGAAGCAATGAGGAAACTTAGATCGACATTCTATGGACATTTATTGAGGATGGATAAAATAAGACTACCAAAGAAAATTTTCCAACACAGCCTCCAAAAGCAGAAAACGAATACATGGATACGGATGGTAAAAGAGGATATGATGGTAGCAAATATACAACAGGATTCTATTTGGGACAGAGACAAATTTCTGACAGCAGTCAATAAGATTAAATTTCCAGAAGTATTTTAAAACTCAAAATGATAGACAAAGGTTAGATGAAAGGAGAAAACATCTGGCAGAGGCGATGAAGGAGTATTGGAAAGAACGGTGAATTGGGAAGAACGGTGATTCCAGAGTAAGGAATAAATTGTTGAACGTGGTCCACACTTTCATTTACCTATTGAAAGTGGGGAAATGCTTATGCATATACATAAAAGGGCTAGTGATTTATCTATGCACTAATTTTTTTTATATCAATTTTGAAATAGTCTTAAAATTATAATATATGATTTTAAAATAGTTTGGATAAATAGTAGCGTAATTTATACACCTCGTATCCAAGTTATGAAGTAGAGAAAATCAAGTCTTCTAATACACTTGGATGAGATGGAGTTTATGAAAAATCTGGTCAGAGTGGGTGTATAACACAGGCGAATGGGACATCCCAAGCTTTGCTGCAAGGAGTGTGTGTATACAAATGCAAAATCAAAACTTGTTTTAGGGAATTGGAAGGCAGCAGCACGCATCATAGATTACTAGCGATCCAGCCGAAGGACGCTAGACAAACGTTCAAAGCTTCCAATAAATTACAAAAGACTCATTTACCTAATAAATCAACGAGCCGAGTAAGAAGCCTACTTAAAGATATTTAAGGACATAGTACTTGTTGAGGATTTTTGTAATGAGTGTTAAAATATCAAATTTTGTCCATCCAAATTGACTAGTGGATGGATAAATGACAAACATATTTCATATCCATTACGATTTCAGTTAAATGTGAATTTCTTTTGATTCTCATTTGAATGTTCTAAATGAATCTAAATGCACCAACGTAACCTTTGCCCTCTACCTTAAATGCTGTTCTCCAATCTATTTCAATGGTATTCCATTACCTAAAGCTGACAAGTTCGGTATCTTGGGTTCTACTTCGACAAAGCATATACAAGGATCCCTCACATTGAACTCGAAAGGCAAGAACAGGCTCATCAGCTAACTAGATAAACTGATTAATAGAACATCTCACTTTTCCATTGAGGAAAAAATGTCTCTTTTACAAAAATATCATTAATAATTTTTGAACCTATGGATTCGAACTGTGGGGGCAGCAAAAAGTCGAATATCAAACGCTTTCTAACATTCTAATCTATAGTTTTCTACTATTTCGTATATACTATACTAGCTGAAAGTACCCTGCTCCGCTACGGTTTGATATCATTAGGATTAAGGACAACTTAAATTAGTAAAAGTTAAGCTTAACGTTGATAATTATTGTTACTTAAATAAACCTAGAATTCCATTCTTAGAATAATTTTAATAAGTAAATTAAAGTAAATAAGGTTTTTCATCTCCTCTCTCCATCAACATTTAGGCGTAAAAATCAGCTACAGACACAGTTTTCTTAATTGGTGTATCACACTGAGGGATGTCAATACTGTACCCATGAACATCGAACTGGCCTTACACGTCATCAGAGAACATACTTCTTTTAACCCCCTTTTTAACATAGGTCTTTTAATAGCTTCTCGTCACGAAACAACTCAAACTTGTAAGGGTATTCCTATGCAGACACCATGAGTTCACAGAAAGTATCATACAATAGGATTTCGACATCGATCATATTTTTGTTTGTTTACAACTATAAGGAACTTAATTTGTGGTCAAAGTGTGCGGCTTACACATCTAACCTATTTTTTTTACCTTAGCTTATCTCCAAATACCATATGACAATTAATCTATTATTATTTGACCAATAAAAATTGTAACCGCATTTTTCGTGAATTAGCCGCGATCCAGGCCGATTTTTTTAAATTCCTTTCTTAGCGAGCACCTAGGGCCCTAGAGGAATCTACATATAGAATTTCATTCCAATCCGTTCGGTGGTTTCTGAGATTTCGTGTTAAATGAGTGAGTGGTATTTGACAAATATATAGTAGATTATGTCTACAACAAAACCCTGCTTTATTATCTCAATATACTTTACGTCCTTAAGTCTATCATATATATTACCATATCCCTTTAGTTTTTGAAACTCCACCACAACCTTTGCTGCCTTGTCAACTCCAGTTCCACACATCCTGATAACCCACCTTGCAGACTAAAATGGCTATGGCTCCGGGATCTTTAATTGGAGTTCTGGCAATGACCAGCTATTCACTCATACCCTCAGCGAATGTGCTATCACTCAGGCCTACGGGGTAGTTGGTATTAAAATTTTTCTATGAAATAATAAGTTTAATACTTATTTATCCATACTTAGAATTGCGGATTTAGTCGTAGGCATACATTCCATTGTACAAAAATACAATGATAATTTTATCTTAATGAGGGTAGTTATATTTTGAAATGGATATGAGATTACTTATCTTAATTACCATTCATTAGATATATAAATAATCACTAGTTCATTAGTTATAAAAATAATCTTAAAATCAGTGAAAGTAGTTTGTCAGAATTGGTCTTCCTTGTACTAAAGAACATTTATCACTACATAAAACCCTTATGTCTTGGGTTCAGTACCTGATAAGGTTGTACTTTTTGGCCTAGGAACCGACATGGTCTGATTTACTCTCAATCGCAAGGTGTTTCCCCATTTAAGAGTAATCACGTTATAAACATTAGGAGAGTCTCTCGAATCAGGGGTATGCTGTATTTTCATATTATTTGTTTTTTTTTGTTTAATGGCGTACAACTTCTTCTGTTATTAAATCCAATTATTCGTTTTTATTATTATTTTTGAACTCATATATCCATTATTAGTTTATATAGCACCTACCTATAATTAAGTAATATTTTTTTATACAAATTATTTGAGTCTAAGAATTTGAATACTAATTCTATAGTTTCACTATTATATCCGAGTACTATCGAAAGAACGGTGTTTAATTCTAAACTGTTGAGGAGTGACGTGCAAAATGGGCATTATGGGAAAATATGGCTTCTTGTCATCATACTACCATTGTATAGGTGAAGCTTCTTTTGTAAAAAGGTAGAAGTGTGTCAGTCTCGTGTGGCCTATTCTGACAATGAGTAAATTGAGTACAACTTCCTTCGTACGATATTGGCGGATGGATGTACTCCAGGGATTTTTATATAGCTTCTGGTAGCTTATTTTTATTTCTGATTCTTCTTTATATCTACGGCGATGCAACCTCCAAGTCCTTATCTCGGTGGTCTTGGAACAGCTGTTTTAAGACAAGAGGCCTCGTATCGGAACGTAAACAAAGAGACCCCATCCTCGACAATATTAATATTCCATCTCAGTTGACTAATTAGCATCGGACACTTTGACGTGCCGCCTCCTTCATTATGACGCCACCACAGCTGCGCTGGTAGCCCTGGCATCCTGACCTTTATTTGGTGCAGTTCAAGGGCTACGATACCATCTGTGGCCTGCCTCACGATCTGTGGTTGAATGTTCTGGATTTAAAGGGACCGAAAGTTTCTTCAGCAGAGCATGAAGGCAGTTGCCTGCCTACAACATTATTCAACATATAAGTAACATTATTTAATTTTCTTGGAGGAGTTTGGGGATTGAAATAAAATTAATCAATGTCTTTATTGTTTTGTTGATTGATCTGTAAATAAAGAATATATGTGTATATCTTAGGTTTATTAGTTATTGAACTCTTGACAAAACTTTTCAACTAAAAATAAAGAAAATATATTATGTTTAATTTTTTTTCCATAAGAAATAGGGTTGATATTGACACCATTCACACAGCTCTCAACTATATAACTGGTGTAAAAATTCAGTGGAGGCTGAATGAGAGAAATACAGCATTGTTTCCAATCAGAAAAAATGTGTGGAACTAGAAGGGTGGGGAGGGGGTAGTAAAAATGGCAAGGTTGAAAAGCTAGAATGTTACTTGAACTTGAACGATTATAAATATATAATCCCATAAGGTTCTAAGATCATATAAGTGCCACTGATGCCTTGAGGTGATACTGAGTAAAAATTTAATAAGCAAAACTGGACCCATAATTTGAATTCAGCATCATTTATAAGATCTGGAAACGAAGTTATTTTTTAGAATTTCAAAGGTAATTTTAACTAACTTAACAACAGATTTATTCTGGAGACAGCCTCAAGATTCCTAGACACCTCCGTCATACATATAGATACAGCACAGTGTCATACTAAAGAAATTTTTCATCTCTATAAAATACATTGGTTTGTATTTAATAATTACATATTACTTCCCTTGCAAATCCTAGCAATTCACCTTTTTTTCCCTGCGTCGAAAAACCTACCTCATCCTGTCCTCCTGTATCCTTTAATGGAGTACCGCTAATTAATGTGGAACAAATACCTAGAATTTTATCTGGGCAAGAGTCTTACCTGGAACCCTCATACAAGATTGAAAAGACAAAAAGCTGCATGTCGATTTCGACTGCTACAACACACACATGACAAACGTTCAAATCTCCCGATTTACTATGACAAACTCATCTATATGACAATTATCAGACTTATTTGGACTTACGGTATAGATTTTTGGGGATCCACCGAACCATCGAATTCCTCCCTCATCCAATCGCTCCAATCCAAAATCCTTAATGGTCTTTACTCGTCACAAATGAACTGATCCACAATGACCTTGATATCCCACTTGTCGCCGATTTAGCACGAACCAGATACCTTTCTAAGTGATGAATGTTACACCGGTTGTAACCAGTTAAAGCCTGCTCGTGCAAATAATAATAATACTTTTAATAACTCTTTATGCGACGCCTTACGCATGTTGAGTATGAGCTATCAGATCTGAACAGTGACCTCAAGTTTCATGGTCGCTATGCGGGTAGTAACTGCTAGAATATTAATGATACTGCGTCTTTTGGTAGGAACACCCAGTAATTATAACAAATTCTACCTTACGATATTTTAAATTGTTATATTTTATGTTATGATAAAAATGTATTGCTTAGGATTGTTATGCTGAAACATGACATTGTTTTAATGCCCAGAATCTATTTAATGGCGGAACGCCAATTATCATTTATTGGAGAACTCTAGGAGTTGAAGATAAAGTATCTGAATTGCATATGACTAGTTGAGATGAGCTCATTGCTAAGAAATAGAGAAAATCCATCTTAAAATATAATATATAGAATATATACAGTGTGAGTCTTTCTTAGAGTACAAAAAATTGGGTGAAACTAGATCAAAAATGAAGAAAAATGCCACAGACCGTACCTTTCTATTCCAATCCGTTGCAGATATCCGATAATTCAAAGCCTTTTGAGGAAACCACTTTTTTTATCATATTAATATCTCCACTTTGTTCAAACATTTTTCAAATTTTGATAACCCTTTTCGGATTTAGCATTAAACTTCCTATAAGAGCAGATTACATGTAAACTTGAATTTTACAAACTTGGGACCTAAAGAACAGCTTCATCTACATCTTATTTTGGGAAGTCACAATGTCTTATAATACTTCAACGCTCACCGTTTTTCGAAAAAACTATTTACAAAACTGCAAACCTCAAAAAACTTGAAAATTTAACCAGCTTTCATACGATATGATCAAATTGATGATTCCGTATCGGTTTCATGGAGAAATTTACTTTTAAAATCGGAAAAAACATGGTGTTTTCATTTGGTATACAAATCAGTTACTTGTGTAAATAAGACATAATAATAATCGCTTCGTGGAAATATGTATTTTAAACTATTAAACTCTTCATTGGAATAAAAAGCAAAACAAAAATTATTGTTTAATAGAAAATAAAGGATAATTGTCAATAAAGCGACACCAGATCAGAGGATCATACGTTATTACATTTATTTATTTATTATTTATTTATTTATTAATTTAGGATTTATTTAATTAAAGTTTCAATGTAATGTTTAAAACCCAATGACAATGAACATAGATCTCAATTTTACCGTTGGCTTCTGAGTGCAGATGATATTGAAGAATACCACTTTTTAAGGTGAATTTTGTGAACCGATGAGTGTGTTTTTACATGGGAAGAATTTTTTCCTAACCATGTGGGGTATCGTTGGTTTATTAATTTTTGTACTTTCGAATTATGTGGAGGAACACCATGGTGTTGGAAAATCATACTTTGCCGAACTTCAGATCGAATATGGTAATGATGTTGCGGTAGGATATTTTGTAACAAACCCTAGTAATCCTCACTATTCAATCTGTTGAGCAAACTATGATTTTCCTACACTATTCGACAGCATTGCAAATAGTAGAGGGTAAAAATTGACAAAGTAATTTATATAATATAATTAGGATTGATGAATTAATTGCCACTTCTATTGAGATTACTTTATTAGAAAACTAGTTTAGTTTAGCTTTCGAAACTAGTTTTCTAATAAAATAATCTCAATAGAAGTGGCAATTAATTCATCTAAAATCCTTCTAACCACATGCGTACCTCGAGTGATATTTAATATAACTTACAAGACACTTTCAAAAGCCTTTTCTCCTTCTAAAAAAAACAACACATAAAGTCCATCTAACTCATGCTGCTTACATATCGTCGTTCAAACATGTTATTGGTTCTTTAGTGGAATATAGAGGTTTTTAGATTTTCTGGGACATTTGAATTTTCATTGTGTGGTCGAGAATCCTTCTATAGCACGAGCGATTTCCCAATTAATGGGGAAAAATCGGCTTCCCAGCAAATTTATTGATGATATTTAGGAATGTCTGTTCTATTTGAATTGTCGACGCTTAATCGGGATTTGATAGACTCTTTGTAATATCTCTTCTTTATTTTTTAAATATATCTTTTTCTTTTTTGTGCGTCATCAAACCTCACTCTGAATGTTGTCTTTGATCTTCATCACTTCCATTTGTCCGGATGAGACCCACAGTTAGTAACAGCTGGTGATTTACTGGCATGAGACGGATGTGGGCATACGTTCTTCTCAACCGCTTGTTAAATTCAATGACGAACCATTGTCGTTATAACGTATTTTTTTTTTTTACTATTGTACTTAAATTTGTTTATAAATACAAATGAGCCGTTGTAATTTTTTTTTCGATAAAAGTATCGATTCAAAATATTGTAAAAAATGTATATGATTTCGAAAAAAAAAAAATTGTTTAATTTTTTCTGAATTATCAGATTCATTATCACATCTGAATCAATCGTCCTCTGTAATTCGTCAAGACTATTGACGCACTTATTTTGTTTTGGTTCTCTGGGAAATAAAACCAAGTTTCAGGAAATAAAACACGATATTTAAATTTATTTTTTAAATCAACAAAACAAAGCCTCAAGGTTTAGAGAATGGAACTGAAATATGACATTGAGACGTTCTTAGCATTCCATTCTAAAATATTTTAATTTTATAATAATAAAATTTTTTGTAATCGTTGAAAAAAAATATTTTCTATGAAATTTCAAAAATGTATTGAATTAACTTCAAACCACACCTAATCACTTGCAGTTGGGATAACAAGATAATTCAGGTACACATTCGGTATTTCACACAAGACTGTGACAATTTTACATTTTTTTAATGCAGATTTTTGAGTCGTGTCATTTTAGAAATACATGTGCGATATGAGAGATAACATGTATGAATTTTAATTTATTTTATTATTATCAGATTTTTCAGATTCGGATTTATTATCTGTTAAATCGTAAATATTTTTATTAGATTTTCTAGAACGAAACATATTTAAATTCGGATTCTTGACCTAAAAATAATTAATTGAGAAAACAATTCCTATATTTTATACCTGTTCAACCACAAAGTTTTTGGACTAAACTTACAACGCAAGTTTTTTAACTTTTTGGTTTGAATTTTTTTTTTTATATATCAATTTATTGAAATTTACATCTGTACAAATATATACATCAAGTAAATGAGCTGATAACGATTACAATTACATGTCAAAACTTGAATGAACTACTCATCACTAGAACTTCAGTAAAAATTCTACACTGGAATGGAGTGGGAAGCAAGTTGAGAAACTAATGGACTTGTGTGGTTATGGTGCTTACTATGAAAGGATAGGTATCTGGTCTGGGCTAACTCAGCAACATATGGTACACTAAGGTCTTTATGGATAAGTTTATTGGTGACATAGTAAGGGGCATTTAGGATTTTTCGAAGGATTTTGGAAACAAAGTTCAAATCCATACGTCCAAATAGGTCTAATCACAGTCATGTAAATAAGTATTTTAAAATTAATTAGAAGCTTTGAACGTTTGTCTAGAAAATATTGAAGTAGTCTGTAAAGATGAGCAGTTTTTTGTAGCTTTAGTCTTGTGGAAAAAATTAAAAATAAAAAACTTGCCGGAAGTTTTATGTAGTTTATTATATACAATATTTTTTTATTTTATTCACACAAATGCTTATTATAATATTTATAATTGTAGGAGATTAGATTATTAACAATCATCACTAGGCATTTATTCTTTATTTATTAAGAATGGAATGAACAAGCAACTTTCGACGTTTCGAGAAAACATCTTTCCATCTTCAGGAAATTATCATCTTATTATTGCTCGTCGTTACATTTTATACTGTTTTATTTAGAAAATTCATTAAAAATAATTTATTTAGAATTCAGAATTCTCAATTATACAATAAAAATCTTTATGACTAGTTACATAAGACAATCTTGAAAATGGAAAATAATGCGTTCCCTAAATGTCCTAGACACTATGTAAAACTAACGAATATGAATCGCTTTTTTTATTTTGTTCGTTTACCGATGTATTCTACAAGGTGTCAAATCTGAAGACCGGGCAATAAGGCAATAAGAAGACCGGAATCTGTAATGTCATTTTTATGAATTTCTAACATTTTACCACAAGATAGGTCTTCATAACAAGATAGGAGTTCAGCGTTAAACGAACGCAATAAAAAAAATGTGGTTTCATTAAAATGTATCGAAAACATGTGTTTTCAATACCCGGTTTGAGTACGCAAAGTGACTCTTTTTCTTCCTTGGAGGCGAAGTGAAAAAGTCGAATAAACAGATGTTTTGAAAAACTCACTCGTGTTTGCTTAGGTCATTGAAAGATTTCAGTTCATAGTTAACCTGTTATAGTAACAAAAATGGCCGAATATATTTTTTTTTTTAAGTTTGAGCAGTATAATGAAAACTAATTTTCATATATCGTATGAAAAGTTATTTTCGGTGCTTGGTCGAATTTTCACGCTCGGCTAAGCCTCGCTCGTAAAACTTGACCTCGCACCCAAAGCACCCACTTTGCGTCCTAGTATTGAAAATAACTATTTTTCACATTCGTTAGTTTTTCATAGTAGTATGCATAGTTTTGTGTAAAACTAATATGCTAACTGCATTTTGTGTAAAATGCTAATTATTTAAATTATATTAAATGTATTTTTATTCATTATTATCAAGTCCTGGTTAGGAATGCAGGATAGCCCTAATAATTTTGCTCGCTTTTAAAAATTTTGAATTTGAACCTTTTTTTATTATCTCTCTTAATATGAATGTTGATGGAGCAAACAGGAGTTGTTAACAAATAATTATAAAAACATCAATAGTTTATTTATATGCACATAAATAGTAATAGTTTTTCTCAGTCTAAGATCTTCATGCAATCCTATAGTTTTTCTTAGTTTAAATTCCTCTATTTATTTTTCACACTTACTCTACTTTTGACTATTTTCTCTTCATAATTATTTGTATTTTATTTGTCAAAAAATATTGTTGAAAAATAAAATTTTCCTTCATAAATTATTGTTAAGAAGAATGGTAAAGTTTTTCAACCGACTTCAAAAAAGAGGAGGTTCTAAACTCGTCTGTGTTTTTTTTTTTTTTTGTGTGTATGTTACGCGATTACTCCGTAAATTCTGAATCAATTTTAACTGATAAATTATATCAAAATAGTTTAAAAAATCACTTATTAACGGTTTTTTTGATTTTTCTTTAAAAGTACTGCATTAATTTCAAAATATTTTTTATGGGACCACCTCTGAAGTATGCCCTACCGATCTAAAAAAGAAAACATTAAAATTGATTCAGAATTGACAGAGTAATCGCGTAACATACAAAAAAACAAATACAGATAAGTTGAGAACCTCCGTCAATTCTTAATCAATTTTGATGATTCTTTTTTAGACCGGTAGGGAATACTTCAGAGGTGGTCCCATAAAAAATATTTTGAAATCAACGCAGCACTTTTTAAGAAAAATCAAAAAACCTGTTAATAAAAATCACTGTTATATAACCTTACATTTAAACCATATTTATGATTATGATTATTTAAAATCTCCATAGTAACTAAATCTCCGTCCTAAAGAATAAAGAAATATCGCCACTGGTGGAAGGCGGTGTCTACTTTTAGGCACCCTCAGAAAAAAGCTCAGTTCAGTTGAAAGTTATATGATAAATTGGTACCAGGTATTTAATTCTCTTTATCAATGATTTTATATGTATGTACAAACAACATACACATACCCATTAATGAAAAATGTACATAATGATTTCAACTCCCATTTTGTGTTCAATTTTCCCAATTACATGAAGGTAAGTGGAATGATAACCTCGATAAGTCTTTGTTCAGTAAATCGAACTATTTTTCAGGGTAGCTTGAAGATCGAGAATTGACTATATTAACAAAAATACACTCACCTCTAAAAAGTGAAAAATAAAAATAATTTTTAGAGAAAAAAACAAAACCGACTTCAAGATTAAACCTACTTACAGGAACGTAACTAAAAAATAAAAAATAATTTTTTAATTGCTTCAAAACAAAAACCGTTAAATGAAAATTAATGAAATTATCTATACTTATATACCTATTCACAATTTATGACCATTTATTTTTGGAGTCGATGCCAACCAAAACTAACATAATTTGAAAAGAAATGGTAATTGTAAAGATTCTTCTACTGTTTCATCACCGCCACACCGCTGTCTCGGGCCATTCGAAAGTGTATTGCAGAGGCAGGATCAAACTTCCATTCTTGGCTGGCACCGACTCCAAAAATAACTGATCATAAATTGTGAATAGGTATATAAGTATCGATAATTTCATTGATTTTCATTTAACGGTTTTTGTTTTGACGCAATTAAAATGTTATTTTTTATTTTTTAGTTACGTTCCTGTAAGTAGGTTTAATCTTGAAGTCGGTTTTGTTTTTTTCTCTAAAAATTATTTTTTGTAGTGATACAGTTCATTATTATTAGAGACTAACAAATCTTTGTAATTTTTTTTTTGTTTATGATTAAGCAGTTGATAGTTTGTTTAGAATAGAATAGAATAGAAAATAAACTTTATTCTGGGACGATGTCCCCTAAGAATAATACAATGTACATAAATGAATACAATAAGTCTAGCTTTCATAAGATGAAATAAAATAAATTAACAATCTGGTTAACTATTTACAATTTTACAAATAAAGAACAAAAACAGACACAGATGAAATAAAAATTTAAAAAAATCCAATAATTGTAGGAGAAAAATAAAAATCTATGTACATCTACTGAATGCTTTTTTTTTTTTTTAGTGAGGTTTTGCTAGTCAGTATCATTCTGGAGGGAAAGGAGGTATTGAAAGAGAAGGGATTTAAATGTGGACAGAGATGGAGCATTACGGATATTACAGGGTAGTGAATTCCATAAGGAAGTAGCACGGGAAATGAAGGAGTGGTCAAATGATGTACTCTTATGGGAAGAAGTATACAGGTCTGAGGAGCGAGATCTTGTAGTGCGGGAGGAGACCGAGGATCTGAACTGGAAGATGTTATAGATGTAGGAGGGATTCCGAGAATTAATGGTTTGGTAGAGGAAGGAGGCTAGGAAGTAATTTCTTCGGGATAAAGGATAAAGCCATTTTAACTCCATATATAGATGGGAGGCTTTTGGAACCCTAAAGATAAACCTAACGAAACAGTTCATTAGTCTTCTTAGTTTACTCTCGAGTTCCGCCGTCAACCCACCATATGCCACACAGCTGTAGTCGAAAGGGAAGAAACCAAAAGTTGACGAGTAGGTTTCGGAAGGGAGTCCTGAGAAGAATGGAATAGTTTAAGGATGGATATAACCCGTCGAGAAATTTGGGAGATATGAGGTTTCCATGAAAGGGTTTGATCGAAGGTAATACCAAGGTTTTTAACTGTGGAGTGGAATTGAATAGGTTGGGAGTTCATAGACAGGATCGGGAGGTGGGGAAGGGATCTCAAATGGTTTACTTATCGTTTCTTGTATCTATTTTTTGGACAATGGTTTTCGAGTGCATGCTCTCGAAAAAAAACAACTTTCTATATATCCTTTTGTACTTTTTACTGTCTGGCTCGGTAAATACCGTGGCTCCAGAGAGATCGGTCCGGTATGTTGGAGGCTAAATGTTACTCATTACCGAACTGGATTACTCGTAATTTTAACGGATCGTTTCGCCTAACCATAGCTTAGCTTCAACCTTGACTAAGTACATATTTTAGATTTTTAACAAGTGGTATATCAAGGTAACAATGCTACAGTGGAAATCTTACAGCCCACTCCGTTCTCAATTTATAAAAAAATTAAACTATTTTCGTGCTTTTATTTACTATAGGTAACTAAATCTTTATTTCTATTATACAAATATTTATGATTTATTACGGCATAATACTTATCACAATAATTGTGAGATAATATAATATATAAAATAATTTCAAAGTAAAGAAGAAAAAATGCCGCATATCTTACCTTTCTTCTCCAATCCGTTGCAGATATACGAAAAAATGCCGCATTGTAATATCTCCACTTTCTTTAAACATTTTCCGAATTTTGACCACATTTTCGGATCGAGCATTAAATTTCCTATAAGAGCAGATTACATGTGACCTTGAATTTTATAAACTTAAGATCAAAAGAACAGCTTGATCTTCACCTTATTTAGGAAACTTACAATATCTTATAATACATCAACGCCAGCTGTCATATGGTTTTATCAAATTAATAATTCCGTATCGATTTTATGGAGAAATTTACTTTTGAAACCAGAAAAAACATGGTGTTTTCATTTGGCATACAAATCAGTTACTTGTGTAATTAAGACTTAATGGAAATATTTATTTTAAACTTAATAAAGTCTTTATTAGAATAAAAAGCAGAGAAAGCAATTTTTTTTAATTGAAAATAGTGTTGGAAGATCATAGCTTGCCCAACAGATTGAATGGTGAGAATTACTAGGAATTGTTACAAAGTTTTGCATCCAAAAAAAAAAATACAATTGGAAGGTGGGTGGTATGGTGTAGTAACTGTCCATTTCCCTATATATTTTTCTTCCAGCACGTAAATAGTTGGTTTGAAAAATAAATTAAAAATATGAGAGATGATATGTTGAATTTTCGATTTAAAATTGGAAAAAAATAATTAAAAAAAAAAATTATGTAATAGGTAGAGTCATTTTTTTCTCTCTACATGCTTTACTTTTTATAGATTTTTTTCTCACAAAATTCGAATTCTACACTCCCAAAAAATAAAGATCAATTAGAAAAAAAACTTCATCTTTTTCTTCCCAGTTTCTCAGCTATTTATTAGTTCTAAGTACAGTTGGTCACTAAATTCCAATACGAAACAAAAACATATTTGTTATTGAAATTAGTATTTCTATCTTAGTAAATGTTTATTACTTAATTCTGTCCAACTACATCTTTATATTACTTCATACATTATATATACTATTATATAAAAGGACAAACCATTTTTCGTTTGTGATCACTAACCGTTAAATCTAGTGAACCAATCTGCACCAAATCATAACCACATCATCTTCATAGTTCAAGAAAGGTTTAGCAATAATAAAATTTAAAGATTTTCAATTGAATTGCTAAAAAAAAGCGAAAATATGTGGTACAAAGTGAAGTTTGATAATCGACCGATAGGTGGCGAGCACCATTCGAGAGAGGTTACAAAGGTACGGTGTTATATAGAGCTAGAAATTTCTGATAAAGTTTTACTTATTTTTAATTCAATTGTTATTAAAAAAGCTATAAATTTATGAAGCGATAAGTGGATCCCAGTGCTTACAAATCTTACAAAGCTTACAAATCGACCGATATGTGCCATTCTGCAACAGAGTTTGCAATGGTAAAACTATTAAACCTAACTGTACAAAATTTTAACATCTTCATAGTTCTAGGTAGGTTTATAATAATAAACTATTTTACTATAGTTGTAATTAAAATTTATAGTCTTGAGTACCAGAAACGAGGCTTGCCAGACTGTCATATACATGGTTAGAAATTAAAATGAAACCAGATGGATCGTTAAAATTATTTCTGCCAAATTGGATATATCTTCAAACACCTAATTAATGCAATTATAACTAGGTTAAAATTACTGCCATGCGTGAACATATTGAAGAAATATTATTAAAATGCCTTGCCTATAGAAATGCCTTCCCCTGTAAAAACAGACTCATCTGCCCATAAAATTCACCTCAAAAAGTAGCATTCTTCAACACAATCTGCATTCAAAAGTTAACGGCAAAATTGAGGTATATGTTCATTATCATTGGATTTTAAACATTACATTGAAAATCTAATAAAATAAATCCTAAATAATAATAATAAATAGAAAAATGTAATAACATCCTCTGATTTGGTGTCGCTTTATTGACAGTTTTCCTTTATTTTCTATTAAACAATAATTTTGTTCTTTGTTTTTATTCCAATGAAGAGTTTATTATGTTTAAAATGCACATTTTCATTAAGGGATTGTCACAATGTTTTATTTGTAAGTAACTGATTTGTATGCCAAATGAGAACACCATGTTTTTTTTTGGTTTCAAAAGTGAATTTCTCCATGAAATTGAAACAAAATCATTACGTTTAACATACCATTCGAAAGCTGATTAAATTTGCAAGTTTTGTGAGATTCGACGTTTTGTGGATAGTTATTTCGAAAAACGGTGAGCGTTGAAGTAATATAAGACATTGTGGCTTCCACGAATAACGTGAAGATCAAACTACAAGAAAACACCCGTTTTCTGTATCGCAAATATGAGATTTATTTTGTAATGCTTCACATTCGATTTATGGTCTATTTTTCAAAATCCTACCCAATACAGTTTGTGAAACGCTAAGCTTACCAGCTACCTTGTTGTCCCATTTTTGGAAGAAGGTCGTACTTTTCTAAAATTTCTAATTTGTCTCTCAAAATAAGAGCGCGACACGTACTCATTACGATTCGAGGAAATATTGTCACAGTTGCTAAGCGACGGTTTCCATGAAGAAGAGGAGAGGGTATACAGAACTGTTTTTTTTTTTTTTTTTTTGGGGGTTGAGAACGGAGGCCCTGAAGGTTCTGTATAAAGGCGCAATTTTGCCTATTTTGTTTTAAGGCATTGGAAAGGGTCCAGAGGCTAATGGCACTCAAAATTACCAAAAGGTAAAAAATAGAAATTTTTGTTTTCAACCAATGTCCAACAAATTACGTTGGCTCGTCCCACTGTGCGACGGTTTCCATGAAGAAGAGGAGAGGGTATACAGAACTGTTTTTTTTTTGTTTTGTTTTTTATTTCGGTAAAACTGAGCCTTATATCCGGAGTGGCGAGTCTTAATATACTGAACCTTATAACCCATGAGTCTTATAAGCGGCTTCCACTGTATTATAGCTTTTATGGAAAAAAAACGTGGTTTCCTCAAAAAATTCTTTGATTTATCGTATATATGCAACGGCATTTTGATACATTTTTGATCTAGTTTCACCCAATTTTTTTTTGTTTACTCTAAGAGATACTCACCCTGTATATATTAGCATCTAAAGATATGTCTAATATACAAAGTTGAACTTTATTTTAGTTATTAAATGTTAACAATATTTAGAAAAAAAATCACCAATCCTAAATCTTTGATAAAGTTATAAAGTTCTTCGACTTGGAACTACAGTGCCATAGCCTGAATTCCAGATTTTTTTTTCTTTTGGGAACGAATGACTTTAAAAGGTTTTTTAAAATTTTTTTATTTCTGTGCGTGAAGATTTTTAATCTCATGGCAAACTCAAACCTAATTAGGATTGTTGAAGAGAACCGAAATGTTTCCTTGCCATCTTCCTTCCAGAGCCTTGAGCCCAATTCTAGTTCCGTGACGTCTCTCCCATTTATCAATTTGTTCCCTCTTGATACGATTCAAAGGAACACGTGTCTTCTTCAATTCGCTCCTTCCTCCTCGGCTATTCTCTGTGACAAACAGTTTCATGTTGCTCCATTGATGCGGCTAACTGCCATTTTGAATGGTTTGTTTATTATGTAACACGCGGTATACAATCTGTCTGATCTATATCTTTATACATGAAATATACCATTTATTGTGAGATAACATATAAATATTGTAAAAAGCCGATATAGTCGAATAATCAATAATATTATATCTCAGATTAGCGGTTTAAAGTTTTCTAATCTGCAATATTTACATAATGATCTTAATATATATTTTATCCTTCTGTATATACCAGTCTAATCTTCAAAATCTTTCTCATCGTCCAAATCCTATAATAAAATTCGACAAGAGGTCCTGGGAATGGCCAGCTTCTTAACTCATGTCCTGCGTGAGTGTGCTATAGCGCTCTCACTCAGATTTTTGCACAAGTGACGCTGCTGAGAGAGCAGTGCAGAGATCTCATTGGAGCCAAGTGTATACAGTATATATTTTTAAATTTTAATTTAATTTTTATTTTTAATATGATGATTTTAGTACTAGATTGTACATATATTTCAATAAAAGTTAATATATATATATATATAATATATATATATATATATATATATATATATATTGTGCATTTTTTTTTTTTTTTTTTTTTTTTAATTCAATATTGCATTTTTTTTTTTTTTTTTATACAAACATTTTTATTTTGAATAATCACAAGCTGTTTCACACAAGGGCAATGAGAAATATGAATGACAAAGACTCATACATACAATATGTACAATGATATAAAAAAAAAATAAGGTAAGAAAATCAAAATAAACAGCCTTTAAATACACAAGAAATAAAATTAACTGTAATAAATTATAGTATAAAATAGTTATAATTGTTGAAACTAATAAACAAAATTGAGAAAGAAAAGAAAAGAATCTTAAATACAAACATACACTATATATATGACAAACATCCCGAGGAACACGTTAATCCTGTCCCCCAATTTGAATGGCAAGCCGGGCTCAGAGAGTTCCCAGCGCTGTTCTCTCAGCTGCGTCACTTGCAGAACCCAGTGGAGGCTGAGAGAGTGCGCTATGACACAGTCGCATACAACTTGAGTACAGAAGCTGGCCATTACCAGAGCTCTAATAATAAATATTTACAATTAGTCTCGGGGCCATAAAGCCATCCTTACTACTTATTGTCCTCTATGGAGGTAGATTGTAATACTAAAATTAAAAAAAAAAGATCTGGAATATTAACAATATTTTTTCAACAATAAGTTTTCATCCAGATAAATATTTAAAATTCATATTTCCAGAAAATCCGTTTATGTGCATTGTTAACGCATAATAATTCACACATGAACACACACAGAAAAAATAAAATATTTTTTTTATCAAAAGCAGTGGTAGAATGTGGGTTCCCCCCTCCCCATAAAATATTATAAAATTAAAGTTATTCACTATCATAATTTTTAGCAAATTACCATGAATAAGGCGATTATATAAATGATATGCATTCATATATAGAGCCGTAGAACTAAAAAAAAACAGTCAAACATTTTCTATATTATTTATTTATTAATTTTTAAGTGCGTTGGTGAAGCTACATTTTATTAGTAGTTGGTGTGGAAAAAGACATTCTGCATTATAACGAAACTCTGAACCCAAATTTGAAAGAAACTTCTTTGGAATACCTATGGTTTTTAGCCCCGTTAATCTTAGTTTTGGGGAATTTGGAAAAAATACAACAATAATAAATGTTGGTGCTCATAGTGTGCGGCATTTTAAAAGCTTCCTGAATTTTCTTTACAACCTGAAGAGTGAGGTTTTAAGGATTGGGACTGATGCGTTGTCAATGGGAGGCCCTCTTCAGCATTGGTCTATCGCCCAGCGACGTGCCGGATGCTCTGTTCCAATCTATCTTGATTATACAGCGGAATCTCCGAGTGCGCTGATAGATTGGGTGTTGATCAGGGGTACCGGAGTGTGAGAGCTCTACGGCAGTCGCTAAGAGAAAATGCCTTTGAAGAGTGGGCCAGTTGCAGGTGGCAGGGCGTTGGTGTTCGACACTTTAAAGAAACCCCAAAAGCTAATAGTTACATATACGACAAGAAGGTGCTATCCGGGTCTGAATGGGCCAACGCCCTTAAGCGCCCTTTGTCGCAAATGCGGCAGAGAGTCGTTTCTAGATCCCACGGTTAGATTCGAAAGCAACGATCATTAGTCATTCGCAGCAGCCTTGGAGCATTTGATTGTAGGCCTAAACGTATACAACAATAATTTGTGCTTTATAGGCATTTTAAAGTAGCTTCCTTATTTTGTTATCGTTCCAGGTTCGAATTCGGCTGGTGGGGAGACCCATATAATGAAACCCGACCTACACGACATGAGGATATTAATCCAATTACTATTAATAATTTTCAATTCGTTTTATAAAACACAAAATGACTGTAATAAAGTCAAAAACTAGAGAAATTAGGGATATACCAATTGTATATTGTATTTTCTTCATTTTTTCTTTTACCGTCTTTGTAGTGAGGCTTAACGCACGGCCATTGAAGACGATGTGGAAAGCAGTTTCATGTTTTGTCTGCATCAGGGTGGTCCGAAAACATGACTCTCATGAATGTGATGGCTATCATGACCAGTAGCTAACTGAAAACAAGCAGTCATGTCCCCTTCTCAGCAAGTTTTGTTATTTTCTGTTTCATATAAACACCCTTAGTGTCTAATACCACTCCCGACCTTTTTTTTCTGTAATTCTTTAAGGCAACCGGAGTGATTTTATATATATTTTTTTTACTTTTCGAGATCACCCTTCGACTTTTTGTCAGCGATCCTTCGAAAACAATTTTATCAGCAATTTTTTTTTTATGATTGATAAACGACTTTAATTTATGCTTTATACTGATTATGGGTCATTCCACCACTACGTACGAATTCCTGTCCCGAAGCGATTGTGGTTTCTACATGGAATTTCTTGCAACCCGACTGTAATAACTAGCTGCAAGGTACTTACTTCTTAAACGTAAAGTAGTTTTCCCCGGGTTATTGATTTGTTTTCATGATTAAATTTGAATTCAAAACGCCAAATTTTAGTGTCCCATAACTTGAGTTGGCAACGTTAAATGCGAATAAGCTCTCCATTTTTGCAATTATTAACTTACTTTATTTTTCTAATACCTCAGGTAAGTTGCAATATATTGAATTTTATAATTCAAACCGAGGCTAATTGTTTGCAAAAAGAAGATTAACTTCTAATGCCTCTGTCACATTGGGTCAATCTATTTCCCTCACATTTTTTGAAAAAGCCGGCCAAAGCATAACCAAGATTCATTCCATCATATTTCAGGCTGACGTCATTGCAGAAGCTTCCCGCCAAACTAAGGGTAACCTAACTTATAATAAATTTCCTTTTTCAGTTGTCCCAAGTTTGTGTCGGATCAAGTTTTCGAATAGTGTCATTCATAATTCTATTTCCCTCACATAGTGATTTTTTGTTTTATTCTTGTTTTCTGTCCGTTGAAGTATGTTTCCCTTGTAGTTCAGAGTTCCAGTTGTTTTTTTGGTGTTATTAATCTTATATCAAACTCAAAATTCTATTTCCTTCACACCTATAGTGTAAGAAATAAATTGCAATAGGAAAAACCTGTAAGTGAAATAAGATTAAAAATGACTTTTTGTTTGTATTTTCACTATTTATATTAATCTAATGTTCGATTTCAAATTTTAAATGTATATTATAATGTCTTACCATTTTAATTTTTTTCTTTCACGTTTTATGTTAAAATGTTTAATAAATGTTAATTAATATCTTTTAATTGACAAGTTGATATCATATTTGTTAACGACTCTTTTTTACTATAAACATTTTATTATTTGAATTATGAATGTTTTCTATTTCCCTCACACCCTGTTAATTTTCCTTACTTTCAATTATTTCCATCATGATCATAAATGTGTAGAGGGACTATATTATATGAAAGATCTCTAATCTCCACGCTTAAGCAACCATCTGCTCTAAGTCACTTTTTGTCAAAATTTAGTTGGACTTTAGACTTTTAACTTTCTACAAAAATTATGATTCCCGATCCATTAAAACAAATAACATTACTACTGGCCGAGTAAAATTGTCACGCCTGTTTTTATATACAAAAATAATGGAACAATACATTTTTGGATCTGTCTACTCAAGGAAAAAACGCTATTTTATTTTACCTACTTAAAGAAAGGCCCAACTTTTCATGTTTTATTTTTCGCGCAAATGTCAAACTTTAGTGTGGCATCGCCCCACAGTGCATTGGTCCTAGTTCTTCTGTAATAGAATACTTATCTAATGCTCCCTTTTATAATATTACAACGTATATTTTCTAAACTTCCCTGATCAAAGCCTTCTAAATTTTCATTTTCAAAAACTATTCTTATCACTTTAATTATTTTGTCTACATTTTATCATTAACTAACTCCATTCTCTCCATTGCTTTCCGAAGGTTGAAATGGGATCTTAAATATCTCTTCTAAATATGTTGATGGGTGTCATGGACATCCTAGCCTGTAGTCTTGGGAATATAAAAGCAGATCTTGATCGTCCCTGCTGTGGCTATAAAAGCTTTGTTTTCCTCTCCAATCACTGCAGCTGCACCGGGCGGAACGCCTTGACCTGGAAACGGGGCATGTAAGATACCAAAAAAAGACATGAAGATAACAAAAAGAAGACACGACAGCCTCCGCAGGTGAATAAGTGGCCCTACCATAATTAAAGGGATGGAATTAGCATTTAAATTGGGCGGCCCAGGGACGGGGTAAGTGCCGGTTCTCTTCCAGTGACGTACGGATCTCCCGACTCGGCCGGTACCAGATACTTTCTTCTATTTTCCGTCGTGACGGGCTTCGGATAATGGTTATGTATTCGTTACCTCTTTTCGATCTTTCGTTCTTTTACCTCGTTCTCTGAAAAGCATGTCATCTAGCAATTAGGCAATCGTATAATTAAATCAGTTTGAAACTTATTTCGGTTAATTACACGCTAGGATTGACAGCAGGTCTTGGTTGTTTTATGATTATTATAGGTTATTACTTCAAGATCATAAAGCAATTTTTGGTTCCACTTATGCAGGCTTAGGCTTGTAGTGGCAATGCATTTTGATTAATTTACAACCGACTTAAAATAAATAAATGATTAAATTTTAAACAATTAGATAAAAACAAACATTTTTCATTATTCAGACCTGTCAAATGATGCTGACTGCTACTATATTGGATGGATATTTTAAGCACTATTTCATGGAATGAGAGGTAAAATGGGGAGATCTTTGGCCCCTTTTCTTGGTTTGGTGGAGATGCCAATGACAAACGTATCTTTGTTTTGACAAACGAAGTTGAGTTTTGAGATTCCTCTGGAATCTCGATTTCCTCATCACAATTCTTACATTCTAAATTCTTCGAAACCTCTCCTCCTTATTATGTCACAGATACAACTATTCATAATGACCTCAAGGTCCCACGTGTTGCTGATTTAGCCTGGACCTGATACCAATCTTTCGTTAATCAATTCCATAACCCCAAACTCACTATCCTTGCTTCCTATTCGATTCATGTAGGAACACATTAGATGTATTTTGTTTGCAACAGTTATTTTAATAAATAAATTATTAAACAACGTCAATAATAATTTACGCGTTTAGTTGTGGGATAATGTGACTATAGCTGTTTGGCCATTTCGTATAACCAAAACTATTCCTGTAGTTGAACAATAGGCTAGTTTTATTGGCTATAATATATTAGAAAACTATTGCTCCATTACTATAGAAGACCATTTTGACATATTGTTCTATTGGATAGTGTTGTTGTTGTTTGTTGTCGCTACAACTCGTGAATAGTCGAGGCCTTCCTTAGCCTTAGCCGCCAAAATTCTCTGTCTTGTGCTGCTGCTCTCCAGTATCTTATTCTTAACATTTTCTTCACCGTCTGCAGCCACACAATCCACCCACCGCAGACGAGGTCTTTCCACTTTTCTGCGTCCAAATTTCTTTTCATCTAGGGGCCTTTTTGGGATTTCATTATCGTTCATTCAAGTAACATGCCCTGCCCTTCTCAGACGTCTCGATTTTATAAACTGTAAAATATCTAGGTTTTTATAGAGATGCATGATCTGAGTTATTTCTCAATCTCCATACCCCGTTGTCGCACACAGACCCAAAAATCCTTCTCAGAATCTTTCTTTCATATCTTACTAAAGACAATTTTAGGGCTTTCGTCTTCGTCCAGCATTCTGACGAGTATGAGAACGATTGGATAGTGTTGCTTTATTATATTTACATTCGGATTTAGCAATGTCGAATAACACTGAAGAATCTGTATAAATCTTTTTTGAAATTTTCTCTTCTTTTTTTTTTTTAGTTTTATGATATGCCGGTTAAAAAAATATCCTGGCAATGACTTTCAGATCAGTTTTTACGAATTTTTGATTATCAGACATTCAGACAGACGTAATTTTACAAAATCTGAGCACCAACTCTTGATGAGTGATACAAATACTTAAAATTGAAGAAGAAAAATGAACTTTATTCTGGGACGACTTGTCCCCTAAGAATAACAGATGAGTACAATACATAAAACAATCGTCTGGCTATAATAATTAGTTATAATAAATTATGAGTTACAAAATAAATGAAGAAATCTTGTAAAAGGATACATCTTATGTGTACTATTGTAGTGTATATAACATAAATATAGAGTATATAATATAAATAAATATTCATGTTTTACATTTGCTCGGAAGATTGAAGATCCAGGAGGTAAAGAAATAGGTGATGTTTAAAGGAAGTAAGAGTGGTGCTTTTTCGAATTGAGGTGGGCAATGAATTCCATTAAGAGGAAGCACGGATAATAAAGGATTTTTCGAAGGATGCAGTTCGATGCGCATGGGTGTACAGGTTTATGTATTGGGTTCTAGTATTTAGGGTAAGTAGGTCATGAATATAGTTGGGTTTTTTGGTTTTCAAGGATTGAAATATGAGTGCACCTAGGAAGTATTGACGTCGAAAACTGGGGTAAAGCCAAGCAATTTCAGAATACCTGTGAGATATGTAAGAACGTCTAAAAATCCCCAAAATAAATCTAATAAAACATTACATTATTCTTTTACATCTCATTTCAAGCTCACTAGACAGTCCTCCATATACTATGCATCCGTAGTCAATGTTGGGAAAAGCAAGAGATGGTACCAAAAGTTGACGACACAAAATTAAAAAAATAAGATTCATTATCGTCTGAAATACTATATTGCTAATCCTTGACTGACTTTCATTTTATTTCATACCCTTTTAATTGTTTAATATATAATAAAAGTATATAAATTCTAGACATGATTGATATTAAACGAAATTCAGGGCTTTAATATTCCACATACATAACATTATGTTCTTCTTCATCCACCCTTTATAAGGAGGTTCCCTTGCGTTATAGTGTGGTCTACCAAATGGAAATATTTGAGAGATTTATCATCTCAGCCACAGCACGAGCGACATCGCAACTCTTGAATTATTACTAGGAACTGTAAGTGACTAAAAATTAACGGTGATTGGGGTCAATCATTGAATGGAATCAGTGTCATTTTAACTTTGATAGATGATTACTGACGCGTGTCCTCTAAAGTCGATAAATGACATATTCAGCTATGCACAAAAATGGAGATGTCCCATTATGGCTGTCAATATTCCTTGAACTAGATTTCTATTTGGTCTCTCGCCGATCTAATGGATCTCAAAAATAATAATTAAATAAGGAAATTTATAATAATTGAAGCGTTTATCATTCATCAGATCACTGATGTTAATCTTCTAACGTTAATTATAGTTCTGCATATGTAGGGCAGGGCCGGGCGTCTTTCTTAACTATTGTTTATAATATCATTGGGTTGGATGATGAGTGGGATCAGTAATACTTGTTGGATAATTAACAAACATATTTTTTTGCCGACGTTTCGGCCGTGTCATCTATAACGCCATTGATGACACGGCCGAAACGTAGATCGTATATAACACGTAAATCGTGTTAAAACGTAGAACTGTGGAAAACAGAAATAAATAAGAGGAGAGGAATAAAATAAAAAATGAAATAATAAAAATAAAATAAAAAATAATAGGGTTAGTAAACATTTGAAATGATCCGTAAAAAATGTAGAAAATTATACAATGATAAATAAAATGAAATATAATACGGTTAATAAACAATATGAATCTTAACATGTAAAGAATTTACATTATTGTATGAACACAGAAGTTGAAAATAAAATACAGTAAAATAAGCAGGATACGGTAAATTTTTTATTTATTTTTTTTTCATCTCAATTATTGAAATTTACAACTGTACAAAATATATACATCAATTAAATGTGTTGATAATGATTACAATAACATGTCAAAAACTTAAAAAGAACTACTCATCAGTAGCGCTTCAATAAAAATTCTACACTAGGTCTTGAGGACACCTTCTCTTCTGATGCCTCAGAGGATTATCGGGAATGGTGTGGGAAGCAAGTAGAGAGACTAGTGGATTGGAGTGGTTATGGAGTTAACTATGAAATGATATGCATCTGGTTTGGGCTAAATCAGCAACATATGGCACATCAATATCGTTATGGATAAGTTTATTGGTGACAAAGTAAGGAGCATTAAGGATTTTGGATTGTAAGGATTGGATACGAGATGAATTGGATGTTTTAGTGGAGTCCCAAAGCTCAAGTTCGTTCGTCCAAACAGGTCTAATCACATGTAAATGAGTATTTTATAATTAATTGGGAGCTTTGAACGTCTGTATAGTAAATGTTGAAGTAGTCTGTAACGGGGAGTTTCTTGTCTTTTAATTGTGGATTCCAAGTAAGACGTTTGTCCAAGTGGAGTCATATGTAGCGGATCTATTCAACCTGGATTAATGTAATGATTAAGGATTTAAACGAGAAACAGAATAAAGTAATAACGAAAAATATCCCTGATAAAAAATATGGAAAAAAAATGAGGTGTTTACACGTCAGTGTGAGGAAGAAAGGAGAGTGACATTTTCCCTTATAAAAAATATCAAAATCAAGAGAGGGTTGAAATCTAGAAAAAGGCATTTCGGGTGGAAGCATTTCGGTCGTTCTTCGTTATCGTTACCTATTTAATTTTTTTTTTTTTTTTTTTTGTTAAACGAGTATGCAAGTAATTCTAAAAAGTTATTTCTTGTTTCTTTATTTTTTTTTTGTTTTAAGAGACAAAGATTCTTCCTGTAACAAGAAACCAATGCTGCCTATTAAACCCGAACTAAAGAAAATAAAAAAAAGAAAGTAAGATGAGATGCAGGAGCAATTGCTTCCTTTCTCAAAGCCCTTAGGCAGCGAGGTCAATGCACTTAGCCGCCCGACCACATCTCGTCCCAGCACCGTTCTGTCTACTAGTCACTGTCAAATGTCATGCTCTGTATTTCTTTCTCTCTCTAAATATATATATATGTACTAAGATGAACTATTTGTTTATTTATTCACTGTGGTATGACATTTGATTAAATGGTACAACACACAGAGTTGGAATAACGTCTTGTAGTCAGAATTTTTATGTTACAGATAAAAATTAAAGCTCATTAAATTTCTTATAGAATTGTTTATATACATATTTGTCGAACTTCTAACCGTTTTCGACATATACGTTATTGAAAATTGAGAGAAAAATGTTTACTTTACTTTTTGTCAAACATTTTCTTCTAGTACTTTCCATTATTGTTCCTCAGAAAAAATGCCAAAATCAAAGTTGTAGAGCATTAAATTTACTTTAATTGTATACATACGTTTCTGGCACTTTTTCTTTTTTTTTTAACATAATAACTTTATTCACAACTGTACACAATGGACAACCAGTGAATGTGAAATTACATTGATACAACAGACATGATCAGGCATGAGGGAGTCAGCACCCAGTGGTACAATCTCCAGGCGTGAAACTAAATTATTAGCGATTAGAATAGGAGATCCCTCATCCACTTCCTTTTCAGCCTCCATTGAGTTATGTCTGGTATCTGTACTGTTGCCATATTATGTATCTGTTTGTTAGTGTGTCCACGTAGTTTCTCATGAAATTGTCGATAAAGTTTATGAATATGGCTCTTAACTGTCGGAATACGTAAGTCTGTATGTAGTATATCGTTTGACACATAAGGAGGGGAGTCTGTTATCAGTCTTAGGAATTTAGATTGAAATGTCTGTATTTTCTGAATATGTGTTCTTTTGGCCGGTCCATAAATTTGCGATGCATACGTCCAGATGGGTTTAATCAAGTAACTGTAAATGTTAAGCTTTTGTTTTAAAGGTAGTTTTGAGCGTCTGTGGAGTACTGAGTATAGAATCGCAGTCTTAACTGTAACGTCTGTTTTTTTGTCTTGACGTGTGGGCCCCATGTCAGTCTTCTATCAAGCGTAAGTCCTAAGTATGTCACTTTTTCAGTTTGATGTAAAGGTTGGTTGTCAATGTAAACAGGCGGGCAGGTCTTGCGTCGTAGTGTAAATGTAATATGAAGGGATTTGTCATAATTAAGTTTTATTTTCCATTTCTTACACCAAGTTTGAATCTCGTTGAGGTTGTGTTGAAGTGTTAAGGTGGCTTGTGTAGGGTCCACGTCTCTAGTCATGATTGCAGTGTCATCTGCGTAAGTAGCAGTTAACACGTTATTGTTCGTCGGTATGTCATAGGTATATACTAAGTATAGAAAAGGTGCTGAAATTTAGCCTTGAGGGACTTCTGCTAAAATAGGTTTGATGGAGGAGATATCTGAGCCCTGGCGAACAGAGAAAAAGCGGTCTGAAAGAAAAGATTGTAAGATAAGGTAGTAAGTGTGTGGTAGTAACGGTTTCAATTTTACTAGTAACCCCTTGTGCCATACTCTATCAAAAGCCTGGGAAACGTCCAAAAACGCCCCAGAAACGTAAAGTTTTAGTTCTAAAGCAGCGGATATGTAATCTGTGACTCTATGTAACTGTTGTGTTTTTTTTTTTTTTTTTTTTTCTTCTTTTCCTTATATGGTATCCCCATATAAGGACCGTTTATTTGTATATTAACATGTTCCATGCCTTACAGGCATACTACATGTTTTACAATGTTATTAAAAGTTAACATGATTAGTTTAGCATAACGTACATAACGTAGTAATATAACAAAAATATTTAAACAAAATCACAAAAAAAAAAAAGAAAAGAAATAACAAGTTAATTCTTACTAATTGTTGAGTTGATTTTTCTTAAAAATCGCTGAGTTGATTTCATTAAAATTTTATGGGACCACCTCTAATTATGACCTACTGATCAAAAAAAGAATCATTAAAAATCGATTCTTAATGGACGGAGTGAGTGCTACAAACCATATCTAAAAAAAACATCAAAAAAAAAACAATCGAATCAAACCTCCTTATACATTTTGAAGTTTCGGGTGAAAATGAGGATACAGTAAGATACGGCATGGCTGCCAGCTAGTCAATTATAATTGCGTACTGAGGTCGCACTAGTTGCTCGTCAGCCGCGAGGAGTGGCGTTTGGGGTAGCGCCTCCAGTCTATGCGATCGAATCATGAAAAAAGTTACAGTATCGGAGGAATTTTATGAAGGATTTGTATTAATGTAAGTTGACGAATTTGTGCAATCTTAATATAACTTGACCTGGGATTTAAAACAGTTTTAAGATTCATGAATAAGCTTCAGAATTTGAATCATTTTATTGAACATGATCGCTCTCCAAAAAATCATTATAAAACTACACCAATCATTCTCAGTATAGACGAGCCATTCAGTGGACGCAAACGCACTTATCAGTTTACTATCTAGATTTTGGCACTGAGATTCTTTGACATCTTCATCTGGCTACCTCTTAACGATTTCTAAAGCCAGCAATCTCTAATATTGTACCAACAGTTCTTGTATGCCACTGTAGTAGCAACGACAAGATTACGTCAAGGTAAGTAAATAATTATACATTAAACAAAATCTAATTTATATATATTGATAATTTGTCAGGATATATCAGAAATACAAAATAAGCCATACCTACTCCCTACTATGCAGCCGTAATGCCCGGGTGGGCTAATGCTTCCCATGACAAAAATACTTAAAAAAATAATTTCAAATATATTGTGTATCTCGTTTATTCAGAAATACTCGTCATTACATGTTCCTTCTTAAATTGTCATTTCAACAAATCAAATTGAGGCAGCGTTACAGGTGACTAGGTGACATTGAAAAGATGGGACGTATTAAGCTAGGTGGTTGAGTAACGATGAGTGGGAAATTGTATTTGGATTCAGAGGTGTTGCAGCGAATCATGGGGCTGTGTAGACTAGCAGTCCCATTTCAGCATCAAAATAGCGTTTTTTAATTAAATCTTTGTTGGTCCATAATTTCCCCATTGGGGAACTGGATATTTCGCAGTTTACTGGCCACCCTTGTTCTCCAAATAAATCATGTTCGTCTTTATTTGTTTTTTGAGATTGAATTGATTTTAAAGTTAACTGCCTCATTTAAGCTAGTTGCATTGTTACACGATATTAGTACTTTTTTTTTTGCTTTTTAAATGGCTGTTTGAAACAAATAGATGCTCATTATCCAGCCATGCTTCTGGATGGCACTATGGTCTTCCGCGTTTATTTATTGCATTTCCGGGGGGGGGGGGGTGGGGGCGCACTATTTTCTTTTTGCCATTATCTTCATCAACCAGGCTTGTTGTCGTTCGGGCGTCCCTTCATCGTTCTTGGGAACCCTGGAAAGATATTTCTTATGTAACAAGCACCACTTTATACCTAAACATATAGTTTCTAGAATTTTTGCGAATAATGAATTAATATAAAACTTTTTTATATAGTTTTATATTTAACATTCATTGTTTATAGCTTCTTTAACAGATACCGCGAAGTGCAGAGGAATGGGAAATGTGCTTGCAAAAAATGTTCAAGAAAATCACAAGTGGAACTACCCCAACTTGTCTGTGGTGCCATTGACGGAAATACACTTAACATTCAAGCACCATTACATACGGGCACAGAATTTGGCAATTACAAGGTTTTTTTTCAGTATTATTTTTGGCTTGCTGTAAGTTGGGGGGGGGAAAAAAAAAAAATTTGCAAATTACAATCTCATATATGCTAACGTTGGTTGCCACGGAAGAATTTCGGACAGTGGATTTTCATAGTCCTTTTTTAAGAAATGTTTAGTGCCAACACGATGGCACCTTTCCCCCTTACGCCCTTTACCGGCAATCAAAGCTTCATTCCTATCCATATGTCTTTGTAGGGGACGCAGCTTTTTAACTAACACCTAATGTTATGAGCCATTCTCCGGATTGCATACAAACGAACAAAGAAAAGAATTTTAACTCCGACTAAGTATGTCTCGAAGAGTTTCCGAAATGCATTTGGTATTATGGCATCCAGTTTCCGTGTATTTTCGAAAACCAATTTTGTTGAGCCAGGCCAGCAACACAAGTAACATTGGCTGCATGTTTTACATAAATTTGAGGAAAAGCGGATCAAGAATATTTACTTGCTCCATTAAAACAAAACAAAACAAAAGCCAACAAGAAACTACCTTCGCTGCCCATCATTTGTCAGTTTGTCAAAGTCGATCTTTCGTATAAACGTGAGTAAGTCAGTCTTAAATTTAGAGAACAAATTTTGTTCTGTCTCTGGCCATGTTCCATGTTTGAGAATAATATTTTTTACTAGATTAAACCTGTGTCTTTCAAATGCTTTACATTCATAAAGTACATGTTTGAAATTTTGAGTCTGTCCGTCTTCATTACATATGTCAGATCGTATTATGGTAAATCGTTTGAGATATTGTTTAGAGTTTCCGTGTTCTGTCATTAGTTGTGTTAGTTTGTAGTTGTTACTTTGTATGTGTTTGTAATTGTTGTGTGTAATGTGAGGTATAAATCTGTGTAAGCTTGGTGACTTTGATGAGGTCACCCATAATTGGTCCCACTTTTTAACCATATCAGAACTTATGTCCCGCTTTATATATGATAATGGAACTTTGTTATACGAAGGTAACAAATTACTTTTAGCCGCCTCTTTGGCTAGGTAATCGGCCCTTTCGTTACCCTCAATTCCAAAGTGTGCTTTAACCCATTTTATAGAGACCATTTTCCCTTTGTTCTTAATGGTTATTAAATTTCGTCTGATTAGGTCAGTCAAATAGTCATGTATGGCTGTATTATTAATCGACTCTATTAAAATTTTACTGTCCGTATGTATTGTAATATGTGTGTTAGTCTTTTGAGGTTCGTTAATTATGTATTCCGTAACTTTCAAAACAGCAAATTTCTCGGCTTGGTTATTTGAACAGTACGATTCTAGTTTATACTGATGTTCTATGGTTCTGCCATCTTGAGCTTTAAATAACCATGCACATCCAACGTTCTCGCTGTCCTTACTACCGTCCGTATAGATTTCTGTTTTGTCGATATTAACTGAATAACATTTGGGTGTAGTCCACAAATTTGATGCAGGGTGTATCCAAAACTTACTGTTTGTGTTTTTTATTATTTTGTCTAATGTTAGGTCTTTATATCCTGTCTTTGTGTTTTTAATGTTAAACAATGTCGTTAATTCGTCAATTTTTGATTGAACTGGCAAAATACCCGCCAATAATGTCGCAGCATCAAATGACAACGTGCGGTATCCTTTGCATATTTTGATTGCAATGATCCTTTGTAGCCTTTGTAGTTTTATAACATTTTTTTTACGAAGTACAGCTGGATGCCAAACATGTACAGCATAAAGCATTTTAGGGAGGATAGCTGCTTCATATATTACTTTTAAAACCTCTGATTTAAGGCCCCATGTTGCTCTAGCAGCTATTGACAGTCCGTTAATCATCCGTAGAGTGTCGTTATAAAGGTTGTCTAAGTGCCTGTTCCAATTTAGTTTTCTATCGAAGAGTACACCTAAATACTTCATTGTGTCACATTGGGCTAGTCTAACTGTATTGAGTCGTATGTCTAAGTCTGGTACTCTCCTTTTTCTTGTAAAAATAATGAATTTAGTTTTTTCCAAATTAAAGTTAAGTTTATTACCTCTAGTCCAATGTCCTAGTCTTGATAGTGTCAGATTTGCTATTTCCTGGAGTTCATCGAAGTCTTTTCTTTTTATAAGTAACAGTAAGTCATCTGCATAAGCTAGTAACGTTGTATTTTCATGTAAGTCTGTTTCGAAAACTGTATTAACTAATACATTCCATAATATTGGTGATAATGCTGATCCTTGAGGAGTTCCTAAAGTCAGTTTCTTTTCTATTGAGTGATAGTTTGTCTGAGCAGTAAGTTTTCGGTCAGTGAAATAATTCTGAATAATTGTGTATAAGTTTTTTGGGCAGTCATATTTTTTAAGATTATGTAGAACCGCAGGCCACCAAGCATTGTCAAAAGCTCCAGCAATGTCTAAAGAAACTACTAATAAGTTACTTTTTTGGTGGAGCGTGTTATTGATTTGTTCAGTCAGTTCGTTGAGGGCTTGGTCAGTTCCAGATTGTGGTCTAAATCCAAATTGATGTCTGTCAAGTATTTCGTTAGTCGTTAGGTGGTACATTAGTCTATTTTTTAATATTTTTTCAAAAACCCTACCCATCACAGGAAGCATACTCAAAGGTCTAAGTGAATATGAATTTGATTTAGGAATTAGAACTAGTTTACCCATTTTCCAGTTCTTTGGAAATTCCTTTCTTTTAAATAGAATTTTATAAATAGCTGTAATCAATTTTGGAAAAGTTTCAGCAATTTTCTTAATTATTCGAGAGTCTATTTTGTCTATTCCACAGGCTTTTTTATCATTTAATTGTTTAATTGTATCTAATATTTCGTAATCTCGGATGCCTTCGTCATCTTCGTTATTGGGTGGGGTAAGTACGTAACTGTTGTGTTGTTGAATGATATGAGCGGAATCCAAATTGATGATCAGGTATTGTATTTAATTCAGTCAGTAATTTAGTAATACGGTCCAGTAGTAATTTTTCAAGTATTTTTAAATTAACATAGCGGTAAAAGACTAATAGGTCTGTAGGAAGAAGGTGTGTATTTGTCTTTGTTCGGCTTATTAATCATTAATATCAAGGAATGTTTCAATTGTAAGGGAAATTTCGTTGTTCTGAGAATGGCGTTATAAAGGGTTGTAAGAAAAACTAATGATTTTCTGGGTAGTTTTTGGAGTACCTCAGCTGTGATAAGATCATAACCAGGAGCTTTATTTTTTGGTAATTGCTTGATATGGTTTTGCACTTCAGTAGGAGTGAAAGGTTTGGGAGGAAGTGACATTGGTAGGGGTGAGTCTAAGATTGTCTCTAAATGTTCCTCTTGGAGTGCGTCAGTTAAGTCATCATGTGGTCTAAATACAGTTGAAAGATAATCGGCAAAAATTTCTGACTTTTCTCTGTCCGAGACAGCCCAGGAACCATCATATTTTCTCAGTGGGACCGATGGTTCACGGTGCTTCAAGAGGCGTTTGGTATGATTCCATAGACTGTTATCATCGGTTGTCAAGTTTGAAAAATAATTGTCATAGTTATTTTGTTTAAATTTTGTTTTGGTGTTCAATTTTCGTATTTGGTGTTCAATATCAACACTTAAGGTCATTATTGAGTTTATTATACGTCTGTCTGTCAGAAGGGAATCGGTCTTTTTGCCATTTTTTGCGCGCTTGTCTCTTGGCTCTAATAAGATCCCTAATATGTTGAGGGTAGGTAGGTAAATGGATAGTTTCTTTATACCTTGGTGTTTGCGAAGACCATGCAGCTTCTTGTACTGATGTTGTAAAGAGTTCAACTGCATCTTCCAATTCTTTTTCTGTTTTGAGAGCAGTTGGGATGGACAGTTTAGAATTTAGTTGCTCTCTAAATTGGTCCCAATCCATAATACCACCTGTTAATGAAGGCCTTTTTTTTTTCCTTAAGAAATGTTTCGACGCCCATTATCAGGTTTACAGGGGAATGATCAGAGCCAAGATCCGCTTCGGTTTTTACTGAACAGGGTACGGTCCTTAATCCTTTCGTCACAAATATGTCTAATATGTCAGGCTTCTTGTGTCTAGAATTTGGTAAGTAAGTTGGTTGGTTGGGAGCAAGTACGTCTAATGACAGTCGATGAATAACAGATCTAAGGTTCCTACCTCTTGGAGTGCACAGTCGCGAACCCCAGTACTGATGTTTTGCATTATAGTCCCCTCCAGCTAAAAACGAACTACCAAGAGCTTCAAAGATTTTTGTAAACATTTGCTCTGTAATTATGTACTTTGGGGGGCAATAAATGGCAGCTATCGTCACGTTCTTGTGTTTGGTCTGTAAGTGTATTCCTGTGTTTTGTATCTGAGGAGTAGAGTCAAGATGAATGGAAAAATGTTTTAGTGTCGATTTGATTGCAATGGCAGTACCTCCGTGTGCAGTGTTGTCAGGATGGTCTGTTCTGTATAAAGTATATCCAGAGATGCTAAGTTTATTTCGAGGTGTCAGATGTGTTTCCGTCAGTAAGGCTATGTCTGTGCGTTTGTGATGGAGGTGTATTTCTAATTCAGTCTTTCGTTGTATAAGTCCGTTTACATTCCATAGTAGGATTGATAAGGAGCCCACAGTCAGAGAATTAGGGGCCATATATTGGGGGCATACTGTCTGTGTTATTTGGTTTAATTTAGTAATGAGGCTGATAAGAGGTCGGACAAGGTTGTTAAGATTATTTAGGGCAGAAATAAGTTCTGATGGATCAAAATTAGTAGGCGGTGCTTGAACTGTACTTACATGATTCATGCCTGACCAAGTCTGTTGTGGCTGTACCATAATATTTGAATGAACATGGTCTTGATAGTTCGGTTCTGGAACACTGGGCTGCTGTTCTAGAGGACGATTTTGCAAAGGTGGAAACTGCCTTGGCTCAGGAGGCTCTACAACCACCGGCTGAGGACGATTTCTGTTGCTGCGTTGAGCTCGTAATTCTCTGAAGGTCTGACATCCTCTGTAGTTAGCAGGATGAGCTCCTTCGCAATTTGCACATTTTGCGGGTGTTTCTCTGGTTTTTTGGCATACTGATGTCTCATGGGCTTGGCCACATCGCACGCACCGAGCCTGATGGTTACAATAGCTTTTCGTGTGACCAAAGCCCTGACATCTTGTACATTGTGGAATATCTCGTTTTTTTCTTGGTTCTTCTATCTTTACATGAGTATAATATAGAAATTCAATTTCATAAATTTTTTCATTGTATGAATTTTTTGATATATCAACGAAAAACATTTGTAGTGGGGTTTTTGTTCTTGTTGAAATAGCATTTGTAATATTTATTGCTTCGTATCCATTTCTCAACAACTCATCTTTTATAATGGAAGGAGGAGTAGAGTGGTGTAAACCTTTTATAACTATTCGGGCATTTTTTTCTTCAGCCAGCTGAAATGTGTGAAAGTCTGCGTTCACTTGTCTTAGGCTTCTGACTGCACTCCTGTAGCTGTCAGCTGTTTTCGGAAGTAATGTTACTATGGCCTTATTTGTTGTTTTTAAAGTTAAATTATTAATGCCTACCTCTTTTTCTAGAAATGAGACAAAGGCTGGATAGTTTTCAATACCACGTACATATATTGGAGGTGGCTTCTTACTAACAGGAGTTATATTAGTTTGCTGTACTTGAGTATTTTGTATTTCTGATGAGAACAAAACTTCGAACTGATTTGATAATTTTATATCACTGACCTTTTTAGCCTGTTTTCTGGGGTCTGCTGTAGCTGCTGGTCTTTTTTTTTCCGATGACAACTTCCCATGAATCATGGTTAAGGGCTTATCATCATCAACTGGCATCTCCATACCTCGGGATGCTTCAGCCATACCCGAAATTTTAACTAACTTCTTCGCTACGGTACACTACAGTTTTAAATTAACACTTTTTGCCTAAAAATTACCTGTTTTTACCACTGAAAACTGTTATATTAGGCGGACACAATTTGAAAACAATCACCTTTCACTAATTCGATCAGCTGTTTTTTCGTTTCTGGCACTTGAAGCAAATGTTTGACAAAAAGTTATGTAAACATTTTTTTCTCGAAAATTATCGATTTTCAATAACGTACATCTCGAAAACCGTTGGAAGTCCAACAAATATGTATATATACAATTTTATAGGAAATTTAATAAGCTTTAATTTTAATTTAAAAGATATTTTTCTAGGGTCCACCGTTATCGAGATATAATCGAAAAATCCCAAAACTGGGACCTTCTCCCCTCTCTCTAACGTTAGCTCACCCCCCAGGTGCGGAGACGTTTAGTATGTTTATCTTCTATCTACTCCTAACGAAGCCCTGAGGTTAAAAATAATCGCATATTTCATGCACTCTACAATACGTTTATTGACTGGACTAATAAGGTAGGCTGGAGTAATTATGGCAGGAAACAGAGCCTACTTTGCGAATTATAAGTTATTGAAGTCTAAACTGTTGTCTATAAAAACGAAACTAAAACTATACAAGTCATTAATAAGACCTGTAGTTACATATAAAGCTGAAACTTGGCGTTTAGCCCAAAATGACGTCCAGAAACTGTTAGTTTTTTAAAGAAAGGTAATTAGACGAATATGCAGCGCAACACAAGTAGGCGGAATATGGTAAATAAAAACGAATGAAGAAATAGACCATATGTTAAAAAGGGAAAATATTGTAAACCATTAAAGTAAAGAGATTAAGGTGGGCTGGCCATGTCAGAAGAATGACAGCAGATAGATTGTCAAAGGAACTGCTTGATATGAGAATGACTGGAAAGAGAAAAAGGAGAAGACCACGTAGCAGATGGGAGGATGAAGTGGTAAAAGATGCCGCAAAATTAGGAGTAAGAAATTGGAGAATGGAAGCGGAGGACAGGGATAGATGGAGAAGAAAAATCCAGGAGGCCAAAGTCACCCAGAACTGTAGCGGCGAGGAGTAAGTAAGGAATAAGGTAGGCGATCAAATACAAGTACATATTATCATCTCTATCTTAGTTTTTAAGATCATTAACTTTAAGTTTAAATCCTAAAATTATTTCAGAAATCAAACTTAAAAAAAAAAAAAAAAAAAAAAAAAAAAAAAAAAGTGGAATTGTAGTTTCCATTTTACCATTTTTGGCGTACCTCCAAATAAGTGCATTTTAAATCTATATTTTACGTAGATATGTATAAATCCTATGTTTTCAGTGGTAATTTGGATTTACAAGATGCAGTAATGATTAGAGCTGCATTAAGCATCCGGTAATGATTATTCAATTTTAATAACATGGAAAATGCTTTACCGGTGACCTAGTTGGTCAAAAGCGATTCGTTTATAGGGAACGTGAGGGGGTTACGTGTAGTTTGATATTAGGAGATTAGGTTCACTTAACTCTCGTTATACTAAATAATACTATCACTAGGAGTCAGGTTCTAAAGAGTGAGCTCCTTTTGGCTTTGTTTCTCCAAATACCAAATAAAAAAATTTAACCTGGATTTGACCGATCTCGCTCGATCCATCGAGATTCGTTGGTTTCTCAGAAACCATGGATATTGACCTTAAGAAACGTTTATTTAAATAACATGGTCTATAAATGTCCCAAATAATTCGATATTGTAATTAAAATTAGATTTTAAATATTTAAGTAAACCCTTTCTGTATTTATAGATAATAGAAACTAGTTATTTTAATTTTATTTTAACAATTATCATTATTTTAACTATCATAAAATCTAAAAATAAGCAAGAAAACTAAAAGGGAAAAATCTCAAATAAAATTACTATCGTTTAGCTGAAAGAAAATTGAACAATTTAATTAGTCATCTAATATAATGCAATAACAAAATTTGATTTCGTTTTATCACTTTGTGTACGCAAAATTACTCTCCTTTCGAAATGAACTATACAAAAAGCGGGGAAAAAATAGAGAACATAAGGACATAGACGGTCGGCAGGATTAAGCTATTTAATTTGAAAATTTGTCTCCAACAGAAAACTGAATCACAGGTAAGTAAAAACAAAATGGAAAATATATAGGCCATATTGCACGGTCATATCCCTTCTCAGTTCAGTTTCAGTTTCCGTTCCAGTTTTATTTCAGTTCGGAAGTGCGGTCCGTTCAGTTCTCCGTAGCAAATTTAACTTTTTAAAGTTACTTATTATAATTTTCGTTTAAGCTATTAATTTTGGACTTGACCATCATCTTTGTTTTTTTCAAATCATGTTCTTGAAATTTTTTTAATAGGAGAGTGTAGAGAGGTTCTCTGATGTTCGCTTTGTGATGTTTTTCCACCCACTAACTCGGCGAACTTTTATTTATATAAGTTTCATAAAAATAATACTCAATAATAAAATCGTGATCCTGGACATGGTGAAAGATTAACCTGGAATATTTTCAATACAACTTATGAGCGAACGGAGTGAGGCATGACGCCTATTTTAGCACATAGAAATTATTTATATTGATGAGGTATAGTTGGCTGTGAGTATTAGGAGAAGTAGATAGTTGGGGTATGCAGTCAAGAGATACACAGCAATTAAAAACCTCAGTTTCTGTTTTACATCAGTCTGAAACCCTGATGAAGGCTTCCAATGCAAGTTGAAACGTTGGCATTACAAATTAAAAACGTTTTTTTTAATTGCTGTGTATCTCTTGACTGCATACCCCTACTATCTACTTCTTCATAAGAATTATAAGAAACGAAACCAAACAAATAGGTCTTTCCATCCCGCCAGTTCTCAGTCTCCGTTTCCGTTCTTCTTTCATTTATCATGTTTTCACATAGGGAAAACTGACAGTTCGACTGAAACTGAAACTGAACTGTGAACGGATATGACCGTCCAAAAAGGCCCTATTACCATTGACGGTCAAGGGGACAAACCCTAAAACATGCTTCATGTTATTCTTTGTTTACTCGACAGATTCAAAGGGAGGCAGATTTTTATTCTCCCTGTAATATTTTTTTTTCTTGATAATTAATATTTAAATATTGATTTGCTATTCGATGACTGAATTTTTAATTATTTCTCTGTTATTTAGGTGTTTTTTTTTTTTATTTAATTACAAATATATCTTGGTGTTTGTTTTTCTTACGAAACATAGTTCAGGATAAAATTTATTACTAATTGTAGGGTTATAGAAAAGTTATTTTAATGTTGGAACATATCCAATTTTCTTAGTTCGTAATTAAAGCTTTTCAGAACAGCAATCTGTTCTGCAAGTGATTGAAAAGTAACGGTTCCTCTGGTGGGATTTATAAAAAGTATTATGAAAATTTATGAAGGAATATTCCTGTTTTTCTGAACTATTTCCAAGGATAGCCTGTGATTGATACCATGTTATCATTATATATTATGTTCAATAAAAAAAAAATAAAGAAACTAGTAATTTAAATATAATAGCTCTGACAAGCAGCTCCACGATATTTTTCATTGTTATAATCCCTGCATTCTTTCTCAACTATTCCAAACTACGCTGCAGGCCAGCCCGATTTCTCCCCGAGGAATGTTATTTATGAGAACCGACCCACGGGGTCCTGAATCGATTACCGCTCTAATCCCGCCGACACAACAGATGCCATCATCCATACCCGAGGCTATCAGTCAGAGTGGAGGGTGGCCGACTTTCCAACAGAGAAGAACAAGCTAAAGAAGATGGGTTTGAGCAGTGGTACTTGTGGAAAGCCGCCACCTATACCAGTAACAAATGCGCAATATGTGGAGTAGCATTATCGAGAAAGCGTATGACAGTAAAACTAGGCGCTGCTGCTGTCTGGCTGGAAAGTCTATCCAGGCGGGGTATTTTCCGTAATCAATATTGATGTATCTGTATCGTACAAATATACATTCGTTTTATGTGTGAAAACAAGTCCTAAGTTTTTTAGGATTGGTAAATTACGTACCATTTTTATTGGAATTGCTCTTAGTTAAAAACTTGTTTTGAATCTTGAAAATTCCTCATTACTTCTTAAAAAAAAAAGAAAAAAAAAAAAAAAAAAAAAAAAAAAAAAAAAACCTGTACCACTAACAGCTCATGAAGTATAACTGGTATAACTGCCCAAACATATTTAAAATATGACGGTCTTTCTAGTTGGAACAGAAAAACTGATCAGTCATTGGGAAAACTTAAAATATCATAGCATAAAAAAGTGGGTACCCTTAATTGGGGAAAACCTAACGGCCAAATCTCCTTTTACAACCGTTGACCCGTAGCAGTACATCCATGGAGGGCATTGGTTTCAGTACTTCGGTAATGATGTTCTGTACCTCTATATTACTAATACAAAATTTTTAAAAAAGCAAGACAATAAATTAAACATGTTGATACTCATATATAAATATTTCAGGATCCAGAGCAGACTCAGTTAAAGAGACTAAAGGGGAAGTTTGGTAGTTAGGTAAATATATAATATGATCCCTATATTTATCAGTCAGGTAAACGAGAATTATTTTAAGTTTTCCCAATAACACATTTATCAGGATACTATGTCCAGTGTCATAGTGACGGTAACGATTTATTTATTTCGCAGTGTAAAAATCAATATTAATTTTAACAAGCCTATAGCTCGTAAAACAACTATTTAATCGCATTTAAACGGAACATAAGATACATAAAATAAAAAAATGAAAAATTGATCACTAGACCTTAAATAATCAATTCCCTCGTAAATATGAAGTAAGGAAAGGAACATGGACAAACTTAAATTTTAATTTTTACTTTACGAATAATATTTTTTCCTATCTAAGAGTTCCTATATCCTGTTGTTTTCCTATTGCGCACATCTAGCCTAGACCATATGATTAATATACGCTCGCATCAATTCTATTATAAGATTTTCTGGGAGGGAAAAAAATACTTTTTGTATTCCCACATACACATGATAGCATTTGACGTCAATCCTTCAACGTCCGGTAGATAACTTTCTTCTTTAGTTATATTATTTTTATATCTGAGTACTACACATAAACGATGAGGACACTTTTCAAAAACTATTTAAACTAGAACCGGATTTTTTTTCATTTATTTAAATTCTACGACTGCATAAAACAAGAATTCATCAATCCACTTCAAAAAAGAGGTTCGCATAAGTGCAGAAAGGAGGAAGTTGGGCGTTTGTCGCTAGTGAATTCCCAATTTGCGTAGTTCTCTTTCAACCGTCCTAAATAATAAAGAAAAGATCGCCACTGGTGGAAGGCGGCGTCTACTTTTAGGTACCGTCAGAATAAAGCGCATTTCAGGGATGCTGAAAGTTATGTGATTAAGTAGTTCCAGGTATTTAATTTTATAAACAACATACTTGTACCCAATAGTATGTACGTTAAAATATACGTAATGATTTCAACTCTAATTTTCTCATTAACATGAAGATAAGTCGAATGATAACCTCGATTCGATTAGTCGAACTGTTGGCAAGTCGAAATATTTTTTAAGTCCTTGAAGATCGACTTATCGATAGTTGGCTGTATAAACAACAATACAATCACCACTAAAAAATGTAAAATAAAAATTTTTTTAGAAAAAACTTCAAGATCAAACATACAGTAATTATAAAGATCCCCCACTATTTCATTACTGCCATATTGCTGACTTGTTCAATGTTTGTCGAACTGCCCATTTGATTTGTATAGGTTTATAAGTATCGATAATTTCCTTGATTGTTGTTTAATTCTCTTTGTTTCAAATGAATTAATATATTATATTATATTATATTTTTACTTTGAGTACTTCTGTAAAATTTGATTAGATTTATTTTCGATCCACTGTAATATTATTAGGAGCGAAATAGTATCATTTTGTAGATATATTGTTGCGCTTAATAATACCGATAGAAAAGTTAGCACAAATTTCGGGAAAGCGGGTTTTCCGCTTAAAATGACGGAGACGTCATCTACAACGTAATGCCTAATTCTATGGACAGTTCCGATCAGTGACCAAATGAAGAAAATCTAAAAAAACGGCACCTTACGTCGCAAAACAAAAAAGGTCAGTGATTTCAAAAAAATTTTACCAACCTTTAATTAAAAAACAAAAATCACAGCCAACCAAAAAGACCGTTAATGCTTCAATAAATGATCAAGGATTACACAGTTAATTATAAAGATCCCCCACTATTTGATACGTGTAAGCGTTACCCGACTAATCCAGACACATATAGAAAACTAGTGACAAGCTAAGAAGATGTGGAGCGGACTTTCACACTTATCAACTTGCTGACTTCATCAACAACAGCGATGTTCCATTTGAAAATGTTGAGTTGTTAAACTAAAGACTTAATCCAGCCCCTTTTTGGTCTTCTACAAAAGATTTCTGAGATAACTGAAGCTTTCCGTCGTGCATATGACCCTGCCCATTCTGATACTATGCTGGACTGAAGTCGACATATACTTGACTTGACATTGCACTAAAACAGAAACACATTTAACTGATCTAAATTTTACATCCCAGGTTACAAAATATATAGAACAGATCACCCAGACAATACACCTCACGGAGGTACAGCCATCCTCATCAAAACTGCTCTCAAACACAATCCATTACAATTACCCATAACACCAGACATTCAAGCAACAGCCATCATACTATTAACCCGACAACACAGCATTACGTTTGCTGCGGTTTATTGTCCTCCGAGGTATGCTCTGACGCACACTATGTTCAGTGATTTCTTCAGACGTCTTGGTAGATGCTTTATTGCAGGAGGCGACTACAACGCCAAGGATCAGTCTTGGGGTTCACGACTGAGTACTCCACGAGGAAGAAACCTAAAATGTGCCCTCCATGAGCTTTCATTGGATACAATATCACCTGACTCACCTACTTATTGGCCTACTTCCAGACAAAAAACACCAGACTTACTAGACTTTTTCATAACTAGAGGACTTAGAACTATACCTTACAGCAGGGGTGCTCAAACTTGAACTGCTGGCGATCTACCTCAATATTTTTAGACTACTTACGATCGACTCTGAGACTGCAAGTGTGTGTGATGCAGGGTTGTCGTACATACACGATACACCCTACCTACCTAGGTAGGGTGTACCGTAGCATATATAGATATTAGCTTTCTGCACAATATAGGTACATTATTTTAGTCAAGGTTTGGGTTAGGTTTAGTTAGGTTCTTCTCTACAATATCAATGAAAAAACTCATAGTTATTCAAAATGCGAGTTTATTTGTTGTTACAAAACAAAAGAGTTACATATGGTGTTAAAACTTAACTAAGGAGTGGCTTTGGATGTTGAAGCGTGGCACTGCATGTCCTCAGCATACTTTTCATAAGATGGTACGTAACCACTGAGTGCTAATCTCAAGCATGATGACATATGATCGTCAGTTAGTCGATTGCGATATTTTGACTTAATTATCTTCATTTCAGAAAATGCAGACTCGCACAAGTAAGTTGACCCGAAAAATGCCGTCAGTTGAAGGGCGATTTGCCTTACATTCGGATATTTATCTTCAGATATAAAACACCAGAAATTTGTATCAGATGCTGTAGCTTTGAGATGTATATCTGATATAATCTGCACCAACTCATTTTCAACAGAACATGAGTTCATATTAAACTGACTTGCTATTTCAGTAGCTAATTCCTCAATGTTTTTACATGAAAAAGGATAACTCATAAATGATGCTATATTTTCCAATTTACTGCAATCATAAAAACGCATTTCGAATTGTCCCAAAATATTTGATAATTCAGCCTCATGCGTATCATAATTCAACTGAGGAATCCTTGCTTTCAAAGACGGAAAATGTTTCAGATCCTTTCTTTTCAGTTGATCTATCATAAGTTGCAATTTACTTTTGAATGCGTTTACTGCGCTAATCATCTCAATAATAGTTTTTCCTTTACCTTGAAGCTCCAAGTTAACGGTGTTTAAGTGCATTGTGATGTCAGTCAAAAATGCCAAATCATTTAGCCATTTTTCGTTTTTCAAAATCTGAGTGTCATCACCTCTTTCGTCTAGAAAAGCTGTTATTTCGGGCAATAATTCTTGAAACCTTTCTAGGAATTTTCCGCGACTCAACCACCTGACGTCCGTGTGAAGAACTAAATCAGTGTGTTCAGCTGACTCCCTATCTTCCAACTGCAACTGAAAGAGCCGCCGTTGCAAGCTACGTGCACGGATGGAATTCACAATTTTGTTGCAATGCCCATAATTTCCTCCGTGTTTAAAACTTTTGAACACAAAACTTGTTGATGTATAATGCAATGGAATGAAAAAAATGAAGGGAATTCTTCATTAGCTCGACACAATGCCACAAAACCGTTTTTTGTTTCCAGTCATTGCTGGTGCTCCATCGGTTGTAATGCACACTAATTTATATATTGGTAGCTCGTAGTTTTTTACAAATTGAAGAAAACGTCATATATATCTTCGCCACGGGCCTTCCCCTTCAGAGGAATGATTGTCAAAAATTCTTCCTTAGCCAACATGTCATTGAATACCATCCGAATAAAAATACACAGCTGGGCAGTGTCTGTCATATCGATGGATTCGTCGAACTGTAAAGAAAAGTATGTACATTCCATGATATCATGTTTTAGTTTATCTGCGATGTCCTGACTCATGACTTCAATACGCCTTGTGACAGTCGGACGAGATAACTGAAGTTCTCTAATAGCAGACATGATTTCTGTTTTATTTTAAAATCTCCAAATAAAGTCTCACCCGCTTCAATAAATGCTTCCTTCACCACCACCGATCCATCTTCAAATGGTTTCTTGTGTTTCGCCAAAATATGAGATATTTTAAATGACGCGATCGTAGCAGCTTTTGATTGTTTGGCTGGTCTTGTGAACATGGATTGTTCTTTTTTCAAACAAGATATCAAATCACTTACTTTTCGTTTTCTTAATTCACTCGGTAGCGGAAAATCCTTTTCATAGTTTTTATGAACCGTTTTATGATGCCTCTCTAAGTTACCACGCTTAGGTATTGCAACTGACGCACGACAAATAACACAAATGCACTTACCCTTCACCATACAAAAGAAAAATTCTTCCTCCCAATCCTTATTAAAATGATACGTTTTAGATTTCTTCACTGCACTCATTTTCCACTATTTAATAATAAACTTTGTATCGACGTAGGATCGCCATCAAGTTACAATTCAGAATGACTCCAATTCCTGCAGGCGCAACATTTATATCGGCGTGAACGAAAGTCTCGAATGTTCCCGTCAAACGCGCCGCCCGAAACTATACTATACTGTCTCTCGTCTAGAAACAACACGGCTTTTCTTTGACAAGTGCCGCGCGTTCCTTTGATAAAGCCACCTTTTGCCGCAAGCAGTGTTATTTTATTACGTAATACATTTTTGTAGTTTAGTTACCTACCTACTTATTAAAATTTTTTTTCTTCTCGAGATCTACCCAAAAAGCACTCGCGATCGACTAGTCGATCGCGATCGACCGTTTGAGCACCCCTGCCTTACAGCATAAGTACAAGCTCACATCTTTGTTCTGATCATTCTCTTGTGCATTTATTACTATTTGAAGAACCCTGTGAAGCAAAAAAAAAGCCGACTCTTACTAACGGCAAAACTGATTGGGATGCATTTAGAACCTTTTTGAACGACTCTCTCTCAATTCCTTTATCTATCAAGACTGAAAATGAACTGGATGATGCAGTAGAATATTTCACTCAGAACATACAAGAAGCTGCGTGGTCTTCTTCAGTTCCCACGCATAGAAAGTCAGAAAAGCTACCCATTTACCCTCAATACATAAGGGATTTGATCAGAGCAAAGAGAAGAACACGGAACATATGGCAGACTGACAGATTGCCCTCAGACAAACGAACTTTTAATAGACTTAATAACGAACTCAAGCGACAGATACTAAAATTTAAAAGAGCGAATTACGATAATTACATTAGTAACCTTAAATCTGATGATGGAAGCCTATGGAGGCGTACTAGAAATCTTACCGGGCATCGTGAAGTCCAAGCACCCCTCCGAAAGGAGGATGGCTCTTGGGCCGTGACCGATGGAGAAAGATCAGAACTTTTTGCTAAACATCTCTCAACTGTGTTTACACCACATACGAACTGCAATAACATTGAACATGACAAACATATACACAGCACTTTAGATGTACCCCTTCAACTGACATTACCTCCACCTCCCTTCACACCAGCTCAAGTTGCCGAACAAATAAAAAAGTTACCGAAAAGAAAAGCCCCTGGCTATGATCTGATCACTGCTAGAGTACTCCAACAAATGCCTAGGAAAGGTCTAGTGTTCTTAACTACTATTTACAACGCAATACTAAGGACTACTAAATTCCCTCTACAGTGGAAACACGCACATATTACAATGATTCACAAACCAAACAAAGATAAAAATATCCCCTCATCATACCGACCTATTAGCTTACTTCCTGTCTGTTCCAAAATTTTCGAGCATTTATTATACAAAAGACTCTCTGATATACTAACAAAACTGAACGTAATACCAGATCATCAATTTGGATTTAGAACACAACATTCGACTATACATCAATTACACAGAGTTACCGACTACATATGCACGGCACTGGAGCACAAATTGTATGCAACTGGAGTATATCTGGATGTTGCTCAAGCTTTTGACAGAGTTTGGCACCAAGGGCTGTTCTTTAAACTAAAGACGATACTCCCACCGACCTACTATCTTATTCTACAGTCCTTTCTTTCTGATAGATCTTTCTCTGTCCGTCAAGGCTCAGAGCTTTCTTCTATTAAGTTGGCGTCAGCAGGAGTGCCACAAGGCTCAGTGCTTGCTCCATTACTCTATATCATATACACACACGACATTCCAATTAGCTCTGACATTCTTACAGCGACATATGCAGACGACACAGCAATTTTAACAAGAGATAAAAACCCGAATCATGCTTCACTGACTCTACAGCATCACTTGTCAAAATTACATGACTGGCTAAATACTTGGAAAGTACAAATAAATTACGACAAATCGTAACACATTACATTTACACTTCGACTTGAAACATGCCCACCAGTTTTTCTTGACAACACACCGATTCCTCAAACAGACACTGTACACTACCTTGGTCTTACATTTGACCGAAGAATGACATGGGGTCCACATATAAAGAAAAAAAGTAAAACGCTTAACCAAAGACTAAGACTTTTATATTCACTCCTCTCCAAACGTTCAACTCTACAACTTAAACAAAAAATTAACACTTATACTTACTTACTGAAACCTATTTGGACATACGCTTCTCAGATATACGGGACAGCTAAAAAGACACATATCAACAAACTCCAAATCTTCCAGGCAAAAACATTCAGGACAATTACAAAAGCCCCATGGTACGTAAGCAACATAACTTTACATACTGACCTACGCATAGCAACAGTTAAAGAACAAATACAAACCTACTACAAACGATTCCACGAAAAACTACATGGACATCCTAATACACAAATAAACAACATGGCCACAACATATATTCCCGACAACACACAGAGAAGACTAAAAAGGAGCTGGATGAGAGACCTCCTTGACTAAAATAATAAAATAAAATAAAGACTGGAGGTGCCGCTGGGTTCTGCTCCCTCTCATGCCTTTCAAGCCATTTAAATTCGTACCGCAAATTCACTGGTTGTCAAATATTATTTGACAGGTGTGAATAAATATATAAAGTCAAAAAAAAAAAAAAAAAAAATTTTTACTTTAAATTTCAAGTTTGTACGTGTATATTTAATCTTGAAGTCAGGATTTTTCTAAAAATTATTATTTTTTTTAAATAATATAACATTATACGTTTATGTGGATATATATTATACGCAATATGGATTGCCAAATAACAAGATGCTAGTAAACTGCTTTCTAACGAAATGGACATCCTTTGTCGTAGTTGTGGCATCTCAAGATTCCAACACTTTTTTAATTATATTAATAGAGACACCATTGAGTGACTTTGGTCGCCCAAAAAAAGTCGGAGCATAGAAGGAAAAAGGAAAGACCAAGTAAGACATGGAAAGTAAGAGAAAGACAGGAAGCAAGAGGACTGCAAAAGTTAAAGAGGAATTGGTGGGAAAAGGTTCCGGGGATGGGAATACATTATATTTTATCTTTCTTCTTCTTCTGTGGCACTACAACTCTTGGAGAGTCAAGGTCTCCCACAATTTGGTCCGCCAGTCATCTCTGTTGGCTGCTGCTGCTCTCCAGTTTTGAACGCCCAGGATGGATCTCGCGTCGGTGGACACACCATCTATCCATCGTAACTGGAGTTTTCCCATTCTTCCGGTGGGATATATTTTTTCATCAAGGATTTTCCGAGGTATCTGGTCTGGTGTCATCCTTGCAATATGGCCTGCCCATTGTCGCCGACCCACCTTGATTATCTTAACAATAGCAGAGCTTCTGTACAATTCACTTAGCTCTGTGTTGGTTCGTATCCTCCATATGTCATTGTTATGCAAAGGAGCAAATATTCTTCTAAGTATACGTCGTTCAAATCGAAGAAAATGGCCTTCCTCGGCTTACGTCCAACATTTCGAACCATGAGTCAACATTTTATATTTTATCTTTGCTTTTGATTTAAGTATGGTTTCTGAAGGGCCGCAATTCCTCCTAAATCGAGAATCTGAAAAAATATATATATGTATATTATCGTCAAACTATCTCGAGCCTTAAAAAGAAAGCTTAGATTTCATCACAAAAGAAAAAAGAGGGAAAGTCGATAATCAGGCAGGAGACAACGATAGCATTTAGGCGACACAATCTACCGTGACTTAAGATGGTAAATTAGCGGTGAAAATTATTGTCGTTTGCCATTCCATAATTGTGATCGATAATCACAACAGCTCCATGGCTGAAACTTTTAAATAATTCTTAAATGTAAATTATTTTAACAGACTAATGGTCTAAAAATTTTAATTATCTTATAGTAAATTCTGACAATTTTACAATTATTTAAAAAAAAAAAAAAAATGTGGCACTTGTGAATAGTAGGTAAGTGTAAAAACCGTATTTTAGGAGAAACATAATTTTTTACAAATTAACTCAAAAATTAGTAATGGTCGCTGTAAAAGCCTCTAAACCAAACCCAACCATTAGACAGAAATAAAGAAAAAAACAAATTAGCGTTCTACCCAGAAATAAAAATTTATGGGACTTTAAAATCATTATGGATAAGTTTATTTGTAACAAAGTAGGGAGCATTGAGGATTTTTCGAAGGATATTGGACTGAATTGAATACGAGATGAATGGGATGGTTTAGTGGCTCCCCAGATCTGAAGCTTGTATGTCCAAATAGGTCTAATTTATCTTATGTAAATGAGTCTTTTGTAATTAATCTTATGACGTTTGTACAGTAAACGTCGAAAATGTCAAAACATCTAGAAGTCTTGTCGTTTAAATATTGTATGTGTATTCCAACTATCGTTTGTTCAGATGGAGTCTTAGGTCTGTTCAACAAAGATCAGTTGATTAATAAAATATAAGAAATAATATTTAACATAAATTTTTCATAAACATTTAAAATAAACTGGAATCATTATTACATGAACACGTATGATAAAATATATGTATTTGCACACAATAAGAACATAATTACATATTATTTAAAAAAAAATTCAATATATTTTTGCTTTTTAACTTTAAATAATAATTCTATATATATCTCCTTTAATTGTCTTAACAACATTATATTAAATATATATATTTATATTAGAACTCTGAGTTTTATTTATTTTTATTTTTTTTTTTATCATCATGAGTGATTCATATATTATTTATTCAATTTAAAAAAAAAAAAAGTACCTAAACCCTTGCTACCTTACCAAGCTAGTGGCGTCAGGTATTGAGCAATATCGTCGAAACCTGAGGAAATTCTAGTTATATTTCGCGGGGTTTCCTGTAAGAAAGTCAACTGGTTCTGTAGAGATTTCTCGAATAATTTCTGTTGTGCTGTTCATAAATTCAGATATCTGCATATTTTTTTTTTATCTGATATCTGATACCAAATTATTTTTTGTAACTATTACATGAGCGTTTATGTAACGTACGTGATATAGACGTTTATAGCTTACGAAATAAAAAAAATAAATTGGCTTCGCTTATAGTCATTGGCCACCCCTTCTTAAGTGATATAAAAAGCTAATAGCAAAAGTCCATGAAATCGATTATTCATCGATGTATCAAGGATGTCGGAGTTATGCAACATAACAGGATGATAGTTGATTATATCGATTTTTTAGTCATAGATCGATCGTTGCAGGGTTTCTCCTTGGATAGTAAAATAAATATAGTTTTCCTTTTTTCATTGCCATTCATTGCATGTTTTATGGTGATGGGTTCTCAAGGCTTCTATGATGAAATTTATTGCTTTTCTGATTAGATATTTTCACTGCTAATTTGTAGTAATTAATTCTGACGACATTTATTGCAGAAGCATAATGTGATGAACATTTTAACAATCCTATAAAAAAATTGTATCTGTCTGTGCTTTAAAAGCGCATAATCGGTAACTAATTTTAATGTGAATGAGATCTGATTAGCAAGGATCGTAAAAGAAAATATTAATTTAAATTTCTATAGCTTTTCACAAATACATCTTTTTTTTCTTGAAAGAATACTTGATATTTTTAGAAATTTGATTTGTTTCTGGTATAGTTCTATTATCTCATTTTGTATAAGTTAGCTGGGATTATTTTTCAATGAAATTATTATTTATTAATTAAAATGTCTCTTATTTTCTTTATATTATATAATTCTATCAAAATCTATTTTTTTTTAAACTGTTTTCGAGATATAGCGCGGAGAAGCAGAAGCTGGCACCGGTTCGGACATACATTTGCTTCAAGTGCCATCGACAATCGTTTCTCAGAAATATTGTCATAAACAAAGTAGTAGAGCATTAAATTTGCTTTAATTTCGTATATACGTCTCTGGCACTTGAATCAAATGTAGTACAAAAATTGAGGCAAAAATATTTTTTCACTATAATTATCGATTTTTAATAACCTATATCTCGAACACCGTTGAGAGTTGGACAGATATGTATAGAAAGAATTTTATAGGAAATTTAATTAGCTTTAATTTCGATCTGTAGATTATTATTCTAGAGTCCACGGTTAATTACACTAAGGTCGGTGACTTTTCACCCCTTATTTAGAAGGCCAAAACGAAGGTATGTGCAAAAATTCAGCTTCATTGTTTCCTTTCCGAGATTTGCTGTATAAAACTCCTTATTTGACTGGGCTAATAATTTTGCCCATTTATCTCTTTTTACACAGTCTGTCGGAGTTCCTCAAGGAAGCATCCTAGTTCCTATCCTCTACACAGTGTATACAGCTGACATCCCAACTCATCCTACCACTATCTTCACTACTTACGCTGATGACACATGTGTGTTATCAGTAAACAATGATCCCTTCATTGCCTCTCAAACACTCCAATCCCATATCCTAAACCTTCAAGAATGGTGTCAAAAATGGAGAATCAAAATAAATCCGAACAAATCCCATCAAATAACCTTTACCCTTCGTCGTAAACCTACGACCTCCTGTCCTACAGTATCCTTTAATAATATTCCACTAATCCTAGGACTCCATTTGGACGAAACTTGGAATCCACATACAAGACTGAAACGACAAGAAACTGCTCGTCGTTATAGACTACTCCAAAATTTACTAGACAAACGTTCAAAGCTTCCAAAAATCACAAAATAACTCTTTTACTTGACACTAATTAGACCTATTTGGACATACAGAACTAAGCCTTTTGTTTCCACTAAACCTTCTAATTCTTCTAGTATCCAACCCTTATAATCCAAAATCTTTCGTAAAATCCTCAATGCTCCTTATTATGTCACAGATAAAGTTATTTATATAGATCTCAATGTTCCATACATAGTTGATTTAACCCAGATACCTATCCCTTCGTTGTAAAACTTTATAACCACTCTAATCCACTAGTCCCCCAACTTGCTACACAGCCAATTCCTGATAATCTTCCAAGGCTTCTAAAAAGAAGATGGCCAAGAGATCTTCTAATGTAGTAAGGCTACTAATGAGTAGCTCTTTACAACTAGTTGACATGCCATTGTTAACATATGCTACACATTCACTTGTATATATGTATACAGTAGTAAATATAAATGAAGAATTAATAAAAAAAAGGATGAACAAGTCTTCTAGCCTTGTCTTCTAGTCGCTCCCTATACGTTCCAGATAACCGATCCATCTCAACCGTTCCTTTTTAATAAACTTCATAATACCTAGCTGGTCATAAAATACTTTTAATTTATTTTTGTTTTTACTCCTATTAGATTGGTCCATTTAATTTCCTAAGAATTTATCATTCCTATATCCAGAGCGGTCTCTCCAAAACTTTTCAAGAACCATATCTCGCTGCCATTGATTACAACTGGGCATACAATGGTCTTATAAATAATAAATTTAAACAAAATTATGTTATTATACCACATAAAATGATAACGGATTCAGATGGTCAAATCTATAATCTATATTTTAAAAACTCCACATAACAAACTTATTATTGGATAAAGTATTAGAAAACAATATCTACTATTTACTTTTGCTTGTTTTCAAGTTCTTGTTTATTACTATTTTTAAATGCTTTTTTTTGATTTATTTTACTTTTGTATTCAGGGTATCCAATAATCCCTTTTTTGTCATCGATATGTCTTTTGGCTTAGTTTTCTTTTGTAACGTTTTTTTCACACTCAAAATTGTAACATTTTGCTCTACACTAACTCTGTTAGTATTGCTCGGATGGTAAATTTGATGATATTTTTCTGATCAGAAATTTAATGGAGAATATTTTTTGTTATATAACATTTGCCGCTACATGTGTTATGGCTTTTTTAAAACGGTTTAGATCTGTTAGTGTTCCTCGGATCGAAAATTTGTTGACAGTTTCCTCATCAGAAGCAGTAAATATAAAAACAGTGAACTATAGATAGACTTATCCATCTATTGTTTATATCAGTCATGGAGAGACATAGTTTTTTTTTTCTCTTATAATTGATAATAAAATAATAATAAAAAATTATGGTGCGACACTATACATCAATCATTTTGGTACCGGATATCATATTAAAAGAGTTATTTATATAACATTATAAAACATAATTTGGTACAACATGTGTTGGTGAGGAAGTTGGGCTGACCTTGAATAAGTCCGTTTCTTCGTGGTTGAATTGGTTTGGAGGTTCCGTCAGAACCGAAGTTCGTGGGTCTTCTTCACTCTGGTTAAATCATCAGTACGTTTAATAATAAAAAAAGAAATAAAAATTATTTTAAATTCTAATACGAACTTTCAACAGGGCTAATCGTTCTATCAAAGATACAAAAATATCTACTATAATATTTTTTGTATTAATAAGTCAGAAAAATATTTTATTTAATTTACAGCTGCTTGTTGTGAAATAAGTTAGTTTATATTATATTAATGTTTATTATATTAAATAAACCTAGAAAAAAATATAAATAAATAAATGTAAGTCAAATATGGTCTATTCTTGAAAGAAATATTTTTTACCTCGCAAAAAAGAAAAAACCAAAAGCATATTTATTTGTCTCATCCGTGTTAGTCTGGACAATATATGACATTTTTTTTGGAATAAGCTTATCGAAAATAAGTGATTGTCAAATTAATATGTTTACGTTTTTTTTTGTTTGTTTTTTTATCCTGTTTTTTTTTTTTTTTTTTTTTTTTTTTTTTTTTTTTTAAAATTCTATCAGAGAAATAAACAAGGTTTAAATAATAAAAAATACAATTTTATTTACTTTAAAATATATATTCTTATAATGTAACTACATTTTTCTGGCGAACCTTGGTAATTTGGTTTTCTAGTCCTAATTTATTTGGCTACAAAAATTGTACTAAAATTAAAGATTACGAAAATTAGTACTAGTAGAAAAGGGACAAAGATTAAGTGTATTTTACTTTAATAATTTTCAAACGTCGATAAACCAGTATCTCAAAAATTTTAAGGGTGATTGAACTTGAAAAAAATGATTGTCATCTTGATAACAACTGGTTAAATTATTAATAATTTGATATTAATGTTTAATATTATTTAATTGTCAATTTAAAACTATTAGTACAATAAAAGACAGTGGAAATGATGCAATCTTCTGAAATGTTGCAGCCGTTTCAAGTCTGGATAGTCTTGTTCATTCTACCTCATTCACTAATACACCTTAAACAAAAATTAAATGTTATTTTTATTTTAATGTTATTTTTCTTTTCCGTATTTAGTAAGGACCTGTCAATTTTGTATTTACGTTTCTTATGCCTTAAAGGTATATTGTATATAATTATTACTAGTGGATAGCATTGATAAAAAATAATTATTTTGAAGAAATGTTAAAAAGGTATTGAAAACAATAGATAAAAAAAACTATTGAACAAAATAAAAAATGAAAGCCAAAACAAAAACAATTAAAGAATGAAAAGAAATTACTGATAAGAAATTAACTATGCTATCCATCACTAGTCAGTTTGCTAAAGTCTATTTATGTAATAATTTTAAGCAAGTTTCTTTTAAAATTGTTGAACATTACTCCTTCTTTTTTTGGCCATGTTTCATTTTTGAGAAATATACTGAGTAAGTATTTTTAAAAATTAACGAGTATGATATCCACTAGTAGCTCAAGAAGTATGGAGAATCGATTTTTAACAAAGTTTTTATATTATGAAATGTCACTAAAAATATTAGGTAATGCAATCGAGCTACCTATAAAATTAAATGGGTATAAAATTGACCAACAAGCATGTTAACCCCTTTGTGAATTAAATTATACTAATAGTTTTCATCAAAATGGAAATTTTCTCGGTTCTATTATTCACAAAATAGCGATATTATTTTCACTTAACCGGTTTCTATTATATTAGAAACATAATTTTTAAATTTACTTCAGTCATGATAACGTGTTTTTTAACCATTTATATATATAAAATGTAGATGTATATAAACATAAAAAATAAATAAAAATAAAAATGGGAGTTATAATGTTAATTGAGAAGTATTTGTGTAGGTAACTTCAGATGTTTGTTGGAGTTTTTCATATCCATTTATCAATAGAAGAGTCCACAATGCGGGCTTTGAATCATGCACGCTCCGTTATGAATGAATCTAAATCTTTTTTAAATGGGCTGACCACTTAGTTACAAGAACTGGGTCATCTTGGCTTTAACTAATATAATTGGATGTGGATTAGTTACTATTAAACTAGTTTGACAAAATTTAATACAATTTGGATCACATGGAAGAGTTTAAATTTGAGTGTTAGCATCATGGTTTATGTACAATGAACTTATTATAGTTTTAAACTGACAGCTGTAAAATTCCATTTGCTATACTTACACAGCAGACAAGTTTTACTCCAGATTTTAAAACTAAAACAGTCTCTTCTAACAAAACATATTCAAGTCATAAAAATAATTAAGTATCGCAAATTGTTATTTGAAACACTTAAAATAAAATATATAATTGAAATATAAAATTAGGAGAGTACCACATTTTAAGCACCTGGGCGAAAAATGGAATCGAAACGAAGGCTAATGAAAATAGGCGCCAGAAACTAGAAACAGGTTTTCGTCTCTCACTAAAAACATGTACAACAAAAGATGCATTTCCAAAATTACATCATTACAAAACAGTCATCAAACAGGAATGTCTCTACGGTTCAGAAACAGTTATCCTGAATAGGAAAACAGATCTTGACAACATGAAGAAAAAAATAATATATAATAAAGGAAATTCAACTAGGAATCAAAAAAGAAAACAGGATTCAAATTAAATGCCTGGCTTTTGCTGATGACTTAGCAATTTCCACTAATGACAGAAAGGAGGCACAGGCAGCACTGAAAAGACTGCATGAAATTGCGTCTAACACAGGCCTCCAAATATCGTACGAGAAAACCCACTATCTTAAAAGATTTCCTATAAACAAAGCCCCCCTAGAAACCAAATACGGAAAAATTGCACAAACCTCCAAAAAATGCGAAAATGCGGCACTACAACACAGTCGTGCTCCCGGAAGCCCTATATGCAGCTGAAACTACAGTACTTCGTGGACACACCAAAATAAAAGACATTGAAAAAGAAGAACGGAAGATCCTCAGGAAGATTTTTGGAATCAGAACTTTACAAATATTCTAACACAATTACTGACACCATCAGAAAAAGGAGGGCAAATTTCTACGGACATTTGTACCGGATGGGTCCCGATCGAATCACAAAGAAAATTTTCTCCGTAGCCTGCTCCAGTAAAAACAAGACCAAGTGGATCAATGAAACATTAGAAGACCTGAAACAGATGAAAATAAGTGAAAATGACATTAAGGACCGTACAAAATTCAAGATTTTTATAGCAAAAATAAAATTTGGATGTCACCCACAGGGAACCACGGGAAGAACATGGACAACAGAGCGCAAACAAAAGCATAGTAAATTAATGAAGAGAATTTGGGAAGAACGAGGGAAAAATAGGGAAAAGTAACCATCATAGATGTCAAGTTCCAACGCTTTCTCAACAGGGATGTAACGATAATAATAATAATAAAGGAAATTCTTGGTCCAAAATTCTTAGATGAACAATGTAGGCTTAGAAGTAAACAGGGAATTAAAGAATATTCAGATATTTACAGTGACATTCGTAAACGCAGAGTTTTTATGAACATATCAAAAGAATGAATACGAATCGACTTTCGAGGAGAATATTGGAATTTTATGAAAATAGGATTACAAACACCTACTCAGAAAGATATCCTGGACAGAGAAATTTTAAATCGGAAATCCACTGTTGGAAATTTAATCGAGAAGAAGCACCAAAGAAAAAGACCAAGAGATGTTGGACAGATGAAAGAAAGTAGGCCCATAGGAAGAGAATGAAGGAAAAATAGGCACAGAGGAAGGCAAGGAATTGCATAAGTGCTTTGCGTAGTCCCGATTGGGCTCATTCGTACCAAAAAAATAAATAAATAAAAATTGAAATATATATATAAGTGATCCGTAAAGTAACCTTAAGCTTTAAAATTAATAATAATAATTAAACTTAGAGAGTAACAGTTTTGTTCTTAACCTTTCAGCATTCAGGGTTGGGCGAAATTTAGTCATGGTTAAGATTTAATTATTGCTATTTGACAACTAATTTCCTGGAATCCATCACCTAATTTAATAATGATTAAATTTTTCAGTCAATTTTTTAGTGAGCTAACGATTACCGAAAGATTTAATCTTTCAGTAATTAAATTAATTAATTAATTAAGTAGCTCACTAATTAAATTTTAATCATTATTAAATTAGGTAATTGATTCCAGGAAATTAGTTTTCAAATATCTATAATTAAATTTTGCCTAGCTCTAAGGAGATTAAGTATCCAAATTATTTCAAATAATGCTTTAAAATTTATCCGTTAAAAGCTCTTTTTTTTTAATATATTTTTTTAAAAAATAGTATGGTGTAAGAGATGCTTAAAAAAATGTTTTAGTAACAGATCTTAAGGATGCAACTATCACATCTAGTAAGATATATACCTGGGATTGAAGGGTGCGAGATTTTTAAGGCCCGGATTCCTATACAGCAAAAAACATTGAAGTATGCCATAAAAACCACTGGTACGGGTAGTAAAATATGCCATAAAAAGTTTAATATCAGTATTATATTCAACCAGATACAGAATTAAAAGTAATAACCATAAAATATTTAGCATAAGTAGGTAAACAAATATAATATAAATAAAAGATATTCACTCACTAAACTAAGTATTCGACTTTTTAAAAGACAAAATGTAACTGGTTCAAACGAGTTCAACTTGATTTTAATGAACTTAATATTACAGAAATATACAATAAAAAACACTGTACATTTAAGAAAATTGTTGAAAGATGAAAATATAACACTCCAAGAACAACATAAAGCTGGAAGAGGTAGTGTCAGAAGAGAAAGGAAAGGCAACATCTGAGAGAATGAAGGAGTACTGGAGAAAGTGAAAAGAAGCATCCACGAAAAGATAGTAGGTGATTCGGGGAAAAAAAAAAAAAAAAATTATTTAATACAAACTAATTTTCTTCATATACATCTTAATTCTTGAAAACACTATTCATTTCAAATTGCTTTCTGTGAAACTAAATCTATAGCCTGACCTTTGGAAAATACATTTTAATATTAAAAAATGCGACTTAATTATTTAGTTTATTTTGGAATGCCTTTTTAAAATTATTTCTGTGAAAAACGGATTATAACAACAGAAACAAAAATATCGTAGCAATTAGTCTTTTCCATCGAATACAATTTTTTTTTTCATTACTTCCAAGTAACAATACAATATTTTTTTTTCATTTAATAAAGTTTTTTACCATTTCATAGTTAATAAAACCTACAAATACCAAAAAAATACAAGACTGTTACCATATTTTTTTTTTGGATGAAGATTGTGTTTTAGCATGAGACTAGAAGGCTGATCATCATCTGACCATTGACTTAAATGACAAATGGCAGCGGAATTACCCAGTTAATCTCATAAAATCAAATTTCTCGGAAATCGCGTGTTGCCATTTTAAAGTTTGTAATAAATAAAAAATATGTATGCCAACTTGGAAAACAAACAAACACTGTAAACAGAGAAATAAATTTTGCAAGGCGTCAACAAACAACGCTTTAATTCTCCAGAAAAACCAGCATTTAAAAATTCTAACATTTCATGTGCGCATCCTGATATAATCTACTTCCATCTATTTATTTTTCTAATCTCAGCATAATTGAAGGGTCTGGTGGATGAAGGGGAGATGTGGATAAATTTATGTCACATTTTTATTTTAAATACAATCTAGTTCGTTGGGGGAAGAATTTATGTGCTGTATTTAGCATAAGGTAGCTATGTCTGAATATTTCAAAATAACGAGAAAAGGTATATGTAACAGATAAAGGGGCTATTCCTTTAGCAGGAAAATAAAAAAAAAAAAAAAAAAAAAAAAAAAAAAAAAAATTACTATTTCGTTACATAACCCTTTATTCACCAAAACAATTGTCATTTCGTTTTATACCGTCTTCATTGGCTGTCGATACCAAATAATTTTAATTATGCCAGAAATTAATAGATTTACTTATAATATGAATATATAGCTTGGATATACATAATAGTAAAATTTTGACCAGATATGCAAAAATATGCAACTGCCAAATGATTTGGAACAAGTTGTTTCGTATAAATATCAATTCATGTTGTAAAAAAAAAAATGAAGCAGAAAATATATGCTTTTGCATGTAAATTACAAGTGGAATGTTACAATTTAAATGATAAAATTTAACTGTTTAATTTCTACTAAATGATTAACATGTTTTAGATTTCAATCCGATTAAGCTATGAAGTCTCGACAAAGATTTTAAAGCGTACGGTCTTAATATAAGTTTATAAACACGTGTAACCATTTTATCTCTTCGAAGTTATCTTCCTAGGAATGCGGGCGGGTGGGATTACACTACGAGACAAAGCTCACGACTACACCGCCTAGAGGCTTACGAGGCGAGTCAACTCATACAAAATACTAGAGCTTTCATACAATAATAAAAAAATAAAAAAATCTCTTTGTAATCCAACAGAAATGAGTCGAAAAAACGTTTTAATTATTCATGAGGGTCCTATGTCTACCAGGGCAGGTCTTCATGGTACAGTATTATCTTATACGATGGAAATGATAATAGTTTAACATCGAAACGGGAATAATTCTTCACTTCCGAAGAGGATAAGTTCTGTGAGGACGCTGTTCAGTGGCGCCCTCCACGGCACGATGCGAAGCGGATGGTTCAACCAATGTCGGACAGGGAGCGCTCGCGGTTCTTGTCTTGAAGATGGACAAACCCGTTCTACCAGAGGCTGAAGAAAAGGTCAGGCAGTGTCCCTACATTCCTGGCTCACTCTCACCTACCTGCGCCTTTACCGCCGGCTCACAACCTCCATTATCCGCTTTTTCTATCTTCTAGTTTTATCTTAAATATCCTATTATATTTTTAGATACAATTTTTCAGCATAACTCCTCAAGACTTTCATTTATTATCCACTCAACAAATTTACATGCTTCGGGATACTATCCCATCTTCAGGCTGCAATTAACATATTTAAAAAAATTTTTTTTACATTTCAGTTTAACAATACACTCTAAATAAATCAAATTAAATCAAAATAATTTAATTCACCTATTCTTTTTTACAGTGCTAACAAACCATGTCATGACTTGGAACTGATTTATTTTAACCTATCCTGCTTATTTAGGGTTCAAGGTCTATTTAATTATTGTTTTGTTTGTGTTTTCATATAACTAAGATGGGCAATCAATATTTTTAATTTATCTATTATATTAACTAGATAAACGATCAAAGCTCCCAATTCATAACAAAATACTTATTTACATGACTCTGATTAGACCTATTTGGACCTACGGAGTTGAGCTTTGGGGCTCTACTAAACCATCCAATTCATCTCGTATACAATCCTTACAATCCAAAATCCTTCGTAAAATCCGCAATGCTCCTTACTTTGTCACCAATAAACTTATCATATAAATACATATATATATATATATACACACACACACATATATACACACACACATACATACACATACACACACACACACACACACATATACATCATATCTATATAATATATATATATCTATATATATGTATATATTATATATTATATATATATATATATAAATGAACAAAGATTAAGTAAATAGTAATACTGACATATCACGTCCATAAAGCAAATAATACTTAAATAATAACATCAGAGCAAGTAACTAGTTAATTAGTAATTTTGGGGACTGTGTATATCTTAGCAACTGATAATAAAAATAAGTAAATATAATTTTCTTTTTCAATACTGTCTATATTGAGAATGTTCTCTATATTTACATAATGAGGTGAATCAGTTATATATTGCTGCAGATATCTCTTCCTATATACGGTGGATGACGGGCACAGGAGAAGAAGATGACGTAGGCTATTAGATATATGTTGCTTACAGGCACTGCAGATTTCTTCATCTTGAATAGTGTAGGATGTATTTTTTAAATATATATTACAGCGTGTGGGTTTAAAATTCTTAAACGGCTAACGACTCGTGTTTTGTGGATGCAGGTATTAAAAGTTAGATACTCTTCTGGAGAAAAATCCAGACGGCTGATAGTTCTGTAGACGGGGTTAGTATTTGAATTTAGGGCTCTATTAATGTCCAGAGACAGGAAATGATTTTCTATTTTTTTCTATGATATTCTTATTGTGGTATTGCAGTTCCGATCTGTAGATATCGTTAAGTTCATTGAGGGTGTTAGTTGATGTGGCTATATGATAAACTTGTAAGACCCAGTTAAAATCGATGTCAACTTCTTGCATTCTTCTTAGTCTATTAAAGCACATTCGTGGATACCTGTTCTCTGGCAGCGTAGAGAGATCCTAATGTTCCATATGTTGCTGATTTAGCCCACACCAGATACCCATCCCTTCATAGTAAGCTCCATAACCACTCAAATCCGTCAGCTTCTCAACTTGCTTACCACTCCATACTCGATAATCCTCCGAGGCGTCTGAAACGAAGATGGCCTAGAGACCTTCTAGCGTACAATTTTTAATAAAGTGCTACTGATCAGTAGTTCTTTTCAAGTTTTAACATGTTATTATAATCGTTGTCAATACATTTACTTGATGTATAGATTTTGTACAGTAGTAAATTTCAATAAATGTATAAAAAAAAATATAAAAAAATCTATTATATTAGCGTATATTGGTTCTTATTTTTTCTGTGTCTGTTTTATAATTAACTGTGTTACTTATTTTTACATACTTATACATTTTCAAAACCGAAATGAGGGCCTAAATTTTGTGCATGGTCTAAAAGTGCTGTCTTATTTTTATCTCTTTTACCAATCTTTTTGCAATCATTGTTTTTAAAAATATATGTAAATTTCAGGCTGAAGATACCCTGAAACATGTAACTTTGTTGAGTAAATAATAAATGAAAATTTTGAGGATTTATGCTGAAAAAGTGTATCTAAAAATAAATTATATACTCATTTAATAAATAATCAAAAATATCTTATTATATATAATATAGATGGTAAACTAATGTTACCTAAATAAAAAGCAATACCTAATAAATTTATGAATGAGAAGCAACTGTTAAAATGAAATCTGTTGTTTAACAAGCTCAAAATAAATTAAAAATAAGAATAACTTAAACGTAAATAAGGTAATACGATCCTTCAATTAATTTCTTCATCATAGTTTATAGTGTGACGAAATTAATAGTTTATTCTTTTACTAGGTAAGAATAAATACAGAATATCAACATCGAACCACTGCTTCACACCTAGAATACCTTAATATCGAATCAGCTTCTTTCGATTTATATCGATGTTTTAGTAGCTACTTTTCTAGGGAATGATTCTCCTCATTCATTTACACACTGACTTTAAATCCATGTTCATTATAATATCATCCTTTGTTACACCGCCCCATACTTTATTTTTTTATTCAATTATATATTGATATTTAAAACTGTATAAATTATATACAATAAACGAAGTTGATGAAAATGATTACAATGAAATGTCAATAACATGTAAACTACTAGTAGTCAATAACTAATCACTAGTAGCGCTTCAATTGAACATTAAAAGGTCTCTTGGCCATGTTCTTTTCAGGCGCCTTCGAGAATTATCGGGAATAGAGAGTGAGGCAAGTTGGGAGACTAGTGGAATCAAGTCGGTACGGGGTTTACTATGAAAGGATAGATATCTGGTTTGGGCCAAATTAACAACGTAAGCAACATTGAGATCTTTATGGATAAGTTTATTTCTGACAAATTAAGGAGCATTAAGGATTTTTCGAAGGATTCTAAATTGCAAGGATTGGATACGAGATCAAAGAACGATTTATTGGAACCCTAAAGCTCAACTCCGTACGTCCAAATAGGTCTAATCACTGCCATGAAATAAATAATTTGTAATTAATCGGAAGCTAAAGATAAATAAAATAGATAGTTATGGGTTATAAAATAATTGGAAGAGTAGCGACAAATAATAAAATTATAAAACCTTCTAATGTTTTTTTCTATATTACATCATTCCCATAAATACTCGTATATTCCTACTTATATACAAACCCCTACTTAGTATAAGATTCGTTTGGATCTATTTTAATCCCCCGTTGGAACCGATTGATCATTATTTCTAGATAAAACAGTGTTATCACCGTGCGAAGTGAGGAGAGTGCTAAGATGGGTCAACTCAACGGCAGATCATGTCTATATCGAGATGTAATTTATATGTTATGTCCGTATGCCTACGTGTGAAAAAACCCTGCACTGTTAGTAAATAAAGGATTAGTTATTATAGATTAACATTTAAAAAATCGAACATTTCATGTAGGACAACCAAATATATACATTTACTTAAATTTATTTTTTTTATCTCAGCTAAATCACTATTAAATTTTAATTTTTAACTATAATTAACATGCATTTTCAACCGACTTCAAAAAAGAGGAGATTCTCAACTCGTCTGTATTTAAAAAAAAATTTATTATTTATTATTTTTTTTGTGTGTGTGTTACGTGATTACTTCGTCAATTCTGAATCGATTTTGATGATTTTTTTTAAATCGGCAGGGTATACTTAAGAGGTGTTTCCATATACATATATATACATATATATATATATATATATATATATATATATATATATATATACATATATATATATTTTTAATCAACTCAGCACTTTTAAAGAAAAAAAAAAGTTAATAAATATTCACTGTATAACCTTCCACAATAAACTATTTCTCCATGGTAAGTAAATCTAAATTATTAACAAAAATAATTTACATATACAGACAAGTCTCAAAGGTATCGTACTTCGATAAGCTGAATCGTTTAATAAGTCGAACAAAATCTACGGCCGGAAGTACATTACACGTAGATTTCACCTCAATGAGTCGATTTCAACAAACGCTAAAAATTGTGTAAATAAGTCGAACTGAAACTTCTAGGACCTGATTTCTTTGATTGTCATTTCATTCTCTTTGTTTTGAAGTAATTAAAATATTATTTTTTTTACTTTTTAGTTCTAGTTTGTACATGTATATTTAATATTGAAGTCGTTTTTTTTCTTCTAAAAATTATTTTAATATATTGACTATTAGCTGAAAATACCCTGCTCCGCTACGGTTTAATATCATTAGGATTAAGGGCAACTTAGATTAGTAAAAATTAAGCATTGATAGACTTATCTGAACTGAGAAAAAGGTATATTCTAGGTTCAAGGAATGAAATTCAGAAATGCTAGGTACAACTTGTGAAATACAACTTGGGCCTGGTTGACTGAATCTTGTGACCGGAAAACTGAAGGAAGGGTAGTTGGGGACGAAACTACTGGTGAAGCAATGTAGGTGGGTTGCTTGTAAGGAATATGTACATCGAACTGGCCTTACATGTCATCACCAGAGAACATAAGTCTTTTAACCTCCTCTTTAACATAAGTCTTTTAATAGCTTCTCTTTACGAAACAACTCAAACTTCTAAGGGTCCACCTCTGCAGCCACCATGAGTTAACAGAAAGTACTATATTATAAGGTTTCGACATCGATCGTATTTTTGTTTGTTTACAATTATAAGGAACTTAATTTGTGGTCAAAGTGTGCGGCTTAAATATCTAACCTATTTTTTAACTTAGCTTATCTCCAAATACCATATGACAATTAATCTATTATTATTCACCCAATAAAAATTGTAATCGCATTTTTCGTGAATTAGCCGCGATCCAGGCCGATTTTTTAAAATTCCTTTCTTAGCGAGCACCTACGGCCCTAGAGGAAGCTACATATCAAATTTCATTCCAATTCGTTCGGTGGTTTCTGAGATTTCGTGTTAAATGAGTGAGTGGTATTTGACAAATATATAGTAGATTATTTTTAATAACCTCCTTACTTGTTAACTCGTATTTTATATATTTTTCATTGACTGTTTTAATATAAATTCCTATATAACTTTTTATATGCACAGTAGAACATTGTATATAGAAATGCTGTAAGAGAATACCAATGGTAAAATGCTTGACAAATCATGAGCAACAAATCAAATGGGCATCTTGTCATGATCAATATCTCTCACATTCAATAAATATGCGTAATTGTCCTAGTATCGACTTGTAGAAATCGGGAAATTTACTTAAAATGTGAATTTAAAGAAACCTTGATAATTTGTTATACCAAATGTCAAATATAAATGACATGAAATAGTAAAAAACGAAAAAGACTAAAATTGTTTCTTTTGATCATAACCATCATTGGCTACTAATGGTCCAAAACTTCACAAAAAGAAAAACATGTTCCGACATATTATAGTCCGCCCTATAATTATTAAAAAAAAAATATGCAAACTAATTGTGGTTTAAAATCTACAGAGATAAAATTAACTGAAATCTTCCTAAGGGGGAAAAAAAAGAAGGAAAGACCAAATTAATTTTGATCAAAACTGTAACAGATAATTTCGATTATATAGTAGGGAAAATAAAATTGAGGCCAATGAAATCCTAAATTAAGAATGTCTATCTTTTTCAGATTGGCGAGAAAATCTTTCATTACCTTTCAAAATCCTTTGTTCCTTTATTTGGAATCAACATCAAAGCACTGCTCTGATGAGGCCTACCCGAAACACATTACGAGATCGATTCCTTCTTTTTGATTCGAGTTATCGATAGCTCTTTCCTATAACCTCACATCCGAACATCCATTTCTACAGTTTTAGTTCGTGCAAGTTTAGTGTGTTATAATTCGGGTTAATATTTCGTCTTATTGCAAGAAGATAAAGCATAAGTTAACAACATGAGTATCAACACGGATTCAAAGCACTACGGTCTATATTTCGGATAACTTATCAAATACATCTCGATATAGTTATGATTTCGCCTTATAGTCGACTCATCTTAGAACTCTCCTCACTCTCCTTTATATTTGATAATTTTTATTACACATTATCAAGCTTTCTTTAAATTCACAATTTAAATAAATTTCCTGATTTTCAATCCGATTATAGAAAAAACACATACATTTATTGAATGTGAGAGATAATGAGTATGATGGATGCCCATTTGGTTTGTTGCTTATGATTTGTCAAGCATTTTACCATTGGTATTCTCTTACAGCACTTCTATATACAATGTTCTACTGTTCATATAAAAAGTTATATAGGAATTTATATTAAAACAGTAAATGAAATATAAAATACGAGTTAAAAATACATGTTAATTATAGTGAAAAATTAAAATTCAATGGGGATTTTGCCGAGATTTGAAAAATAAATTTAAGTAAAGTATTTATCCAATCTGCCGGTGTTCCTCAAGGAAGTATCCTAGGTCCTATCCTCTACATGGTTTATACAGCTGACATCCCTACACATCCTGGTACTGTCCTCACGACGTATGCTGATGACACATGTGTGTTATCAATAAATAATGATCATAGCATCCCAAACACTCCAATCTCATATTATAAACCTTCAAGAATTGTGTCAAAATTGTAGAATTAAAATAAATCCAAATAAATCTCATCAAATAACCTTTATCCTTCATCGTAAACCAACGACTTCCTGTACAACAGTATCCCACTGATCCCTGTTAAACAGGTCGAACGTCAGGAAACTGCTCGTCGTTTTCGACTTCTTCAACATTTACTAGACAGACGTTCAAAACTTCCGATTTTCTACAAAAGACTCATTTACATGACAGTTATCAGACCTATTTGGACGTATGGAATTGAGCTTTGGGGCTCTACCAAACCATATAACTCTTCTCGTATCCAATCCTTGCAATCCAAAATCCTTCGAAAATTCCTTAATGCTCCCTTCTTTGTCACAAATAAACTTATCCATAAAGACCTCAATGTTCCATATGTTGCTGATTTAGCCCAAACCAGATACCTATCCTTTCATAGTAAAGTCCATAACCATTCAAATCCACTAGTCTCTCAACTTCCTATTCTATTCCTGACAACCCTCCGAGGCGTCTGAAAAGAAGATGGCCTCAGGACCTTCTCAAATAGAACTTTTATTGAAGTGCTACCAATGGGTAGTTGCTTCACAAGCAATTGTCATTTTATTATTTCTTGTCATTATCACATTTACTGGAAGTATGTTTTTATGTACAGCTGCAAATTTCAATAAATAGATATAAAAAAAAGAAAAGAAAAGTAAGGTATATTTGGTTGTCCTACGTAAAATGTTTTTTAAAATGTTAATCTATAATTACTAATCCTTTATTTATAACAATGTTTGTTTTTTTCGCACGTAGACACACGGACTATTTTTCGTATAACATAAAAATGGCATCTCGATACAGATATGATTTCGCCTTAGAGTCGACCCATCTTAGCACACTCCTCACTTCGCTCGGCGATAACACTGTTTTATCTAGAAATAATGATCAATCGGTTCAATCGGAGGATTAAAATAGATCCAAACGAATCTTATACTAAGTAGGGGTTTGTATATAAGTAGGAATATATTTATGGAAATTATGTAATATAGATAAAAAAATGTAGAAGGTTTTATAATTTTATTATTTGTTGCTACTCTTTCTATTATTTTATAACCCATAATTATCGATTTTATTTTTCTTTAGCTTCCGATTAATTACAAAAGACTCATTTACATGTTAGTGATCAGACCAATTTGAATGTACGGAGTTGAGCTTTGGGGTTGCACTAAATCGTCCTTTTGATCTCGTATCAAATCTTTGCAATTTAAAATTCTTCAAAAAATCCTTAATGCTTTTTACTTTGTCACAAATAACCTTTTCTAAAGTGATGTTAATGTTCCATATGTTGCTGTTATTGCCCTAACGGGATACCTATCCTTTCATAGTAAGCTCCATAACCACATTTCATTACATGTCATTGTAATCACTATCAATCACTCTCCTTAAATTCATCTACAACTCTAAATTAATAGCCAGTTTCTAATAATTTTAATAATTAATTAAATTAAAACTACAAACGGGCGTTGATGACCTAGCAGTTAAACACCCTCTCAAACTAACTAAACAAATAAACAAACTATCAACACATTTACATTTTATGTATATATTTTATACAGTTGTATATTAAAAAAAAAAAAAAAAAAATCTTTTAACCCACTTGCTTTATTATTATATCATAAATTCACATCTATCTGTTTCTTTTTTTGTTTTGTTTTTTTTGTTTTTTTGCAATGTTTATATAAAATAGAGAAAATATAAGGAATTAACTTAACCGAATGTTTATTTAGAGAATCGTAAATTTTTTTTAGTTATTTGAGACACTTAATAGTTTGTTTGTTTTGGTTTTATCCCTCATAGTAATTTAAGGTTAATCTCGTCTTAAGTCTCAGGCATATATTTTAAAAAGTAAATGACAATTTAGCACTTTTATTCTGCTTATAGATTCACGTTTCAGAAACTTTTAATATAAATTTAATTGCTTTATATTTTCGTTCTTCTCCTTCTTTGCCTTTTAGGGGGATTTCCTGGCGGTAGGATCTTTAGTCGAGAAAATGAAAAAAATCTATTGGGATGAAATGTTTGCCTAACAGTTTGTTAGGTTTAACTAAAACACAATTTTTGTGTTATGCCTCTTTCATTCTGGACCAGCTGTTATATAATATAATGCCTCCATAGACATATAAAGACTACATATGGTACTTTATATAAAATGTTTGCAAATAACCTTGAAATTTCATGTCAGTGTCAACTAAAAAAACGAGACAAAGTAGAAGACAGAATGCCATAATGTTGCTAAAGAGTCCTTGCATTCTTTATCTGAGACTGGTGCAATTTTTAGACTCGATAGCGAGTGTAATATATGGAAGGCTGTGGGAATGACGGCAGGTCCTTGCACAACACCACCAGGGATGGCCAAACAAGCTCTCACAATCTGCACATAACTAGCTCCTTTTCTGATATAAGTGGCAGAGGCTGTCCACTTCAGTCCCCTCAACTTCCCATAATCAAGGATCCCCATTGTACCCTATTTGTCTCAGGCCATGTTCAATTTCATACAATCAAATTATACACAGCCTGGTGGATCTAACACAATTTTTTTTGAAATCTAAACTACTGTTTTTGAACAATAAGTTCCCTCCATTGCTTTCCCATGCAGCAAATTAGTGGGATCATCACAAGCTTTTCAATTCATAAAGTTTTTACTTTTCATTGATTATTATAAGATCCAAAACCAGCAACATATATTTTTTTATCTATTGATATTTACAACTGCATAAAACATATACATATAGCAAATATGTTGGTAGTGATTGCAATAACATGTCAATACTCGAAAATAAATACTCATTAGCAGAGCTTCATTGAAACTTTTACACTAGAAGGTCTCTAGACCATCTTCTTTTAAGACACGTCGGTGGGTCATTAGGAATTGAGTGTGAAGCAAGTTGGGAGATTTGAGTATATTAGGAACTCCGTATATTCAAATGTCTCGTAACTGCCATGTAAATGAGTCTTTTGTAATTTTTTGAATGCTTTACATTAGGATTTATAAATTAATCGCCACTTCTATTCGAATTATTTTATTAGAAAACTAGTTTCGAACGCTAAACATTCGTCTTCAGTTCTAAAACATAATAAATTTTTCCACAGATCATTACAATGTTACATGGGTTATATAGAAGAAAGAAGAAGAAGAAGAAAATAAACTTTATTCTGGGACTACTTGTCCCCTAAGAATAACATATGATTACAGTACATAGGACAATCGTCTGGCTTTGATAATTAATTATAATAAATAATAACAATAGATAATAATAAAAATTGATAACTAATTAAATTATATGTTACAAGATAACTGTGACATCTTGTAAAATGATACATCTTATGTATACTATTATAATGTATATTGCATAAATGTTCACGTTTTACATTAGCTCGGAAGATTGAAGATCCAGGAGGTAAAGGAATAAATGATGTTTAAAGGAAGTAAGAGTGGATTTTTTTCGAATTGTGATGGGCAATGAATTCCATAACGAGGAAGCACGGATAATAAAGGATTTCTCGAAGGATGCAGTTCGATGCGCCGGAGTGTATAGGTTGATGGATTGGGTTCTAGTATTTAAGAGGTGAATGGAGGAGCGCAGAGTAAGGAGGTCATGGATGTAGGTGGGTTTTTTGGTTTTCAAGGTTTGAAATATGAGAGCACCCAGGAAGTATTGACGTCGAAAACCGGGATACAGCCACCCGATTTCAGAATACCTGTGAGATATGTGAGAACGTCTGGAGATCCCGAAAATAAATCTAATAAAACAGTTCATTACTCTTTTACATCTCATCTCGAGCTCATCAGACAGTCCTCCATATACTACGCACCCATAGTCAAAGTTAGGAAAAATGAGTGATGATACTAAAAGTTTTCGAGTACTTAATGGTAATGAATCACGGTAATGTGAAAGTTGCTTAAGAATAAAAATAGATTTTCTCGTGATTTGAGAGATATGGCTATTCCATGCAAGATGTTTATCGAAAGTTATTCCCAGATTTTTAATGGAATTTTGGAAATGAATTGGACGGTTTTTTAGGAAAAGCAGTGGATAGTAGGGAAGAGCTTTTAGGTGAGGTTTTGACCCAATGAGAATAGCCTTTGTTTTTTTCTGGATTTAGACTTAATTTATTCTCCACTGCCCAAAGGTTAATGCTATCTATGTCTTTCTGTAGCTTACAAGTCGCCTCTAGCATATTTGAAGGATGAAAGGATAAATATATTTGCAAGTCGTCAGCATAAAGATGATATTGGGAGTAGTGGATGCGATTCGGCAAGTCGTTAATATAAATAGAAAATAGGGTAGGTGAAAGAGAAGATCCCTGGGGTACTCCTCGCGAGAGAGTGGTAGTGAAGATGAGTGAGGTTTTCCAGGTATAATCACTGTTTGGGAACGGTTGGATAAAAAAGAATGAAGCCAGCTTAACGCACTATTAGATATTGAGAGGTTATGGAGTTTGGAGAGGAGGATTGTATGGTCAACAGAATCAAAAGCTTTTGAAAAATCAAAAAGGATCAGGATCGTAATATTCTGTTGGTCTAAGGAGTAGTAAAGGTCTTGCGTAATTTTTACCAAAGCAGACTGCGTGGAGTATCCGGATCGGAATCCTGATTGGAAAGGATTAAGGAGAGTTTTATAGTCAAGAAAGGAGGTGAGTTGGGTATGTGCTAATCTTTCTAATGGTTTAGATAAATTTGATAGGATTGATATAGGTCTAAAGTGGGAAACTGAGGAAGGAGAAGGAACTTTATTTAATGGACGGACAAGGACTTTTTTCCAGGCTGTAGGGAAAATAGAGTTTTGTAAGGAGAAATTATATATGTGGAGCAGGACAGGTAAGATAACAGGAAGGCAGAGTTTGATTATTTTTAAAGGTATTTGATCCAAACCATGGTCATTGGTACGAGATTTAAAAACTGAATCAATTAGGTCATTAGGGGAAATATTAAGAAAATAAAAGAAAATATACATTAAACTTTTCAAAAATGTAAGGCAAGAAATCAAATATTGGTACTCACTTCAGAAGATCAAACATATATCTGAAATATGTCCATCGTGGAAGGGAGAAGGGCCAGGTAGGTTAAATTTTTGGGATTTTTACCTTCGGATTTCCCCTATGACTCATTGGGTTTTTCCGTTCATATTAGAAACAAATTTAAAATGTGGCTTTCGAAATTAAAACGGAAAAAAAAAATTCTTTTAAACTAGCTTTTGAAAACATTTTAGTAAGGATCTTCAGGTGATTATCAAGAATTCCAGTTGTTCTTTCTTATTATTCGTTAAGCTACTGCCAGAGAAATTTAGAAAGTATATGAAAAACAAAAAAATTAATACCATTAAAATGTTTGTTTACGTTTTCTAATGTAGAAAGACAATTATCTTTACACTAGAGGAACGAATTGACAAAAAAAAAAAAAAAAAAAAATCAATTGAGGATGTAAGGTAACGAGGAGACCTACCGAACCACGAAAGAAGTGTTGTCACATTCTGGTCGAAGTAGAAGACTGTACTGTCATTCTAAGAATATGCACTGCCTCAAAAGCAAAGAATAAACAGTGGAAGTCAACAAACATGGGATGAAAGTCCTCCAAACTGCTGCAGAAAATAAAGAAGGATGTGAGACACTGGAACAGCTCTTGCCGCGTAAGTCTCCAAGAATAAGTTGTCCTGACAAGATATAAAATGGATCTTTGGGAACTAACCCACCAAAACATTATAAAACCACCTCCATGCTCGAAATGTAATAATATTCTTACAGTTAAACATATATTTAAAAATTGTCCTGTTTATTAAAGAGGACTGCTTGATGCAGGAATAAATCCTGACTTTCCAGATTTACTAAAAAATTATTCTAAATAATTAATGTTTTAAATTATCTTGTAATTTCGTAAAAACTTTATCTTGCTGACTACAAAGATGTTGAGAACTAAGCATTATTAAATCTCAACCATTAAGGACTTTAATAGGGCTCGTCAAAAATGTAATAAAAGAGTTCTCTTGTCTACTTTTTATTCTCATAATTATTTATGGAGATATATTGAATAAAAAAGAAGAGAAAGGCAAGGAACGAATTACGCTGTGCCATCCTCCGTTTTAAGAATATCGGTTCCGTAACTAGCTCTCACTGAAGATATCAGGAAAATCATTTGGCTGTTCCGGCCTTTCTTGTATTTTCGGTTCTATCATCAAAAGTTGGAAAGGTAAATAATTTTTTTTTTTTATTTGAATCCTTTTCAGTTATTTTTACTTTCTTTATTTCTCTTGTATTAGAGAGGTATATGATGGAAGGGCTATTGGGAAAAATCACGGTTTTCCAATTTTGAGACCGAAGAAATTTTCCGGTAACTTTCTATAAACTATAAAAATAAAAAAAATACATTTATTTACATCTTTTGATATTTAAATTGAGGAATATAAGATATAGGGAGAAAATAGATGAGCGGTGGTTCGTGGATATGACACCGGACACTAATTTACGAGTCTAGGATAGAGTTCGGCTAATGCTGATAAATATTTGTTACAGTATATCGGGAAAGAATCGATCATGCGGTTGTCATTACCTTCTAGGGCACACTCAGTCTCTATAGAGTTGAAAGAAATCCCAACTTTCTGGACTGCTATTTTTTTTTTTTCAGTTCTACATAATTTTTAAATTGATAATTTGTTTTTCTTTCACTTTCTATTATGTTTACGAAAAGAAAGGATACTGAAAATAATATCAGATGAAATCTTGTTTACAAAGTAGACAATCGTGGGTTTCAATCCTGACCCTTCAAGTATTTAAAACATCAATTTTAAAAATTGTTATATTCTATTAAAAATATAATCAAAAACAACAGTGACAGGAATAGAAGTCTTCTTATTAATATTTTTTTGTAATGGTTTCTAATCAATAAATCTTGTATTCGCTTTTATTATTTTATATCCATAGCTGCAATACTAAATTGACAATCAGCAGATGTGCAGAAATATAAATATAAAACAAATGGCATGCTAGGCATGAGGAGAAATTGTACCCTTGATTTACTTTTATGTAATTAGGTCTCTCATCCAGTTTCTTTTCAGTCTCCTCCAAGTATTCTCCCTCCGGAATGAGAGATGTGGCCGTTTCATGGATGAATCCATTTCGGTGTCCATTTTACTCTGTATTGAAAGAGTTTTAGTGTTTCTAAATGTGTTCATTGACTGTTGGTATACGTAGATTAGTGTGAATAGTTTTGTTGTTAACGTACCATGGTTATATTATTATGGTGTTATTAGTCTTAATGTGTTTTATTTTAAACTTCACTAGAATATGTATATGTCACATATTTGTGGCATTTTTAATAAAAATTTAATTGAAAATCAGGAAACTTTATTAATGCTAAACTATGTTAAACAATAAATGCCTTGTCTTTTTATATAGTAGTATAGATATATTTTATATCTAGTAGATTATTATACCTATTATGATTTTATATCTATATAGATATATATTATACCCACACTAGCATACCTCGTCGCGGCATCGCCCGCTCTCATAAATAAATAACTTAGATTATTTTAACTAATAATTTAATTTCACTTGTTTATTAATAAAAATCTTGTATTGAACTATTGAATTTAGCATTATTCAATATTTTCACAGATGGCAGTAATTTTATATTATAATTTTATAATAGTTATAACTGCATTATTAAGTGTTTAAAGAGTACGTAAAAGCATAATTAGACATCCACTTTGGCAGAAATAATTTTATCGATCCATCTGGTTGGATTTTAATTTCTAACCATAAAAGCATATGGCAGTTTGGCAAACCTCGTTTCTGGCACTCAAGACTATACATTTTAATTTTTATGGTAGTAAAATTAATTATTATAAACATTCCTAGAACTATGAAAATGTAGTTAAAATTTGGTATAGTTAGGTTTAATAGTTTAACCATTTCGAACTCAGTTGAAGAATGGCCTATCGGTCGATTTTTAAACTGAACTGGGATCCAGATGTCCCTTTATATATTTATAGTTTTTTTTTTATCAACGATTGAATTGAAAATAAGTAATTTTTATCATAAATTTCTTGTTCTATATAACACCGTACCTTTGTAATCTCTCTCGAATGATGATCGCCACCTATCGGTGGATTATCTAACTTCATTGCGTACCACATGTTTATTGCTTTTTTTATGGTAATTGAAAATCTTTAAATTTTATTAATACTAAATCTTCCTTGAACTATGGAGATGGTGTGGTTACAATTACAGTAGTTTTTGCGGTTTGTGATCACAAACGAAAAATGGCTTGTCCTTTTTTATAATAGTATAGATACAAATGTATTTGTATAGGGCGAGAAAATATGAGGAGGGGCCTTTTAATAAAAATTTATCATCATTATCAAAAGTCTAAATATATTTTCTACAAAAAAAAAGTAGATTATTAAAATAACTTTGGTAACTAAATTAAAATACATTCGAAAAATAATTTAGTTCTAAAAAAATAAAAGACGTAATACATACCCTACTACAATTATCCAATTTAAAAAAAAAAAAAAAGTGGGTTTCAAAATATTTTTTTCTGTAAAATATTAATGGGATTTTGCGAACGTTATACGACATAGGTGATAAAGAAGGTGGAAATGAGATATGAAGGAGGCGGAGGTATAGAGAGCATATAATGGAAGGACCGCACACGATGCAAGGACCACACCGTGTGGGTGTTGGCTCCCTCCTCTCATTGTCTTCTTCTTCAGGGAAGAAGGCTTCTTTAAAGGTCATTATATAAATCTGTCTCCTTTCCTCTCTTCTTGTCTGCCTCCAAAGGATAACATATAAATATATTTAAAATAAAATCAAAATAAGAAACTACAAGGCCCTAAACAAAAAAACAATACAAACAAATGTTTTGACATTTCAGTATTTAGAAATCTTTAATATTTCGAACTTCGAAATTTCGTTCTTTATGTATATTAACCATGTTTGGACCAATAATTTAAACCTTCCAATATTCTTTAATATTTTTTTTTTTAGAGTAATAGATTGTCGGGGTATGCAGTCATTAAACACAGCAATTAAAAATAATACTTTAATTATATTATATTTGTTATTCTCCTTTCTGGAAGATAAAATAGAGTTTGTTCACATTCCCTTTTTTTTTTTTAAAGAGAAATTAAGAGAGTTTTATTTCTCCAGACTTATAATTAAACCAGCAATTAAATAATGTGAATTAACTTTTAAAGATTTCATTTATTTTGAAGATATACTTCGGTGTTTCCAATCAATGGTGAACTATTGGTCTGTCGTGATGATTGAGGAACCGAATAAAAAGAAAACCAATCTCCAGTCACTTTGACAGCCATCTTACCACCTACACCGTCAGCACAGAAATAAATGATGGTTTCTCTCTCACCTTTAGAAAATTCATTAGATATTGCAAGATAGAATTTCCACACTCTAATCCAAAATGAACATTTAGCATTTAACTGAAATATTTGCTTTTTATTACTTCACTAACACATGTGGGTTATTCCACCATTACATACAAATTTTGTATTCCGAAGCGATTGTGGTTTCTACATAAAATTTCTTGCAACCCAACTGTATCAGATAGGTGCAAGGTACTTACCTCTTAAACGTAAAGTAGTTTACCCATTGTTATTGATTTGTTTTCATGATTAAATTTGAATTCAAAACGTCAAAATCTATTTCCCTCACGTGTCCCATAACATGAGTTGGTAACGTTAAATGGGAATAGGTTCTCCATTTTTGCAATTATTAACATACTTTTTTTCAAGTACCTGAGGTATGTTACAATATACAAACTTTTATTATTGAAACAGGCTAATTGCTAACAAAAAGAAGAATGACTTCTAATGCCTTTGTCCCATAGGGTCAATCTATTTCCCTCACATTTTTTGTAAAGCAAGATTTCAATTTCCCTCACACCCTCTCAGTTTCCCTCATATTCATGATTTCTATCATTATCATAAATGTGCACAAAGACTACATTCTATGCAGGAATTTTTCGCTATTACCATTAGTAGAATTTTATAAAGATTTTTATGAAGAAAAACTTTTTTACTTATATAATTTTTTTCTAATGGAATCTCAATGTCGAAATTCCGACAAAATGACAGAATGACCTATGTATGTGATATCACGACTTTTCTTATTAAATGTAATTTTTATCTGACTAAATATTTACCAGAGTTAAGATTAAAATTATAAACATTATCTGGAACTATATAATCGACCTTTCAAAAATTAAATCAGCATGTAATTACAGAACCTGTACTTGCCGATGGGGTGATATAGAATGCAATCCATTTTTGATTACAAATGAAATTTATCCGAGCAATTTAAAATTTGTCTAATGACATAATGGCCAGATAATCTCCACCTCCGGCCCTTATTACCATCGGATGTGATGTTAAACCATTAGCAGCCGGTGATGCGCAGGAACGCAGTATTATAATTACATAAATTTCTAAATTTGACAGTAGATCCTGCTCCGTGTAATTGTTCCGATCGCTAACTTAGTGAATCTCCTCACGTAGGCTGCAGATATTAGCGGGTCCGATATTATCTTAATAATGGCTTCCAACAGTCCTTTTCCGACCGTTGCTCTCTCCCAGATTCCTTCTTTTATGTCTTCCATATTTTATTTATAAAATTTGTTTTTCCATATTATAGTTCCTCCTCATATAAATAGATAGTCTTGCGAACAAGAAATGGTAGCTCAGAGCTTACCTTTTCAGGAAGATTATTTATTGGTTCTAGTCTACTCTGCCAGTGCGAGGAAGGTGAGGAGGATGTCCAACAGACATTTCAAACAGGTACATTGTTTTGGAGCCAAAAGAAATTATCTAGCCTTCTCCGACTGAGACGCGATGAAATTGGATCCTGAACGATCTTAGGAGAACCACTCAATTCCTGGACTTGGCTATATAAAGGGAAGAATGAAGAATAGACAGTGTAGTGCAATCTGTGGAAATAAGTGGATGAAGTATTATTATAAATATTTGCTTGTACGGCATGAAAGAGACAAATCTTAATGACATGAAGTAGTTGAACAAGAACCACTAAGAATGGTAGCATATGATAATGGCCAATAACCTTGGAGTGTAAATGAGAAAGAAGAAGAATAGGAAGGTAAGTTAGAAACCAGTGATTTGAGATGGTATGAAGGGTTAGTTTCCTTGTTTGGTACTTCCATTGTTAAGGGAGTTATGAATAATTTTGTTTATAGCATTCTAAGGAGCATCAATGGTTTTAGACTGGAAGACAAGGACACAACTTTGTAACTAAAATATTTAAATTGTCAGCACAGAGTAGTAATGAAGTTCTTCTTCTAAGAGAGCGTCCAGCCATGGCTGCCATTGCACTCTATCTCTTGCCAGGTTTCTGGTTTGGCAAAGATTTTTTTTCTTTCTTCTGCATAAACGGTCCACATATTCCAGGTTCAACTTAGACGACCTCGGGTCTTCTACCATCAGGGACATATCAGTCCATGGTCTTCAATGAATCTCAATGAAATGAAGTTCAAGCAATCCTTTATTCAAATAAATTAATGTTGATTATACGAGCTTTGATTGTATTTATTTTAATTCTCCAATTTCAATTCTTTAATGTTTGTGATTTGTATCCGAAAAGATAAAGATATTATAAATAGACACCATGAATAATATATCTGCTCTCAGCATAAATGTTGAGCAATGCTTGTATGGGTTGGGATATCAGCTGTATAAATCGTATATAGGATATCATCTCGGATACCTTGAACAACTCCAGCTGAGTAAAGATTGACGAAATGGCAAAATGTTCATTTATTCCGAATATTTACTAAAACAGGAAGAAAAAAAAAATGTTGATAAAAGCTCTAAATTATTCCTTAGAGGTTACTTATATTTTTTACACAAACTTTTTGAATATCATTATTGTACTATTTCCGTTAAATAATGCTGTTAAATCATAATAATGATTTAGAACTATTAACTGTCTCTAATAGGTCTATTCTTTAATGGATAGAAGAAATACTTTTTATAGTTGACATCTCAATTTTCCAGTTTAATAGGTAACGGAAATGTGAGCAAGGGTCTAGTTCACAAACGAAGAAACGGATATTGAGTTGAAATAGAGCGGTGATGAATATACACAAAGCATAATTAGGGATGGTTATTTCATGAGTTCTAGTAGAATGGGTGAGTTACAGAACAATGGGTGGTCTGTGGTAACTGATTATAAGCGGATGGAAAAAAATACAAAAAGAAGAAAAAAAAAAAACAATCTATGAGGACACTGTTTTACAGATCTTCCAGAATCTGACGTTTTTTCGAGGCCGGAGGACATCCTTGGCCACTCTCTCCATCTACAATTAGAATTTAGAGACCTCCCTAAAAAAAATAAATAAAAAATAAGTGAATTATTTTAAGCACTTGGGGGTAGGGTTGGGCGATAATCGATAGTTACTATCGATATATCGATAGGTCATGCCTATTGATGGTCACTATCGATAGTGTCAACTATTGATAGATATGTCTTACTACCTCAAGTTTTGAAACTCTCGGAAATATGCTGATCTGTCTCTGTCCAGTGACGAGTCCTTTTTAAATTGAATTCGGAATTCTTGGAGCTCAAGGGTTCACTCAAAGATTAAGCCAAAGGAAAGCAGAAATGATAGTTTTTTTTTTCGGGAAATATGTGGCTCAAGGAGCACACTTGACTCTTGAAATTAACTATTTCATTATATTTCTTTTCTGAAGATTTGATTTTTTCGATATCATTGTAACCATGTAAATTGTAAATACTTTTTTAAACTTCAAATAAATTAGTTTTTTTCTCTCATCTTCATGATATAATCTTATAATTTATAATCCTGCAAATTTCAAATAGTAAGTAGATAATTGAATTTAATTAAATTAGTTTAAATATTTTTATTGAATACCTTAAGAAAAATGGATAGCAATCGATAGTTCTCAACCGATAGTATCGGTCTATCGATAGTGCCAACTATCGACTATCGCCCAACCCTACTTGGGGGTAGCTAATGCTATTAATAAGTGGTGAAATATATTTAAAATTTAAATAATTTAAAAATAATAATCGAATATACAAACTGTGCAATACGAATACTAATTGTAAGTCCACCACACTAATCTAAGTTCGAACTTAGATGGTTCTAACAAAAGTATCAGTCTCAATCGGAAAAATAGAGATATAGTTCAATGCTCGCTGAGGAATTGATATCGTTATAGTTTACTCTTATACAAGAGAAGCTGTTATGAATATCATGTTTTCTTGAAACAACCCACGAGGTTGTAATTTCTAAATTATCTATTTATTAAAATTGACAACTGTATAAAACGAAAAGACATCAGTGAGATGAATTAAGCATAAAATTACATGGCCATCACTTGTAAAGAATAATTACTTAATGGTGGAAATCTCTAAACATTTCTATTTTAGAACCCATTAGGAACTCGGTAAACTATATAAAAACTATCTCATTATAAAAATGAGATGTCCGTGTAATCAACGTCTGTGTAAATATTTATGGTATGACATTACAATCAATTTTTTGTCCCTGTCCGTTCCATTTTTCCATAATTAGGAGATTGTATCGGGTTTCATTGGAATTTCAATGAGTTTAATTAATTTTTCTCGATATTTGTTGAATAGCTGTCTGGTTTCCTTGATCCTTGTCTGCCACACGGTCTATCTGTCCTTGAGTTTTCTGAATTGTAAAACTTTTTATTTTTTTTTTCAAAAATATATTAATTTTTGCTTTTTAGATAAAACACTGCGATTTTAAAAATCAAAATACAATACATTCCCCTTACTACATTTGTGCTAACGTGATGGTAGCTATTACGTATCTTTCGAATATAATTTTGAAACTTTATTGCTTATACAATTTTCTAAAAATTTTTATCACTTGAGGTGCGCATGATGATATAGAAGAATCAATACAACTAGGATTCATGGATTAATTGCCACTTCTGTTGGAATTATTTTATTAGAAAACTAATTTCGAATGCTAAACATCCATCTTCAGTTTAATATATCAAAAATCAATATCAAAAATAAAAAATATATAATCATGCTAAAAACCGCTTACGGTTGTGAAATCCAAGTGTTTTTTTTTTTTTTTTTTTTTTTTTTTTTATTTTTTTTTTTTTTTTTTTTTATTTATTTATTTATTTTTTTTTTTTAAATCCCACAAAATACACACGCCAGCCCACTGAACATATCCAAATTATCATATTTTGCCAAAACATACACATTTAGCGTGGATGGCATAGGTATTCCACGGGATTTAATTAAAATTTCAAATATAAGATCAGATAGCAAATGTGAACAGCTTTGAGATGGAAAAAAAAAATTAGGGATCGGACAAATATTTTTGGATTGATAGCGAGAAAAATGTCTAAAAAAGAAGATTTCACAACAGTATGTGGGCAAGAATTAGTGTTTTACGGGAATTGATCGAAATTTTATATTTGGGTTCTGATAGTAAATTTAACCAGCTTTCAGATAAAAAAAAAGAAAGAAGAAAGCTTTTGCCATTTTTTGGTCTAATTTCCCTATACTCCATTGAGCATTTTAGTTTTCTTTGAAATCAATGAAACTATTTTTGTTTTTTGGTGTAAAACTTTTCAAACATCGAGAAAAAACTTTAGTTATAACGCTTGTTTTGAAAACGAAATAGTATTATAATAAAATGTAGCAGTAAAAACAAATACTGATGAAAAAAAAAAATTGAATTTAAGTTCTTAGCTAGGAATACTAATTTTCACTGAAATAATTTCGACTACAGCTTTGGAACGTTTTATGAGATAAGATTAAACTTGGAGTATTAATTTTTGAGGATACAAGTAGTTCTGAATATTATAAAATGAAATAATAAAAGTGCTAAAATCAAAATGAACAACACAAATTATAAAAACTACAGGACATTTTGAATGACTTGGTATATATGGTTTGTAACATGGAGGGTTTTACACATCCACAATAACATGTTTACCTATTTCATTACCCTCCTTCTACCTGGTATCCTTTTCCGTGTAGGATATTCCTTGGTATGTTATCATTTCCTTATCTTATCGGTGGTCTCTAAGGGGGCTATCAGTACACTTGATGGAAGTTTGAAACCTCTTTTAAGTGTTGTATAACGTCATCCAAACACACATTTAAATTGGTATTTAAATTTTTTATTTCCGGCGTAGATAAGAAAGAAATGTTATTTTCACACTACATCATCGTGTAGAAAAAATAAATAGCGTAACTAGACAAATAATACAAGTCTGTATGGCGAAATATCCTAATAGTTAATTTAAATGATTCACTAATATTATAATAATTGATTTTTAATCTAATGAAGAGTTTATTATGTTTAAAATGCACATTTCCATTTAGGAATTGTCATAATGTTTTATTTACAAAAGTAACTGATTTGTATGCCAAATGAGAAAACCATGTTTTTTTCGGTTTCAAAAGTGAATTTCTCCATTAAAATCGAAAGAAAATCACTACCTTTAACATATGATTCGAAAGCTAATTTAATTTTCAAGTTTTTGCGAGATTTGCAGTTTTGTGGATAGTTTTGTGACTTCCCCAAATAAGGTGAAGATCAAGCTGTTCTTTAGACACCAAGTTTGTAAAATTCAAGGTTACAGATACTCAGCTATTATAGAAAATTTGATGCTTAATCCGAAAATGTGGTTAAAATTTTATATCTCCAATAAAATGAAGATATTACAGTTTTTGTGAAAAAAAAAAAACGTGGTTTCCTCTAAAAAGTCTTTGATTTATCGTATATCTGCAACAGATTGGAATAGAAAGGTGAGGTCTTTTTGCTACAATTTTGATCTAGTTTTACCCAATTTTTCTTTTTACATAAAGAGATACCCTGTATATATAGAATGCAGTAGAATTTTATATATGTTTTCGCTCACGAATCATTTTTATTATAATATAATATAATGTTAAAACAATCTATAATTTATTTATTATTTTATATGTTTATGCAATGAATTATCTTTCGACTGCAAACAAAGATAGGTTTCTACATGAAACATTCATCTCATTAATTTTCTTGTTGTATTTTTTTATTTATTTCTTCAAACAAAAATCCATATTATTTGCTCCCTGATTATACAAACATCTAATTACACAATAAATAAAAATAATCACATCGGAAATTCAAGCAAATAAATTGCAGGATATCATTATTACGTATTATTTTACGAATATCATTTTTTTTTTGTTAATACTTTATTGATATTTACAATTGTACACGGTTCATACCATACGTAAGCGTGCTGTAAAATCACGACAAAAACAAATCAATAACTTGTGAAGAACTACCCAATAGAAGCACTTCAAAAACTGCTCAAAATTAGAGAGTTCCCAGGCCATCTTCGGGCCACGGGAACTAATTAGGAACCGAGTGGGAAGCAAGATGGGAGGCAAGCGGATTCGAGTGGGATAAGTTAAAAAAAAAAAAAAAAAAAACATTAAAGGAGAATTAACGAAATAATCAATACAGTGAAACCGGATACCCAAAAATCCGGGTAATCAGATTATTGAATCGGGATATTGAAACAAAAAAAGACCGACATAAGTGATGCCTTAACTATGTATTTTATTGAATAATTAAAAATTTAGCCGTTTTTTTTTTTAAATTTTTTATTCTTTTATTAATAGAAATTTACAACTGTTTAAAAAAAAAACACATCAAGTAAACATGCGGTATATATGAGACATAATGACATGAATGAAACTTGTATTACATTGGTAGCATTGGTAGTACTCTAATGAATAATTACATAAAAAGATCACGGGGCCATCTTCTTTTCAGACGCCTCGGAGGATTGCCAGGAATGGAATGGGAAGCAAGTTGAGAAACTGATGGATTTGAGTGGTTATGGAGCTTACTATGTAAGGATAGGTATCTGGTTTGGGCTAAATCAGCAACATATGGGATATTAAGGTCTTTGTGGATCAATTCCTTTGTGACAAAGTAAGGAGCATCTAGGATTTTTCGAAGGATTTTGGATTGGAGTGATTGGATGCGGGAAGAATTCGATGGTTTGGTGGATCCCCATAACTCTATTCCAGTCCAAATAAGTCTGATAATCGTCATATAGATGAGTTTTTTGTAATGTATCGGGAGATTTGAATTTTTGTCTAGTAGGTGTTGTAGTAGTCGAAATCGACGTGCAGCTTCATGTCTTTTCAATCTTGTATGAGGGTTCCAGGTATTTTGTCCAGATAAAATCCAAGGTATCTTATCTGTTCTACATTATTTAATGGTACTCCATTAAAGGATACAGGAGGACAGCATGAGCTAGGTTTTCGACGTAGGGTAAAGGTTATTTGCTGGGATTAATCTTAACTCTCCAGTTATGACACCATTCTTCAAGAGCCGTTTTTAAAATTATATTTATGTTACTACCAAGTTTAACATGTCGAAAATTGTGTATGTTCCGACACAGAACTCATCCGCCATTTATTTCCTAGATTTGCCTTTCCTAAGACGTTCTACAATTGACATTTCTTCGGACATAGTTAATACAACTATGTGATTTCATTTAAGTGCTAAAACTCTTTAAGTTTATACAGACACCATATACAGATCTACATCTATACAGATCTCTAACATACGCAGACCACATAAACGATAAAGCAGGCGAAGTAAAAAAACCATATACGACTTACTATCACAAAAAATCTAAATTAAGTCCTAAAAATAAACCTATATTGTATAAAACAGTTGTTCCATCCCAGATCACAAATGTCTCACCTGCTTGGAGCCAACTTGTACAACCAACTACCGCAACCACGAAAGAATACCAAACCTGTGTATGAGGATAATCAATTGTTACCCTCGGTATATAAAAATATCAAAAATGTTTCACGTCTACGATCAAACAAAAACATACTTTGGAAAAACAACAACTTCGGAAAATTCGCATATCTAAGAAATCGGTAATTACAATAAAACATTACTTTAAAGGTATAAGCACAAAAGAACGAAACATCTACTCCTCACTTAATTTAAACCTTTCGCGTCAATTCTTGGCAACAAGTCTTCCACTTGTTGCTCTAAATTTGAGAAGAGCAACTTTTAGCTGTCAACTTTTAAGTTGTCAACTTTGGAGTAAACGCGGCTTTAGAATGCTTTTAGAAATTCACTAACAAGGGGAGGACACACTCAGTCTCTCACGGATCTTGTTGGCAATTTTTTTGGAGGTTTCTGGTCAAAAAATATTAGACACGTATTTTGCCGTCCCGACCAATGGACCCTAGAAGCCGAGAAAAAAAAATAGCATTAAACTAATTTATTTTTTATTTTTTTTTTTTTTTTTTTTTTTTTTTTTTTTTTTTTTATATTTTATTTTTTTTATTTTTTTTTTTTTTTTTTTTTCTTTGATTGGCACCGGCTCCAAAAACAAAAGAGCAAAGGAACCAGAGGTGGTGATGAACTTGTGTTCTTGTGTCTCAGTCACATTTACTAATAGTTAACAAATCGGTAAGGTTTTTAAACTACTTTCAGCACCGTGTTAACTAGTCTGTACATCAGTGATGACGGAACAGTTCCAACGTTTAGGTCTGTTCGAATCTATGACTAAATTAACCCTTGACTCCTCCCTTAAAATTCTTTTGTTGACGTTATAAAAAAGTTGCAAGACAAGGAATTTTTTTTTGGTTTTTTTGGAGCCCGAAGTAGCCAACGTATTAACATGGCGAGAAGAAGGCGAACAAGAAGTTATAACCTTGTATCAGATGAACCATATAATACATTCATTATCAGATGAACCATATAATAGGTAGAACAAGATGGTTCAGACTGTAAGAATATCAATAAGGTAGAGAACTGTGTAAACAAAAGACCAATGACTCTGTAACGGGCCTCCTAACGGTACGGTCCGCTGTCACTATTGCGGCCGCCATTACGCAATCCTATATCTATTGTCATTCGAACTCATTTCAGGTTATATAAATGTCTTCCCAGGGTGTATTATGGTAAATAACAAGAATCGAAGCATTCGTATTAAATTTCTAAAGTTTAACAAGGCATATAGGAACACGTTTTAAGCGGTCAAACAATAAACATGATAACTGTAGTGCTTATTAGTCCACTAACCTTTTACATTTCGGTATGTAAAAGATCGGTAAGTTTTAGTTATCTTTGTATATTATTAGTGTATGTGTGTACTTATGCACTAAAATCCTAATTATTATATTTATGGACCTTCTAGCGCTTCTGTTACAACGGCCAATGCTTCGATACAGGGTGAGTCCTCTCAGTTTAAAAAAAAAAAAAAAAATATACCTACACCTTCCCTTTCTACTCCAATCTGTTGCAGATAGAAGATAATACAAAGCCTTTTTTAGTCCAGTCAATAACATGAAATATACGATTATCTTTCACCTCAGGGCTTCGTTAGGGGTAGTTGGAAGAAAAACATACTAAAAGGGGAGAGGAGTGAGTTAACGTGGGGAGGAGGGGAGAAGGTCCCAAGGTTTTGGGTTTTTCGATTATATCTCGAAAACGGTGGACTCTAGAAAAATATATTTCAAATAAAAATTAAAGATAGTAAATTTTCTATAAGATTGTTCATATACATATTTGTCCAACTTTTGTTTTCGAGATATACGTCATTGAAAATCGATAATTTTCTCAAAAAAATAATTTTTACCTCGCTATTTGTCAGACATTTGCTTCTAGTGCCTGCCAAAATCGCTTCGCAGAAAAAATGCCGGAATCTAAGTTGTAGAGCATTAAATGTATTCTACTTTCTGGCACAAAAAGTGAGGTAAAAATTATTTTTTTACTCACCTGTAAAATCGATCATTATGATGATTGTTGTAAATGTTTGTTTTTAGGATGAATGGAACAAGAACTTGAAAAATATCACAATTTTCCGCCACATTCTGAGAACATTATAAAAATTAATAACATTTATGTATGACCCCGTTTTAGTTACAGAGCTAATTATCTGCTAAACTTGTTGGAAATATATTCTAGTTTAATTAAAAATACAACACGTTTTTCATTCATTACCGTTCGGCAGAATTTAGATGAATGAATTCGATATTCTGAACAGAAAACCCTTTATTTATTTATTTATTTTTACAGATTTACTGGACAGCATCCCTTTCACGAGACTGTATTTTCTAATATCGACAGATTTTTTCTAGAATTCGGAATTTTCCTTTTTAAATACAGAATTTTCCATCTTCTTTTACAACATTCAACTTTTGTACTAAAAAATAGAGTAATTGAGTTTTAAAAAATATGAAATTTTATTTAGTTTCGATTACAGGATTACTTTATTTTTGGAAAGTTATATTATATTAGAAGGAAAACTTTAACGCTCCTGTAATTTCAAAAGGTTAAAAACCGAGAGCCATCGCTCGGTTTCACTGATCCGTCAACTTTTTTTTCCCGTGTTACGCCCCCGATCATGACGTGGCTAATATCATGTCTGATTTCTCTGCTTTCCCTTTCGAGACTGGCCATCGATGCTGACCACTCCACCTCCCCATCTCCCCTCGTACATTGGTCTAAGTTAATAAGCTATTGGGGTACTGGGTTAGATCTGGTTCCAACCTAGGGATGATTCACGGCTGCCCCATTTAGTGACTAGGCCATAAATCACAGTAGCAAATGGTTCGCCTCCTGCCAAGCACATTTCGGTTTCTTTTTTTCCACAACCATCTGGATCCATCATCTTCCGTTGTAACCACATTTTATTGCCATTCTACAACGATACTATTGGCGTGGACTCTATCAACAGCTTGTTGATCATTCAGAGTTATTTGGTTTTATCTTAATGGTGTCCTGTGAATTTCCATTAAAAAACTCAATTTCTCCCTGACTGGGAATAACAATGGATCATGGATAAGTCTATCTATAATCTACTGATTTCCCAAATTTACATTTTAGAACTGAAAGGATCAAATTACTTAAATTAATAATTAAATTAAATCTACAATCATTATTCGAAATAAACAAAGTTGGGAGGAAGTAGGGGTTTCAACCATGACTTTTTATGTTCAAACCAATACAGCTCTTAAACGGCAGGTCCCAGTGACAAATCTTATATTACGTAATCTTAATTAAATTTGTAATCAGGAAACTGTCAGAAAATTATCATTTTGAACAACAGAGTTAGAGCGTGTCAAAATGTTAAATTTTTGATTATGAAAAAAACGTTACAACAAAAAATTATAGACCCTCATATAAAAGACACATCCATTTCAAAATCTTGTACGCATTTCATTTGCTTCAATATTCTATCATATTTTTTTAAGTCAATAGTTATTGGTCTTTGTTGATAGTTTTTATCTGTCTCTTAATTCAATCTATTCAGTTTATAAAGGTGGGAAAGAAAGAGAGAGAGAGAGAGAGAGAGAGAGAGAGAGAGAGATCTAGAGAGAGAGAGAGAGAGAGAGAGAGAGAGAGAGAGAGAGAGAGAGAGAGAGAGAGAGAGAGAGAGAGAGAGAGAGAGAGAGAGAGAGAGAGAGAGAGAGAGAGAGAGAGAGAGAGAGAGAGAGAGAGAGAGAGAGAGAGAGAGAGAGAGAGAGAGAGAGAGAGAGAGAGAGAGAGAGAGAGAGAGAGAGAGAGAATTTCATTTATTAAATATTGGTCTGTCCCGAAATTAATGCAGGTATATGGTTTTAAATATAATTTCTAAAATTGAAATAATTGATCTAAAACATTTTTAATTATCAAAACACTTTCCACTACACTCAATAAATTTGTGTCAATCAGAAAATAACTTTGTCATGCCCTGTGGTTATCAGTTTACTTTATAAGGGCTATTATACCACTAAAATGCAAAGAAAAAAAAAATCTTTTGAGAAAGGAAAACAGAAACCAACCGCAAAGATAAAATAAGTGAAAATATGCTCCTTTAAGAGGAAAAGAAGTGTCAATGTGACCAGTATAGGAGAAATCTAGGTTGGACAGCCCTCTTGCATTCGTAAAAGGAAATACCACGAAGTAGCTCTCTAATCTCAATGCAACACTAAAATATAGCATCGACTAAATTCAATAATCCATATTATCCATTCTAACGATCAATCAAAAAATAATTCCTTTAAGAAATCAAAAAGATTTTTTGAATAATTTTTTATTTTGGAAGAAATTATGACCTTAAAATGGAGTTTAAAAAACAAATACATCAATAATGATTGTTAATGACTTAAAAGGTGTAATGACGTAATAAATACATATAAACTTTAGGTATACTTAATTATTTTAACAAACGAATAGTTAATTTAAAAAAAAAGAAAAAAAAAGCTACTGTTGCTTGTTTACGGATTCATTTGAATTAATCTTTTTGGCGACACTACATCTAAAAATATTTGGTTAAATTATTAAGTAAGTGAGAGTAGATGGGAAATCGCTCCCGTAACCCCGATTAATAAATCGCAATGTTTCATTTAAAAAATACAAACAATTTAATGATGGGTTATTTGTTGACTGAGATGTATCTAAGTTGTAGGTTGTTGGTTGGGGTATGCAGTCAAGAACAAAGCAGTTAAAATTAAATTTGAATTTATAATCCCGACGTTTCGAATTGCATTACAAGTCTTCATCAGGGCTAGGATAAAAGAATGTGAGAAAATTGCAAACTGTATAAAAAATGTATGCAAAGTATAACTGTATGAGAATAAAGATAATTCAAAGGCAATATATAAAGAACATGAAGACAAAACATAAAGACTATTGAATTAAAAATAAAATTGAAAAATTAATTGAACATATAAATAATATTAATGAGTAAATAAAAAAAAAATAATAACAGTAGGAATTTGACAATGTAGTTGATAATAACTATATAAAGTATATTAATGAGAAATACGTAGCAGTAAGGATGATGAATATTGAGGCATAAGTAGTAAAATAATTCTAAGTGTACATATTCAAGACTAAAACGACAAGAAACTACTCGTCGTCACGGACTACTTCAGCATTTACTAGACAAACGATCAAAGCTCCCAATTAATTACAAAAGACACATTTAAATGGCTGTGATTAGACCCATTTGGACGTACGGAGTTGAGCTTTGGGGCTCCTCTGAATCATCCAATTCATCTCGTATCAAATCCTTACAATCCAAAATCCTTCGAAAAATCCTAAATGCTCCCTACTTTGTCACCAATAAACCTATCCATAAAGACCTTAATGTTCGATTCGTTTTTGATTTAGCCCAAACCAGACCTTTCATAGTTAGCTCCATAACAACTCAAATCCATTAGATTCTCTTGCTTCCCACTCCATTCCCAATAATCCTCCGAGGCGTCTGACAATAAGATGGCCTAGAGATATTCTAGTGAAGAATTTTTTATTGACTACTGATGGGTATTTTTTTTTTTTTTTTTTTTTTTTTTTTTTTTTTTTTTTTTTTTTTTTTTTTTTTTTTTTTTTTTTTTTTTTTTTTTTTTTTTTTTTTTTTTTTTTTTTTTTTTTTTTTTTTTTTTTGAAGTTTTGACATGTAATCGTTAACAACATATTCACTTGATGTATATATTTGTGCAGCTGTACATAGTGGAAATGAAATGGAAATGAATAAGGGGGCAAAATGCAGGATTCAAAATTTATAGTGGTAAATGGAGATTTCAATACATCGTCATGTATTAGGCTCTACAAAAAATCTTAAGATACTTGACGGATTAACAAAAATTTTGTTATGTTGGGGAATGAAATAAAATCAGTAAAAAAAAAAAAAAAAAAAAAAAATAGTCTAAAATGAAAGTGTAAAATTTTGTATGTAATGAAAAAACAATTTTTAAATTAGGTCGGATCTCGGTTTATGTTTTTAGTGTGGCAGTACTAACACTCATTTCTCATATATTATTCGTTGTTTTATATTTATTTTTGCTATCTACTGGTTTTCATAAAGTATTTAAAAAACGCGAAAAGTTAAATCGAGAAACTGTAAAAAAATGATCAACTAAAAAGTTACACATTAATAGGTAATTTCTGTACCTAAAATATATGTTTCAAATCTTTAAAAAAAGAGAAATGAGCTATCATATTTTTAAATAATATTATTATTTTAAGTTATGTGATTTCTCATTCAAGCATTGCTAATAATAATTTGTTTGTGTGTTGAAGAAAATATTACAAGATTTTTTTTTTTAAATGAATAATTGAGGCTACTGTTTTCATAATGACGCTTAAAAACCAACAACGGTTTCCTTTGCTTCCCCTCAGTTGGTCTGATGTAATGGACTTTCCCATTTTTCATAATTCTCTGTATTTCGATTGAACCGCAATTATCGTAACCTTCAGGCTTTGAAATGTTAAAAGTATTTCAAGCAGAAACATAATTATGTAAAAATCATTAAAAACCTTACTGTGAGTAACTATGAATGTAAAAAAATATATATATTAGGAAATTAGCAGTTGCAATATCGTCTATACAATTATTTACCTTCAAAGAAATTAAGGAAAGAAATACTGATTTTTTTTATTTCTTCCTGGCGAAATAAGTTTCATGTAACGAATGAAGCTGTTATTACTTCACTCTCTTCCTCCCTCTCCTAATCTTGATACTTAGAATTCTTGATAATTCGAATGCAATTAATCACTCTGTAACTTATACTCTCATGTGAGAAATTATGGATTAAAACGATTATCATAAAATAATGATAAAAGGTTTTCAGATAACAAATTAGTAATTCTTGGATACCGGTGTAAGTTTGGTTTGAATGAAAAAAGTAACGTTTGAAACTCATATTTTCTCTCAACTTGCTTTATTTCGAACTAACATTAATTGTTAATTTAATTAAATTATTAATTGAAATAATTTAACCTTTTTAATAGTAAAATTTAAATAGGTCAAATGAAGAAAAAAGTTGAGAACGATTATTAAATGTAATCGACTGTTGATTTGGCATGTGATACAATGACTGATGGGTTCTAAACTCCGGCAGGCGAACCTTATCCATATACATGGATAGACATATCCATGATCTGTTGATCATGGATGATGCTTCTTTTACGATGAGCATTTACGAATTAGGTGTCTGTGGAAGAACTTCGTGATATAGCTCTTTTAATTTATTCATATGGAACCCTCACACAAGACTTAAAAGGCAAGAACATAACAGACCCTTCAGCCAACTGTACAGACGAAATAGGACATCCCAGCTCTCCATTGACAAACTCCTCATATAGAAAACCATCATTAAACCTATTTGGACCTATGGACTTGAACTGTGGGGGACAGCAAAACAATCGAATATAAAACGCATTCAATCCTTCCAATCCAAACTCCTTCGTACTATTTTAAATGCTTCCATATTATGTCTCCAACAAAACCCTTTATAATGATCTCAATATACCTTTTGTCCTTGACCTGATAATATATATATATTACTGGAGCTTTGGCAATGGCCAGCTTCTGCATCTAAGTCCTGAGCGACAGTGGCGCTTTCGGACAGCTTCCACTGGATTCTCAAACTAGTGACGCAGCTGAGAGAAGAGCGTTGGGATTACTGTGGGCCTGGCTTGCCCTCCTATAAGTGGGGGACAAGTTTCGTTTGGGGTTTCTGGGATGTTTGTGTATATATATATAATTTTGTGTATATATAGTATAATTGTGCTTTTTAATTTTTTTTTAATTTATTATTTTTTTATTTTTTTAAATTTTATTAATGCTTATTATTATTTTATTTGATTTCTATTTGGTTTTGATGGTTTCACTCTAAAATCGATTGATTCCATGGTCATATTTGATAGCAAACAAACAATGTCCGATCAAATAGAATGATACTAAATATTATCAAAAACGAGAGGAGTAATAACGGCTCATTATAATCTGTAATGATAAACGAAAGACAAATGAATTTCTGAAATAATAATAATGGATATTTCATATGGAGCGACCCAATAGTTTCAAAATGAAGATTCGAAATGGTTAGAAAGACTCGAAAGCTTAGTCTAAGTCGCTGATTTTTTCTTTGGCGTGGAGAGAAGACCTGGAGGGGGCGAAGGCTATTTATAGCGGCCGTCCTGCGTGTGCGTGCGTGGTGACAGGGCCCGTTCTTTGTGTGAGCGGCTGCACTGGGCGAGGAATGCAGCTACCACCACCCCCCCCCCCCCGGGTCCTAGGACCACCTCTGTCAGTCTCTCCTCTGTCCACTAGTTGGTTCGGGCTTCTTATTTCCACTGGTTGCTAAAGCCATTGCTGTACTATCTTTGGAAATCACGGGTTCATCCAGGTGATTTCAATGCTTCTCTGTTCAGAAATTTGAGGCTATACACAAAACGTATTTTCCATTCATTAGGCATACGTTGCATACGTTTAGGTACAAATCGTCTTTAGTAATAATAATAAAAAAAAGTTTTAGTGATACTGAAAGTTCGATGCTGACCCCACGAACCAACGATGGTTAAACATCCCTCCAATTACTATATATGTTTCATTCAAGGAGATTAATATCTAGTTATTATATTAAAAGGCATAACTCCTCATTTGCTTTATTCATTTACTACATGTTTCGGAGCTTGTCATGTTGCTCCATCTTCAGGTTCTTACACTGTGATATTCTCACAGATAGATGACCAGTGAGAATATCACAGTGTAAGAACCTGAAGATGGAGCAACATGACAAGCTCCGAAACATGTAGTAAATGAATAAAGCAAATGAGGAGTTATGCCTTTTAATATAATAACTATCCCTCCAATGAAACATCCCTTCAAAACCAAAATATCTAAGATCCTCCTATCTATGTCTCGGCTTACACCTCAGATATTCACCCAGATGCTCGAAACATACCTTTTTGAAATTTGATCATTAATAAGCCCATGACTTTACGTGCTTATTTTAACCGCCGCGCTACTATTCATATTTTCCGAATTGTATAGAACCTTCTGAATTCTTTTATTTGTTCATAATTTTTTGTGTCAAATATTCTACGAAGTACTTTATTTTCGAAACCTTTGAGGTAACATCGCTTCACTTAACACAAGTGGCCACCTTTCGCGTTGGTAGTATATGTTAGTATAGAGCTGTTGGTAGTATAATAGTCTTATATACTAATTATTAAATTTGTGGAGAGCAAGTGCAAACTGAGTAGTTTTGCAATCAGAAATAACAAGCATTTCCGGATTTTAATCTTGCCTTTATTATCTCCGTTTCTATTACAAGCAATACATTTTGTTTTATTGGTATTCATTACTAGACCATTTTCGTTACCGACTTTTATAAGCGTTTATGTGTTTTGTTTAATAATTAACTCATCTTCACACAATAGTACCAAATCATCAGCGTAACCAAGAACCAGAATTTTACCCCCATCATCCCCATTTTACATTTTCAATACTGATAATAAATAAAATATAGTTCCGAAGTTGTTAAGGGGTAATAGACCGAGAACTGTATCTGAAATCTTATGATTTCTTAAAATAGGGTAAAATATTCATAAATTGGTATTAGAAGAGCCATGTTGTGTATTCCACTTAACAAGATATAGGGACGTATATATCTTCATAAGATGCATAATTCAACACAATCTCCATTCCCCTCCCTTTCCTTACTATATCACCCCCTCCTTATCCAGAACATTGGGGTGCATTTTTGTTGACCTTATAATACTTTCCCGGTCTAAGGAAACCAGTTTTATATATATTATCGATATATGATTGTATTTTTATTTCCTGTTGACATGTTCCGTATTAGTGACATGAAGTATTTAATGTGTAAGTAATACGGCTAGGCAATTTAAATTAATTGTGAATTATTGTTATTTTTAGGGAATATTTAGTCTCAGAATAAAGTATATTTTTCATTCATTCATCATCATCATCTAGATGTATTTCCAAGTTGTAATTCTGCATCTTATTATTGTATCTTATATGTTCCTTCTTGTATTTCTGATTCAGCAATCGTGCAGTTTTCTCCCTGAATTAAGCTTCACAGTCATTGAAGTTTAGTTTGATTAATCTGTTTTTCTTTTTCCTGTTGGTTTTCCTATTTTTAATGCAGGATTTAATTTTTAATTCTAAATTCCTTTGCAACCTTTGTTATGAACATTTGTTACGTTTAAATACCTGTGACTGTTCATACAGTACTCATCTTAAGTTATTTTTACGTTGACTAAACAATGTATCTGGTTTATTACATGTACAATTACTTAGAGGAACTACAGTAATGCTTGAGCTAGTTCGTCTAATAAAGGCTTTTTGTTGATTTAAAAACTTTGAAATCATAATGAAATAAGAAATATATATATATATTTAAATAATTAGCTATAATTTGTACTGTAAAATACAGTCATTTTATAAGCAGGATATCCTTTTCACCGCATTATATCAATTTTTTTTTAAAGACGTGTAATCTAAATCACACATTATAAATGTGGATTTTTTTCTTCCATATATCATTGCTAGATGCATTCTTAAACAGTTTATCACTACCAGTATTTTTATCTTACTGTGAATCATTCTTGCTTATTGTTCAACATTTGTTAAATATTTACCGTTAATTTATTAAATTTAAGGTTGAAATAATTTTTATTTTCCTGGATGCTATATGTGACTATTAAAATTCTGTTTTACATGCAACAACTTCTCACTCACACACTCCTTGGCTCAACAGTCCTTTAAGAAATTGGGGCTCCTTTACAATAATTTTATAAATTTCTACCAATCAGATCTGTTTAGAGCCTGTCTCCTCCACCTTCCTCCCTTCCAAGGATTTGTTCATACTCTCTTCTTCTTCGTTGTCTTCCTTTTGTAACACAAGGGAGAAACCTCTTTCTAACCCAGTCATGCTTTTTGGTCCCTGATAAGCCCCTCATTAATTGAGGTGTTTTGCCTCTCTTCCCTCCGATTCTTTGTAAGTATTCCATGTAGGAATTTCTAAGGTGACCTCACGGTCTCCTTCCGATGGATCAAGCTTCCATTACCTACCGCGGTTCTTTTTCTTCCTCCATTCGACAAGGATTTTAGGTGTAGTTTTTGAGCGAGGTACTTAACTCCATTACTTCCAGCTCCCTTCTTGTCTGTTCATTCATAACACAACCTCTCCTGATCCTTCCAATAGCTCCCAGCAGGAATGTAATTTCTGCACCTGTAACTCGACTAGATTGCTAATCCAGCATTACCCATCTTTTACTACCATAATTGAGGTTTGGGATGTACACAGACATGTATATATGCATTTTCGTTTCTCTTCCATGATCTCTGTGCCCCACAATGCTATTTCAGATTGGGTAGTAGACCGGTTGGCTTTGAATATTCTATTCGCTACTTCTGGATCAATCTACCCGGTGTTGCTAATGACTATTCTTAAGTAAACTCCTGGCCCAAATCGAGTATCCCCTTATTGCAGATCAACTGGATACTTTTTTGTTTCTTTCATGATAAAGCCAAGACCCGGCTCTTGGAGGTATTTATGATCATTCCTTTGCGGTTGATCTCTTACCATTCCACTGGGGTTTGCTGTAACTTAAGCTTCATATCATCAATCAGCAAAGTGTCATCAGCATACAATGATCTTTGAACCATGACATTCCTCACATTCCAGCTTCTAATGACGGTCAAAGCAGTTCGGGGCTTACAAATTTTATGACCTAATGGTCATTTAAATTTATTGTCTATAAATCCTAGTTGTTCTTCCAAAGATAACTAATGCTTCTTCCAAGTGTCTTTGGAACCTCTATATTAAAAATCACGTTTCAGATCCGCAGCCAGTTTCGTTTTACAAACTACTCAATAAACTTTGAAGGCGATGGACTTGAATTACAGCTCCTATGTCTGAAATAAATCCTTAAAAAAGGACAAGCCGCTAATGGAGAGTTTATCCGAAGACGGACATTATAAGACGAGACGCAATATACAATGGAGGAGGCTGATTGATCTAAGCGCTGGGCTGTTCTGCTCTGTCATCTACTTTAATTCCTTGCCCGCTCTTCTCGACAGTCATTCTTCGGCCTTTTTTTTATCCTTCTTATCTCCTTTCTGAAAGGTCCTCTGGCCACTGCTTCCTCTATATTTACTCGCCTCAGCAACGTCTCACTTCCAACAAGCTGATCTAGTAATTGGAACCCTCTGTTAGAGTTCACGACTGAGTAGTCTTTATTGTATTGACTTGACAGAGTATTTACAGAGGAACTAATCGTTTATTTCCATTTAACATTTATAAATCACTAGCATCCCCTGTCGAAGATTCGCCCACTCTCAAGTAAAGAACTAAGATAATTTTAACTAATAATTGAAGTTTTATATATTTAACGATAAAAATCTTGTAATAAAGTATATAATTGATCGTGATATTTTCACGAATTATAGTCATTTTTAACCTGGTAAAAATTACATTACCTTGAATGGTAAGAAAGGTCGCGTGGAAGACAATAGTCATCCTTTAAGTTTTATGGTGTTTTAGCAATTGGCATCTTTTTTAATAACTTTAATTTTCAAAAATACTTTACAAAGGATAAGAGAAATAAATTATTTACTCAGAATGATGATTTCAGATAATGAAATATAAAGAAAGTACGTAGATCATTATCAACACATACCAAGTTGAAAATAATAATAACGGAAAGGTCGCGTGGATGACATAAGAAATAATTTACTCAAATAGCACCAGAGTACTTAAAAAATATCAGTAGGCGACGTTCAAAGTAACTATAACAAACTCTTATTATGAAGTTCGCAAATGTAAACAAAAAAAATACAATTTGAAAATACATAATTGAAAGGACAATTGCGTGGAGGACAATTGTTACCCAACCAAATCAAATGGAAATTACTAGTCGTGAATATCAAGTAGGAACTGAGAGGTGCTGAGACTATCCACCTAGCCTCCCTTTGCATACTCTAGGCGTGTCATATTCATCTATGCCAAAAGAAATGGTGATTTTAAGAGTAATGGAGGACGATTGTCATCCGCGCGACCATACGAGGATTAATTAGGTATTTGAAAATTACGAAAAGACATAATTAGACATCCAATTTTTAATTTTAATCTATGGGTTGGTATTCCAAATGGACAGAAAATATTAAGAAACTATTGCGTATAATGGACTGCATTATCAGTGCTTAAAACTAAAAACCCATGAATCATATTTTTACACACAATATTAAAAAGCAAAGGATAAATATTTTAATGGAGAAGAAGATAAACAGGGATGCAGTCAAAGAGGAATACCACGTCTAAGAAGAAATTCTTTAATACGTGCCAACGTTTCGACCTGCTTTGCAGGTCTTCTTCGGGGCCACCGAACCACATTTGTGAGGAGTCGAACGAGGTGGCCCTGATGAAAACCTGCAAGGCAGGCCGAAAATTTGGCACGTATTAAAGAATTTCTTCTCAGGCGTGGTGTTCCTCTTTGACTGCTAACCTGATCATCTTTTTATCTATTCATCATAACAGGTCAACTATACTTTTATCATGATCAATATTTTAATTTGGTAATCATTTTTACTTGGTAGACATAATTTTTTTCGTCTGTTTGGATTTTAATTTCTAACCATACAAGTATATGACGATTTAATTGAAAATATATAAATTTTATCATCAATGTCAAGCTCTCTATATAACACCGTACATTTGTAACCTCTCATGTAGAATAGCGATCGCCGCCTATCGGTCAATTTTCGAACTTCACTGTTATCCACATATTATCGCTTTTTTAATAACGAATAAGTTGAATTTCAGTAGATTTTGTTATTGCCAAAGCATCCTGGAACTATAAAGATGATGTCAAAATTTGGTTGAGATTGGTTCAGTATATTGTTCCCATCCTTTTTTAGAATGTACTTTACCTAAATCAAAATCTGTGAATCGGCTGTATTTTTCTTAAATTTGCACTAAAAAATAAAACATTTTTTCAAGAATAATGTCTATATCATTTTGAACTCGAAAAATAAAATAAATTAGTTTTATACTATTCATATTTTTGACCAGGAACCTCCAAATACATTGCCAACAAGATCCATAAGAGATTGAATGTCTCCTCTCCGTGTTAGTATAAAGAAGTACATTTTAGTGACTATGTGAAATATTACTATAAAACAGATAAAATTTTTAATTTTTTGGTTTAGATTGTTTAAAGTTGTTAGCTAATATGTTGGTTTGATTAGAGTAACCTAAAGATGGGATATGAATCCCACAACATGTTGTTTGTGAGAATAAAATATAATGTAAGTATATGCCCGAATATTTTGATATAATACTCATAATATTTTCAAAACTTGTTCTATTAAATGGTTTTACCTTGAGTCGACACCCTCAAACTTCCCATCTACTAGTCTGTATGACAAACATTGAGTGCCCATAATGCCTTCCTGCCTCTCATTGTGCCCATTAAAGCTGAGAGCTTTCTCTGAGAAGAGATACATAAAAGAAACCATTACGACGAATTAGTTCTAGTTAGGCTCGGTGAGAGGGCTAAATATAGGACTCAGTCTGTTTGCTTCTCTATTTCTAAATATGTTTACAGCGAGTCATTGGGCTTAATAGGATCTATAAAGATGTCCCGGTGGTAATAAAGACGATAAAAACCGCTAGGCTTTGATGAAAGTTTATTTTATGTTCTTATAATGTGTTAAATGTTAATAATTAGAAAATTGTCTGGAATCTAATCTTGAGCAGCTCCCATAAATATTTTCCAGTTCTGTGGCCCCGACACCATTGGGCGCCAACTTTATTAGTCTTAATTTTTTTTTTTTTTTTTCTAAAGGAGCTCTACATTATTCTGCTAGATTTTAAAAATTAAATAAATAAAACCGAACGTTCTGGAAATTAAATATAATTTTTTTTTTTAAAGCTATTTATTGGTATTCACAACTGTATACATTACATATAACAAGTAAATTAGAAGCAAATGATTACAGTGAAATCTCAATAACATTTTTAAACAACTACTCACTAATACTCGTCAATAAAACTTTTACATTGAAAGGTCTCTTGGCCATCTTCTTTTCAGACACCTATGAGGATTATCGGAAATTGAGTGTAAGGCATCTATTTTGTGCTAAATCAGCAACATATGGAACATAGGTCTAATCACAGTCATGTATATGAGTCTTTTGTAATTAATTGGGAGGTTTCAACGCTAATTAATGTTGAAGTAATCTGTAACGCAGTTTTGTCGTTTTAGTCTTGCATGTGGATTCCAAGTAAAACGTTTGTCCAATTCCTAGGTAGCGGATCTGTTCAACAGGGGTTAGAGGACTATCATTAAAGGATAATGTAGGACAGGAAGTCGTAGGTTTAGGATGAAGAGTAAATGTTATTTGGTGTGATTTTTGGGATTTATTTTTTATTATCCATTTTTGAAACCATTCTTGAAGGTTTAGGATATGGGATTGGTGTGTTTTGGAGGCAATGAAGGGATCATCGTTTACTGATAACACACATGTGTCATCAGCATAAGTGGTGAGGACAGTGGTAGGATGAGTTGGGATGTCAGCTGTAGAAATACACTTAAAAACACGGACTTTTATCAAAAATATGTCAAGTGCTTATTTTAAATCAAACAAATTGATTCATTTATTAATGAATAAAGTAACAATAAATAACGTATTAAAAATAAATAACCACAAATTAAGAGTTCAATAACAGAATATTTTTCTATACACACTGTCTTTAAATACATTTAATACAATACTACAGTAAAAGTTTCATCTTGAAATGTTCATGGCTTAGGGAATCCGAAGGTTCGATTCGGGTACCACCGACCTCTATGACCACACAGTTCCATCACACCCCATCAAAAACCAGAATTCCCTTAATCATCTCTGGCATAATCTTCCCACTACGTCACCGTCTACCCTTCTTTGAAATTCAGTTATTAGTCCATTTAACCATCGCATTTTTATTACCTGAACTATACCCCTGAATTCCATATAGTCGAGTCTTCTAAATTCTCCTTTGTGCTCATCCTTTTTTGGTCCTGTTAATTTTCATGTTTCGCGCCTTTAAAGAACTGTTGTTTGGACCAGAGTCTTGCAATTCCTACTTTCTAAGTTTCTGGAGTGCAGGCGCAAAATAGTTTTACAATTAAAAAATAACAAGCTTTTAGGTATGAATCTGACCTTTATGTTCTTGTAAATTCCTTTTTTTCTAGGTATATTTTAGATCCTAGATATTAAAACTACAGATTTAAATTTGATCTCTGATACATCTATATTCCCAAAATTATCACTATTCCATCTACTAACAATAAATTTAGCATTTTTTGTGTAATAGCTATTTATTTTTTTTTTACCTCTTCTAGCATGTTTAGAACTCTAGAAGAGATCATGTAGTTTGTGGTCTTTTAAGTATTACTTATTAATTGTTCTGATCCCATTTTCTTCTCTTATTAAGTCTAGTTCGCAATATTAATTCCATTAGTCTTATTTTTTATTTTTAACTGCCTATGTATTTAATTTTTTTTTCTATCATTAAAGTTTATTCCTTATTGTTTATATTTATCGAATAAATACCTAAAGAAACAGCTAATCTTCAGCGATGATCACCGATTCATCAGAAAATAACAAAAGATGAAAATGGAAGCCGTCGATTGGGATACTCATGAATATTATTTATATTCAATAAACAAATAACAATCGTGATAATAGATAATTGAATTTGAAGGATAAGTCATTTCTTAAAATGTTTGGAATACTAAGATTGTTAAAATTATATTTATCTTCATTAAAATATTAACATATAAACACAGACATCTGATCTTCCAACCTCGAAAAAAAGATAAGAATCTCTCAAGGAAATCTTGAGGATACCCTCATTTACATCTGGAAAATTAAGCCGCCATTACGGAGAGCCTAGGCTATAGTAATTATGTTTTAATATGTTTATTTCTTTATCTCCGTTAATTGTATCTTTATTATTTATTGGCATGGTATGTATTTATAGAAGGTTAATAAGAAATAAGAAACACAAGTTAATTTAAACTCGAAAATAATGTACAACGTTGCCATTTTAAGTTTACAAGTATTAATGAAATATATAGTTGATACATGTATAATAACATATTGTATTATGTAGTAACTGAGTAACATTTTGTATGTACATACTATATTGTATACTTCTAATATCTTATTATCTTGTAAGAAAAACAACAACAAAATGACGTCACGGATTTTTAGCAGACAGATTACAAGCGTGTTTCTACAAGTCAGCCAATCTAAAGACCTTTCAAAATGCCTTCTTTTTTAAATGATTTGTAATAATTAACATAGTTTTTACAAATTTACAGCTCAATTGGAACGTTAATATACTAAATAATATTGGAAAAATTGATATACTTAAAAATAAAAACTTTTTGGTAAAAGAAATGTTAGATGCTTATCTTTTGGATGTATTCCAAACATACATAAATAAATAAATTATTAAAGGTAAAAAACCACACATTGATAGTTTTATAACGCAATATTTTTCCATACAAATTTTCTTTATTTTATTGAATAAATTTCGGCTATAATTTCATCCTGAACTATTTATGTGTCAAAAAATGTAAATATATTTAATATTCAGGATAATCTTTACAAATAGTATAAATACCAATAATTTTAAACGTTATAAATAGCTCAAGCCCAAACATAATATAAAACCATTTATCAAAATTCATCTAAACATTAAAATAATCAAGCATTATTGGTATTTGATAATGTTATTATTGTTTTTTTATATTTTATTTTTAGGGTGTTTCATTTAAAGTAAAAAAAAAATCCTTAATATGAAGTCTGTGTTTATAGTTTATAAATTAAGTCGATAAATTGCGGTAAAAATTATTTAATGATTTTCCTAACTTTCTTCAAACTTCAAAGAAATAGTTAAATATTGTTCCAATTCTTGTTATTTGAGTTACAATGATATAAATTATATTTAGAATTTTCAATAAATGCATTTACAGTGGTTGTTGTGACCACAAAAAATATACTCGTTTTGTCATTTTAGCACTCAAGGATGACATTTTTGGTGAATTAAACATAAAAAATTACATTTTTTTTTTTATTTAACTATTTATTGATATTTACAACTGTACATTAATGTACTTCAAGTAAATTTGAGGAAATGATTATAATGGCATGTAAATCACTTGTAAAGAACTACTCACTAGTAGCACTTCAATAAAGGTTCTAAACTAGAAGATCTCTTGGCCATCTTCTTTTCAGACGCCTCGGTGGGTTATCAGGTATCAAATGTGAAGCAAGATGGGAGACTAATGGATTAGTGTGGGAGTGCAGTTTACTATGAAAGGATTGGTATCTGGTTTGGGCTTACTCAGCAACAAATGGAACATTAAGATCTTTATTGATAAGTTTATTGGTGACAAAGTAAGGAGCATTGAGGATTTTTCAAAGGATTTTGGATTGTAAGGATTGGATACGAGATCAATTAGATAGTTTAGTGGAGCCCCAAAGCTTAACTCTGTATGTCCAAAGAGGTCTAAATACTGTCATGTAAATGATTCTTTTCAAATCAATCGGCATCTTAGAGCTTTTTTCCACTAAATATTGACAAACTGACAAAAAAAACCTACTAATAAATAATAATAATAAAATAAAAAAAATAAAATAAAACCTAATAAAATAAACTAATAAATAAAAAATCACTCCTTACCCAATTAAACCCTATAATATATATATATATTATATATATATATGGTCAGTTCGCATATATCTATTATATATATATATCTATATATATAAATCTAAGTATTATATTATGGCGCCCGAACTTATATATTTTTGAAGAATTATAACTTTGCGGGCTTAGCTGAGTGTAATACCAGTACCGTAGCAAACGTCAAGAGGAAGATTGAGAGTCTTGAACCAGATTAACTACGGCAGGATCTTCTTTCCAGTATTAATTTTCAATTCTACATCTCAACCCACCATCTCTTTTGCAAGGGTATTATTTTTATATAAATTGTAACATTTGTATGTCATTACTCTAGACAGACTTAACGCTTTAAGACTAATAAAAAAAAAAAAAATATATATATATATATATATATATATATATATATATATATATATATATATATATATATATATATATATATATATATAAAATAAGCAAACGTTTTGAGCGTTAACATTCATTGCAATTAAAAAATAAATTAAACTAAATTAAATAAACTAATACAATACAGTGATTTGTTAAATTAAAATTAGATTCTAATAATGGCTTATCAAGTAAACTTTATTCTAGTAGTATGTGTCAAGTACATTTGTGCACGCAGCTTGTTTTAATTATTATGGGATTCTCTAAGTTTATTGTTGAGTTATAAAAGGTTTGGGTTTGGGTGTAAATAAATTGTTTCATTGTTTGAAAATTTTGGTCGTGTAATATTTCAATTATTTTTGTGTACCTTGTGTAGTCGTTAATAATCCTCAAGCATAGGTTTTGAATACTTTATATATATTTTTTTTTTGTAGTTGGAGTCACCAACTAAATATTAAAGAGATGAAGATAGTTGGGGTATGCAGTCATAGATACACACAAATAATATTTTAATTTATAATGCCGACTATAAATTTTAGGATTATAAATAATACCTTATCAAGAAGATCAAAAACTACCAGCAGTTTCTTCTCTTTTGTCCTATATGTGGATTCCAACTCAAACGTTTGTCCAGATGGAATCCTAAGTAGCGAATCTGTTCAACAGGGATTAGTGGAATATTGTGAAAGGATACTGTAGTGCAATCGTAGGTTTAAGACGAAGGACTCATAATTTTTTTTTAATATACATTTATTAAAATTTACAACTGTATAAAATATATACATTAAGTAAATGTATTGACAACGATTACAATAACATGTTAAAACTTGAAAAGAACTACTTAGCACATTATTAAAAATTCTACACTAGAAGGTTTCTAGTCTAGGTCATCTTCGTTTCAGACGCTTCGGAGTATTATCAGGAATAGAGTGGGAAGCAAGTTGGGAAACTAATGGATTTGAGTGGTTATGGAGCTTACTATGAAAGGATAGGTATCTGGTGTGGGCTAAATCAGCAACATATGGAACATTAAGATCTCTATGGATAAGTTTATTGGAGGCAAAGTAAGGAGCATTGAGGATACTGTCCAAACAGGTCTAATCACAGTCATGTAAATAAGTCTTTTGTAATTAATTGGGAGCTTTGAACGTTTTTCTAGTAAATGTTGAAGTAGTCTGAAACGACGAGCAGTTTCTTGTCGTTTTAGTCTTACTCATAATTTAAATCCAAAACTAGCAGTGTAGATTAACAAGCAAAGATAGAGACAAAACTATCTATATAAACATCAGAAAAAATGAATCATTACAGGCATTGATGATCGGTGACATATTGGCGGAATACTTTTAAAAGGTTATTTTCATAAATCCAATTAGTTTTATAAATCATTTCGTGTAAGATTAATACGTAATCGTGGAGCGACTTAGAATATAAATTCATATAAAAAGGAGCAGAACGGACGAGTTAACAAATATAATAAAAAATAAGAACTGCTTTTGGACAAGTGCTAAGATGGAGTGAGTGATGAGCTACCGAACGGTAGGGGGAGTCGGCTTGGCAACGCCGCTGCCTTCATAATTACCCCGCTCCTACCGTTATCCGCTCTCCTCTCCACGGCCTCCTAGATTTTGTACATTATTTATTACACCCATCATTGAACGAAATGCCATAATTAATTGAAAATTATGATTTATTACTATGGAACGCGTTTTATATAAACCTTACACTACAAGAAACGGAGAAGAAATTACATTTCATTGTCGGTCTAAAAAATGTATTCTATTTTTTTTGCAATTAGTCTTTAATTTATTCGATATAATCTCCCCGTCAAAAGTATTGCAACCCCCATAATTCTCGAGATTTTCCTGGTTTTTACCTTAATCCATACTTGGTTTATGTTTATATTAATATTATATATCAAACGTGAGACATTAAGGATTAGACACATCAATGTTTTTCCTTGACAATAACTAATGATGGAATTTTAGATTATTTTTTTTTAAATTTCCTTCAGTCCATGTTTATCATTCGTTTCGTTATTTACAAGTATGCCAAGACTAGTAGAAGCAGTCATTCAAGCCAGAGGGGCAATATGTCTTATTAAATATACATTTAAAATTTAAAAAGTAAGTTTTTTAATTCGGAAAAAATATTGTAATTTATTTTAATAAAAATTGTTTAAGTCTAGTTTAGGAATGTTTATTATAGACTTCAGAACCTTTCTTGATTATGAAAAAAAAAAATACGTTTTTAAAAAATTCTAATATTTCAGTGTTGCGATACTTTTGACGGGGAGTTTGTATTTAAATTTTCAATATTTTACTTTTGATTTAACTAATGTAGTACATAGATTACATTTATTTTATAGATAAAAATTCTAATTATCATAGCTGGTTCTATTGAACATTTCACACAGTTAAAATGTTACAGAAAAAAAATGAATCAATAATCAACAAACAAGGAAAAAAATGATTTATTTTTTTTTTTTTTTTTAAATTAGGTAATAACTAAATTTTCCCTTGTTAGTGGTCTTTCTGGAAGACGTGATAGTTGGCGCCATCTATGCATTACTGACGAAGCACCTTCGGACTGCATTCATAGACCACCATCGAACACGACGTTCAACCAGTCTTAAAGATCTCTTCTCGCTTTAAAACACATTTGATTTGGGATGTATTAAAGTATATTATTTGGAATTATTATTATTTATTTATTTTCAAAAATGAAAAATAAAATCGGATAGCAATAATACGTTTCTGGAGGAGTCGAATCTATCTTATTTGAGTAGCATTAGATTAGGACCAACAGACAATAAAAAAAAATGATAAATAAATAAAATAAAATAAACAACAAGCTGGGTCAATGAATTAAAAAGGGATTTAGAAAAATACAATATAAAAATAGATGAAATAAATAATAGAGAAGACATTCGGGGAAAAGTATTGAAAATGGAGGGATTTCAGGGCAGGAAAGTGAAAAGGACTGGTGCAAAATGGTCTGAGGACAGAAAGAGGAAACATGGTGAACGGATGAAAGCATACTGGAGGAAAAGAAAAGGACAAGGAAGAAAGAATTGAAATTGACACGTGGTCCTCTGCTGGCCCATTAGAAAAAAAAAAATTAAAAAAATTAGAATCAATCAAAAATAATTCCAAAACTGGTGAATCCGTGTTCCTTTTTATGATTAATCCATGATCATGTCGGTAGCGTTTAAACGTTCACAGTTTTATGTGTTTAATGAATTTTATATCGAGTTGAAATCTGGGGCTCCACTAAACCATCTAATTAATCTTGTATTCGTTCCTCACAATCCAAAATCCTTTAAAAAATCCCTAATGCTCCTTAATTTGTCGCAAATAAACTTAATAATATCTGCTTAATATAGCGATAAGCAGATACCTATCCTTTCATAGAAAACTCCATAACCACTCTAACCCACTAGTTTCTCAACTTGCTCCCCGCCCCATTCCTGAAAACCCTCTTAGGTGTCTGAAAAGAATGGTGTGCTACTAATGGGTAGTTGTTTCTCTAACGATTGACATGTTACTTACATAGGAATCATATTTACTTGATTTTTTTTTTTATATATACAGTTGTAAAATTCAATAAATTGATAAATAATAAAATAAAAATAAGACCTTAAATTATCTATTTTGGCAAACAAAAATGTCCTGCTGAAAAGTGAAGTATGGGTCTACAATGAACCATTAATCTTCTAACCGATCCACGTTATCAAAAATTTTTGATATATATATATATATATATATATATATATATATATATATATATATATATATATATATATATATATATACCTTATATATAATTATATATAAGGTTAAAATCAATATTAAATACGCACCTTAAAAAAATACAAATATTCCAATCAAAAATACTCAGACTAATCACGAAATCACCTTGGTACATTTCAAACCACACAATTCACACTGATTTAAAAGTACCCACAGTAAAGGAATATATGCATAACCTTTATAAATGATTTCACGACAGACTTCATGGACATAAAAACTTACGGATGAGGGATCTGATCAAATAAATACCTTTAATCCATGCCAGGAGGAGGAACTGTTGAGTGCTAGTCTCCCACACGCCTTAAGGCCTGTATTATTACAATGTCATTAAATTCACTTATTGTTACCCTAATAACAGATGTGAATCAAAATTTGAAAGAGTAAAAAAAAAAAAAAAAAAAAAGTACACATCCATGCCTAATTTACTAAAAAATCGAAGACATAATAAAATTATGATACAATAAAAGAAAATTGATAAATGGATAGGATACAAAAAAATGTTAATAATAAAATATAATCAATAATTATATAATAAAACATATTCATACCTATAATATTTATATATAAGAGCTTTATTTTACGAAGTTTAACAATTTACAATTTTGAAACATATTCGAATAATACATGTTTTGTTAATAAAACAAATCACACTACAATTTTCATTCAGTCTAAATAAATTAAAACTTTGTATACATTTTTTAACTGTAGGAAAAAGTGACAAAAAAAAACCTTACAAAAAAATAAAATAATAATATTTATTGATAAGGTATCTATTGATTGACCGAGAAGTATTATGAAATGAAATTAAAAATTATACTTAGATTTATAATGCCAACGTTTCGACTTGCGTTGCAAGCCTTCATCAGGGCAAGAAGAAAAAAAAAGACAAACTAAAAGGGATGAATAAATTGTATTTTTTATACTCTTTACAATTTAGTCTTACCTTTTAGTTTGTTTTCTTTTTCTTCTAGCCCTGATGAAGGCGTGCAACGCAAGTCGAAACGGCATTATAAATTAAAATATTATTTTTTATTGCTGTGTTTAATGACTGCATTCCCCAACAATCTACAACTCTAAAATCATAATAATTAATAAATAAAAAATATATAAAAATAAGCAAAAGTTTTGAATTAAAATTAATTACAATTAAAGAATAAATTAACTTATACAATTCTTTGATTTGTTAAATAATTAATAGATAATAAATTCTATGAGTGTCTTAGAAATTTAGTAAATTTTATTCTAGTAGTATATGTCTAGTACGTTTTTTTACGTATCTTCTTAAGGTTAGCTTGTTATAATTGCCTATTGCTTGTATTATGAGATTCTCTAGTTTTTTGTTGAGTTAAAAAAGTTCTTGGTCTGGGTTTAAATAAATTAACTGTTTGAAAATCTAGCTCATGTAGCATGTCATATAATTTTAATAATGCTTTCTTTTCATAATGAGGCTTTGTAATATAATATACGAAATTAAAATAATCTTAGATGCACTTTAGAATTATGTTGGAATATTCTCAGTGTAGCCAGTTTGAACCCCTCTATTTTCTTTTCCTGCTGTGCTTTAAAAAACTCCACTTATTGTTAAAAATGGTTAATTGGGAGTACTTTGTTGCTATTCACTTCCGAAGTGTGCAACTTCATTGTCGACCTTGTCGAATGCTCAAAGAAAACACCTTAGATTCTGGACCGTGGAAATTGGGGTTGGTTCTAGGTCTGTGGTGGACAAAAGGCTGCCCACCAACGGGGATTCAATGTGCATTAAAAGTTGTTGCCTGTTTGACAAAAAAATTACAAAGTTAAAGTTGATAAGTCATTTACCTGACCCAAAAATTATTTATAATTAAAATGATATAATTAACTATTCGTTGAATTAATCATTTCTCTATTTTCTATCAAACCTATCCACTATATCAATGCTAACTGATCCTTGGCATTTTCTTAGATAGTAGAAGATATGTTTTATTCAAAAATATTTTTTTTTTTAATTTAAATTTAAAGGTCCAACTGAAGGGATGTTTATAATTGTTTAAATTTTATTGATAATATATGAGTAAATATTGTTAAATTTATTACATTATTAATTAATAATTCTAGCAAAATATTAATTTTGGAGTTCTTAAATGTTTGTATGCTACCTACAATAAATAGTTGTCCATTCGAGATTGACTTCCAAACCTATCAGTGACAGATACTCTCAAGGCATTTGACTATTTTTAAAATAAACAGTGGTTAAAGTTTTTTTCTTTAGTATATTTTATCTAATATTTTACTAGTTTCATTGTGAAAATTTAACATTTATGGTGATACAATAAGATATTTTATTATTATTGGACTCTGATGTGATTGATAGCTTCTTGTAATTAAAATTATCAAGTACATAAAGTAGATATAAACATTGTATAATATAATTATATGGATTGTACTGGAAGATACATATGATATATAATTTACTGTTGTTTTTGTTTCTATGAAAGTGTTGATTCTCAATTGAATCGATCCATACGTAGGATAAGAATCGATAATCCAAAGTCGATTCCTAGGATTCGATCGATACCACTGATGTACGCAGTAGTTTTCTTTTTCTTTTGCATTCTTACTCTGATTTTTTTAATGTAATGACTCTGAGGTTACTTTGACTTTGATATTGTTGAATATGGAAATTAAAGCTAATTGTAACGCGGTAAATTAAAAAAAAAACGGTGTGTACAAAATTTAATTAATATGAGGATTGTACTTTTTTACATGTGAAAATCTATAAAAGGAATTAAAAGTATGAGCTTTCTATAGACTGGGTTAAGGGTGACTTTTTTCCGAATCCGTTGGGTCACGAAGTGTAATTCTATCCCATTCCACTGTGTTAAGGTTTAGAAAGAATTTTAATAATGAAAATTTAACAGCTTCAAGAAAAGGCCGTCGTATCTAACAGTTGTAAATGTTAGAATTAATTGATTATTATTTTCTTGTTTATTTATATTTATTCGTATTTATTATCTTTCTGATAGTTTAAAATAAAATCCACACACACTAAACCTGATCTTTAGATTATTTTGATGGCCATATTGTCCATGAGTTGGTGAAGACTGCATCAAAGGATGGCCCTTGCATCGGAGACCGCGAGTTCCTTGAACCTTGCACTAACGGTTCAGCATCTTCTCTCATTATCTCATCGATATCTCTCACTCTCTTAATCTGATTTATCGGCTCTTAAGCATTTCCTTATCTCTAATCGTTCCTCCACTTCGGAAACAGGAGAGAAGGTATAAAAAACTGGCCAGGCTCCAGTTTCGCCATAGATGAATGAATCTGCTCTTGGATGTTTATTTTTTAAACATTTTATCGTGTTGACAAACAGCTCAGCTGGACCTAGACCGCGAAAGAGATAGTATAAATAAAAATGAATTCCTAAAAAAGAAAACTTAATTTTATTATGAATAGTATTTGCTCCGTGAGAGTACATGAGAATATATTAGTAAACATACACTACCGAATAATCCCTTTTTAAAAAAAGGGGACAGAAAATATAACTAGTTACTAGAATAAAAGTTCAGATTATCTTTTTGTTTCATTTATTGATATTTACAACTGTACAAAATAATATTCATCAAGTGAATGTGTTGATAATGAATACAATGACATGTGAATAACTTGTGGAAAACTACTCACTACAAGCACTTCAATAAAACATTTACACTATAAGGTCCCTTGGCCATCTTCTTTTCATATGCCTTGGAGGATTATCGGGAATGGAGTGGAAAGCAAGTTGGGAGACTAGTGAAATGGAATGGTTATGAATCTTTCTAAAAAAAAAAAAAAATTAAAAATTAAAAAAAAAATCAGTAAAAATATATGCTTGTCCCTATACGAAAACATGAATTAAATGATATTTTTATAAAAAAATAAAAATTAATTCAAACAAATTTTTTTTTTTTTTTTTTTTTTTTTCTCTTTCAGATTTTAATATGTACTGATATCTACAGCTGCATACATTATATACAACATGCAATTTTGAGGAATATTATTACAACGACTTGTCAATAACAAAAAAGAACTAGTAACACTTCAATAAATGTTCTACACTAGAAGGTCTCTAGGCCATCTTCTTTTCAGACGCCTCGGAGGATTATCGAGAATTGAGTGTGAGGCAAGTCTGGAAAATTGGATTCGAGTGGGTATTAGCCCAGTCAATGAAGGTAAGAAAATAAGCTTTGTCGCAACTCATTAGGGGAAAGCTGAATTTTCGCAGGGTGTTAGTATATAAAATAAATATTTAAAAAAACACAAAGTCGACTCTTACCCCTCTCGCTTTCCCCACCCCTTCAGCAACATCACAAGAACAGAAATGTGTATTTGCCGACAGCTCGAAAACTAATGATGTTATCGGGATATTCTTTTTTTTATTTTACTCCTAACAATATTAAAAAGAAATTATGTTATTTATACTTTTTATGTAGATAGCTTAGTTTCGCCGTAATACTTAATTATATACAGAAAACTCAGGGGTATTCATTCATTCAAAACAATAAAATATAACCATTTTTTTCTAGATGGCTGAAAAAACAATAAATAAAAAAAATTAGCCTTTTTAACACACTTTTATTGACTTCACCTGTATATAACGGAATCTTCCATTGTATTTTTCATCAAATTTCCAGCAATCTGATTTACTTGAAATTTTGAACACGTTTCAAGGACCAATGACAATACAATAATTGTACAACTTTGTTCTATTGTTCTCACTTAGCCTAGTTAAATTACCCCCAAAATAGGGGGTGTGCCTGGCAAAAGGTAAAGTATTAGGTTTTACTGTTTTATATGGTCCAGATGGATCCTGAGAATAAAATATAAATAAACTATTAAATTTGAAAAGGGGAAAATGTTTGTGGGCAAAAAACATTTGAAACAGTTTGGAAAAAAATATATATAGAAAAATGCTTTCAATCGAAAAATGTTTTATTTACAAAATTTTTTAAAAGTTTAAAAGTTTATTAAATTGTGCGTCTAAAGACATTCCTTAAGCAGAGTTTGATTTAGGCGTTTAGCCACAATCGATTGACAAACATCAAAACATTTTACCGATTTTAAAAAGTTAGTTTTGGTTATGCTTAAGAGCATATAACGCAGAATTGGCTAATTCAATAAAAAAAAACGTTATATATTAAAAGTTATAAATCATTACATTTTGTGCAAGATAGGATTTTTAATGTAAAAATTTGACCATCCCTGCTCTGAGATATGTCAAAAAAAAAAGTTGTTTTTTTTTATAACTTGTGTTACAAATGCAAACAAATGAAGAATTGTACAGGGAAATTAGCTTCGAACCTTGAACGAAAAAAATTAAAAGTTCTGAATGCTGTAAATTGTTCACCACACTTAGCTTTTTAGTTTGGTTTGCTATAAAGGCGTGTTTTTATAGTTTTTTAAACTACAAATTTTTTTATTATTAAAAAAATTAGAATTAAAAAATGTTTATTCTAAAAAAATTTGCCACTCTTTCATTAGAATAGACATTTTTTTTAATTGAAAGTCGAGTTGTTTAAATATAAGAAACACGTAATGAATAGTATTATCCATTCTATTCTTGAATGGAATACGATGCATAATATTTATCCTAATTTTTTATGAAGTCTTCACACAGTCCCTTAATCAGGAAAAAATAACTAGTAATTGGGTTTGGAAAAGTATGAGGGGTCATTTGTGAAGAACGAGCTGTGAATGAAAGAGTTCTTAAGAAAGGGAAATCTGGCTGGTAATTGCTTATGGAAATGAGTCTTTTATCCTCCCCTCGGTTTAGTTGGCACTATTGTCCTATATCCTTCTTTGTGTATAGTTGCTGTTATTGTCGTCGGGAAGGACACTCCTCCGGCTTTCTTTTTCTTTGTTTTTCACCAAGATCTCCATTGTTGCCAACCCTCCCCCTGCAAGCTCCCCTTTGCATCAGGTCTCATAACTCTTTTTGCAGATAAAACAGCACGAATACAGTATATTGAAATTTCGATAATTTTTATGAAAAAAATAAAATTATTTGATATTTAAAAAATAATAAAAAAACTTATATACCAGCATGGTTGTTAGATTTGATATCCTTGAGTAATATTTAGACAAAGTGGTTAGAAAATATTTCTGAAAAAGGCGGTACCAAAGTCTTCCGATTCCCGATAATTAGTCCAGTCAGTAAACATATTGCTACTATTTTGGACCTTAGGGCTTCGTTAGAAGTAGTTAGAATATAAACATACTAAAAGTCCCCGCCCCTGGGGGATGAGTTAAAGGTGGGGGAGGGGAGAAGGTCCAATTTTGGGTTTTTTCGGTTATATCTCGAAAACTGTGGACTCTAGAAAAATATGCAAGAGATCAAAATTAAAGCTAATTAAATCTCCTATAAAATGGTTTATGTACATATTTGTCGATGTTTCAACGGTTTTCGAGATATACGTTATTGAAACCCGATAAATGTCGAAATGTGAAAACTCACTTTTTGTCTTACGTTTGCTTCAAGTGCGAGAAACGTGAGTATGAAATTGAAGTAGATTTAATGCTCTACAACTTGGATTTAGACATTTTTTCTGATAATCCATCATTGAAGGTGCTGGAAGCAAATGCTTGACAAAAAGTGAGGTAAACATTATATTTTTTACCCGAAAATTATTGTTTTAATAGCGTATATCTCGAAAACCGCTGAAAGTTCGACGAATATGTATATAGACAATTTTATAGTATATTTAATTATCTTTAATTTTGATTGGTAGCATATTTTCCTAGAGTCCACCGTTTTCGAGATATAATCGAAGAACCCATAAACGGGATATTTTCTCCTCTATCCCAACGTAATCTGACCACCTCATTCTACAATATGTTTATTGACTGGACTATTTCATCAATATTAATTGTATTGATCCATCTACACCATAATGCGTATCTCAAGTAAATATTTATTTTGTTGCCCTGCTTGTGTGGTGTTTGCAAAGAAAATATTTTACTCCGTTACTTAATTACTATTTCAAGCCTGGAAATATATGCGATTAGAATCTAAGAAGTGAATGATGAGATTATAATAAACTAATTCTCACTTACTATAATACAATTAAACAAAAAATTTGTTACTAATATTCAGAAACCTGCTCGTTGAGATAGATGAATACCACTGGAGGTGCTGGACGGCGGATCCGGCTGTACCGAGTGGGCTGGTCCAGACAGGTTTTTGCAAGTCCCTGCACGTTGCAAGCCGCCTTTATAAATTGAGATGTTTAGGATAAGCTGTGTTGATGTTTTTTTCTGGATATTTTTGTTTTTTATCCCGTTTAGGAAAAGAATTCCTTTATTCTTTGGTTTCTGTTTTAAAAGGTTTGTATTCAATGGAATGTTTAAGATTTAAAAAAAAAGAAGGAAAAAAAGCAGTTGCTCATCTTAAAATATAATTTATTCAACGTAGTGTCAAGAATATCAGATGTAGTTTTTGCATCTGATACGTTTCACACTTTCTGTAACATACATACAACATAAGCAGCAGCGAAACAACTTAAGTTAGAGCAAACCTCAATAGTCCTGTGAAATAAGGCTCCAAAAGTCCGTTTTCAAAAAAGTTCATAGAAAATTTATCCTTTTTTTGTGCTGAATCGGAATCTGAAGTTTGCTACCACGGCAGCATATTGCCGTCGGCTTCATACCAAAAATCGCAAAATACCGGTTATTTTTTGTTTTTTAACTATAACACGAAAACGAACGTCTTTAAATATTGACTGTAGCTGGAACCAGTACCTACGATAAGGAAAAAACATCTCCTAAATCGGATCATTTTTCGCCAAGTTATGGTCTGGGAAAAAATTGTAGAAAATGGCTAACTTGCGGTCAGTCCCACATCTCCGCGAAAACATCTTTGTACTCTTTTGGCTATAACTCCTAGACTATTAGACCGATCTAAGATTACTTTTTTATCTTTTAAATTTAGGATTAGAATCTATATAATCAACTCCATTAAAATATTTTAATATATGAGAAGTCGCCCTCTCAGCCATGCAAATAAAAAAAATCTCCAGCCTCCCGTAGAATGAGTTAACAACGAATGAATATCCTTCCGCCATCTTAAAACAGTTAAATCGCTAAATATTTTTTTAAAAAGTGTTCTTTTAAGGACCGCCATCTTAAAACTGTTAAATATTTTAAAACAGTATCCTGGAGGACAACCATAGAGGAAGTTATCCTTCGGATAACTTAAAAAACCGTTGAAACAGCAATCCTTAAGGACGATAAAGCTAATTCTAATTGTGGATAGAGAGAGTGGCCAAGAGTGTCATTCGGCCTCAAAAAATCGTCAGATCCTGGCAGATCTGTAAAACAGTGTCCTTATACCATCTTAAAACAGAGAATAAAATAATAACCATGATCGCTGGTTCGCAGCCCGGCAGATGACCTTAGGATTTTTTAAAGGGAGTAAAAAATCCTTAGCTATGCCGTCCTTCGGAAGGGACGTGAAATGGGGGTCCCTAGCCTGTGCAATGTCAGGTACTCGTTAAAGATCCCTATCCTAATTATACCTGGATAAGCAAAATTTAGGACTACCACCGTAGCATCGTCCGATTAGCCATAGCAGCATAAAGTGACGTTAAACGAAATAAACAAATAAAATATTTTACTGTTTACTATATTTTACTATGAATTGGAAAATAAGTGTCCGATTCAAAATTTATCTTCTCAAAGCTGGCTAAAGTTACTATCAAAATTTATTTATAAAATTTTAATTAAAATTAGTAAAATACCCATGCCAGAACACTAAAAACCGCTAACTGTTGTGAAATCCAAGACTTTTTTTTGTCGGTTTTTCACTCTAACTCTGCTAAATAGTTATAAATCGAAAATAACCGGTATTTTAGGAGGTTTTGTAGGGGGGGGGGAGGAGAGGATTTTGGGTATGAAGTTGATAGCAAACCAAAAACATAAAGATTCATTGAGAATAAAAGTTCGGCAGTTTTTTCTTCGACAAACCCTCATATTAATGGATGGACTTAAATTTGGAAAAGACTGATTTTGAAAGAATGTGATAAAAAACGATTCACTTTGCTACAGAACATACAGGTCTACTGATGTAAATAACATTCGATATCTGCCAGAAACCGAAATCATTTCACAGCAGGTATCTAATCTTAGAAAGCAAGCAAACATGATATCTTTCCTAACACTCCCTGTAATTTCTTCTCTCATCAAAAGAAAGTGGCATCGAGATCTACAATTAGATTCAGGGAAAGAGCAATATAAAGTTTATAAGGTATTAACGTATATTATAAGAGATTATGATATAATTAACTACTTTTGATCACTTCCATTCCAATGATAATATCATATTTATAGATACTTATTGATGAAAAAGATAATTCCAGATAAGCCAGACCTGTCAAAGCTCAGCCTCCAGATCACTCCAGCCAGGGAGCTTTATTTCAACCACTTAACTGCATTCCTCCAAGTCACGTTAGACACTTTAAAAATATATAGGCGATATGAGCTTCATTTCTTCAGACCATTCAGCATATCCGACCAACATATTATGTGGATTTTTTAAAAACTTATATCTTAACATCTTAATTGTTAACAACTGTACAATTATATGTGGTAAACATGAGCATATTATGGCTTGTCAGTGGCTTGCAAAGTAACTACCCATAGGAAATGATATTAAAGTCCTTTATCAGAAGGTCCCTGGGCCATCTTCTTTCTTTCTAAATTATTCAGAGGATGACAACAAATTGAGTGGGAAGTAAGTTGAGAAACTAGTAAGGTGAAGTGGAAATGGAATTTACTATGAAATAATGTAGGTTTGAGACAAATCAACAACTATCTGAATGTAATAGTCATTGCAGATAAGTTGTTACTCTGTTATGTTATGTTTAAAACAATTTATTTAAACAAAGTAAGGTGTCAGATTTTTATTATATGGTTCGGAATCGGCTGTATATTATATCTTCGTAGGACTCCTATAAACAATATTTAATAGAAATTCTAGGTTTTTTATTCTGTTTATGGTTTATTATTTGAAATAGATTGGTAAGAAAACTTTCAAACATATCTATGGTAGTTTAGAGATGAGAAAGACATTCCTATATTTGTCTCTTTTCCGGCCTATAATATACGATATGATAAATTCTTACAGGCGATGCATCTATGAAATCATGAGGATTGTACGAACGATTTTCGATGTTAGAGATTGGAAGGCTGATCAATTTGATAGTTTCTTTGTTTTAGTTTATGACGTACAACTGCATCCGGTTTAACGGTTAACGTCAATTATTCTCTCTTATTTTATTTTTTTTACATAGATATTTTATTCTTTAGTTTATTTTTATTGATATGTTTTATATAAAATTTTTGTTCTATTGCCTACATATAATTCATGTCAAATTTCTGTTAACAAACCATTTAATTTAAGGAATTTGAACAATTTTTCTGTAGTTTCATTGTTGTATCCCAAGACAGCTGGAAGATCAGTATTTAGTCCTAAGCTGTTGAAGCGTGCCAGTAAATAAGAGCATTCCTGAAAAATATGTGTTACTGTCAGTATATTATTACAGTATTGGCACTTGGGCAGAGATCAAACAGCTCCCTTTGTGAAAAGATAGGAAGGAGTGTGTTAATCTGGCCTCAGTCTCGTCAGTACAACTTCCTTCTTACGACATTGGTGGCTGGTATGTATTTCAGTGCTTGACTTTTATTTTTATCATTTTCAGTCCATTCGGTGGGCTTTCATCCCATATAGACTACCACCCATCATTGATTTCTTTCTCCAGGAGTTTTTGTAGATCAGATGAAGTTAGTGTAATCTTACCTTGCTCCGGCAGTTCGAGAGCCTCCTTTGCAGCTAGATCAGCCTGCCCGTTTCTTACTGTACCCATTTGTCTGTTTTGTGAAGTGAACTGACCAGTGTAGAAGAGATGACCAAGTGAGAATATCACAGTGTTAAAACCTGAAGATGGAGCAACATGACAAGCTCTGAAACATGTAGTTAAATGGATAAAGCAAATGGGGAATTATGCCTTTTTTAATATAATAACTGATATCAATCTCCTTAAATAAAACATTTAAAGAAAAATAAAGGTTTCAGTTATTGATTATTGAGGTTTGACGTTCTTATGTACTTCAACGAAGACAGCAAGGATGGGTATCCAACAAGTTACCAACCTAATCTAGCCACTGCTAGTAGCTCGATAGTAAAGGATAGAAGTAGTTTGACATATAATTAGTTTTGATATTAATTGTAATATATAACTTCCCGTACCTTACCATCTGAGGCATATTGTGTCCCTGGCTACATGTTACTCGCTAGCGTATTTCAGTTCTGATGGACGCTAAATCCAATTCGTTGTCAAATTTCCTGAAGGATAAATATTGTATTAAATCCGTTTCTTCTAACTAGGATCACTAAAATATGCCATCTGTTTTTCTTATCTGTGAATGGACTATTCTAACCATATCAAATTAAATTAAAACTAGGAAGTCTAATCTTAGTTCTAACCTATTTTTTGAAAGTAAAGATGCCAAATTAGAAGTAGGACATACTACAAATTTAAGGAATTTAATTAAACCTTACTTTATATAATTTGTCCTTTACAGTGAATATGAAGAAACCGAGGTTCGATTGATCGTTATAAAAATACCAGAGTCAATATTTCCCTCTGTGGCATAAATATTCTCTTTTGGGTTATCGAGAGTTGCGTTGAGTCCTTCATTGGCCATCAGCTTGACGATCGCCTGTCTTAGGCTAATTAGTTAATAGGATCTCTAATTCTTCAATTATTCTCAATGAAATGTCGAGGTCTCCTTAGCATACATTCTGGAATAGCCAAAATTGCAGCCAGAAGATAGACCGATATAAAACTGAGACAGAAAACTCGTTAAAGATCCCTATCCTAATTATATCTGGATAGCCAAAATTTAGGACTCCCACCGTAGCTTCGTCCGATTAGCCATAGCAGCATAAAAGTGACGTTAAACGAAATAAATAAATAAATAAACAGAGTTTATTTGAGAGTTTCGTTAGCTATTAAACATTCAGTTTAAAATAATAACTTTTAATATTATTTGCTATTAAGTATAAGCTGTATATGAACTGGTGATTGGAAAACAGCACAAATAGTAAAAAAATATTTATTGACTTATGTTGTTTCTCGAATCAGTAATATAATAATAATATATTACGAACTATTTTTAAATAAAAATTTAAATCTGGAACAAGAAGTCTTACAAGAGTTTATTGTCTTTACCAAAGGATGTTCGAAATATATTTAGACTAATGAATAAAATCATATCGCATGCAATAGTTTCCATTAAACTTCAGTAAAAATTTATAATTTATGTTAGACAATATCGAGCTCCACTTAACCATATAATTCGTATCCTATCCTTGGAATAATTTTTTTTCTCGAAATCCTCAATGCTCCTTACTTTGTCAAAAATAAAAGTATCCGTAACGATCCGTATGTCTCATATGTTGCTGATTTAGCCCAAACCTGATATTTATCCTTTCATAGCAAACTTCATAACCATTCAAACCCATTGGTCTTTCTACTTCCCATTCTTTTCCTGACAACCCTCCGAGGAGTCGGAAAAGAAGATGGCCAAGATACCTTCTAATGTAGAACCTTTAATGAAGTACTAACAGTGGGTAGTTGCTGCACAAGTAATTGTCATGTCATTATGTACGTAGTTATCACATTTACTGGATTTTGTAATTTCAATAAATGGAAAAATAAAAAAAAAATTGATGAAAGTAACTTTAAAGTTATAATTAGGGTCTCTAATTTTAGAAACTTTTACAGTGGATAACGTTCAGTTTTACATTAGAGGAATTGATTGAATTTAAGCCATTAATTGGTAGAATCTATAAACTTTTTTTTGGTTGTATTATTTTCTATACCCATTTTGCACTTCATTTCTTGATTGGTTTTATCGTTTCGAATCCCCATCTTCCCGCGCCGGATAAAGTGAAGGGATTACCGAGATCAATCAATAAGTTCCTCCCAGCGAATCTACTTATATATTCAAATAAAACTCACCTCGTTTATTTTGAGCAATCATTTCAATAAAGGAACCCGACGAGCTAATGGCCCAGTAATAAGGAGTGGTTTATAGCCACACCGGCTCTAATCACTCCACGTCAGCTCCTGATAACAATCTCCACAAATCCATTAAACAAATGAACACAAACAAGATGTGGCTCACCGGTTCGGTGGAAGGGCATTCCAATATCTCGCCTCGGGCCTACCGCTCGTCAAATCACTCATGAAGAGTTTCATCCTAAATAAAACCGAACAAGGACCCTGATAAATCGACATGAATATTTAACAGATTTCCATGTGGGGCCAATTTGTTATATCTGGCGTAACAGGCTTATTGTCTGGAGGAGGGGAGCAGGGAAACGTTTTCCATCAAAATTATTCACCACATTTTGTAGAAAAAAATATCATCTTTGTATTTACATTAAATATTAGATTATTGGAGGGCAAATCATTCGGTAGCGGGTTGTCCATGGTCTTCCTAGAAAAAGAAAACTCACAGCCCGATCTTTTTTTTTCCAATAAATAATTTTTTATTCTTAACTATAGAATCAGTTATTCTATTAGGTATTTAATATCTTCAGATAGATATAGTGATCAATAATCGAACATATTAAACAGTTATCAGACCTATTTGGACATATAGAGTTGAACTTTGGGTCTCTAGTAAACCATCTAATTCATCTCATATCTTATCCTTGCTATCTGAAATCCTTCAAAACATTCTTAATGCTCCTAACTTTGACACAAATAAACCTATCCATAAAGACCTTAATGTCCCATATGTTGCTGATATAGCCCTAACCAGATACTTATCCTTTCATAGTTATATATAGTTATATTCAGATACTTATCCTTAACCACACAAATCTCTTAGTCTCTTAATTTGCATCCCATTCTATTCCTGACAACCCTTCGAAGCGTCTGATAAGAAGATGGCTTTAGAAACTTCACAAATAGAACTTTTGTTGAAGTACTACTGGTGGGTATACATAAATATATAATAAAAAAAAAAAAAATAGCATCCCCCATCGCGGCTTTGATTGCTCTCATAAGTAAAGAACTTAGATAGTTTTATCTAAAAATTGGAGTTTTATTTATTAATCAATAAAAATCTTGTATTGTAAAAAGCAGGCAAAAATGAAAAAATAAATTCATTAGACATCCGAATAAAGTATATTTCCAGTTTTATCTCCTGATGTTAAGAGAATAATTTAATAGCTAGGGTTCCCAGTTCTGGAAAGCCCTAATCACTATTAACCGTGAGAGAAACAGCGAGTCCGAAGATCCACAACGTTTTTGTAAGTTTATCATTGCGATTTGATAATTTTAATAGTTAAAGAAACTTTAATTGCAAATTTTAATAATTTCAGTCGCTGTTCCAGTGAGAATAATAGCCTCAATGACATTTTCAGGCTATAATTTTTAACCTGGCACTATTGCACTGAAGTATATGATGGTTGAAAAGTATTTTTTTTATTTATATAAATTTATTGAAATTTACATCTTTACAGATATATACACCCAGTAAATGTGTTAGAAACTTAAAAAAAAAAAGAACTACTAATCAAACGCACTTCAATAAAAATTCTGCACTAGAAGGTCTCTAGGCAATCTTCTTTTCAGACCCCTCGGAGGATTATCGGGAATGGAGTGGGAAGCAAGTTAAGAAACTAGTGGATTTGAGTGGTTATGGAGCTTACGATGAAAGGATAGGTATCTGGTATGGGCTAACTCAGCAACATATGGATCATTAAGATCTTTATGGATAAGTTTATTGGTGACAAAGTAACGGTATTGAGGATTTTGGATTGTAAGGATTGGATACGAGATGAATTAAATAGTATATTGGAGCCTTAAAGGTCAACTCCATACGTCTTAATAGGTCTTATCACAGTCATGTAAATAAGTCTTTTGTAATTAATTGGGAGCTTTGAACGTTTCTCTGGTAAATGTTGAAGTAGTCTGTAACGACGGGCAGTTTCTTGTCGTTTCAGTCTTGTATGTGGATTCCAAGTAAGACGTTTATCCAAGTGGAGTCCTAGGTAGTGGATCTGTTTAGCTGGGATTACTTAAATATCATTAAGAAAGAATACTTAAAAACATAATCGGAAATCCAGGTTTTAATTTTAATTAATAAGTTGGTAATCTTGATGGGCCAAAAAACGAAAAAAAAAATCTATGTATAGACTGTTAAACTAGTCTATATAAATTATACTAGTTTACTAAAGCATAGTTATGTATTATTTTTGGCATTATTAATATTTTTTTCTGTTCTGAAGGTTAAGCGGGAGAGCCAGGTAAGCGGAAGTCTGTAAGCGAAATTGATAAAGGCTTTTTCACCTTGAACCTAACCTTGATTAAAAATATAAAAATAGGTCGATCTTAAGAAAAATAAAAAAATAATTTTAACCTTAATTTATGCATTTTTTTACGTACCTTCTTATAGTTTTAATTTTTCTTGTGGTTAGCTGGTATTTTCGAATATTACATGTTAATCGATTACAGTAGCTTTCGTACAAATATCTTTTACTTTTTTATGTTATTTTCTTAAAACTTTCCCTAGAAGGCAATGGTGGAGACTGGAGACTGGAACGGTGCTGTAGAAAGGTAGCAGCGAGTTCCTCCGCGTCCATTCAGACGTTCATTGAGTTCCAGTTCGGAGCATTACCCTCTCTCAGTTCAATATTCACTTCTTGTATTCTTCATCCACAGGCAACAAATATAAAAATAAATTTATTAAATAACTTTATTTAATAAATTTGTAAATATTTGTGGAAAGTTGATATATAAAGATCCTCTGTGAGACTTTTAATCTAAAGCTTTATTTCTTCCATACCAGTATTATATACAGGGTGAGTTCCAATTAGTTTTAAAAAAAAACATGGGTGAAACTAGATAAAAAATAAAGAAAAATACCGCAGACTTTCCCTTTCCGAGTTGCAGATACTCGATAATTCAAAAACTTTTTTGAGAAAACCACATTTTTTGCCATAAAAGCTGTATCTCCACTTTGTTTAAAAATTTAAAAACTTTGACCACATTTTTAGATTTAGCATTAAATTTCCTATAAGAGCAGAGTATCTGTAACATTGACTGTCTTACAATCTTGGGACCTAAAGAACAGCTTGATCTTCACCTTATTTAGGAAAGATACAATGACTTGACTTAAACGCTCTACCTATAATGTGGTGATGTCAACTTAATGCAAGGGATCGAGTTAAGCTATAATGCAGAAAATGTAATTTCTCCATGAAGTATCGTCAAAATGAGCGAATAACAATCGAACTTGTGACCTAAAGGACAGCTTGATCTCCTTATTTAGGGAAGTCACAATGTCTTATATTACTTCAACGCGCACCGTTTTTGGAAAAAAACTATCTCCAAACTGCAAATCTCACAAAAACTTGCAAATTTAACCAGCTTTCGTAGGATATGATCAAGTTAATGATTCCGTATCGATTTCTTGGAGAAATTTACTTTTAAAACCGGAAAAAACATGGCGTTTTCATTTGGCATACACATCAGTTACTTGTGTAAATAAGACGCTACGATAATAGCTTAATGGAAATATGTATTTTAAACATAATAAAGTCTTCATTGGAATAAAAAAAAAGAAAAAAATATTGTTTAACAGGAAGTAAAGAAAAACTGTCAATAAAGCGACACTAGATCAGAAGATTTTATATTATTACATTTATTTATTTATTATTATTATTTAGGATTTATTTTATTAGATTTTCAATGTAAGGTTTAAAACCCAATGATAATGAACATCGACCTCAATTGTGCCGTTAACTTCTGAATGCAGATGATATTGAAGAATACCACTTTTTGAGGTGAATTTTATAGACAGATTAGTCAGTTTTTACAGGGGAAGGAATTTCTAATTATCCATGTGGGGTATCGTGGGTTTATTCATTTTTGTTGATGAAGTTGTGGTAGGATATTTTGTAACAAACCTAGTAATTCTCACCATTCAATCTGTTGTACAAACTATTTCCAACACTATTCCAAAGCAGTACAAAAACGAATAAACCAATGATACCCCACTTGGATAGGTAGAAATGCCTTCTCCTGTAAAAACTGATTCATCTATCCATAAAATTCACCTCAAAAAGTGGTATTCTTCAATATTATATTCATTCAGAAGCCAAAGGCGAAATTGAGGTTTATATTCATTATCATTGGGTTTTGAACCTAAGATTGAAAATCTAATAAAATAAATTCTAAAAAATTCTAAATAAATAAATGTAATAACATAAAATCATTTGTTCTGGTATCGTTTTATTGACAGTTTTCCTTTATTTTCTATTAAAAAATAAATTTTTTCTTTGCTTTTTATTCCAATAAAGAGTTTATTATGTTTAAAATGCACATGTTCATTAAGGGATTGTCATAATGTTTTATTTACACAAGTAACTGATTTGTATGCCAAATGAGAACGCCATGTTTTTCCGGTTTTAAAAGAATATTTCTCCATGAAATCGATACGAAATCATTAATTTGATCATACCATTTGAAAGCTGGTTAAATTTTCAAGTTTCTTGTGTGATTGATAGTTTTGTGGATAGTTTCTTCGAAAAACGGTGAGCGTTGAAGTAATATAAGACATTGTAACTTCCCCTAATAATGTGAAGATCAAGCTGTTCTTTAGTTCACAAGTTTGTAAAATTCAAGATTACAAGTACTCTTTTCTTATATAAAATTTAATCCTAAATCCGAAAATGTGGTCATAATTTGAAGAATATTTAAACATAATGGAGATATTACAGCTTTTATGGAAAAAAAAAACGTGGTTTCAAAAAAGTCTTTGAATTATCATATATCTACAACGGATTGGAATAGAAAGGTAAGGTCTGCGGCATTTTTCTTTATTTTTGGTTTAGTTTCACCCAATATTTTTTTTTTTACATTAAGAAGTACTTACCCTGTCTAAGTGCTATCAATGGGTAGTTGCTTTAAAAACAAGTCATGTTTAGCACTATCATGAAATTTACTTGATGCATTATATTTTATACATTGTATAGAGTTGTAAATTTCAATAAAAAAATAAAATAAAATAAATTTAATATATACAATTTATAGAGCAAAGTGCTGATGTTTTGAATAGTTTTTACATTTTTAAAACTGATGAGGAATGTTTAAAATTTGAAATATATCTTCGAAAAATATTCCTGTAGAAGTAGTGAATAATTTACCAATGTTAATTGTATTGATCCATCTATACCAACTTGCGTTACCTCAAGCGATCTAGCGGTTGTTTCGAACGGTGGTTCCAGTCCTACCGTGTGAACTACAGCCACCATAATCGTAGAAGGTTACAAGATTTCGTTTTATTTTTACTCAGGAGGCGCTTGGGATGAAATATGGAACCCGGTCCTATAAAAATTCTGTTTAATACGGAACTGACTCGTTAGTGGAATGATAAAAAAGGACTAAGAGAATAACATAAAGAGTTTAAGTTTAATAATACGGTAGAAGAGGAGAAGCTAACGGGGGCAGTCCATGTTTTTTGCTTTGGGAAATTATAAATTCAAATGTGGTCCTCGGCATTGGACTTTTATGTGAAACCGGAGAGATTTGTGCCTACCTGCCCAGCCGGTAGCCATCTCGGCCCGTACTACCGGCCGCCTAGTACACATTAGTAACTCCCCTACTAACATTATATATATACTACTGCCTCTCTTATCTAAGCAGTCACTATGCCCATCTTCTGACATCTTTATTTTTAACTTTATAAAGGGAAGAAGGTTTAGAAAACAAGAATAAGGATCGTCAGTGGTACGAGGCGGTTCGTTTTGTTTAACCATCTTTCATAAACTCTAACTTTGGGTCCTTAATATGAACATTTCTCCGTTTTGCGCGGCTCTTTGACGCTCTCCAGCGTCACCACATTATGTTCTCTAATACAAATTACCCGAATGGCCCTTCATACCTACAAATTTCTTTACCTCGGTTGGTACTTTTTTCCTATAAACTACCATTCCGATTTTGATTTTCCCCGTTATATCCCGTACCCTGACGTTTTCCCTTTCAAACCCGTTGTCTCTTTTCTTTGACGATGCGCTCACGCGTCTTGTCCCACAACTTCCCAAACGCCCAGTGTCGGTGGTGATGAAATTTACCATTTCTTCCCCCACTACGGTGTTGCGGACGTCTCGGCGTCGCTCCCGGAGCCCAAAGATAATTTCCATCGGCGAATATCCTGTCGAGCTGTGGATGGAACCGTTATATGCCGCCACCGCCTTTTCCATCGCGATGTCCGGCTCTAGTCCCTTCTCTACTTGATATATTCTCAGGTGGTCACTAAGGGTTCCATGAAGCCTCTCGATCCCCCCTCTGCCCTTGGGATGCCCAGGAGTATTAATGTGCCATTTAATATCCACTCTTTGGCCTCCGCCCTGACCAACGCATTGTCAAATTCGAGACCCCCGTCCTACGCGATGCGATCCGGGATCCCGTACGACCTAAACCAGGCTCTTAACGCCCCTAATACCGCCTCCGCCGATTGGACTGTACGAGGTGAGCTAGGGCCAATTTACTAAATACATCGAAGATGGTAACCCACTGGTATCCCCGCCACTTAAAGGTATCCACTTGGAGGTCCGATAAGGTGAACGCTACTGTAGGTGTCTCTTCCTGTACCCACCCCGGGGGGGATGTCGGTCGTATTTCGTGGTGAGGCATACCTCGCACGACCCAATGACTTCTTGGATCGTCCGCTTCATGCCCCACCAAAAATACCTCCGTTTTAATGCTTGGAGAGTCTCATGCGTCCCACGATGGTTCGTCTTTCCCTGGTGGTATGACAGGTCACCTCCTTCTGCCGCTCGACGTCCTGCACCACCTCTACTGACCTCAGGCACCTAATAAAAGTTTGGTCAACCCCAATCTTCTCCTCCTTCCACAGCCTCTTAACTCTGTCCCATATAGTGGCGTTCCCTACATAGAGGTGGTAAGTCTTTCGCGCCTTTGTTACCCGCGCAGTAACCTCACTACAGACTCCTCCCTTATCCCAGGCTCCGTCCAAATAGTGACGGGTAGGTGTTTTGAAATTTAAAACAACCTGAATGTGCTGATTAGGAATCAAATTGTAGTAGAAAAATAGGTTATATTCTAGAAAATATGAAAAATAATATAATTTTTAACATGGAATATATATTTTTCGGCTCTCTTAACATCAATCCTTGACATCACGCGATCTACACTTTTCAAAAAGTGGTTCACTACCAGTAACCTAATCAGTCAAAATCGATACGTTTTTTACGGAACACGAGGGCGTTACGCATAGTTTGATATTTTGATATTAGGAGAGTAAAAACAGCTAAGAGTTCAACTTTCGCTATATTAAATAACACTAGCTCACTAATGATTGAGCTCCTTTTGACTCTGTTTAACCTGACACGAAATAAAAAAAATTAACCTGGATTTGTCCGAGCTTGATCGATCCCTCTCGGATATTGTATCTTATTAAACTCCTTTGGAAATAAACAATAAAATTATACAGGCAAGAGGAAAAAATAAGGGACATAATGGCATAGACGGTCAGGGGATTAAGCTATTTAATTATAAAATTTATCTCCTACGGAAAACATAATCACAGGTTTACCGAAAAAAAAAGAAAGAAAAGGAAAACATATCGCCGGTGAGATTGCCGATTCCGCAGTTTAGCACCTTCTATGAAATTAAATACAAAATGTGCTTTGATGCACATGTGTAATTATTTTTTGGGCTTAAATCACACAAGTGTTTTGTCAAATCCTGATCCTAGCTGAATTTGCGTCTTCGAATTTTTATATAGATGCGGAATTTCATTTTAAAACGATACCTGCAAAAAAATGCACAAAACGCAACTGGCAATGTTCCCGACAATATGAGCAGAAGGCCCTTCAAAAAAAGTCACCAAAATAGTTCAAAACAGGAAGAAACAATTCCAAACGATAGATTTTGTTTATTACAGAATTTATTACTTATTCACACATTTGGAAATATTTGACCTACATGTCTCCACGAGTGTCTTCCATCATAAAAGAAGCAAGTTGTGATATCTATTTACACCAAGAAAGGGTGCCCGTATTTACACCAACTCCATATTTATAACCACCCCTAACCATCAAAGAAGGATGTCTGGTATCACCTGTAACCTAAAGGTGTGCTTCAAAATGTAGCTTAAGATCCCCGCTTTTCTAATATCATTGTGAATTATTTTTAAATAAACATAAGACCATGAAACTGAAACGATTTCACATGTTTCTCAAAAGTTTACTGTCCAGAATGAACACCAATTAGCACAATAACTCAATCTGCATCCAAACTAGGGGAAAGAATGGTTCCAACTGCTCCCTGCTATCTTTTATTAGCAAATGGCTCCATTCTCTGTCCTCGCCGCCACTCTTCAATATCTCCCTTTGCCGGTAGGGAGGGGTGCCTATATTTACACTAGTGCCCGCTTTTACAACTTTTCCTCTATAGGTGATGATCAGGTTTAAAAATCGTGTTATTTTATTCACTTATGAAAAGTGAAACTTCAAGGATGTATAAACAGCTTTGTAATAAAATAGTCGAAAAATAAGTTTTACAACCCTATGCTATATTTTTTTAGGTATTCAAAAATACTTACAATAATATTCTAGAAAGACATTTATTTTTCGGGGTATTTCTACTTTTTCCACTTCGTTATGGTGGGATCACTCATGAAGCTGAAAGAAAATACTTTGAGATCCAAAGACCAGTAGTAATTAAAGGTTGCAATTAGTGAAGACCTAATTGATTGGCTGTATAGAGCGGTGGAGGTGTCGGGGCAATGGTGTCCTTTAGCTATTGATTGCCAAGATTACATTTAACTGATTGCGATTCCAGCGGATAATTACGGGTGTAATCTCATTTGCATAGTAGCCTTTTATTTTTATTTTTTTTATTTAACTCTTTCTTTTCTGCATTGAATGAGGAATTAGAATGGCCTTTTGCAAATTAGGCCTAGTCGGGCAGGGTTTTGAAGCATTAAGGCAAGCATTGTCAAATGATAACAAGTAAAAATCTAATTGTAATTATGTCGAAGCAGGTTTAATTATTAATTGAACATCTTGGTATCTTACTAATTTATTTATAATTTCCTTAGAACAACTATTTACAATGCAGCAAGTAATAATACATATATATGTATATAAATTAATTTTACGAAATTATTTGTAATTATTAATTATTAAACAGTTATCAAGTGACAAAATTTTATTTATTCTATTGGGCTGTCCGGAAATTAATGCAGGATTACATGTTTAAACCAAAACCTGATATTATTATTAAAGATATTATATATCCCTTTACCACAACCCAAACCTGATACATTACTTTTACTCTACGTCGTAGTTTCGGCCCAAAAGTCCTATTAAATAAGATCCCATTACCCAGATACAGTGTGGTATCTTGGTTTCAACTTACATAGAGACGTTTTGACTTGTAATTCAAAAAATTGAATGCCAATTTGTGTGTGGTTGGTAGAGACCTATAATAGTGCAAAACTAGAGTTATAGCCGCCAATGGGCATTGGGACCCGGGAAATAAATAAAAATAAAAAGCAATATGAAAATCTCGTTTTTTTTTTTTCTCAACTCTCAGTCAAGATAGAAAAATAACCTCTTTAATAATAACATCGGGCTTTGGTTTAAACATGAAATCCTGCATTAATTCCCGGACAACGGGTTTCGAATGTGGTAAAGAGATAGCATACAAAACTACAATTTTACGTGAAAAAAATATTTCTCTATCATAACTGAGAGCTGAGAAAAAAAGTAAAACGTGATTTTCATTTTTTTTTTCCTATTTATAGAATTTTTTTAAAATACATATTTACATTAGTATGTACAATAATTTAGAATTTTTAATATTAATTAATAAAATGTCTTTCCTTTTTTTTTTTATGAGAAACAATAAAATAAATTTTAAGAGAGTTAACGGACGGATTGCTACACTCCTAAACCGAGTTATTCATCGTAAAAATATGTATCATGTTAAAAATTTTAAATTTTTGAAAAATTCATAAAACAAATTTTAAAAGTCCAATAAATTAAAAAAGACATTTTATTGCAAACAACGATAGTAGTTTTAAACCCATAAGTCACCGTTACATTGAACTTGAAGTAGAACAAAGTAATACATAATATTTTAATAATGAAAAGGAAGAATGTTTTTTTATCTTAAACATTTTTCTTGTTTTATACTTTTTTTTTTTAATTTTAATTTTAATTTTTCCAGCGTGTTATCAGTCAATGAAGATCCATTTGCTGCATCCCAGAAACTCCAGTCACATATTACTTTGCTTGAAGAATGGTGTCATAACTGGAGAGTTAAGATAAATCCTAGCCAATCCCAGCAAATAACCTTTACTCAGTCGAAAACCTACTTCATCCTGTCCTCCTGTATCCTTTAATGGTGTACCGCTAAATAACTTAAAACAAATAAGATACCTTGGATTTTATCTGGACAAGAGACTTACCTGGAACCCTCATACAAGATTGAAAAGACAAGAAGCTGCACGTCGATTTCGACTGTTACAACAACTTGACATACGTTCAAATCTCCTGATTCACTACAAAAAACTCATCTATATGAGGATTATCAGACCTATTTGGACTTACGGTATAGAGTTATGGGGATCTACCAAACCATCGAATTCTTCCCGCATCCAATCACTCCAATCCAAAATGCTTAAAAAAATTCTTAATGCTCCTTATTTGTCACAAATGAAATCATCCACAATGACCTTAATATCCCATACGTCGCTGATTTGGCACGAACCAGATACCTCTCCTTTCATAATAAACTCACTCCTCATCCAAATCCACTTGTTGCACAATTCGCTTCCCATTCCATTCCTGGCAATCCTCCGAGGCGCCTGAAAAGAAGACTGCCTAAGGATCTTCTTTTGTGATTATTTCATTAGAGTACTACCAATGGGTAGTTCCTCTACAAGTCTTAATCATGTTATCATATTGCATTGTATACAGCATATTTACTGGATGTATTTTCTAATTCAGTTGTAAATTTCAGTTAATAAAAGATTTAAAATTTGTTTTTAATTTTTGCCTGATTTCTTTACTTATCATTTTTTTTTTTTATATGCATTTATTGAAATTTACAACTGTACAGAATATATACATCAAGTAAATGTATTGACAATGATTATAATAACATGTTAAAACTTGAATAGAACTACTACTACTACTACTCATCAGTAGCACTTTATTAAAACTTCTACACTAGAAGGTCTCTAGGCCATCTTTGTTTCAGACGCCTCGGAGGATTATCAGGAATGGAGTGGGAAGCAAGTTGAGAAACTAACGAATTTGAGTGATTATGGAGCTTACTATGAAATTATAGGTATCTGGTGTGGGCTAAATCAGCAACATATGGAACATTAAGATCTTTATGGATAAGTTCATTGGTGACAAAGTAAGGAGCATTAAGGATTTTACGAAGGATTTTGGATTGTAAGGATTGAATACGACATGAATTGGATGGTTTAGTGGAGCCCCAAAGCTCAACTCCGTACGTCCAAACAGGTCTAATCACAGTCATGTATATGTGTCTTTTGTAATTAATTGGGAGCTTTGAACGTTTGTCTAGTAAATATTAAAGTATTCTGAAACGACGGGCAGTTTCTTGTCGTTTTAGTCTTGTATGTGAATTCCAAGTTAGTCGTTTGTCCAAGTGGAGTCCTAGGTAGCGTATCTGTTCAACTGGGATTAGTGGAATATCATTAAAGGATACTGTAGGACAGGAGGTCGTAGGTTTACGACGAAGGGTAAAGGTTATTTGGTGGGAGTTGTTTGGATTTATTTTGATTCTCCATTTTTGACACCACTTATCATTTTTAATTCACATTTTGTTATAATGTTTTGTTTTTTTCGAGAACTCACGAAACGTCGTTACAACAAATTAATGAAATTCCCCAATTATTTATTTCATCGAAATGAGAAACCTATTAAGTGAAAGAAATATTACCACAAAGTCACCTTATTACTCTCCTTTCAAGAATGATATATTTATTCTCATTAAGACATGTTGAATAGACAACATACATCGACCAGCAGTTAGACCACAAAAGGAAAATAGATAAAGGCTAGTTCATAAACTTAAGGTAAGGAGAACCCGGATCGTTTGCCATAACTCGTCACGGCAGGGCAAAAAGATCTCACGAAAATATGTAAGACGCCCTAACTTATTGCCGGCCATTTAATACAACCCGCAAACATGCACTCCAATAAGAGGAGTTACAAGTCAAATAAGAAGACCGTCAGAGTGAGGAAAAGACCGCACCGTTCACACAAACTTCACAAAAAAAAAAAAAATATAAACGATTGGCCGAAAAGGACTGGAAGTAATGTATTCATCAGTATGCAGATATAAGGGAAAAATTATCTGAATTAGTCGGGTCTCTAAGTCCCTGGGACTGAGGACTTGAAATTGATTGTAGTAAATTGGCCGCCCTGGTCACGAACTAAGAGAGATTTATGATATGGCTCTTGGGAAACAAGAAAAAGATTATCTTATAGAGCTCTCTGATTCGAAAATTGTTTAGTGGCCAGCTAGTGCAGCGGGTTTGTCTTCGGTGGTCCTCTAGGATATCCTTGTCTAATAATAGTCAATGGCAATCTGTCTAGCTTTTAGAAAATACATTTATTATTGGGAAGGATATTAAATTAAAAAATATTACTCAGAATCCAGGCCTGGTTCCGATTTTTTATATTGTATAAATTCGTTTGTAAAGTATGCATTTTTTTTTTTTTTTCCAATTTAACCTAAGTAATCTTCGTTCTTATTTTTCCCATCTTCATTTGATTATATAACTAATGGCCTTACAGTGAGTTGAAATATAGAAAAAGTACTATTATTCAAGCATGACAAAGTTTGTCAACGTCCATATTATATATCATATTATAGGTTTTTGTTTCATCATTTTTTATCCCCAAAATATACGCTTTAAAGATTTTTTTTTTAAACATTTATTGGGTAATTATTAGAATCTGCCACAAATGTGGGCGATAAGTAATATACAGGGTGTCCCAGACATAGTGTAAAAAAAAAAATTGGATAATACTGCATGCTAAACGGGGTAGAATGGCGCAGAAACTAGTTTCATATCTCAATCTGTTGAGGGGCTAGAATTTTTTTTTATTTATTTTTAAAATCTTTATTTTTCCTAAAAAATGGCAGTTTTCTCTACTTTGGTTCAGCGTAGAAACAAAAGCGATGATATTTTCTTAATCAGCATTAAATTTTCTAAAATATGACATAGTTCTAGTTATTTTAAATTTTAGAGGGCCTTTTAACGTGCAAAACACAAAATATTTATTAAAACTCACTCCCTACTGGAGGTCAAATTTCCCAAAAACTGCAGAATTTAGTTAGATTTTTAGTGGTGTAACTCATGCATCACCTTTTGAGTCTAAGAGAAGTTTTTCTGAAGAAAAACACGCTAGAGAATAAATACTTGATTACTTCACGTACCTACTAGTTGAATAAATGTATTAGTTATTTTATCTCTTGTCCATATGCATGAGGGGTAAAGAGTTGTGAAGGTGGTAAGTCCTCCCTCCCCCTCCCCCCCCCAAAAAAAAAATCTTATTTATAGGGAGTAAGGGGGGAGACCCAAATTCTTGCCGATTTCCTAATGTCACATAAACGTACTTTTTTCTATCTTTTTTTTTTATAATAAAAAATAACAATTTAGGATTATTTGAAGAAATTAAATACACCAACAGAAAAATGACATTTCATAATGTGCCTGCTACTCATTAGCCCAGACAATGATATCACGTTCTGATTGGAATTGGTGGATTTATTTAGTTAAGCTTTGTTAACAATTATAATACCACTGTTTTCAAAGGCCATAAGAAGTTGTCCTCTCATTTCATGACTGCATCAATTGCCATTCACTCTTCTTCGGCCATGGAGTTCACTATAATAGAGTACGCAGATATGATTTTCGTCTACGGGTTCTGCAATGACAATGCGCTAGCAGCTCAGAGAGAGTATCAGAACCGATACCCAAATTGTCGGGTCTCAAGAGCTAGTAATCAGCAAGAATTTGTGTGTCCCCCTCCCTTAACTGAGACTTTATGATTGCATTCACACATTATCTACAGTAAAAGAATGAAAAAAAAACAGATAAGAACTATGCTCTACATAAATAATATAAAATATTACATCTAAGTGAAATATATATATATATATATATATATATATATATATATATATATATATATATATATATATATATATATATATATATATATATATATATAAAAAATACAATCGGTGAGTGGCTGTGTCATGGACACGGCCGTGTGTTGTACGAGAATACATTTATGTAACTCCTTATATTTCTTTAATAAACTATTTTTATTTATATATTTAGGATAAAATCAAGGAAACTAATAATTATTGTATTATAATATAACTTTATTAATTATAGGTATATGATACGAAAAGTATGACACAAGTGGCAAGCAAGATACATCGAGATTTTTGGTAAACGTTAAATCAATACAGGTATTACCTAACGTTATTGGACTGAGTTTCAATATAAGACAAATTGAAGTCGCTGAGCATGAAGTCTGGCAAGGAGCGGATTTGTGAGGCATCAACATTAAAGTCTCCAACTATCATAACTGGTGTAGTAAGATCAGGCTCGTAATCGGTTATAATGTTAGCGATGTTTTTGGATTATTTAAACAACGATCGTAACATAAAGAGTTTAATTTATGCTAACTTTGTGACCTGGTGGATATACACACACCCGAGTACGAAATTGAATATGCAATTGGCCTTTACGTTTAGACAGACATAACCAGGTTTTACATCTTTCATTTCCAAAAAAATTTCCGAAATGTCAATGTTAACTATATTACAATCAGTGAAGCTATTGATGTTGCGATAATGGCGACTTCAACGGCTTTGCGACTTGATGATGATGATACCGCTACCGATGATGTAGTTGCAATTGGTCTGTTCTTAGTAGTATTACAATATGATCTCAGTTCAAAGATAGGCACATTCACTGGGATGGAATTTTCCTTTACAGTTTCGCTGATTGCCAAACAATCAGATCGGTTGATGATTGCATCGGTAGAGATGTCATCTGTGCACGGCCAAGTTTTGTGCATTAATGGCGGTCATAAGTATAAAACAATGATCAGGAACTTTTACGTTCCCGTCACTGCTTGACTCGGTCATATAGCGTTTTATTAATACCTTTCGATTGTTCTTGAGTAGCCCTTTCCAACCGTATATGATCTCTGAATCTGGTTTTGGCTTTTCGACGCGTATAGGTCGACTTTATATATTTTTTATAATATTTTTCTATTCCAACTTACCTTATTATATTTTATGTCACTACTTTAAACCAATTTTTTATATACAATCGATAGATTTTGACAACAGCTGACGGTTAAAACATAAACGAGCATCGTAGATTCTCCGTGTCAAAAGTTATACTAATTTTAAATCTCGATACGCAGCAAAAAAACCTCAAAATTGCGGCACTTCTTCCTCCACCACGCGATGCCTCACTGTTCTCTATTATCGTAATGAATTCTTGCATCCTTTAGCTATCCAGTGGTATAATTTAATTTTGGATGTAGAGGATAGATTCGAAACTACAATGCCAAACTGTATCCTCTAATTTTGTTATCATTAGGTTGTTTGGATTGCCCCTATATGGTAGCAAATTTAAAGACGTATTCACGTCAAAATATTACTTAGAATCCTGTTCTGGTTCTGATTTTTTTTAATTTTATAAATACGTTTGCAAAGTATGCATTTTTTTTTTTATTTAACCTTTAAATTAAGTTATATTTTAATTAAAGAATATAACTTTTGACCGAGAAAATGAAAAAAAAAATCAATGACTGGAATTTTCGCCTGTCATAGTATATTAACTTAGTGAGTCATAAAAATTACTAAAGCTCTTGGGTTTAATTCTTTGTAAATTAAAAGTTATTTTTTTAGAATGAAGAACGATTGTATTGTATAATTTGAATGTAGTCAGCAACTTCGTTCAACTTCCTGGTTTTCTACTCTATGAGTCTTTGTTGAGACTAGATATACCCCAGGACGAAACTAACAAGAGATTATTATATTTTGGCGCAATTAGCTTTATTTATTGTCCCTATGTTATACCAGCTTATTATAATTACACAGCGTACTTCCAGTATCACCGTGGGATATGTGGTTGGTTATACTGGTCGTTCCCCGATTGAGAGTTGCAAGAGCAAAGAAGGCCAGGATACTTAGGTATGCAGGGGCCGCCGCAGGAGAACAAGTGGTGAAACGGTAATAAATAACATTTTGTAATTCAGGGAAGAGGCTAGTGTACACCGCTCGGCTCATACTGAACACGGCACACCTCATGAGAATCTTCCTCCCACTTGCGGGCAGAATCTCAAGTGACCACTTGAGACAATTATTGCACTTTCAAAGTATTCCTCATTGTAATATGTATACATTATATAAGAATCTCATACTATGTTGAAACAGAAAAGTTAAAATTCCAGTCAGCACGCCTTAAAAGTATTGGGTTGTCCGTAAATGAATGCATGTTTAGGTTTTAAAATATAATTAAAATTCTAGTTTAAAAAAAATTATAAAAACGCGCTCTTATAGCAATCCTAACTAAAATGCTAAGTGTGGTAGGAACAGTAAGCAGTCAGACCTTTTAATGTTTTGTGTTCAAAGTTCGAAGCTAATTTCCCTGTATTATTCTTGATTTTTTTACATTTTTAACACAGTTTATCCAAAATCACAGAAATTGACATATCTCAGAGTAGGATTGGGCTAATTTTTATTTTAAAAACCCTATCTTGCACAAAATGTAATGATCTACAAATTTTAATATATTATATTTTTTTATTGAATTAGCCATTTCTGCGTTATAGGCTATTAAAAATTACCAAAGCTGACATTCTAAAGATGGCGAAATTCTTCGATGTTTGACAATCGGTTGTGGCTAAACGCCTAAATCAAATTCAGTTTAAGGGATATCTTTAGACGCACAATTCAATAAACTTTAATTTTGTAAATAGATCATTTTTCGATGGAAAGCATTTTTCTATATTTTTTTCCAAAATCTGAAAAAAGTTCAAAAAGTTTGGGCTTTTTTTGCTCCCAAACATTTTCCCCTTATCAAATTTAGTTTCATTTTTGATATTTTATTCTCAGGACCCATCTGGACCATATAAAAACGTAAAACCGAATACTTTACCATTTGCAAGGCAGACCCCCATTTTGGGGGTAATTTAATAAGATTAAGTGAGAATATTAGAACAAAGTTATTATTATTGTATTGTCATTTGTATTTAAAACGTGTGCAAATTTACAAGTTAATTAGATTGCTGGAAATTGGTGAAAATTACGATGAAAGATTCCGTTACACACAGGTGAAGTTAATAAATGCATATTACAAAATAAAATAATAAATGATTGAAAACATTTTTTATCAATCAGCATATTCTCTTTTACTTTCAATACATATCTGCTAATGATTTGATAACCATACTGTGTTCCGTGAATATAAGTTGTGTTAAAAAATTCTAAAAATACATTTTCTATTTAATTCTAATTATGGCATTTTTTATGTCATATAACATGGCTTAGGTTGGTAGTCAGTTGGCGAGAGGTCTGGAGAGTAGGGTAGATGAGACAATCTCACAACCAAGTTTGAGATGTTGGCGACCGATTTTCCGAGTGAGAGATCCTCTGCAACAGTTGTTCTGGTTTCTTCTTCTTAGATATTGTCTGTCCGATTAACTTCATCAATGGATGGAGTCGTTCCACGGCGTATCTTGTCGTCAAAGCTTGAACTCTTCCTCCCGAAATTTATTATACCGTTAAACGGTCCACTTACACTACTATCAACCTAAACTTTATGCTAATGTTTATGGCCGTTTGGGCCCCATTCCGACTGAGTTTAAACTCATCATAAGAAATCAGATGAAAATCACGCTTTGACATACTAGTACAACCTGAAATTTTTCCAAGTAGTAACATGCTGCATAGGTGAAAAAAAAAATCATTTGGAAGAGGATATTAAAAAATTAACACATTAATTTAAAGAGATGATCTGTTCAAGCATGAACAGTTAACAATAAAAAAAAAAAAAATGGTGATTTAATGAAAACATGAAATCCTGCATTGCTTTCCGGACATGGCCATATTTCATTTCAATAACTACACAGATGGTCTCACTCTGGTATACAGATTTGTAAGAAGGGTCACCTGTGGTGTAGTGGTTAGCATAGCAACCTACTAAACCAAAGATCGCGGGTTCGCAGCCCGGCAGATGACCTTAGGATTTTTTAAAGGGAGTAAAAAATCCTTAGGTATGCCGTCCTTCGGAAGGGACGTAAAATGGGGGTCCCGAGCCTGTGCGATGTCAGGTACTCGTTAAAGATCCCTATCCTAATTATACCTGGATAGGCAAAATTTAGGACTCCCACCGTAGCATCGTCCGATTAGCCATAGCAGCATAAAGTGACGTTAAACGAAATAAACAAACAAGATTTGTAAGAAATACCGTGTAAATGATGAATAGACCTCTGATGTCCTTGGAAATGAAAAAAGAGCACCGAAAATTGCTGAAGTCTAGAACGGGATTCGAGGTCGTTTTGATGTATGAAAAAATCTGCCATTTCCTTATCATACCCGAAACTAATTATTAAACTTTGTTTTGTGTATATCCATCATTGAGGTGAGATCATTCGGGTTTACATAATTCTTTTGTTTATGTGTAGGTAAAAGTAATAACTTTCTTATTTATGTTTATTTTTATTTTCGAAAAATCCTTAATGCTTTATTGTGTGAAGTTGTGAATTTCAATAAACAGCTTTAAAAAATCGAAAATCATCGGTACATAATAATTAGAGATGGGCCTATTGTGACTTAGGCCGATTAGTTGGCTACCAAAGAAAACGATTTGTCGGACATGCTGATCATTGCCACCGTTAAAATTTGGATCATCAGAATTGTTCGATTCACTTTGTACTAGTTTTAAAGCCGCCAGTACATCTAGTTAGAGGTTTCCATAAATTTAATATTCTTCCTTTGTGTTTTTTTTGCAAACGGGCCGGTGAGTAATAGAGTTTTTTTTTTTTTTAATAAATAAAAATACAGACATTTACTTTACATCTTACTTTATACAAAAATATTTTACATGTAATTGTATATAAACACGTTCTGAAATTTCTATAATAGCAGTTTTCTTTCCGTGTCCAACCTTCATATTACATTTCAATTAAGAACCAATAATTTTTAATTATGACACAAAAAAACTATAACTGTGACTAAAAAAAAATAGGTAAGTTCTTTATTCAGTATTTTAAAAAATAAGCTTTTTAATTTGTAATGCCAACGTTTCAACTTGCATTGCAAGCCTTCATCAGTGCAGGAAGAAGAAAACAAACAAAAAGGTATGACTAAATTGTAGAGAGTATAAAAAACAAAGGTATGAAAAGAATAAATATATAAGAGTAAAGACAATAACATAAAGGCAATATCTAAAGGCCATGAAGACAATACATAAAGGCTATTGAAATAAGATTAAAATTAAAAGAATCACTCATTTTAACTTCTCTTACTTTTAATCTTTAATTTCTCTTAATTAGTTACTACAATATCGCCAACGAAGATCCATCGGTTTCAAGAAATCAACTTTAGATCATCGATTATTTTCTCAAGAATCAGTGGAATAGAGAATTCACAAACCCCTATTATGGATAAGTATAGTCCTTTTTATATGGAGTTATCTTCGGACAAGTTTAAAAAACAAAGATTAAGGAAATATTGATATACAAATAGTCATATGATTCTTTTGTAGTAAAAATGATATTGCTCCCAGTCGCTGAGTACACGCCGCAGAGTGACCTAGATGCGGAGGATCGAACCCCGTTGGATCCAGTTGATAGATGTGGACGACCCCATTAAAGCAATTAGACCGACATGCTGGGGCTATGAATCAAAACCACTCTACAACTTGTTACGTAATCCTCGTCGCAGATGTAAATGTGCTCTTTATTAATAGGTGATAAACAATTCCACTCCGGCACGTGGCCTGTATTGGGTTACTCTTCTTGTTTGTTCCCTGTAAGGCAACACCTTAATGATTCAAAAATATATGTATCCCCTTTATTAGCTCCTGTTCCAATCATACTAATAAATTAAATCTGTCACTGATATCAACCTACATTCGGATTCATACAAACACCGTCAATTATACTTAAAATTTTAATTTACTGCTTCATTCATCGAGACTTAAAAACATGCCAAAACTCTTGAATACCTAAACTCCTTATATTCAGGATAAGGAGTTGTTTTAGAAGTAAACTGTTACCCACGTTCAGCATTATTCTTTCTTTTTTTTCCCTCCCTTAAAAACACAAGTGAAAAATATGGAAATAGATAGAAAATATATATATATTTTTTAAAATAATTTACAGTAATAATGAGTTGGATAAGAAGATTTCATTTTAACATTTTTTTTTTCATTTTTTTATATCTCTTTATTGAAATTTACAACTGTACATAAAAACATACACCCAGTAAATGTGATAATGACAAAAAATAATAAAATGACAATTGCTTGTGAAGCAACAACCCATTGGTAGCACTTCAATAAAAGTTCTATTTGAGAGGGCCCCAGACGCCTCGGAGGGTTGTCAGGAATAGAATAGAAAGCAAGTTGAGAGACTAGTGGATTTGAATTTGGAGTTTACTATGAATGAATAGGTGTCTGGTTTGGGTTAAATCAGCAACATATGGAACATTGAGGTCTTTATGGATAAGTTTATTTGTGACAAAGTAGGGAGCATTAAGGATTTTTTTGAAGGATTTTGGATTGCAAGGATTGGATATGAGGTGAGTTAGATGGTTTGTTGCAGTCCTAAAACTGAATTCCATATGTCCAAATAGGTCTAATAATTGTCATGTAAATGAGTCTTTTGTAGAAAATCGGAAGTTTAGAACGTTTGTCTAGTAAATGTTGAAGAAGTCGAAAACGACGAGCAGTTTGCTGACGTTTCAGTCTTGTATGTGGATTCCAAGTGTATGTAATTGTCTAGTTGGAGTCCTTGGTAGCGGATCTGTTCAACAGGGATCAATGGAATATCATTAAAGGATACTGTGGGACAGGAATTCGTTGGTTTACGGTGAAGGGAAAAGGTTATTTGTTGAGATTTATTTGGATTTATTTTAATTCTCCAATTTTGACACCGTTCTTGAAGGTTTATAATATGAGATTGGAGTGTTTGGGATGCTATGAAGGGATCATTATTTATTGATAACACACATGTGTCATCGGCATACGTAGTGAGGACAGTACTAGGATGTGTAGGGATGTCAGCTGTATAAACCGTGTAGAGAATAGGACCTGGGATACTTCCTTGAGGAACACCGGCAGATTGGATAAATAGGGAAGAATAGGATAAGTTATGATTGACTTTAAAGGTTCTATTACTGAGTTACGAGCGGATAATAAGGAAGTACGTAGGAGGTAGGAATACACGAAGTTTGTAAAGCAGTCCCTGGTGCCAGACTCGGTCAAAAGCTTATTCTACGTCGAGAATGGCTCCAGTGCTGTACATTCCGCGCTCCAATGCTGATGAGACTACGTCCACCACACGATGGCATTTAACAAGACTTAAAAGACATGAAACTGCTCTTCGTTTCTGTCTACACAATTTACTAAACATGCGTTCAAAGCCCCCAATAAATTACAAAAAGCTTATTTACATTATAGTAATTAGATAAGCTATGGGGCTCCACATTCCTCACTATCATATCCAATCCTTAGAATCCAAAATCATTCGTAAAAATACTCAATGCACCTTATTGTTTCACAAACAAACTTATCCATAAAGACCTTAATGTTGCTAATTTAGCTCAAACAAGGTGCCTATCTTTTCAAAGTAAACTCCATAACCATTCAGATACACTAGTATCTCAACTTGTCTCACACTCAATTCCCTTTAATCTTCCGAGGTGTCTGAAAAGAGAATGGTAAAAAAATGACACGGCACTTGTTTAAATCATTGTGGGTAAGTTTGTTTGCGGCAAAGTAAGGAGCATTTAGGATTTTTCTAAGATTATGAATTGTAAGGATTGGACACGAGACGAATTGGATGGTTTAGTGGAGCCCCAAAGCTCAGCTCCGTCCAAATTGGTCTAATTACTGTCGTGTAAATGAGTATTTTGTAAGTAATTGGAAGGTTTGAACAATTGTTAAGTAAATGTTGAAGGAGTCAAATACGACGGACAGTTTCTTGTCGTTTTAGTCTTGTATATGGATTCCAAGACATTTGTCCAGACGGAGTCCTAGGTAGTGGATCTGTTCAACAAGAATTAGTGGAATATCCTTATAACTCTGCAGATGAAGCAGTTAAAATTTGGTGTAGATCGGTTCAGTAGTTTTACCATGTATACTCTATTACGGAATTATGCTAACCACATATCGGTCATTTTCAGACTTCACTTGCAGCAACATTTCGGACCACATATTTAAATCCTTTTTAATAATTTAATTGAATATAATTAAATTTTAATATCAATTTCAAGCTCTATATAGCACCGTAACTTTGTAACCTCTCATGAAGAATGGCGCTCGCCACCTATCGATAAATTTTCAAAGTTCGCTGGAACTATAAAGATGGTGTGGTTAAAAATTGGTTATCAGTAGTTTTCGTGGTTAGCGGTCACAATCTAAAAATGGCTTGTCCTTTTATGTAATAGTATAAATATATGTATAACGTTTTTTTTTTTTTTTTTTTTTTTTTTTTCAGTCAAGATATTTAAATAAACAAAGAATCAATTTTTTTTTTGTTTAATACGCTTTTTTTAACTTTACCTGTATGTAACGGAATCTTGCATCGTAATTTTCACCAATTTCCAGCTATCTGACTATCTTGAAAATTTACACACATGTCAAGAACCAATGACAATACAATAATTGCACAATTTTATTTTAATTTCCCTACTTAGTCTAGTCGAAATACCCCTGAAAAGGGGGAGTCTGCCTTGAAAAAGGTGGAGAAGTAGGTTTTATGATTCAGTAAAAACCCAAACTTTTTTTTAACTTTTTTTCAGATTTTGGAAAAAAAACACACAGAAAAATGTTTTAAACCGAAAAATTTGTTATTTTCAAAATTAAAGTTTATTAAATTGTGCGTCTTAAAACATCTCTTGAGCTGAATTTTATTTAGGCGTTCAGCCACAATCGGTGGACAAATATCGACGAATTTCGCCAACTTTCTCAAGAAGTTACGTTTTGGTCAAGTTAATCTAAAAATGTTAAATACTAATAGTTGAAAATTATTAGATTTCCTCTAAGATAGGTTCTGTTTGGTTTGCTATTAAAGCCTGTTTTTTTTTTTTTAGTTTTTTAAACTATAATTTTTAGTTTTGATTTGTATTATTTTTCCTAATATCTCATATTGAATTATTTCTTGATGACGATTCCGCGGATTAAAGATTATTCAAATTCATATTAATTTCATTGATAAATCCTCTCTTCCTGGAATGTTTTACCATAACTTGAAAATTTATACTAATGATTACTTATAACGATCAGCTATATTTTTATTGTCTAGTGGTTGTTTATTTATAATTTTCTTTTTATAGATAAGTTGATCGATCTCCACATGAGAAAGATAAAATCAAAACTTCGTAAATTCAAGGCTGGCCGGGTAGATAACTCCGATGGGATTCCTCTTGCTCCCCAAAAATGTAAATGTCGTCGATTTTATCTATCACCTTAAAATTCTTCTATACTATTTCATGATTTAAAATACTCAAATCTGCCAAGACGACACCTTCATCACCAGCTCTTGTAAAATATAAGCAATAAAAAGAATGAATTATACTGAAGCCGACAGGAATATCATATTTCGTAGCCGATAATTCGAAAATTTAAAAAATAAAAAAAATTACAAAAACATTTTGAGGGCTAGGTTCAGATACTATTACCTTTATAAGCTGTACTTTACGATTCTTACAAATGAAACTTCACTTACTATTTTTTGTCTCCTCTATCAAAGTTAATATGCTCCTAAATAATTTAAATATATTTGTCACCAAATACTGTTCTATTTATCATTTTCAGCAAACCGTTCTATCATTCAGAAAAATTCTGGACAAATACAAGTAAAATAATAATTTTATTCTGGGCAGAGCGTTCAGGAATTGCACAGACTGCATAAACGTTTATTCGATTATTTATATATAAATTTATTTTTCACAATTAAGTAAACTCCCCGTCAAAAGTATTCCAACACCTATAATTCCCGAGATTTTCCTGTTTTTTTTACCTTAATCCATACTTGGTTAATATTCATATTTATATTATTTATTAAACGTGAGACATTAAGGATTAGACACATCAATGTTTTTTCCTGTTAATAACAAACGATGGAATTTTAGATTATTTTATTCAAATTTTCTTCAGTCCATGTTTATCATTCGTTTCGTTATTTACAAGTATGGCAAGACTAGTGGAAGGAGTCATTCGAGCCAAATGGGCAATATTTAAAAGGTAACATTGTAAAAAATGAAAATTTTAAAAAGTAAGTTTTTTAACTTTTTTTTATTGAGAAATATATTGTAATTTATTTTAATAAAAATTTTTTATGTCTAGTTTAGGAATTTTAGTTTATAATAGACAACAGAACTTTTCTTATTATGAAAAAAAAATATGTTTTTATAAAATTCAAATATTTCAAAGCGGTACTTTTGACGGGGAGATATACCATAAAATGTGATATAAATGATTGTTATAAATATAGGATTGTTATATGATTGTTTATGTGTTGGAAATTTCCTAAACATAAACAAATATTAAAAGCTGTTTAAAAACAAAATGATTGGGTTGAAGTTCTAATACGAGTCATAAAGGATTTACCATGGTCAGATAAACTACTCAGAAGATGATATGGTTGTCAATTATATCTTACATTTAATATAAATGCTTTATATCAATGTAAAAGCTATTTGTTAAGCATGTTGTTATTTCAAAGTATTATAAATGCGTTAGTAATGCAAATGATATGGGTTAATTTTAATATAGAATCAAATATATTGAACTCATCTGTTTTAATGTTTTTAAAAATTAAATTTACTTTAAACGTGTAGTGTAATCTTGAAATGTTAAATAAATAAATAAATAAATAGTAATGAAAATATGTGTAATTGAAAATCTAAATTATAAATATTGTGGTTTATTATAAATTAAAATTGTTCTTTTTCTACGTTTTTACGGGTTTATGGTTCAAAATTTTATCACCATTATTTTTTTAAATGTTATGTTGAATAGTATACTGCCAATTATCATACTTTTATAGGGATATTATGCCATATATTTTTATGGAATATTTCCGTTTTTTATATATGAATATGTTTTTTTGCTGGTGGTCCATTGTTTTTTTTTTGTACCGTTAAGCGTCATCCTGCCAACTTAAAGTATAAAGTTTTTTCACTCTCAAAAATGGAACATTTTGACACGCTTTAGCTTTAGAGGTGTTGCTCCGATCGAAAATTTTACTGTTGTTTCCTTATTATAAATTTAATGGAGAATATTTTTTGTTGAATAACATTTTTCCCTAAGACCTACCGTTTAGGAGATATATTGGTTAAAATGAAAAAAATCATGTTATGCTTAAATTTTTGAAGTATTGGGTTTTTTTTTTTGATACGCTCTAGCTCTGTTGATATTGCTTAGGTCAACATTTAACGAAAACTTTTTTGTCAGTAATTTAATGGATAACACTTTTTGTAATATAAAATTTGTCGCTAGTTAAGGAACAATATTGGTTTGAATGAAAAAAGTGATGTTTGACACCCAAACATTCTTAAGTTGTTAATTTAATTTCATTATTATTTGAAGCACAATGAAACTCCAACTATCCAGATATCCGATTATCCGTAACGTTTTGCCTTAATTTTCAAGTGTCGGATCATTTTGACACACCTGAGCTTTGTTGATACTGCTCGGGTCAAAAATTTGACGACAGTTTCCTTATCAGAAGCAGTAGACATTAAAGCAGTAGATTATAGATAAGACATATCAGTGATCTATTGTTATTCTCAGTCAGTAAGAAATTGAGTTTTTTTTACATATAAAAATATATTAATACATCTATAACTCTCTTTTTTTATTGTCTGTCTTTATACTTATAGTTCGTAATATCATACTCGGGTTGTTTTTATACCCTTATTAATAAGTTCATAGGTTATTTGGGTTGCCTGGAGCAAAGTCTACCAATGACCTAAATGTCGGCAAACAACAATAATATTAAATAATTCCAGTTATTCAATAATAATTTATTCATCTTAACACACCTAATAATGGAGGAGATTATTCATGCAAACGGTCAATTCATCTGCACTATGAAAAAATATTATTTTATTTATATGGCTTCAAGGCACATCCCTGGTTTATCAATAATAAATCATAAATTTCATAAAAAAAAAATGCAATGTCCTCCATAAATTATTCACCAAGATTTTGCAATAGAGCTAACCACAAAGCATGCAATTCCTGACTGCACCTCGAATCCTAGTAATTACTCTATCTTGGGGACGGAACTATTACTAGGAACTATTCTCCTGACAGTATTGAGGTGACCTCCAATGGTTCCTGGTAGCTCACTGGGTTCCTGATGTCAGGTTAATAGATCCCTAAGAAAGAGACCAGAGTCTTGACAATGGGTCGTTTCTTCAGCTCCTGGCGTTGAAGAAAATACAAGGACAAGAACAATAGATCCATGTCTAAAAGGAAATCGCTCTTTGACGTCCTTTTAAAATTTCTTCATTGCCGTTAAAGACCAGAGGTTCTGCAACTCTTCCTACCTCTTTAATGCTTCCTATTAAAAAAAAAAAAAAAAAAAAAAAAAATATATATATATATATATATATATATATATATATATATATAATAATTTTTTTTTTTTAAAAAAAGGGTAGAGGATTTGATGTATCAATAAAAAACGTTTAACAAAATGAACCATGGCTCATGCAAGAAGAAGAAGAAAGTAATTAGGATTTTGAAATTTTCGCCTTGACCAACATTTACTAGACAAACGTTTTAAGCTTCCAATCAACAACAAATGGCTCAATTAGATGAAAGTATTAGATCTGCTTTGACATAAGGAGTTGATCAAGTCGACTCCACTAAACCATTCTTTCCTCTTGTAGTGGGCAACACTGTTTGGTAAAGGTTATCGGCCATCAGCTGGCGTGATAACCAAAGAGGCTATGTGAAATGGATTTGCCACTGCCGCAGTTAATATATTTACATTTTATTTTTACCATTGTTTTTATTTAGATGTATTTTTAATTTATAATTATTTTTGTTTAGAAGTTTACCTATCATTTTCATATAATGCAGTGGCAAATCTATGAGAAACCTCAATCCAGCTGATACCTATAACCATTTTTACTACTGTTACCTGATTTTCTAGTGTATGCGGATATAAGATATTAATTGTTATATAGATTTTGACTAAGGCTGGTATAAGGATATCACGATTGGAATTACGATTTGGTATGAAATAAAGAGGAAAATAAAATATTATTTTTCTTAATTGCCACGCACCTTACACTCTCGTATCCTAATTTTAAAATCCAATATCATCTGTTAAATTACCAAAAAAACATTGTTTCACAAACAAACTTATAAGTTACAGCGTTGGTCAAGTAGATATTAAAGTCAGAAATGAAGACAAGTATCTTGTGTCCAGCCTTCCTCGAAAAGCTCCATGCCAACTCGAATCCCCTTGTCCCCAACATTATCAATGAATTTAAAGTTCCACTAATTTACCTATTGTATCATTGAACATTTGTAAATATTAATTAATAAAAAAAATATGTTAACTAATCAAAAAATAAATAATCTATTTGTTCCTTATACCTTTACATCCATGGTAAGCTCCATACGTACTAGAATCCACTAGTCTCCAAATTTGCTGCCATTCGATTCCTGAATACCCACTTTGGCCTATACAGCAATTAAATATGACAAATAAAAATCGTCCACATAATAATTATAAATGAATTTCAAAACCAAGCTACCTGAGTTCTCATTAGAATCAAAATATCAGCATTCCTGCTTTAATTCCACTTAAGTTTCGGCACTGTTAGGTTGGTAACATTTGTTAATTTCTCGAGGGGTTTTGAATACTTTATCTCCCAAGGGAATAAAAGGCTTCTTTATTCACTAATAGTTAGGTACGTAATATTCACTTTATGTACCAGCTGGAGATAAACTGTTATCATGACATTTTGTTTATATAAGAAATTACAACTTATCGACATGGTTATGTCTTTTGGATGGGGTCTATACTCTTTTGCTCTAAGGTTTTTTCCACATTCAAAACTGTAACATTTTAACACGCTCGTGAGTATTTACGATAGAGTCTTGTAAGAAATTTAATAGAAGATATTTTTTGTTATATAACATTGGTCGCTAGAGCCTACCGTTTAGGAGCTATATTGGTTCGAATGAAAAAAGTCAAGTTGTAACGTTTTTTCCCCCTTAAAAATGTAACATTTTAACACTCTCTAACTCTAAAGGTGTTGTTCAGATCGAAAATTTCACAACAGCTACTTTGTCATAAATTTAATGGAGAATACTGTTTGTAATATAACATTTGCGGCTAGGATCTGCCGCTTAGGATCTATATTGGTTTGAATGAAAAAAGTCAAGTTTTCAACACTTTTTTAGTGTTGGGGCTTTTTTGACACAAGTTACAAACAAGTTCTAGCTCTTTTTTTTTTTTATTTATTTCCCTTCCTTGCCTCTCGGCTACACGGGTTTTGCAGGGATGGCTTGTAGCCATCACTGCTGGTTTTAACAGTTTAACATAACATTTCAATATTACTTTTAACATTGCAAGAATAAATTTTCTTAAACATTTAACAGAACATTTCAATATTACATTTAACATTTAACATTTCAAGATTACACTACACGTTTAAAGTAACATTTAATATTTAAATACATTAAACGCTTTACATAACTACATACTTGTGTTTAATACAATATACCTTATATCTAATACAACAACCTATATTTAATACAACATACTATATTAAACTTAACTACTAATACAAACTACTAAACAACTACTAATACAAACTACTAATACAACATACTATATTAAAATTAACTACATACTAACTATAACATACTATAATACATAATAATAAATACATAATAACTATAACATACTAATTTAAAATAACAACATACCTATATCAATTTTTTTTTTTTTTTTTTTTTAATTTTACGTTTATATAGGCATTATTCGGTGATGGGGTTGTCGTCAGCATCATTCCTGTCCAGGATTCTTTTTGGGGCGTGGCCGTTCTTCCTAGGTTGAAGTACCTCCACTTAAGTTTTCCAACCATACACAAAACTTTTGTAATACGGGTAGTTGTCAGCTGATACTAGTTGAGGGAAATCACTCTCCGTTAGAACATACAGCCCTGTTTCTCTCTGTAGCTTGGCTCTCAATGCCTCAAAGGCAGTGCATGAAATTACCACATGTTCAGCGGTTTCCGGTACACCACAGCTGGGACAAAGCGGGTCAATATTTTTACCATGTTTCTGGAGCTTGGCTCGAAAGCCCCCGTGCCCTGTGAGAAACTGTGAGATCCAGTAATCCGGGAGTACCCAAGTTGCTTGAAGACGTGACCTAACAGTGGGGAAATATTTTCTAAGAGTAGCCCCTTTCGGGGTTGTTACCCACCGCCTGTTCCATTCTTCTATCGTGTACTCTCGGATTATCTCCAACCATTTCCTTGGATTTGCGTCGATCAGAGACCGGAGATTATTTGGTAGTCCCACCGAGCCTTCCCTTTTCATTTTAAATTTAAAACCATCTTCTTGCAGTACAAGATCAAGAGGTACCCCTCCTGCTAAGACCTGGATCCCCTCATGAGACACTGATCGGTACGCCCTGGTGACTCGCAGCAGAGAATTAAGCTGAATTGTTGCCAGCCTACTCATCTGTCTGCGTGAGAGATTTTGGTACCAGGCGGGAGATGCATACCGTAGGATACCAAGTATCACTCCTTTATATATCGCCATCGTAGCTGGGTATCTGAGGCCCCACAAGGCGCCCCCTAACCTACTGAGACAGTTCAATGATAAGGCTGGCAAGGTATTCAAATGAGGCGTTACATCAAAATTTCTTCTTATTTTCACACCCAGGTAGGTGACAGTCTCAGTTGGACGCATCTTTCTCCTTCATTGGCAATAATAGGGTAGTTCTAGCTCTAGTTCTAGCTTTTAGTGTTGCGAAATTTAATGGAAAACATTTTTTATTATATATTTTTTGTCTCTAGGACCTTCTACAAAATTGGTTTGGATGAAAAAAAGTAAGGTTTTGCCTTCATTTTTTAAGTGTGGGATCGTTTTCGAATGATTCTAGCTCAGTTGGCGTTGCTCATATCGAAAATTTAACTGTCCTCATCAGTAGCACTAGATATAAAGACAGTAGGAAAAATTTTTGTTTTTGTTTTTGTTAGTGTGGTCTCGGCTAGGGATTCAGAATAGATCTTCACTGAAACCAACCGCCTGATGTCTGGCTGTTTATTATATATAAAAAAAAAGAAAGCCGAATACCAACTTGGTTTTAATTTTATTACAAATATGAGGCTATAAACAATTAACGAAAACAAAAGAGTAATATGCAACAAGGACAATCTGTCCAAAATAATAATAACTTATCACTTAACTTACTATGGTTAACGATGGAATTATAATCAGTGCAATCACTTTTATTTTCTCTTCCCTGCATCCTTGAGATATATCAATAGGCCAATTGTACAGCGGCAAATTTTCGCTGTGTCCAAACTTCTCTATAAAACTTTCCTTTTTTAATAATTGTTCAATTTGAACATTCCAAATCACAATTTTAACAGAGCTCTGTAACTTTACCATATGACACTCTAAATCGTGGCCGAACCGTATAATTGCCAATCGATCATCATCAAATATTTATCTTTTAATGTTATAATTTATTTTTAATTTAAGAAACGCAATAAAATAAAATAAAATATGGAAATGCAATTACTGTGAAATAACAAATAAAAAAATATGAATAAAATAATTTAAGTATTAACTATCAGCATTAGGGCCCCCACAGACTGCAGACTTTTTATCGGCAGATAATTTAGTCGGGTTTGGTTTTTAGCGCGAACACCGAGCCAACTAAACATTCACGTTGGTGAAGGGGGGCAACTAGCCAACTGGTCGGCCAACTATTCTCGAACGATTCAACTAGTTGCTTAGTTATTAGTTATTACTTAGTTTGTGTTTGACTGTAGAAGTGAGCGGTCGCACAATGAAAACATTGTCCAGAAATGTTATTATTCCTAACATATGCGGTTGGTTTCCTAACATATGCATTCTAAAGTTCTTGATTATTGAACTATCGGCCGATAAACTATCGTCGTTTGTGCGTAAGTCGTAGTTAGCCAATACTGATTAGTTTGATCGGAAATCGGGAAGCCCATCAAACTTTTTTATCGGCCGATACTGAATCAGTATAATGTGCGCATATGCATATATCTCCATACTGATTAAGAGACCGGCCAAACTATCGGCCGATAAAAATTTTGCAGTCTGCGGGGGCCCTTACTGCTGTTAAATTTAATGTGTTGGCCACATCATTTACTAATGACTCATTTTAAGTTTTTATATATATTTTTTATACACATTTAAAAAAAAATATTATCTTGACAGATATTACAATCTATCCTGCCACAATCAAAGACAATAAGTAGTATAGCTCCATTCATAATTATTCATCCATTATTCGCATATAATAAAAAAAAGTTACATTCTTTATTCTTTACATTTACATTCTTTTCAGTTTTTGTATTAGCAATGCATCAAAGGGAATGATATATTGCGATGGGGTACAGAGAGGATGCAGGACCACAGACAGAGCGGGCGGCTGCAGCTAGAAGAGTGAATGGCCGACAGCTGAATGGGCCCCGCCGTGACCTCTCCTATCCTCCTCCGGTATAATTAACTCTTGCTACGGCCTAACTCCTCTCTTCTTTCTTGAGAACCATCATGCCTAAACAGACACTACTCTTAAAAATTTTCTACGACTTCAGGTACATACCAATATACAATTATATGTTAAAAAAATTACACTATGTAGTAATTCCCAGATTCTACTTTCCACCGGAAGAATTGGTCCAAATAGAGTTGTCCGGCAATAAGGGCTGAAATTAATAATTAAGGCATAATAGTACTTACAAGGGGAGGACACACTCAGTCTCTCACAGATCTTGTTGGTAATTTTTTTGGAGGTTCCTGGTCAAAAGATATTAGACATATGTTTTGCCGTTCCCACCAATGGGCCCTAGAAGCCGAGAGAAAAAATAAAATAACATTAAACTAATTTATTTTATATCTCAAGTTTAAAAAATGATATCAGGGCTCTACTAAACCATCCAATTCATCTCGTATCTAATCATTACAATCCAAAATCCTTCGAAAAATCCTAAATGCCCCTTACTTTGTCACCAATAAGCTTATCCATAAAGACCTTAATGTTCCATATGTTGCTGCGTTAGCCCAAACCAGATGGCTATCCTTTCATAGTAAGCTCCATAACCACTCAAATCCATTAGTTTCTCAACTTGCTTCCCACTCCATTCCCTATAATCCTCCGAGGCGTCTGAAAAGAAGATGGCCTAGAGATCTTCTAGTGTAAAATTTTATTGAAGTGCTACTGATGAGTAGTTCTTTCCAAGCTGTTACATGCCATTGTAATCGTTATCAGCTCATTTACTTGATGTACATATTTGTATAGTTGTAAATTTCAATAAATTGATATATATATATATATATATATATATATATATATATATATATATATATGATTATCGACATGATTCTTGCACCAAGGTTTTTTTTTTTTTTTGATTACGGATTTAAGGAAAAATGCAGCTGCTCCATAGATTTTGGTTTAGGTTAATTCAATTCTAAAAAAAGATTAGATTTTCAACCAAACTACCTCTATAAATTTTTTTTACTCAAAAATTTACGTCAGATTCTAATTTAGCACCCTCAATAACATTGAAATACGTTTATTCAATAAAAACAAAAAATATCATTTTTTCATTGAACTATGTTCAATATACTTTTTTCACGGGAACCGACATCGGATTCGAATTCAGCATTAAAAAGAACCCTTAAATACAAAATTGCATCCAAAAATAAAAATAAAAATTCCTAAGCTTCAAAATGTGCCTGACCAAATTGGGTAGGCAATTTATGTTTAAATTGACAAAAACATGAATTACGCTTACCCGGTTTAACGTATCAATTTCATATTTTAATACAAAATATATCGTGGTAATACTCTTGAAACGTCTGTGGTTTTATTTTTCTATCTGGTTTCTAACTCATGTTAAAAATAAGTATGTTTTTCGGATTTGCCAATTTTTTAATAGGTTTTTTTTAATCGAAATTTGCATTAATATACATCAAAAGAAAGCTGAGGCTCTCCTCTTTCCAGCGATACCAATGAATGAATTGCGTGACAAAGTATTAGCTATTTAAAGGAAAGTAACCAATAATCGTTTTAAAAATTTCTTCCCCCCGAAGAGGGTGAAAAATGATATTTTTTGTTTTTATTGGATAAACGTTTTTCAATGTTTTTGAGGGTGCTGAATTAGAATCGTCAATTTTTGTGTTAAAAAATTTAAAGAGGTAGTTTGCTAGATAATCTAATCATTTTTTCAGAATTGAACTAACCTAAACCAAAATCTATGGAGCGGCTGTATTTTTTCTTTTATTCGCAATCAAAAATAAAAATCTTGGTGCAAGAATCATGTCGATATCATTTTTTAAGCTTGAGATATAAAATAAATTAATTTAATGCAATTTTTTTTTTCTGGGGTTCTAGACCATTGGTCGGAAAGGCAAAATAGGTGTCTTATATTTTTTGACCAGAAACCTCAAACAAAATTGCCAAGAAGATCCGTTAGAGACTGAGTGTGTCCTCCCATTGTTAGTTCATTTTTCTTTTCTTTGTCACATGTAAATACTACAATTAATTATACCGCCACACACTGGAGCAAGAGTGAAAAAAAAACCCTCAAATTCGAAGATTTTTTTTAATTTTTATTATTTTTAAATACCTATGTAAATGTAGCGTAAGGCTGTAGAACTGAGTTTTCGATTATTTCATTACTAGTGTCCATAAACGTCCTTGAAGTTGCACTTTTCTAGAGTTAAGAAAATAACACGATTTTAAGTTTATGTTCAAATAATTTTTTATGTGACTGAATTTTTTGCAAAACCATTTTAAACTTTACTATTGATATGTACAGGTTTGTGGACGATTTTTATTTTGTTGATTTAGGTTTAACGTTGACAGCCAGGAATTTTTAAAGTCTCCTAAATGTCTCGTATATCTAACTTATTTTCATTTCACTTAAATTAAAGTATGGGTATCTGAGAAACAGTTTTATAAGGATAAGTATAAAACCCGGTCTGGGCCATAATTGTTCATGGAATGTTATTTTTCATTCTACAGAAACTAATTTTTGAATATGTATCTTTTTTTGTGACTAGGATGCAAAAATTGGCTTACTGTATATGTATATTTATATCCCCCACAGTGAAGGTTTAACAGCAGTTGGAGGCGCCTTTCAATATTAACGGGAGGATACACTCAGACGGATCTTGGTGGAGATTTTTTTTTGAGGTTCCTACTAAAAAAATACTAAACACATATTTTGCAGTTCCGACTATAAAGCCGAGCAAAAAATAGCATTAAACTGATTTATTTTTTATCTAGAGTTTAAAAAATGATATCTTGAAATGTTTCTTGCACCAAAATTTTAATTTTTGTAATCAAATATTAGAAGAAATGTATCCGCTTCATAGATTTTGGTTTAGGTTAACTAAATTCTTTAAAACCATTATTGGATCTTTAATAAAACTACCTTTAATATTTTTACAGAAAAACCGACATTGGATTCGAATTCAGCATTCAATAGGACCTATAAATACGAAATGACATCCAAAAATAAAAATAAGAAATTGGAAGCTTTAAAATTTGCCTGACCTGTTAAGCAATTCTTTTTTTTAAATCGGCAAAAAATTGAATTATGGTAAAAGGGTTAATAGGATCCATTTTATATTTTTACCCAAAATATAGGGTGGCAATACACTTGAAATGTCTTTGGTTTCATCTTCCTATCTGGCTACAAAGGTAAAAATTAAAATGTATTTCAGATTTTCCAACTTTATAATATTTTTTACCACAAAATTTTAAAATATTGCCTACAAGATCCGTGGGAGACTTGTCATTGTCATCCTGGTTCTGAACTTAGAGGAAACTTCCTTCCGTTAAAAGGAATTTATTATTTACACGAGGAGACCGAACTTCCGGGTTATTGGGTACCGAATTAGCGAGACTGTACTATATTTATAAATTTTAAAATGTAAGACAAGAAATGAAAAATGTTGATACCCATCTTAGGAGCCAAAGCGGAATAGCTTTTTAAAGCTATCAGGCCCTAGTGCAAACTGTAGATTAATGCAAACAAAGGGGAAAGAATAGTCAGCTGAATTCATAAATTCACACTAAGAGGCTAAATATACGGGAAAAAATGGACGTTTAATTAATCAAAGATTAAAAGAACATTTAAGGACACACAATAAGAGCAAAATAAGACGAAGAATTCCAACTTCTCTATCCGCGAATATAACCATAGATTCAACTAAGACTTGGAAGTAGGGTTAGGCGATAGTCGATAGTTAGCACTATCGATAGGCCGATACTATCGGTCGAGAACTATCGATTGCTATCGATAGTTTTTCGATAGTTGCTTCCTTTTTTTCCAAAGCTATTCAATAAATAATTTCAATTAATTTAATTAAACTCAAGTATCTACTTACTAATAGAAATTTGTAGGATTATAAATTATAAGATTATATCACAAAGATGAGAGAAAAAAACTAATTTATTTGAATTTAAAAAAAGTATTTATAATTTACACGATTACAATAATAATGAACAAATCAAATCTTCAGAAAAGAAAGATAACGAAATAGTTAATTTCAAGAGTCAAGTGTGCTCCTTGAGCCACATATTTCCCGAAAGAAAAACTAGCATTTCTGCTTTCCTTTGGCTTAATCTTTGAGAGAACCCTTGAGCTCCTGGAATTCCGAATTCAATTTCAAAAAAACTCGACACTGGACAGAGACAGATCAGCATAATTCCGAGAGTTTCAAAACTTGAGGGTAAAAAAGATCGACACTATCGATGGAGACCATCGATAGACATGACCTATCGATATATCGATAGAAACTATCGACTATCGCTTAACCCTACCTGGAAGTAAAAGAAATGCATCACATAGAAAATAGACAAAAATTAAATATTACTAGAAGTGGTAAAATCGTACAAATCCAATCAAGATTTTTGTTTATATGACCAGATAAATATTTCCAATAGAATTGTATATATAATATTTATATAGCTAATAATATTTACAATTATGAAATAATTGTATTAAAAAATAATATTTACAACTTAATTGTACAGTTATTATTATATATCATAACTAATACATTTTTTTTTTTTTACTTTATATATTTATTCACACCTGTCAATTAAAATACTAATACATAACATATATGAAGAAGACTTTAACATATCCATATGGAAGAATAATTTTATGATTTCTGATGTTACGATATGCTGTACTGATTTTTAAAATGTCATCCAGGATTTACGCATGGAAGAGAAGCGAAAACGGTCGATTTTCTCCTTGGCTTAGCTCGGGTGATGGACAGTCAAATCACGTTTATTGTCACCATAATGCCTTGTCACATGGTCAGAATCCTGTCAGTTGGAAGTAATGTTTTTACGATCTTTTTATGAGACCATTTTCCTTTAAGAGGCTTAGGAAGACAATAAGTCATTGTGAGGCAATGAATGCTAAGGTGTCAACAATAATCAGTTCTGAGTTGTAATAGCCTCCCATCTAAGTGCAAGTATAGTTGTTTTTTTTGTTCATTAATAAGTGACAAGTCTCTTTCCATTATACTTTTTCCTTAAATATTAAAATTCTTTTAACGGGATCTTCAATATTATTTTTTATGTGTCCATTGGTTCAGGAGTAAGAGGAGTGACGGGAAAATCATAGCAAAATAATATGCAGCTGCAAAACTTCCCAAATATGAATTAAAATTATAATATTTGAAGATATCTTTTTACTAGTGAGAGCTATTCTACTGACCAGATAAAGGACACGAAGTACCAATTTTCCTGTTAAAATCTAAATTTAAACTGAGGTGGAAGGAAGCTGATAAAATGAAAATAAAAAATATACGATTGGCTGCTGAAAATATTTGAACTACTTATTTTAATTAATTGAATTTGCAACAAAGTACCTTATTCACACCGGAAGACAATAGTTGGGAGGACAACAACTATAAACCCTTACAACAACATCAACCATGGGATCTTACATTTGTGGCTTAACCTTTAAAGAATTCAATGATTTGATGAAAAAATAAAATTATGTTGGTGCCTTTTCTTTTGGTTTATCCATATTGCACGTGAGGATTTGTCTTTTCGAAATCATATTATACCTCTCATATCAGCTCCTTGTAAAAAAAAGTGTTTTCTAAGAACAGATACTGACAAAGCAAATGAAAATTGAAATCCAAGAAAAATTCATTTAAAAAAAAAAAGAAATTGATTGTGGATGTCCCTAAAGTTGAATTTGGAAAAACTGACGATACCAGCTGGTGTTGACTTCAATTTTTAATACCAATTTAAAATCATCACTGATGTAAAATTAAGTGGCTACAAGTATTATAGGAAGATAATGTTATTTGGAAAATTAGTTTAATGTAAATAACAAATATATATATATATGGTAACGGTTCGGATCGGCGACACCACCAAACTAGGTTGACCCGCGCTACATCGACCAGTTCGATCCTTACGCTTCACTTCGAGTTTACATTTATCGATAGCTCTTTCCTATAACCTCACATGTAAACAATCACTTCTACAGTTTCAACTTGGATTGTGTTGTTTAGTTTGTTATATTGATATTTAGACTTCTTAAATGTAAATAAGTGAAACAGAACTTCACAAAATGAGTTTCATAAAGGATTAAGTGTTTTATGAATTCATGTTTTCTTGTTTCATCTAATCTTATGTGTAAAAGTGTTATAAAACTTAAGAAGATTAATTTGTACATGGATTTGGTGTTTTACATATTTATATTTGTTCTATCAATTTAGGTGATAAAATTTACAACTTGTAAAAGTGTTATGAAACTTAACAAGATTTATTTGTACATGGATTTGGTGTTTTATATATTTGTATTTGTTGTTCTAATTTCAGTGATAAAATTTCAGTATACATATTTTGTGAGTGGTTCTTTGTCATCCATATTACTTTTTGTGCTAAAGTTAGACAGATTGTATAATTAATTCAGTAAAACATATCAGTTTATAAATAAATTTGAGAAAGTATATCACAGGTTTTTTATGTTTTCTTATTTCCACTTCCCATTAGAAAATATAGCAGAAATTAACATCTTCACTTTCAACTAGGATTCTGTCTTATATTATATAATGGCTTATAACATGGAGAATTGATAATGTGAAAATAATCACAGATTAAGAGGTAAATGACACATCACTATATAATTGTAGAACTATTGGTATAATGTTATAGATTAATGTGTTTTTAAAAAAAAATTAGAAGCCTGATGATGAAACATTATCTCCGAAACATGTAGCTACAAATGTTAAATAAATAGGAGTTATGCCAAATAAATACTTAAGGATTTTGTCTTTTTTATATTTATAATTTGTTATTTTCACTTCTCTGAGAGAAAGTTCATCAGGAATTAACTTTACTGGTGGTTCAGTAGTATCTTAATTGTTGATTAAATTAATATTAATTAAAAATTGATTTAGTGTCTTATATTTCGATATTTCCTTATTTCCACTTTAATATTTCCTTATTTCTCATTTTAATATTAGAAGGTAAACAGAAGTTAATATTACTTTGAACAGGGATTTAGAGTTTCTCAGTTAATGTAGGAGAATAACCTCCCCCCTTTAAAAGCAGCGACTAGAACATCGAAATAAATCGGAACAAGGTTAGAATCGATAAAAGGTATTCTGAGCGGGTTTAGGGGTTGGTGTCGCCGATCCGAACCGTTACCATATATATATATATATATATATATATATATATATATATATATATATATATATATATATATATATAAGAAATAGAAAAATATTATACTCGCAATAGAAAAAAAAAAATGAAGGGATTTATTAGTGTTTAAATATTAATTTTTATAATTTAATGGAACAATTAGCATTAATGAAGAATTATGAAAACATTCTTTTTTGCAATATTACAAAAATAAATTATTAATATGTCACTTACAGGTTAAGTATTATAATTGACGAAGCAATTGCCACCGGTTCCTCGGTAGTATAGTGGTAAGTATCCCCGCCTGTCACGCGGGAGACCGGGGTTCGATTCCCCGCCGGGGAGGTAATTTTTTTTTCTCTTAAATTCAATAAATTAACATCAAATAAATAATATAAAATTACTATTTAAAAAATTATATCATTCATACATATTTTAATAATTAAAAAAGTAATAAATTATTTATTTTATAGTATTAAGGGTTATAAAGCAGCTAATGGAAATTTGGGTCATAAAAAAAAGTTTTAGTTTATACATTCCTTATGCTTTAAATAATTTATTACTAATTACTGATTATTACTCTTTTACTACTACTTATTTTTTTAAAAATTATTAATCTTTGTTAACATAGTAATATAGAAAGCACTTTTTCTCACTATCCTATTTATTTATTTATTTGGTTTCTAAAATATTGGTAATTTTTTTTTTTATAATTGCTTTCATAATGGTTGTTTTTTTTGTTTGTTTTTTTAAAATTTTCGTCAAGAGTTTCACTATATTTTCTGAAACGGTGGGTTCACCGCAAAACCGCGTCCATGTTTTTCCCATTGTTTCTTAAAAACTCCTTTGGATTTCAGACTAATTAACCACAATTTATTTTTTATTTTGTTGAAATCTATCTGTTTGTGCATAACGGCCGAAATTTTTTTTATTTGTTTATTTTTCGCTGGCCCTGAAAGTTTCAGTCGATTGGTTTTACCTTATCGTTTCGACATGGATATTGATATGGATGGTCTTTTTTGCTATAGGTTTTTATGTAACTTTTTTTCAAATTCGAAAATGTAATATTTTGACATATTCTAGATATGTCGGTTTGCTCGGAACGAAAATTTAACGATAGTTCCCTGATTAGAAATTTAATGGACAATGTTTTTTGTAATATAAAATTTATCGCTGGGACTTACTTTTCAGGAGCTATGATGGTTTGAATGAAAAAAGTCACGTCTGAAGCCGCTATTTTCTATCAACTTGGTTTATTTCGAATAATCATTATTTGTTAATTTAATTTAATTATTAATTAAAGTATTTTGATCCTTTTAATTCTAGAGTATAATAATCAATTAGTTAATATATATTATATATATACTATTTAATGATAGTAAATTTCCATTCTTTAATATTATTAAATTTTTATTTATTAATATGATTGAATAAGTTATGATGTTAATAATATGATGTTAATAAGTTAACATTTATATGTTCGTTGACATTGTATTAATAAATGCAATATAAAATAACATATCTAAATATCTACCACTTTTATCAGAGGCAATATATGGACTAACACAATTGTTTTTTTTCTAACGGAATATCATAAGATCATCTTTCTATTTTTTCTCTACAAATAATGTTTCAGTGATAAAAATTATATGTGATAGAATCATCAGCTATATTTATCATTTAAAACAAGATAATTAAAAATTAATTAATTAAATTTCAATTAGCCTCAAATTAGAAGTATATACTGAAGTACTGCGAAAATTGAAATATGTTTTAAAACCTTTTTTTTTAAAAAAATTAAATGGACATCCAAACACACATATAAGAGACAAGGCCACAATACATATTCCCGACAATACCAAGAGTAAAAATAATAAAATAAAGAAAAAATAAATTAAGAAAAAAAAAATTGGACTTATCGACTTCTTAATAACTACCGATTTATATAACATATATTTTGTTTTTTTAGTTTTTATTTAATTGAAAATATAAAAATTTTATTATCATTGTCAAGCTCTATACAACACTGTACCTTTGAAACTTCTCATGTAGAATGGCGTTCACCACTTATCGGTCAATGTCCAACCCTGACTATTATCAATATATTTTATTATTGCCAAAAACCATTCTGGATCTGTAAAGATGATGACAAAATTTAGAACAGATTGGTTGAGTAGTTTTCGTGGTTAGTGATCACTAGGGCTGTGAAATATAGGCATTTGCATATTTCTCCTAGCCAACTAAAACATCTAATATTATCAAATATTACATATTATATGTTTTGAGGCATTTGGAATAAATTTAAGCTATTTTTAATTTGCATATTTTGCCATAAGTGCATATCTTTACTAGAACTAGACTTGCATATTTATCTACATATCCGGCATATCAGCATTTGACATTTGAATTTTTTTATATTTCCGAGCAGAAAAAAAAAAAAAATATAGATAAAAACCCAAAAAATAGCTATAAGAACTCCATCAATGCGTTTGTATGTTTCGAAGTGCTGATTCTTCGGTTTCATCGAACTTTCGATCGTATTTGCTTCTCTTAAAATTGTTTAATCCGATTAATTTCTCGTTTATATTTCGCTCAAATACGTAGAATATTATGACTTCACATTTCGTCTCGCCCTTTTTCCTTCCATCATTCCATTACATTGTCTCTCACACAGTGTTCACCGAGACATATCATTCGTAAACTGTTCTTTTGTGTTAACCTAAAATACCGAAAGTCACTCCTTGAGCTTTCAAATGAGACTTTCAAGAGTGATGGAGCCGTTTTATATTTATATGATGTAGAGCGGTAGTTTAGCCGTTTCAAATCTATTTTGAGGCCAAATAGACAATCTATTTTGTTCGAAAACCTGAAAAAGTAGTTGTCTGAAATTCTAATCTACGGTAGTGAATAAGTTGCATGAATAAGCCGGGAGAGTTTCTTTATGGTCGTTGATTATTGTTTTTGGTGTATTTTGTTCTGTTTTAAAGTACAAGTATTTTGGTTGTGATTGTTGTTTAAGTTTTCTGGAAATTAATGTCATGATTTTTTTTCGTTTTTAATGTCCCCTTTTTTATTTATATTTAATATAGGTTTTTAAAATTTGGGTAACGGTTCGGATCGGCGACACCAACCCCTAAACCCGCTCAGAATACCTTTTATCGATTCTAACCTTGTACCGATTTATTTCGATGTTCTAGTCGCTGCTTTTAGAAGGGAAAGGTTATTCTCCTACATTTACTGTGAAACTCTAAATCCTTGTTCAAAGTAATATTAACTTCTGTTTACCTTCTAATATTAAAATGAGAAATAAGGAAATATTAAAGTGGAAATAAGGAAATATCAAAATATAAGACACTAAATAAATTTTGAATTAATATTAATTTAATCAACAATTAATATACTACTGAACCACCAGTAAAGTTAATTCCTGATGAACTTTCTGTCAGAGAAGTGAAAATAACAAACTATAAATATAAAAAAGACAGAATCCTTAAGTATTTATTTGGCATAACTCCTATTTATTTAAAATTTGTAGCTACATGTTTCAGATATAATGTTCCATCATCAGGCTTCTAATTTTTTTAACAACACATTAATCTATAACCAATAGTTCTACAATTATATAGTAATGTGTCATTTACCTCTTAATCTGTGATTATTTTCACATTGTCAATTCTCCATGTTATAAGCCATTATATAATATAAGACAGAATCCTAGTTGAAAGTGATGATGTTAATTTCTGCTAAATGGGAAAACATAAAAAACCTGTGATTTACTTTCTCACATTTATTTATAAACTGATATGTTTTATTGAATTAATTATACAATCTGTCTCACTTTAGCACAAAAAGTAATATGGATGACAAAGAATCCATTCACAAAATATGTATACTGAAATTGAAACAACAAATACAAATATATAAAACACCAAATCCATGTACAAATAAATCTTGTTAAGTTTCATAACACTTTTACAAGTTGTAAATTTTATCACTTAAATTGATAGAACAAATATAAATATGTAAAACACCAAATCCATGTACAAATTAATCTTCTTAAGTTAACTTCTGTTTCACCTATTTAAATTTAAGAAGTCTAAATATCAATATAACAAACTAAAAAACACAATCCAAGTTGAAACTGTAGAAGTGATTGTTTACATGTGAGGTTATAGGAATGAACTATCGAAAAATGTAAACATGAAGTGAAGCGTAAGGATCGAACTGGTCGGTGTAGAGCGGGTCAACCTAGTTTGGTGGTGTCGCCGATCCGAACCGTTACCAAAATTTGTTTTTGTTTTTTAATGTTTTCTTCCTAATGTTCCCCTTTTCAACTCAATTAGTTATTTTAACTTCAGTTTGTACTTAAGAATAGGTATGTATTGCGATTTTTGTTATTTTTCTAATAGTGCAGATAGTTGCATATTTTCGGTATTTAATTGCATATTTTAACCAATATCTTTGCATATATATGTGCATATTTTTCAATTTTTATTGCATATAATTCACAGCCCTAGTGATCACAAACTAAAAAAGTACTTTTATATAATGGTATTGATGCGTTGATCAAATTTAAGATGCCTTAAATAAATAAGCGGTTATCCAACATACTCAACTGGCGTCAATCCGTCTCAATGAAGTCTTGGTTGATTGTTGTTTATGTCCTCTGTTGATTCTCGATTCAGCGAAAGCGATGGTAACTGATGAGGATTTCCTCAATTGCCTCTTAAACTCTCTGCCCCAGCTTTGAAACAGATACTAATTACTAAGACCAATTTATAATATAAGTGTTTTTAATATTAGGCTATGATTTAAACTAGTATTTAAAGTAAAAATCATTATTTCTTTGAATCATTTAAAAAAAAAAAAATTTTAACTACACATTTGTAACTAGCATCCCCCGTCACTTCTTCGCCTGCTCTCATCAGTAAAGAACTTTTTAAGTAGTTTTATTTATTTGTCGATAAAAAATCTTATTCTGAAGTATGTATAAATGAATAAATTTTGATTAAATTCCGTAATACACCCAAGGCAACACGCTATGACGTATTTTTGGCGACATTGACGATTTCGCCAGGTCTGGCTTCAGGTACAAACAGTATTTAATCAAACATTCATATATAGGGCCTGATAATAAATTCAATTAGATTTTAGTTTAAAAATGGAATTTCAGATCAGACAAATAGTTTTGGAGTTATAGTGCAAAATGTGCTAAAAAAAAACAACTTGGATTTTAAAACAGTAAGCGGTTTTTAGCGTGCTGGCATGGGTATTTTACGGGACTTGTTCAATACTTAATATAAAGGTTCTTATAGTAAACTTTACCAGCTTTCGAATGGAAAAAAATAAATTCTGGATCGAACATTTAGTTTCGAAGTTATATCCAAAAGTAGACTAACACGGCAAGCCCCCAATTAATTGCAAAAGACCCATATACATGACTGCTTTTAGACCTATTTGATTGTACGGAGTTGAGCTTTGGGGCTCCACTAAACCATTAAATTCATCTCGTATTCAATCCTTACAATTCAAAATCCTTCGAAAAATCCTCAATCCTTACTTTGTCACCAATAAACTTATCCATAAAGATCTTAATGTTCCATATGTTGATGATTTAGCCCACACCAGATACATATCCTTTCTTAGTAAGCTCCATAACCGTTGGTTTCTCAACTTGCTTCCAACTTCATTCCTGATAATCCTTCGAGGCATCTGAAACGAAGATGGCCTAGAGACATTCTTTTGTAGAATTTTTAATGAAGTGCTACTGATGAGTAGTTCTTTTCAAGTTTTAACATTATAATCGTTGTCAATACATTTACTTGATGTATATATGTTGTACAGTTGTAAATTTCAATAAATGTATATAAAAAAAAATATCCTAAAGAGTACTGACAAACGTGTTTTCACGAAGTGCAACCGCAGTAAAATATTGCTGAATCGAAGGGCGTGGAGTTCATGAAATATGCGATAATTTTTGACTTTACAGCTTCGTTAGGAGTACTAAGAAGGTTAACATACCCACTTTTTGTCAAACATTTTTCAACGTTCAAACGTTGATTCAAGTGCCAGAAACGTATAAATGAAATTAAATGTTCTACAACTTTGATTCATACATTTTTCTAGGAAACGATTGTGGAAGGCACTAGAAGCCAGTGTTTGACAAAAAGTGAGGTAAAAACTATTTGTTCGCGACAATTATCGATTTTCAATAACATATATTTCGAAAACGGTTGGAAGTTCGACAAATATGTATGTAAGCATTTTTTTAAAGGAAATTTAATGAGCTTTAATTTTTATTTAAAACATATTTTTCTAGAGTCCACCGGTTTCACTCCCGTTAGCACAACCCCCAGGGGCGAGTGAAATTATATGCATTATGTAGGAAAAAATTAAGTTTAAAACCCACGAGGGTCCGAGAAACTGCGTTAGCAAAGACGTAACTACGAACGCGTTTAACTTATAACTAATACCTAAATCACTGTCAATGGGAGGATGCACTGTAGTTTCTGGATGTTATTATGGATTAGGTGTTATTTTTTTAGAGTATTAGGACTCTAAAACCAGTATGAACCAGTAATGAAATGAAAACTAATCTTTATTCTGGGATTACATTAATCATGTTAGCATAACGAAGAATAATTTAATTTTTCCTTTGTTTGTTCTTCAGCTTCGACCGCTTAAAATCGTAATCCTATTTCTTTATTTGCTAATCCCGAATGCATATTTTCAACAATACTATAAGAGAATCGTTTTAAATTCTATACCAGTATTGATCTAGTGAATGGAATATTACTCTCTTATAATTTTTTTTTTTTTGACACATTCTTACAAGGTCTTTCAAAGTTCTTCTTTCTTTATTTCTTTACAAAGTTCAGCGACTCATAAGAAGTATGTACATAAATTGTTTATATTTGGAAACATTTGTAGAAGAGGATTTTCTTTGACAAATAAAGTTATTATTATTAAAAAAAGCATTCTACTTGACCGCCGGATTATTATAACTAAAAAATAATTCATTATGTATTATATTAATAATTTCTTGTACTATTTCTGGTTTTTATCCTTTTGAATGACGTCTATTCATAACACAGGCCAACAAAAAAAAATGTTTTTGAAAACTTTTTTTTACTTTATTAGCTAATTTGTATAGAGTCTTAGTTTTTTTGTATCACCCATACTTTTTGAGAAATTTGCTTTTTTTATATAATTTAAAAAGCATATATAACTGTTTCATATAAATATAAAGCATTATATAACTGTTTCATAAGGCCTAACTTTATATGTAGAGGTGGTTTCTAGGATCTACAAGGTTTTTGCGGAGAATGTTCTTCTCGCCGGGTTTTAAAGACTCCCCCCTCACAGGCCAGTTCTTTCTGCACCAATGTTGATCCCTTGCTCTACTGTCCCATTCACCCAAAAAACATGGAAATTTGGTAAAACCGCCTTGCTGACCAAGAAGGATGCATGTTACTTTCATGTCACCACTTATCATCCAACTATGAGCCGAATAGCCAATTTTGTTCAACACTATTTCTAGGTTTTCATAGTTCTCTTTCATATTTACAGAATCGCCAACAGGTATAGATGCATAACTGTTACTATTGCGTAATAAAATAGCTTTTAAACTAGTTTTAGAACAATCAATAAACAGCCTCCAGTCTTCTTTTTTGTATTCAACACCAAACTCTTTGATCAGACCAGGAATGTCTGAGCAGTACACTAAATCACCTTCTTGTTCAAAAAATTTCGAAAACTGCTGCTCTCTCTTCCTACACACATATATGCTAGTTCCAACTGCCAACAAGTTCTTTTCTTTTAGTCTAGAACCAATTCTGCTTTTTCTTTTGTTAACCCAAGATCCCTAAGCCGTTAAGCTCAATCTGAGTAAACAGTTTAGGCTCTATATTTGCTGTAGCGCATTGGAACTCTTCATCATCTTGCTCATCTATATCTATATCTGTTTCAAATCTTCTACATCCAGCACAAATTATTTTACAATTTTATTTGTAGTATATAAAAGCTGTTAAATTCTGTAATAAATCAAAAAAATTAATATATTGATGTGCAAATAATAAGTGTCATATTTGGATTTAGCTCCCTAAAAAAACAGAATAATAAGTAAAAACGTTTTTTCATCGTTGGCCTGTGTAATCGTTCCGCCATAACAATGATAATTCATCAAGACTAGGTAGCATCAAGATAAAATCTTATATATCCAAGCAGCATGCAATAAAGCTATTTAAAATATAAAGGTTTTTAAATGTTTATTTATATTTATTGAAGAAGAGATCGTAATTCTGGGTTATCTTAAGTTAATTTTATTAGAGGCAGGCAGAAGTGAGCTATGGGTGCCCGGTAGCCGCCTGGCCGCTGTGGAGGGGAAACCAGCCTGGCAAGTTCTGTCCCACTCCCTCTTCCCTTTACCTCATTTTACTCTTCCACTCATCCTCTGCTGAATCTACCTATAATGTGGTGATGTCAACTTAAGGCAAGGGAACGAGTTAAGCTATAATGCAGAAAATGTTATTTCTCCATGAAGTATCGTCAAAATGAGCGAATAACAACCGAACTTGTGACCTAAAGAACAGCTTGATCTCCTTATTTAGGGAAGTTAAAATGTCTTATATTACTTCAACGCTCACCGTTTTTGTGAAAAACCACCCTCAAAACTGCAAATCTCACAAAAACTTCCAAATTTAATCAAGTTTCGAATGATATGTAAAAAGTAATGATTCTGTTTCGATTTCTTTGAAAAATTTACTTTTAAAACCGAAAAAAACATGATGTTCTCATTTGGCATACAAATCAGTTGCTTGTGTAAATAAAACATTATGACAATCCCTTAATGGAAATGTGCATTTTAAACATAATAAACTCTTCATTTCATTGGAATAAAAAGCAAAGGAAAAAAGTTGTTTGGCAGAAAATAAATGAAAACTGTCAATAAAGCGACACCAGATCAGAGGATCTTATATTATTACATTTATTTATTTATTACCATAGTTTATGATTAATTTTATTAGATTTTCAATGTAAGGTCCTAAACCCAATGAACATGGACCTCAATATTTCCGTTAGCTTCTGAATGCAGATGATATTGAAGAATGCCACTTTTTGAGGTGAATTTATGGATAGGTGAGTCTGTTTTTACAGGGGAAGGCATTTCTACATTTCCATGAAGGGTATCGTTGGTTTATTCATCTTTCTATTGCTGTCGAATAGTGTGCCCAACAGATTGAATGATGAGAATTACTAAGATTTGTTACAAAATATCCTACCGCAACTTCATCACGATATTCCACCTGAACCAAATAATAGATAACCACATTATTCGAAAGCAATACAATATAAACCAACGATATACATGGATAGGTGGAAATGCCTTCCTCTGTAAAAACAGACTCATCTGCCCGTAAAATTCACCTCAAAAAGTAGTATTCTTCAACACAATCTGCATTCAGAAGCTAACGGCAAAATTAAAGTCTATGTTCATTATCATTGGATTTTAAACATTACAATGAAAATCTAATAAAATAAATACTAAAGTGTTATTGCTGGGTATCGTTGGTTTATTCATCATTGTATTGCTGTCGAATAGTGTTTAAAAATCATAGTTTGCCCAACAGATTGAATGATGAGAATTACTAAGATTTCTTACAAAATATCCTACCACAACTTCATCACGATATTCCACCTAAAGTTCATTATCATTCTATGTTCGTAATCATTTAGTTTTAAAGCTTACATTGAAAACCTATTAAAATAAATCCTAAATAATAATAATAAATTATTAAATGTAATAACATAAAACCCTTTGATCTAGTTTATTGACAGTTTTCCTTTATTTTTTAATAAACAATAATTTTTTCTTTGCTTTTTATTCAAATGAAGAGTTTATGTTTAAAATACACTTTTCTATTAAGGGATTATCATAATGTTTTAGTTACACAAGTAATTGATTTGTATGTCAAATGAGAACACCATGTTTTTTTCGGTTTTAAGCTCTATTGATGTCAAGAGGCAGAAAATGATTTTCTATTTTTTCAATAATATTCTTCTTGTGGTTTTGTAGTCCCCTTCTGTAGATGTAAGAAAGTACTTGGTCTTAATTTAAATTAATAATGAACGTATAATGAGTTGGGAAGTATAAAATATATTTTCAGGGCAGCATTTTTAACTTTGAACTTTACATTTAAACTATTTTAGAAAAAATAAGTATTTGTTGACATTTAACCAAAATAGGATTATAATTAATTAAGATGGTTTAATTTACTGAAGTAACTATAGGATTTTTCTTTAATTACCTGATTGATCAGCTGAATTTGCAAAATTATTCACAGAAATTAGCTTACTTTGTACCCAACTACTATAGTGTTAATGTTTATGGTTTATGGTTGCATCATGTTTAAGTTGATACCAGTCTTATTTCTTCAGCTAAAAAAATCTTTTAAAGGCAGATCTAAAGGAAATGGAGGTCGGCACTATAGATGGTCTAATTAAGTATACAGTTCTCTGTAAACAAAATTATTAAGCTTCAATTAATGGGGTGTATAAAAAAAAAAGACCGTTTTTGAAACAAATATTTGTATTATTATTTCTTTGATATAAAATACAATTAATACTCAAAGTATAGTCCATTGTTATCTACCGTCATTACCCATCTGCTAGTCAATTGCTCGATGCCACGCTGATACCATTCCTTGGGATTGCTGTCAAAGAACTCTTGGACAGCATTTTCAACTTCCGCAAAATTATCAAATTTTTTCCCTTGAAGAAAATGGGCCATGGATCGAAACAAGTAGTAATTTGAAGGTGCGAGGTCTGGACTATATGGTGGATGAGGCAGAAATCCAAACCCATGAAGTTCTGTAAACTTTTCTTTAGTTCGACTGCTGATTGTTGAGGAGTAAGTTCGTGAGGGACCAGTCTACAGGTCTTTTTCACCTTCCCCATGGATAGAAGATGGCGACTAACAGTATCTTTTAACACATCACACTCTGGGTAGTTCGCGAGTACTGTTGACTCAACAGCTTCCTTTAGAACCTCATCAATATCCATTAATGGCCGCCCGGAGCCTTTCTTCCTTTCCAACGTCGTATCTCTACTTCTAAATGTTTCAAACCAACGCCGCGCAGTGCGCTCTTCAAGGACACCTTCCCCTTCGTGTTTAATAATTTCAGGAGTTGTTTCAGCAGCTGTGAAATTTTTTTTCCAATAATGTCTTAAAATTACGAGAACTTCGTAGGACACTGTCATGTTTCTTCTTTGAAATAAATAACTGAACTGAGGCTTTTTTTTTTTTAAGAAGTCCAGTGTTAGAAACAAGCTTAGAGAATGCTCTAAAGGGATTATTAAGTATTGGTAAATAATAAATGGCATTAAGATATTTACAGACTTTTGAACTCTGGAATTTGATAAAACGGTCATTTTTTTTTTATCATCATCATCATCATCATCATATGGCGCTTATGTTCCTTGTAGAACTCTGGCCTTCTCAACAATTCTCTGCCATTCAAACCGTTCTTCGGCAATCCTTCTCCATGCTCTCACACCTAGAGTCCGAAGATCGTCCTCTACATCTTCAAGCCAACGAAGTCGAGGCCTTCCTCTCCTTCTCATTTCACACGGGTGCCCCTCCAACATCATTTTAGGGACTTTTTTTTTATACCTACTATTATTTACATTCATGGAAAAAATTGTTTTTCATTTAATTTTATTTTAAAAAATGTATTAACAATACGAATAAGTAATTAGAAGATTAATTTAATTAAAATTACATTCTAAAGAAAAAAATTCCGATAATTGAACGTTCTGATAGCTGAGACGTTCGGATAATCGACGTCCCACTGTAGTATAATTGCTTTTATAGTCAGTCGTAAATAGTTTATATATCTCGAACTTTTAACTAAAATAATTAGCTGATTTAAATATGTGGAACAACTCCTTGTATTACAAACATTTTAAACATTTATTTCTATAAGTTCGAGATTTTATCAGTTAATGTAGGAGAGGTATTTCCATTCTTTTTTTTTCGTTCCGAGTAAGCTTTGTTGGATACGTAATATCATGTTCTGTTGAAGCGATGCACTGGATACAATGGAACTGCTTTCAAGCGGAGGCACATGCACTCGATGCTCCATGCTCCATGCTCCACGAGCCCTGCCATTCCAGGATGGAGAATCGATTATGGAAGAGCGTGACCGAGGCTGCAGCCGATCCTTCGCCAAAAGAAATCGCCGTGCCTAATGAGCCGCCTTTATATTTATTAACGTATAAATAACAGCAGTTGAGTTCATTTATAACCACTTCCTATTATTTGTATATTATTTGTTGTGATTTTATTTGTATTGGAGTCAGATAGTGAAGAAGTTGTCGGTGCAAAGTGGACTTAAAAAACTGCTTACGATAGGGTTTTTCTTCAACGACAATAGATCATTAACCAATTATTTAATAATAGCATACCCCGTCGCGACTTCACCCGCTCTCATATATAAAGAACTTAGATTATGTCAACTAATAATTGAATTTCATTTGTTTGTCTATAATAATCTTGTATTGAAGTATGGAAATAATGTAGCATTATTTCTTCAATGATATTTTACGCATGACAGTAATTTTTTACCTGGTTAAGAATGCATTGATTAGGTGTTTGAAGAGTACTTAAAAGCGTACTAAAAGACATCCAATTCGGCAGAAATAATTTTATTGATCCATCTGTTTGGATTTTAATTTATAACCAGGACAGTTTGGCAAACCTCGTTTCTGGCACCCAAGACTGTACATATTTATCATTATTATAGTAAAAATTATTATTATATATATATTATTATTATCACTTATTTAGTAACAAACTAATTGAGACTCAGTATATTTTATTATTACTAAACCTACCTAGAACTATGAAGATGTTGTAGTTAGAACTTGGTACAGTTAGGTTTATTAGTTTTACCGTTGTAAACTCTGTTGTAGAATGGCCACATATCAGTCTACTTTTAAACTGCACTGGGATCCACTTGTCGCATCATATATTTATAGTTTTTTTTATTATCAATTGGATTGAAAATAAGTAATTTCTAGCAATATATAACACCGTACCTTTGTATCCTCTCTCGAATGGTGCTCTCCACCTATCGGTCAATTATCAAACCTTACTGTGCAGCACATATTTATCATTTTTTTATGGCAATATAATTAAAAATCTTTATATTTCATTATTGCTAAACCTTCCTGGAACTAAAAGGATGGTATGGTTAATATTTGGTACAGATTGGTTCAGTAGTTTTCGCGGTTTGTGATCACAAATGCAAAGTGTCTTGTCCTTTTATATAATTGTATAGATTCATTAATAATTTAAATTAAGAACAAGTACTTTCTTACCAAGTCAAAAATTTTCTTCAAATGCCAGAAACGTTTATATGAAATTAAAATAAATTTAGAGCATTAAAACTTTGATTTTCACATTTTTTCTGAGAAACGACAAAAAGTAAGGTAAAAATTATTTTTTTTTTCTCGAAAATTATCGATTTTTAATAACGAATATCTCGAACGGCGTTGGAAGTTTGACAAAAATGTATATAAAAGATTTTAAAAGAAATTTAATTGGCTTTAATTTTGATTTGAAACATATTTTTCTAGAGACCAGCGTTTTCGAAATATAATCGAAAAACCTAGAAATAGGATCTTCTTCCCCTCTCCCCACCGTTAGCCTACCCCCCAGGGGCGGGGATATTTAATATCTTTACCTTCTAACCATTCCTAACGAAGCTATGAAGTCAAATATTTGCGAATATCTCATGCACTCTACAAAACGTTTTTTGACTTGGACTATTTGGAGTAGGTGCTGATGAGTGAGGTCTAGTGTGTACTATTTTATCGAGTGCTGATCCTAAAAAAAATTACACCACTAATTTTATTTTTTAGTTTGTCTGTAAATCCTGAATAAAAAAACAAAAAACTAACTAACAGGTGTTTCGCAATAAAAAAATATTCTTCTTTAGCAGTCAAATATAGTTTTTGCACACATTTTGAATGGAAAATAATGTAAATTAATTATTCTTTCAAATTTTGGAGGATGGAGGTGAAGCGAATGGTTTTTGGAAGAAGGGTAAAAGTTACATTTTTATGAAAATATTTTTGTTCTTTTTTACAAATCGTTTTAATAGAAACAGAAAGTAGCAATCGATTTTAATGTCTTAATATAACTCTAGCTGTTATTTAAGTCGATTATCGTGATGGTAATGAACGACTATAGTGGAAAGGCATAAGTTAATATTTTTCAGAAATTTCCTAATTTCTGTTTGTTATACATTTCTAGGTATGTATTCACTAATAAGTATTTTTGAAAATTTTCAGCAAATTTTTTAAATAAATAAAATGTCAAAAATATTTTCTTATCATTGTAATAGTATCACTATAGTACCAATTGCGAGTTGTATAGTAAAAAAAGGAAATAAATAAGTTTAAATGTAACATTTGAGTAACGGTCTCAAAAGCAAATATTATCGCTATTTAAAATAGTGTAAAATATTTCGGTTTATAAAGTGGTAAAAGTAGACAGCAGTAATTTTTTTGTTATTATTACAAAATTTTCGCTATAACTTCAAGATTTAATCGTAAAATTAAAACTTACTTGAAAACAGAATCGGTTTTCATAAGTATAAAAATTATTATTTAAATCACAAACCAATTCAAATTATTATTTTTTAATATTGTTTCATCGGAAATTAATAATCTTTAAAACCACTCAATTAAAGATTAGATTAAACATATTGACATAAAGCCAACGAGAAAACTAATAAAGAGATGCCCCTAGTCAATACATTTGCAAATATTGATTTTAGTTGTCTTTTGACCCACTTGTGTTTTTATTGTTAAGCTAACAAAAAATTGATCCTTGTAACAGTTGTGATTTGTAAAAGTCTATTATTATATTTATAGTCATGAGAATAAATCCTAGATTTCCTTCAATTAACCTAGATACCTCTATGTCATGGAATATATATATTTTATTTCACTAGTCTATTAATTTTAAACATTTTCAGTTATTCAGATTTTCAGAACAGAACAGATTGTGAAAAATGATTTATATTAAGCGTAGTTTCTTTAAAAATTTTAAAAAATTGCTTTATATCAATTAAGACAGGACCTATGTACTCATCAATTTCTCAGTCTCTCAGTCATATTCTACATTTCATTTTCTTATCTATTACTTCCAAATAATAAAACAGCACTATTTTTATTTTTTTTAATTATTTTTTAATGGGAAGTGCTACTATTACTCACTATAACGAACGGTAATATACTGACAACTCAGAAGAATAATCAAAAAAATTGATGAATAAACTTTACGTCATTATGTCGCAAATAAACTCAACCATAACGATCTAAAAGTCCCTTATGTTGCAGATTTGGCATAAAAACGATACCTAACCTTCCATGACAAGATATTCACTTGAATTCACTAGTCTCCCCACTTGGTTCTATAATCCCCACTGGGTTAAAATTTATTTCGTGGCGGACCAACAAAATGAATCTTGAACTTCCCACCCAGACCAGTAGGACTTCAATGAAAGTCTTGAACCCCCCCCCCCCCCCCCCAAAAAAAAAAAGAAAAAAGAAAAGTCGTTGCTATAATTTAACCGCTACTTTAATTGGATACAGTTGTAAATATCAAATAAATGATAAACAACATAATAATAGAGATAAATAAATAAACCTTGGTTGTAAGTAATATATCTTCATCAACGCGATTTCTCTTGTAGACCAGTCAATGAGTGCTGAAATGAGGGAGGTAGAGTGCATGAAATATGCGATTATTTTTTACTTCGTAGCTTCGTTAGGAGTAGTGAGAAGGTAAACATACTAAAAGTCTCCGTCTGACGGGAGGGGAGAAGGTCCCATTTTTGGGTTTTTAAATTATATCTCGAAAACGCTAGACTCTAGAAAAATATAATTCAAATCAAAATTAAAGGTAACTAAATTTACTATAAAAGTAATTAAATACATATTTGTCGAACTTCCTACGGTTTTTTTGAGATATTTGTTATTGAAATTCGATAATTTAAAAAAAAAAAAAAGTTACGATCGTTTCTCAGAAAACATGTCTGACTCAAAGTTGTAGAGCATTAAACTTACTTCAATTTTATATGTACGTTTTTGGCAATTGAAGCAAAGTTAGTAGTATTAGTAGGGACTTTTAATATGCATGCTTTCAGTACTCCTAACGAAGCTATGAAGTCAAAAATATCACATATTTCATGTACTGTACAATATGCTTATTGACTTGACTATTTATTGGACTGATCCTACTTACTTTAGCACTAATAATATCTATATACAAATGAATTTCGTTTTTATTTTTTAACTAAATATTTCACACAGAACTTTTTAGTTCGTGCAATGGTTATTTTTTCGGAATACAAGAGGATTATCTCATATCGTCGACACTATGTAAAACTAACAAATATGAAGAATCTATTTTCTTCATTTCGTTCGTTCTCGGATGTATTTTACAAGGCCTTGTGGTAAAATTTCAAATCTTTAATGTAATTTTTATGAATTTCTAGAATTTTACCACAAGGTAGGCCTTGGAGAATACAACGGTAAACAAGCGAAATAAAAAAATGGGTTTTTTCACATTTGTACATTTACATAGTGGTGACGATATTTCCAGATTCAATGTACGATCGAAAGGGATCGATGTACGATTTTACAGGGCAATCATGGTTTAACTAATTTGATCATGTAGTATTTTGAAGGTGTTAAATACTCTCCACTACTTCCTCAGCAAGAACTTCGTTTGTTTTACTCTTTTAAAATAAGTATTTTATACGCCATATGTCTATAAGCTAATTGTCTCATCAAACCAAATGATTGGTTATTTTAAACTATAAGTGTAAGAAAGAAAGGAATAAGGTTTCGTTTTATTCACTGTGTTAAAGCCATAAAAAAGTTTACGGGCTGCAACGAAAGTGCAACAGCCCATAGGAGGGATTTTGATAGCCCTAATTTGAAATTCTATTAGTGCACTTGGAGGGGCCCCGCGGCTAAGTGCCAATTAGAAGGCGAATCCGAACGTCCATTACTTTTTGGTCTTGTTATCTCAAATTTTGGGATATGCAATTTTATTTTTTAAGTGAGGTTCGAAACGAAATTTTTGTAGAAGTGAGTTTGAAATAAAGTTGCACTATTATTCACGAAAAGAAAATTTTATATCAACATTTACTACCATATTTTCTTCTTCTTTTTTTTTTACTGTTTCTTTGAAATCGTGGAGGATCAAAATTTTGGAGTCATTTACATGACTGTGATTAGAACTACTTTATTACTATTATTTTAACTTTGAATTTTGAATTTCATTTTTATATTTTATATTATTATTGTCTGTTATAATTATTTATTTATTTATATATCATACAGTTTGAGGTTATTTATCTTGTTTTTCGTTTTATTTTTGTTGTTTTTTTTACTACATATTACTCTTGAGTGAGGCAGACTGTAATAGTCTGAATAAAAGCCGTTCCCAGTTAATAAATAAAATACATTTATATACCAGACGTAAATGACTAGAAACTGCTCATAGTTTTCGACTGCTCCTACATTTACTAGACATGCGTTCAAAGCTAGGTACCAATAAATTAAAAAAGGCATATTTACATGACGATAATTGGACCCATTTTACATAGGGAGTTGAGCATTTGGGGCTCCACCAAACCATCCAATTCATCTAATATCAAATCCTTACAATCTAAAATCCTTCGAGAATTCCTCAATGCTCCTTACTCTGTCACCAATAAACTTATCCATAAAGATCTTAATGTTCCGTATGTTGCTGATTTAGCCCAAACCAGATACCTAACCTTTCATAGTAAGGTCCATAACCACTCAAATCCGTTAGTTTCTCAACTTGCTTCCCACTCCATTCCCGATATTCCTCCGAGGCGTCTGAAAAGAAGATGGCCAAGAGACCTTCTTTTATTGAATTGCTACTGATGAGTAGTTTTTTTCAAGTTTTGACATGTTATTGTAATCGCTATCAACACATTTACTTGATGCATATATATTACAGCAGTAAATTTTAACAAATTGAAATATTATTTATTTATTTATTTATCGCGATACAGGCCAACGGTGGACCACGCGTATATCATTTTCAGGTTTTCTTCCTTTCTGCCCAAATTCTTTTCATTTTTTTTGCCCATTTCCCTCTTTCTCTCCTCCATCCATTTCTTACTTTCATGCTTCTTCTTCTCCGCTACAAGAACCTTTATATTTTTAACCATTTTTCCGAATCTATCCTTATCTTTGTAGTCTCCCTCCGTGATACCCAATTTTTTAACTTCCTCTTTCATTTGCTATGGGTAACCTTTTATATTTTTCAATTTCATCACTTTATCAAATATTTGTTTGTTTAATCTATTGCTATTCATTCTTTTCATGTGTCCGAAAAAATTTAATCTCCTTTTCCTCATCGATGATTCTAAGTTTTCCAACTGTTCGTAAAGGTCATCGTTCTTTTTTAATCGACATTCTTCCCCCACTTTTCTCGGTCCGTATATCATTCTCAATATCTTTCTTTCCGTCCTTAACAAGGTTTCCATATTGGTAAATCCCATAGTCTCTACCCCGTAGACGATCACAGGTTTTATGACTGTTTCATAGTGTCTAATTTTGGCTTTTATGGAAAGATTTTTTTTATTATAAAAACTCCTCACTGAGAACTTTAATCTATCCAATTTTACCTCTCTACTATGCGTTGCTTGCAAGTCTCCCCCATTGTAGTTCACAAGTTCCCCTAAGTATTTAAATTGATTCACCAACTTGATTTTACCATATTTAGTCTCGATTTTTCCATTTTTTTTTCCTTGTCATTCGTCATTATTTCGGTTTTTTCGAATGATATTTTTAACCCGCCTCTTTCTGCTATTTCTTTCAGTTCATTTATCTGATTTGCTGCCTCTTCTTCACTTTCCGCCAAAAGTGCCAGATCATCCGCGAAAGCCAAACACCTTATTTTCACACCTTCTTTCTTACCTCCTATCCTTACACCAGATTTATTGGTTTCCCAAAACGTCTTCATAATTTTTTCTAAAACAATATTGAATAAAATAGGTGATAAGCCATCCCCTTGTCTTAACCCTGTTTTAATTTCGAACGGTTTACTATCGGATTCCAGGGTGCCCGACAGTTCAGAGCAAATTTGTGAACCAAATTGAAATATATATATATATATATAAAATTTGCATTTTTTTTTAGGATTACATACCTTTAAAAAAATGAAACTTTCTCCCTAGAAAATGAAAAAAATCAATTGGGAGGTATTTTTTTGCCTGCCAGTATGTTTAATTGTTGAAAATTCATAAAACTGTAAAATTATGTTTAGTTAAAATTTTATTTATTTATATCGTTATTCGTTTTGGTTCATCCTGTTTCCAAGCAGCTGTTAATGAATACTAGGATTTAAGCCTATAAAAACTAATAACCAACAAACCAAATTTTCTGAAAATTAAAAAAAAAAAAAATGGTTACAATTTTTTTATACTGACAGAAAACAGAAACTTATTACAGGTATTAAGAGTATTAATAAATAATACTAAATAAAAAAAATAAATAAAACAAAGCAGCATTAGAAAAAAAAATAAAGTTTTTAAAATTTTAAATGGAATATTATTTATTACAGTTTATGCATAACAGATGTCCCATTCGTAAGAATGTATCCAAAATCACATTAGACCTATTGCTCATTCATTGGCTTATGTATAGTCCATACGATATATGTATATCGTTTAATATTAGGATAACTCGGTCTTCCTTCTCAACTTCTACGGACATAAGGACGTCGAGCCCCAACAAACAAGTCATATCAATATTATGAGGAGTTCGAGAAATTCCCCTATAGCTTCAAGATGTTTTAATAACCAGACATATTACGATAATAACAGGTTTTCGCCTCTTGCAGGAAGAACATGTAGAATAATAAAACAAAATAAAATGTCTTACAGTAGCTCCTGGAACTCTAAAACAACCAGCCCACTTAATCAAAGGTCCATGTTTCCTCCGCAATCATCTTGTCAACGAATCATTGTAATTAAATATTTTGCCAAATGGCAGTATTTGCACTCCTTATATACTTTTGGGTAAACATTTAAATAGTTTAATTTCACTCCTTGGTATATGTCGTTTTTCTGACAGATATGTCGTTTGGCTGGGGTCAGTACTTTATTGGTGAAACATTAATTCACCCTCAAAAATGTAACCTTTTGACACGCTCTAGTTTTGTTGGTGATCGAAACTTTGTTGATAATTTCCTAATTAGGAATTTAATTGAGAATATTGTTTTTTATATAAAATTTGCTGCTAGGACCTTAACATTTAGGAGCTAAGTGGGTTTGAATGAAAAAAGTCATTTTTGAAACCCGTATATCCTCCCAAAATTGTTCATATCAAATCATTATTTGTAAATTTACTATAATTATTTATTCCAGATAAAATCACACAAATTAATCCAGAAGATATCTTTATGGTTTGCAATATGAAAACTAATGAAGAACCTTGGACATATTCTTTATACTTGCCCAATTTATAATGACCTGCGTGACACTTATTACCCTGGAATTAATTCAAATGACAGTTTTCATATACTTACTCCACAACATGAAACACAAACAAAAAAACTGGCATATTTTATTATGGATATAATTAAAAGTAGATCTTTTTTCATTGAAATACATTACTATTAACAGTAACATATCAGGATCATGAATTTACCTATTTACCTGAGATATGATATGTATATATATCTGTAGAGACAGACTGTATTATTAATTCAATAAAACACATCGATCTAAAAATGAATGTGAGAAAGTATATCAGAAGTTTCATATTTTCTTATTTCCACTTCCCGAAAGAAAAAATAGCAGAAATAACAACAAAACATAATATTTTTGTTTGATGTATATATAATTTGTTATTTCCAATTCCCTAATTTGAAAGTATTTCAGAAGTTAACATTACTTGTGATTTAGCATTATATTAACTCTGATTAAGTATGACATTAATTCAACACTGATTATATTTTGATATTTTATTTTTTTCAGTTAATTATTTTCTTATTTCTCATTTTTACACCAGAAGGTATGACAGAAGTTAATATTAGTTTGAACATGGATTTAGAGTTTGAGCATAAATGAAGAAGCATAACCTATCTGCTCCAATAGTAGCGACTAAAACATCGAAATAAATCGGAACAAGCTTAGAATCGGTATAAGCTATGTTTTTGAATAGTGGTACCATTTTTTTTTTTTTTTTTTAATTGATTTCATATTTTACTTTATTTTCTCCTTCTTCCAATTGCTCAACAGACTATTACCTGTTTTATCCTCCAATAACTTCCGTAAATAACTCCCAGGCAACTGGCATTCTCTGCTACGCCTTTAAGGTTTCCATCTATTGAGGGGAAATAATAAAGAATTCAATAATCGGGCTATATTTACCATTATTCATTACATTTCGAAGAATCCGAGAAGAAACTTTTCATGAGAAATAAAACCAATTTCTTCCTGTCCCCCAAAAGGACAGCGATCAGAATATTCAAATAGCGTATCCGATCAAAATGGAACCAATCCTTAATGTATTTGCTATAAAGTCTGAGCAAGATATTTTCCAGGAATCCGTTTGGAAAGTCCTTTAGCAAAGAGCTTCCTTCAGCAGTCGAGACTAACGGAGAAGGTGACGTAACATTGCTGCTTCATTTTAACTGAGGCACGTCAGGAGGAAAAAGAGTATTCTAGTTACAATTAATATTCCTAGTAGTCTCCACTCTCTGGTATTTTTATATGTGTATCCGTTAGTAGTAGATAGTTTTATAAATATTCAGGGTGTTAAGCCTAAGACTGTAGTAACATCGGGAGTCGATTCTAAGTATCATTTGCGGCAAACAATGCTATATAAACTATGGTTCCATTTTCATCCGTTTTATAATAGTTTTAATTATACATTTTTTTCAACAAATTCCTACTTTTTGAAAAATAATTGGGTACCCTTATATAAGGGTGTCTCCAGCCCATACGCGCGCCCAGAAAACCTTTATTCGATTCTAACATTGTTTCAATTTATTTATTTATTATTGTTAACATTATTCATTTTAAAATAAGTGACTGTTTTGAAATTATATACATTTTATTTTTTAAATATTTCTTAATTATTTTAATATGCTAAAAACTTTACTTTGCATACTCTTTAAAAACATTTTTAATATTTTTTTTCACTTAGTACTTAATTTGTTTTACTGAATATATATGTACCATGTCTGTGTATTATAAATCATAATTACATTGAACACAAATAAAATTTATCTATCATTAATTTTAACTTTTTTCCTCATACCTTGAGATTCAAAATGTGGAGAGTCGACTCAATATAAAAAAAGTTCAGTATGCACAAAAAAAAAACACGAAACCACATGGTAACATTCATGTATAATAGGGTATTATTTTTGCAGATAATATACAAAGGAAAGGACGTAACGCGGAAGGAAGAGGTCAAGGAATTTAATATTTTTGCAGGGTCAAGAATGTATTGCTATCGAGGTCTGTTGGCATTGTCTGTGTATCCATACAGGGTCGTTAGTAAAAGTTTGTAATTTCGGTTTTCATTATCTGTATTCTGTGTTGTCTAGGCAAGGCTGGGCTATAATCGAAGGAAAACATAATATAAGTATATAACTATTATAGCAATCTGGTGTTAATAGTCTATTCAATGTGGGAAAAAAAAATCAATATCACAATGACTGGAAAAACGATAGATCATGAATCAGATTATCTGTAATCTACTACTTTTCCGAATATACATTTTAGAATTAAAAGGATCAAATTACTTAAATAAATAATTATTTATTTATAGAAATGTACATTATAATGCTACAAGAATAATAATAATAATAACGTTTTACAATCTAAATAATAAATAATACCTAAAAAAGAACTTTCACTTTATTATTTAATTTTTAAATCTTTAAAGTTTAACAATGTTCATATATGACAATACCTACTTTAAAATATATACATATCATATCTCAGGCAAATAGGTAAATTCATGATCCTGATTTTTTACTGTTAATAGTAATGTATTTCAATGAAGAAAGATCAAATTTTAATTATATTCATAATAAAATATGCCAGTTTTTTTGTTTCTGTTTCATTTTGTGGAGTAAGTATATGAAAACTGTCATTTGAATTAATTCCAGGGTAATAAGTGTCACGCAGGTCATTATAAATTGGGCATGTATAAAGAATATGTCCCAGGTTCTTTATTAGTTTTCATATTGCAAACCGTAAAGATATCTTGTGGATTAATTTGTGTGATTTTGGAATAAATAATTATATTAAATTAACAATATGATTTGAAATCAACAATTTTGGGATAAAATGGGGGTTTCGAAAGTGACTTTTTTCATTCAAACCCACTTAGCTCCTAAATGTTAAGGTCATGTTAAGGTCAAATTATCGACAACATTTCGATAACCAACAAAACTAGAGCGTGTCAAAAGGTTACATTTTTGAGGGTGAAAAAATGTTTCACCAATAAAGTACTGACCCCAGCCAAAAGACATATCTGTCAGAAATACCGTTTCCTCATACAGGATATTTTTTTGGAATAATCATTATACAAGATAATAAATACCACATTGTCTAGTTGACAAAGTAAATTATTTAAAGGTGTTTCCAAAAGTATATAAGGATTGCAAATACTGCCATTTGGCAAAAGATTTAATTACAATTATCCGTTGACAAGATGATTGCGGAGAAAACATGGAACTTAGATTAAGTGGGCTGGTTGTTTTAGAGTTCCAGGAGCTACTGCCAACAATTCTATTTGCACAACAAGGCAGAATTTCTATTATTATTATTTTTTTTAAAACACCTTATTTTTTGGGTACTACTATGCAAGAGGCTCTACTCACTTTAGTAATAAGGGCGACAAAGAATACATTCACAAAATATGTAAAATGAAAATTTCTCACAAAAGTTGTTTAAACAAATATAAATATATAAAACACAAATCCATGCAGAAATTAATCTTGTTCAATTGTGTTACACTTTTACACATTAGGGAAGAGGAAATAAGAAAACATCAATTTATAAGACACCAAATCTGCTATGAAACTCATGTTGTTAAGTTCTGTTGCACCTTTTTACATTAAAGAAGACCAAATATCAATATAACACACTAAACAACACAATCCAAGTCTACACTGTAGAAGTGGATGTTTACATGTGTTTATAGTAAACATCTATCGATAAATGTAAACTCGAAGTGAAGCGTAAGCACAGTCGAACTGGTTGGAGCATCGCTGGTCAGGCCGATCTGTTGGAGCGCCTCTTGCATAGTAGTACCCGAAAATAAGGTGTTTTTGAAAAAATAATAATAGAAATTCTGCCGTGTTGTGTAATATTTCTAGTTTAAAACTTAAATCTCAAAACATTTTTTTAAATTTTAGATCTAGAATAAATCTCTTACTCATCGTGGACTTAAAAGCTACTTAGTGTTTGTTTTAGATTTAAAAAAATACTTTTAGCAATTTCCTTTCAAACTCTTAATGTAATTAATACACTATAAGAATTCCGAATATATAAAAGAGTTTATAAATAAATTTTGTTTGAATATAAAATAACGAATCAATTTGTTATTTTATATGTCATTGTCATCGCTGATTCTTTTTTTAATTACATGGTTTTGCGCCAACTTTGTAATTACATGTGATATTACTGCTTTTGGTGAAATTTATTTTCAAAAGTTGTTTTCAGGCTATTTTCACGTTCAATGTATTTCTCAGAATACTTATAGTTTCTTATCTTTTGCGAAAACGTTGATAAAAAATTATTTTTAAAAAGATTTTTTTTAATCCTTTAGTGTTACAATAATTTAATATCTTAAATTGCATAATACTTTAAGATTTTTTGGGTAATATAGGAAATGGTAATGTGTACATAAGTTCTCATATATTATGTATATTTAACCTCCAGTTCAGTTTAATAGAACTGTTATACGAAGAATTCATGGTGTGAAAAAAATTTTATTATTATTTTTATTTATTTCTTTTTTTTTAAATTATATCTATCAGACATTAAGAAAAAATACACAATCTACAGCGTGGTGTTGTAGACAGATGGGAGACCAGCACCCATTGGCACCTCCTGTCTTGATATTTAAATATATTGATAATTAAGGATGTCCCTCATCCAATTCCTCTTTAGACTTCGGTTATGTTGAGCATTTGTGTTGTGGCCATATCTTGTCCTAGAGAGGATAGAATATCTATGGAATTTGTCATTCAATCATTTCTATACCAATTGGGAAAAAATCGGCGTGCCCAAAATCTGAAGTCTTTAGGACAGAGCTTTGAAGTTTTCTGTTTTTAGTGTAAATAGAATTGTTCTGAAATATTATTTTTCCAACCACCATTATTATCTCAATAATTTATAATGGAATGCTTATATCTATCATTCCAGTGAACAAGCGATTAAATCAATTTTTACCAAAATGAATAAAATGACTAAAAAGAATCGTGGAGGTTTTTAGTTACTAACTCATTTGGGTCAAAATTTGACTTATTCACTGGGATGAGAGATATATTGCCAATGTGTATGCATATATTTGAATGCATAAATATATCTAAAAAGGATCCGTTTTAAAGGATACCATTCACACTATGACTTAAATAATTTTACACGGTATGGAGGACACCATTATGGATAGCTCAGAGGATTTATCTCATTTTTTTAATGAAAAACTTATCTATTTTTTTCCCGAATGGTACAGATTTCTAGTTTTTTCCTATGCGTTGTTTACCGTTGGCATAGGAGGTCTGTATTTAGAGTTAGGTTGCTGACATATTATGGAGCTTTAATATTCGACCTATATCAGAAAATAAAAATTATAATTATATAACGTTTATTTTACAATTATAATATAAATAATGTTAAATTAAAAATAATACTTATTACGAATTCTATGATAATTTTTTACACACACATCCTTTCTTCATAATTTATATGTATTTGTAAGTGTACTGTCATTAGTAGGTATCTTAAGAAAAAAAATCCAAATTCTACATCGACAATTGTTTTAGCTCTAAATATCGATACACAATATATCAGAGATCACAAATATCGATAAACCCATATATTACGATTTAATTTTTTAGTGAAATGCCATTTTAAATATTCCTATCATGTTATAATGTTATAATATAAAAGTTTTAGTTAATTCATTTCACAACTTAAAAAGTTACATAGCTATTTTATTAGTACGTACATATAGTAAGTAAGGACTGCACAAGGTCTAGATGCAGCCAGTACCAGTGTTACCAACTGTAAAAACTATTCCTTATTTAAAACAATTTTGTTATGAGTTTGTTACATTTATTTTTAATATATGAGGCGTAGAATGTCAAATTCAGCCATGTTCATTTTAGAAACTTTTTCACAGCCGTTCGATAAAGGCAAAGGTTCATCTTTAATTTAACATAATATATCATTGAATGCATATTAACAGAAGTCAACAGAAAACGTTGAAGTAAAAAAAAATGAACCCTTAGCAAAAAAAGTCTGGAAACACTAATGTAATGAAAGAAAACAAAATATTTCAACAATAGCAACTAATAAAACTCACTATGGGATTTAAGAAACGAAGTCTTATGATTCAGAAACCCTTTTAGTCTGTGATTAGCATTCATGATTATTGTCTAAGAGAGAATAAAGGAAAACTGTCAATAAAGCGACACCAGATCCTCTGACTTATGTTATTACATTTATTTATTTATTATTATTATTCAGGATTTATTTGATTAGATTTTCAATGTAATGTTTAAAAATCATAGTTTGCCTGACAGATTGAATGATGAGATTACTATGATTTGTTACAAAATATCCTACCAGAGCTTCATCACAATATTAATAAGTTTTTGTGAGATTTGACGTTTTGTGGATAGTTTTTTCGAAAAACGGTGAGCGTTGAAGTAATATAAGACATTGTGACTTCCCCAAATAAGGTGAAGATGTTCTTTAGATATTAAGCTTAAAAATTAAAGGTTACGGGTACTCAGGCTATTATAGAAAATATAATGCTAAATCTGAAAATGTGGTCAAAATTTGAAATATATTTTAACAAAATAGAGATATTACAGCTTTTATGAAAAAAACGTGGTTTCATCAAAAAAGTCTTTGATTTATCGTATATCTGCCACGGATTATAGAAAGATGAGGTTTGCGGCATTTTGCTACATTTTTGATCTAGTTTCACCCAATTTTTTTTTTTTTACACTAAGAGATACTCACCCTGTGTAGTTATATATTTACTTTCTATTTATTTTTGTAATATAGAGAATACGATATATAGTAACGTATTTGTCATATCGATACAATAAATATTTGAAAGAAAATGTATCATACAGCGAAGAAAAATATCGATATTTCTCATCGATGTCGTAACTAATGGCATGCGAAATGTATAAAAAAAAGAAAGGGAAGAAATTTATATACATATAATTTATATACAAGTTATGTTAGTTATATAGTTATTGTTAATTTTTGTATATAGTTTTATATTTATTTACCATAGTTATATTTTATATAGTTGTCTATAAGAATGTATATTGTCTTACTTAGAATACTTTATAAGGCAACATCGCTTTATAAAATGTTTCTCTCGTGTATCGATACCCATCCCTAGTTATTAGTAAATCTTTTTCCCATAATTATTATTATTATTATTTTGTTTTTATTTAAAGTAGACAGTGAATGTATAAATGAAGAAATATATATTAAGAACCATGTGTTTGTATAGTAACTTTTACAGACTTAATATTTATTTTTCTTCGATTAAGGAGGAAAATGTAATCCAATAAGTTCGAGGAAACGCCAGTTCGGGGAAGAGGTGAATACTTCGAGATAGACTTGACGTAGTAATGACAGCCCGGAGCGGCGTGGTGGGGTCGGGGAGGGTAGGGAGCGCGTAGCCACTGTCTGATGGGGAACACTGTTTGTGCAAGAGCCCTCTCCACCTGCCACTATCAGCAGCCACCTCACTATCGATAACGCTCCCTTCTTATCGATCAGCCATCTTATTTCTTATCTAGGAGGCCCCTAACGGGCGGATCCGCTCCGTTTACTCCAGCAGTCATTACCCTGTTCGTCAGCCGGTAGGATGTTCGTCTTCGGAGGCTTCACCCAGAACGTCAAGCTCCGGCTGAGCGATGTCTCTATCGACAACTTAGTCTTCAAGCTCCACTACCGCTTCACCTTCGCGCTACTCATCGCCTGCTCCATACTCGTCTCCTCGAGGCAGTTCATCAAGGAGCATATTCAGTGCATTTCGGATATCGATAATAAAGACGTCCGCGAGGTCATCAACACCTTCTGCTTCTTCTCTTCAACTTTCACCGTGGGTAAATATCACAATGACAGCTACAGGCCCGGTGTGCACATCGCATCCCCGGGTGTCGGCCCAGCGCTGCCTGAGGACGAAGTAACACACCACGCCTACTATCAGTGGGTGCCTTTTGTTCTGTTCGGTCAGGCGATTCTCTTCTACCTTCCTCATTACATATGGAAGGCCCTGGAAAAAGGGAGAATGAGAGCCATCGTCAACCAAGTCAAGACGTCGATCTACACCGCAGAGTCGGACACCGTCATAAACGGCTATCAGATAGACTCACTTGAGACGAGAAAGAACAGAGAAAAGGCCTTCAAAGAAATATACCTGTCCTGGGCGAGGTTGAAAGTGAACAGAGATTGGGCCAAGAACTACATCATGTGCGAATTTATGAATATCATCAATATATTCCTTCAAATATTGCTAGTTGACAGTTTTTTACAAGGAAATTTCTTGGATTTGGGTATGAGGTGGATGAAAGATGATCAAGAAGTGCTGGAAAGTGTCTTTCCCAAACTGACGAAGTGTACATTTCATAAGTTCGGTCCATCCGGATCCATCCAGAACCACGATTCGCTCTGTGTGATGTCGCTGAACATTATAAACGAGAAGGTATATACTCTGCTATGGTTCTGGTGCCTCATCCTGCTCTTCTTAACCCTGCTGGGTATGTTCTGGCGGCTACTCAGTTTCTGCCTCCACTCGAGGAACGGTACCTTCAACAGAATGGTCTGGGGGGAGGTGAGCCCGGGACCTGCCCTTAAGGCTGCGGAGATTGAGATGATAGCCACCAAACTCACCTTCTCGGACTGGATGTTCCTCTACTACATCGGCAAGAATATGGATTCCAGGATGTTCCGGAGGGTTGTGTCCGATCTAAGCCAATCACTAGGGAGGCCTTTGCTGTCTATTAAGGGATCAGATGCGTCCAATCTCGCCTCAGAGTCCTACTGCTGATCTTCAAAGTGTAACTTGAATTTATAGTTGGTTTGTGATTTGTTAATGACAAAAATATGGGGCTCGATTGTTATACTTTATTATGTATTTAAGCGAACTATGTGATACCAAAATTATCTACAATTAAGGTGCAAAAACCCAAATTGAGCTTTTTTTTAATGAATAAGACTGTTTTTAATTACGCATGTAAATTCTTATGTCTATACTTAATATGTATAACTTTGTAAATAGTGTCTATTTATGGTGATATATTTTATACATAATAAATACTATATTTTTTATTAAATGTTTTATTTCTTTCAAAAAAAAAATTCCTCACAAATTTTTATATTATTATACTATACAGAAATTAAACTGATATTACGAACTAATAGATGAATTTCAATACAAGATTAACCAATAATGACGTGGAATAATTTTACAATCCGGGATTTGATCGTTTATAACGATAGTCTCATTTGAAATTACTTTGAATGGAACGAATCAGAGTCAGACAAATGAGAAAGATAATTTACAAGAGGTTCTTAAAGGCTGTCGAAAAATTGCGCAATCAATTTCTTAAGAATCAACCTCGGTGATTGTTAAGCTGTGTTCAAATAGTTGCGACACTGAAGATCGGAAGACCTCGGAAAAAAATTGTTGACTTTCTTTGTTTGTTTTTTAAAAATCGAATCCCAAACACTCCTCTCCAGATATCATTGAAGGTTTCATTCACTAAAAAAGTATTCTATGCAATTAATCTAAATAATATATTTTATTAATTAAAATAGTCATTATTTTACTTTAATTATTTAATTAAAGTGATTTAGCGAGCTGAAAATAAGTATTTAAAAATAAATGAAATATTTGGTTAATACTAACTAAAAAAAAAAAATAATAGAAATAATTAATATTATATTTATTAAATACAGATATATTTTAATATATGAATAATATTTTTTTTATTTTTTTTTTTTTTTTTTCTCTTTCAATTTCTAATTCACACCTGTTATTATGGTAACAATTAGTGAATGTGGTGGAATTGAATACTTCAGGCCTTGTATGCGTGTGGGAGACTAGTACTCAATAGTACCTTCTCCTGGCATGGGTTAAAGAAATTTAATTGAGCAAATCTCTCATCCAGCTTCTTTTAAGCCTTCTGTGAGTATTTCCAGGTATGTCAGTCGTGGCCATGTCATTAATGAGTATGTTGTTATGTCCATGAAGTCTGTGGTGAAATCGTCTATAAAGGTCATGTATGTGTTCCTTTATTGTGGGTATTTCTAAATCAGTGTGAAGTGTGTGGTTTGAAACGTACCATGGTGATTTTGTGATTAGTCTGAGTAATTTTGATTGGAATATTTGTATTTTTTTAAGGTGTGTATTTTTTGCAGTCCCGTATATTTGTGTGGCGTATGTCCATATGGGTTTAAATAAGTAAGTGTATGTATTCAGTCGTTGTCGGAGTTTTAATGTTGACCGTTTATGAAGCATTGGATATAGAATTTTTAATCTCTTGGTTAGGCTGAGACGTTTTTGTTTTACATGTGGGCCCCAGGTCATTCTTCTATCAAATGTAAGTCATATAATATAAATCATTATAATAATATAAGTCATTATAATATAAATTTAAAAAACAAATCATTTATATTTATTTTTATTGAAACATAGCAAATAACAGAGATAGTGGCGAGTCTTCGGCTGCACCGTTACGAATTACCATTATCTATTGCCGTCTTGCGTGATATTACGCTTTCTCCTCTGTTACTTGAAGAGAGGGTTTCAGAATCGGCATAAGAACATTTTGACTGGAAATATTTCTTCATCCTATGTTAATAAAATTTTTAAACATTTATTAATATTGTAGTGTTGAGTATTGAAGACTGTAAAAACATTTGAAGGGCCAGAGGACGAAATACGGTAGTTCAACCTATAGGCCAGCCGATGAGGGGTGTAGATTGCATGAAATATGTTGCCAAAATTATCGATTATCAATAACGTATATTTCGAAAACCGTTGGAAGTTCGACAAATATGTATATGAACAATTTTGTAGGAAATTTAATTTGCTATAATTTTTATCTGTAATATATTTTTCTAGGGTCCACCGTTTTCGAGATATAATCGAAAACCCCAAAAATGGGATCTTCTTCTCTCCCCCCCCGTTAGCTCACCCCCAAGGCCGGGGACTTTTAGAATGTTTATCTTAAAACTACTTCTAACGAAGCCCTGAGGTAAAAAATTATCGCATATTTCATGCACACTAAAATATGTTTATTGACTGGACTACTAGTAAATTATAAGAAAAATGAAATTGAATGTTTAACTCGCCTTGATCTCCATTTTCACAAAGTGAATAAATATTTTCTCAAAAAAAAAAAAAAAACCCACTCCTGATCCAGATAATCGTTTCCCTTTACACGAAAGTTCAAAACCCAAAAATTATTCTTAATTGCCCAGAAATAACAAGGCATTACCAAAATGTTTATTGTTTGGGGGAAAAAGACTGTAGTCCAGTGCTTATTTCTTTGTGACTTGTAAATTGAAGGGTCATAGGGGAACAATAATGACAGTCAAGAACAAAGCCCATAATGGCCGTTTACACCTGTTTAGTAAGCCAGTGTTTAATCAAGTATTTATTTGATTTCGAAGCGTGTATAGTGTTTAGTGCATAGTGTTTAGTAGCAAGTAGAATAGAAGCTTTCTATTTTTGCGCATTATCTCTGTGCCTTTTCCTTTTGATTTCAAAACCGCGTGGGTTTTGTTTCTTCTCTCTGTGTGATTTGATCTTCATATAGTATATCCATAACAAGTTGGTTTAAAATTTCAATTGTTATGACCTAGATAATTTGTTTTTAAAATTGTTAAATGATAAATTAATTCTGATCGAAATTCAATTATTTTCTACCAATTTTATTAGGTTAATTGCAAAGGATAGCCTTTGGAACGAGGAAGCGACAATAAAATTTGTGGAGGAATACCTCTCTCACGAATTCCTGTGGAATTTCAAACATTCTGAATGAAGAATTAATCAAAAAAACAAAACAAGCAGCAATAAGTGATATTACTTCTTCGGTGGGTATACCTAACTTTGGTACCAAAGAAGCGAAAGTGAGGATCAGAAAAGTGATAATTTAAATAAACACTTGACAACGTTTAAGCGATTGTGTTACTAAACACTTGCTTACTAAACAGGTGTAACAGTTGAAATTAGGATCGTGTCCTTTAGTGGCTTTCGGTGTAATAAAGAAGATATCTCTGAACCCCCAGTACGGATTGATTATATCGAGAGATCTCCAACCCCCAATTATCCTGACAAATATGTTCGATACTGACTAAAATAGCTAAAATCCAAAAGATTAATGAAATAATAGTCTTTTATTTATGTAAAGTAAATTGTATACAGGATTCAACAAATAAATATTCAACATTCAACAGGAGAAAAGAAAAATATAATATTAAAAATATTGACTTCTGGTTTAAGGCTTTCGTTCTATATTTATAAATCATATCTATTTTCTTCATTTCTTTCATGCATAGGTCTTCCTTTTAGGGAGTAATAGTCAGCATATCCCTGGGTGACTTGTCCTATTGGGGGCTGAGTTCGGTCCACTTCTTCTTCCAAACGTCTCTGTCCCTAGCAGCTCTCCACTTATCTATGGGTCCTGCCAGCAGCTTAAACAAGTCGCTGCACCGATGCTTGCTGGCATAGGTATTTCACGAGGTTTAATTAAATTTTCATATATAGGATCTAAAAGTAAATTCAACCACCTTTGAGATAAAAAAGGAAATTTGAGGCCGGACAAATATTTTTGGGATAAAAAAGAGAAATGTGCCGAAAATACGAAGATTTCACAACAGTACTTGTGCTGGCATTGGTGTTTTACGGGACTTAGTGAGGCATACCGCAAATTAGCCAATCTTTTCTGGTGATCCGCTGTAAATAGGGTTGCCATTTGTCCGGCTTTAGCCGGACATGTTCGGCTATTTACGGCAGTGTCCGGCCAAATATTTGTGTGTCCGGCCTATCCTGCATTTGTTAGGTTTTTTCGTCATCTCGTTGAAAGTAGCAATCTTATGGCGTGGCGGAAATGCTACTGTGTTCTGATCTAGGAAACTCCCACTCCTCTTACCTTTTTGACCAATGACAGAATTTCATAAAAGATTTTTAAAAACTTTTGGCACATAAAAAGTGGATTGCTTATTTTAGATCATTTCATAACGAAGAATTTTATTATGAACTACTAAAATTGGAAGAATACTATTTTGCGATTCTATGCCATAACGTCAACGTTGAATGAGTTTTCTCTTTGATTAATGCCCAGTGGAAAAAGGAACGCAATAAATTGCAAACAGAAACAATTGAACAGATGATGTTCATATTATGCAATTTAAAATTAACATTTGCAGAATTTTATGATATGATTTCTAAGGAAAACGACGTTTTGGATAGAGTATGTGAAAAAGCAAAATACAACTAAGAATTTATGGATTTTTATTATTTTTAGAAACGTTTGAGCTTTCTTTGTAATTGGCTTTTTAATTTTAATCTTTTTGTTTTCTCCTTAGATATAAGGATATAATATAATATCCGGCTTTATATAAGGTATGTTTGGCTTTTAAAGATGATGTCCGGCTTTTGTATTTTATGAGATGGCAACCCTAGCTGTAAAGCTATTGATCTGAGCAAAAAAAAGAATAGAATCAAATTTGTTGAAAATTTAATTTGCTTTAATAATGTATAGGGTATAAAATGTGCTAAAGGCAACGGTTTCCGAGTTAGTTGATCAAACAAGTAAAAAAAAATTTCGACCCTTCACCCCGTCTCCCCTCTCCCGCCCAAACCCGAGGCTATTTCAAGGAAAACGTTTCACCACATTTAGAGCTAAGGGTGGTGAACAATGTCCAGCAGTCAGACTTTTTTGTTTTCAGAGTTCAAGGGTCGATCCTAATTTTCCTCTAATATAAACGGGAAGAAAGAGATTTCTTTAAAAAAATAATGAAAATATATTTAATATTTTTTCTAAAAGAAGAAAATTAAATCATCGGGAAGTGGTGGCCAAGGATGTCCTTCTGAACTATTATCCTCTAGAGGCTTTGTATTAGACGTTCAGGACTTCAGCCGGTCCCCCCCCTTACTGTTTTTGTATCTATTTTACGTAGACAATCGTTTTTTTCCCAATAGTAATATAAACAAAAATAAAGTGCACTTCATAAACTATCGCATTTTTCCAACAGTTTAAAAACCACAAAAAGTGGACTACCGCGGTTTTCCCCCCTAACGGCTAACCGCTTACTATTCGGACTGACGCAATTATAAAATCCCTTGAGGTACTGAGAACGGAAGAATAGGTTCTAATGAATCATAGAACGTTCCCCTTAGGCAACGAAAACGTCCTTGTCGCATATTATCAGAGAACGTCACTGTGTGATGTAATTTCTATAATAGAACCGAAATAAACGGATTTCCCCGTCGTATTTAAAACAAAGATACATTTCCGTATTTGTATGTCACATCACAAAAATATTTAGTAGAAGAATCGTCCCTTATCTTTTCTGTGACATAGATTTTATTTTTAATTATTTCATCATCCTCTTTTTTTTCCTATCATATCATATCATATCTCACTGAGAACTCTTTCAAGTTTATTTTTACACTTCTTTTGTGACTTAATAAAGTGGAAAACTAAGATGATATTTTTGTTTACAGTGTTTTTAAGTAATGTGCTGCACTTAACCCTTTCTTAAACCGAACTAGAACTTCGTCTTGAAATTAACAGACTGATTTGAAAACATATATGCCTATTATTGCTAACAATAAAGTACAATCAACTCATCAACATACATATTTAAAATTTGGCAGTTCAGGGTTGGAAGGGATGGGTATCGATACACGATATATCGAAATTTTTCCTTGACATGTTTTTTAATTTCAAATATAGGTTATAATGAAATGAATGAAATGAAATGAAAAAAAATCTTTATTCTAGGACAAATTGTCCCCTAAGAATAACAGACATGTATAATAAGTTGTACAATAGTCTGGCTATCTTAATTTCAGATAGACAATAATAAGTATAAAAGGTAATATATGAATATACAATTGAAAATAGAACTTTGTGATAAATATATACATGAGAAAAGAAGAGAGAGAGAGAAAAAAAAAAAAAAAAAAAAGTAGGACAACAAAAAAAAAAAAAATAATAATAATAACAATATGCTAATAGAATAATTACAATGCGTTCAGAAATAAAAAGAAAGAAAAAAGAAAAATAAAAAAGTAAATAAATAAAATAAATATAGTGAAAAGAAAGGAAAAGATATATAGAAAAGAAAAATAATAAGACTTATTTGAATGATAATATAACAAAATATTTACAAATATTTAAAAGGTAATATATATACAATTGATAATAGCACTTTATCAGTTAGAAGAAAAAGGAAAGAAATAATAACAATAATTTATAAGAGAAAAAAACAAAACAGAAACTATTGTTGGAGAAACGAATTTAAATTTATATAATGATATACTCATTAAAGCAAACTCATCGGCATCGGATATGCTTAATTTGATTAAATGACTTTCAATTATCACTCATATTGGCGGGCTGTAACTGGGATTTAAGGAGATGTCGGAATAGAAGAGTTTTGAATGAATTTAAGGAAGAAGCATGTCTAATTTCAGGAGGGATCGAGTTCCAGAGGGTAGAGGATCGAGCTTGGAAGGAGTGTTGGTATAATGCTGTTCGATGGAAAGGAGTATATAGGTCAGAGGAACGTGATCTTGTTGTGAGTTGGGAGTGGACGGAAGACTTGAATATCAATAGGTTACAGATGTAGGGTGGGCAATGGTTATTAATGGCATGGTACAGGAAGGTGCCCAGGAAATATTGTCTACGGGAGGAAGGATTGAGCCACTCCAGGGCAGTGTAGAGGTGAGATACATGGGAACGTCTCGGGGCTCCGAATACAAATCTGATAAAACTGTTCATGATACGTTGTAATCTGTCCCGGAGCCCCATCGTGAGGCCCCCATACACCACACACCCGTAGTCAAACTGAGGAAAAATGAATGAGGAAACTAGGAGTTTTCGTGTGGATTGAGGAAGAGAATGGCGGGAACGATGAAATAATTTGAGGATTCCTATTGATTTACGCGCTATTTGGGCGATTTGAGGCTTCCAGGAAAGGTTTTGGTCAATAATGATTCCTAGGTTTTTAGCGGAGGAACAGAAGGTGATAGGTTGATTATTCAGGATTAGGGTAGGAAAATCGGAGATGGATCTGAGAAGGGGATTTGAGCCGATTATAATAGCTTGAGTTTTTCCAGCATTTAACTTTAAATGATGCAGGTTGGCCCAAGCACTGATTCTATTGAGGTCTTCCTGAATCTTAGAAAAAGCTTCATATAATTCAGTTGGAGGAAAGGATAAATATATATGGGAGTCGTCTGCATAAAGGTGGTGGGAACAATGAAAAATTGACTGGGGGAGATCATTAATGTAGGAGTTGAAGAGGAGAGGCGAAATGCTGGAACCTTGGGCTACTCCGGAAGAGAGGGCTAGGAAATCGGATAAGGGTTGATTAGGGATGGATACTGCTTGAGTGCGGTCGGAGAGGAAAGACTGGAACCAACGGATTGTGCTATTGGAAAATTTTAAAGCTTTTAATTTGGAAAAAAGGATACAATGATCAATGGAATCAAAAGCTTTGGAGAAATCTAGGAGTATCAGGACGGTCAGTTTTTTTTTCATCTATGGCGGCATGGATATCGCTTATGATTTTGGTTAGTGCAGACTGTGTGGAATAACCAGGACGGAAACCAGATTGGAAAGGGTCGAGCAAATGGGAACCTTCAAGGAAATAGGAAATTTGGGATTGAACCAGTCGTTCTAAGGGTTTTGAAAGGTTTGAAAGGATGGAGATTGGGCGATAATCTGAAGGTTCGGTGGGATTAGGAATTTTGTTGATGGGATGGACAATAGCTTTTTTCCAGGGAGTAGGAAATATGGCGTTTTGAAGGGAATAGTTATAGATGTGGACAAGGACCGGTAAAATTTCTGGGAGGCATAATTTTATTAGTTTAACGGGGATACCATCTGGGCCTATGGAATTGGTATGAGATTTTAAGATAGAGGAGATAATTTCTGTAGGAGTAATGTTGGAAAAATAAAATTCATTGTCATTGAAAGGTACTTCAGAGGAGAAACTGGTATAAGGGGAAGGAGAGGGGAGAGCAGATGAAACGAAATAGGTGTTTAGGTCATTAGGTAAAATTGGGAAGTTGGATGAGGTTGAGGATCCGGAGGGGTTATAGAGGGAGAGTTTTCGAAGGAGTTGCCATTTTGACTTGGAGTCGGAAGAGGACAATAGGGCTTCATGGAAATAGGAAGATTTCGCCCGTCGGATTCTTACTTGCACCAGGTTACGGAGTACTTTAAATGCTTGATAGTCGTCCGTGAGTCTCGTTCGTCTAAATCGTCTTCGTGCAGCTTCACGCTTTCTCTGCAGATCTTTAATTTCTTTAGACATCCATGGTGCAGGCCGACGGCGAAAGGTGGAGGTTTTAAGCGGAGCGTAGGTATCGAGGATAGTGCGGAGATTGGTTGTAAGGATTTCCACCATGGTGTCAATGGAAGAGGTTGAGTAGACTCCACACCAATCTAAGGTTTCGAGGAGAGGTAGGATACTATCGCGGTCAAGGGCGTCAAGGTTGCGGTATGTTATGGTTTTAGTAGGAAGCTGATGGGTTTGGAAATCATAGGATATTTGGATTAGGTCATGGCAGGATAGGAAGGACACAGGACATTGGGAGGAGGAAAGGAGGTTTTTTTGAGAATCTATGATATATAGGTCTAACCATGTATCGGACCAGCGGGAATGGTGAGTAGGAGCGAAAGGTACAATGAAAAGACCGAGGGAATAGAACAAGTTATCTAAGTAACGCTTATCGTTAGAGTCAGCAAGGAAATTTGTGTTGAGGTCTCCGGAGATAATAATATTGGAATAGAGAGGAACAAGGTTAAATAAGGAAGATTCGAAGGAAGGACCGAACGGAACAAGGGGAGGGCGATATATCACAGCGTATAGCAGGTGATGATTGCCAGATGAAATTTCTAGGATAAGGTATTCAATGTGTGGGTATATGGATGAGGGAGAGAAATCGATATACATACAATACTATACATAGTTTGTTTTTTTAATTTTTATTTATATATTAAAAAAAATAAAACACACATATATATTTTAAAAACGTAAGTAACAAAACCTTATATTAACAGTTTAAATAAGGGAAAGATTTTAATGTTAAGGCAGTTAACAGTTGACAAAACCAATACTGGTTGCATCTCAGTTACTGTATTATTTGTTCCTCTGTTATGGATTATGAATTGACTGTAATGAGTATGTGTTGTGACAAACAATATGTATAATAAAAATTTCAAACATTTAGGGAAGTGTAAATAATAATATATAAATATATAAAACAATAACTCACTTGAGGTACGAATGATGGTATAGAAGGATCAATGCAATTAGGATCAATGATTGATTGTCAATAGCGAGACCAATGGCAATGGTAAATTTCTCTGTCAATTTGCAGAAGAGAGTAATATGATAATAAGAAGTACATTCTTCCAACGGAAAGATATATACTCGTACAAAGGCACATGGAAAGCACTCAATGACGCAGTAACCCAGATAGATCACATTTTTATAAATAGAAGGCATGCATCATCAATTATTGATGTAAAGACTGCCCGTGGTCCGAGCTGAGATTCGGACCACTTTTTAGTTAAAATGAAATTTAGAGACGATTAGCGAGTGTAAAATCTGGGGGGGCGACACTATAGGAAGAAATGTGACTTGGAAAAATTTAAAGAAGTCGTTGAAAGGTTTAAAGACTGTGCATAGTAAACTAATAGAGAATTTAAGAGAGACTAAGGATGGTGAAGTTGAAGACAGATGGAATAAGATCATGGTGGCTATTGAGAAATCTGCAGAAGTAATAGGAAAGAGGAGATTAAAGAGGAATGAAGAATGGTTTGATGAAGAGTGTGCAGAAGCAATAAAACTTAGAAACAAACATAGATTAATTGTACTCCAGCGCTCTTCTAGGCAAGCTACAACTGTGTATAATGAAAGTAGGAGACAAGCGAAAAAGATAATAAGAAAGAAGAAAAGGCAATTTTTAAAAGAAAAGATTGAGCAAATAGAGGAGCTGAGGGTAAATAATGAAAGTAGAAAATTTTATGGAGCCTTTAGATATGTGAGTCGAGGATTCCATCTTACGTTAGTATGTAATCAACCGATGGGAGGAGCACTTTACTGATCTACGTAATGTGGGCAGCGAGAATCTTGACCTGGTACCGGAACTAGAAGATATTAATGACTTAGAACCATTGTCCATTGAGGAGGTAGTAGAATCAATCGATAGATTGAAGAATAATAAATCACCCGGAGAAGACATGTTGATTGCGGAATTTTTTAAAAAAGGTGGTAAGGAGCTTAAAAATCAAATGTATCTACTAATAGAGGATATCTGGTGCAAGGAGTACATGCCAATAGAATGGAAAACGAGTCTGATATATCCTATACATCATAAAGGAGATAAACTGCTACGTGAAAATTATAGAGGTATCTCACTTTTAGGAGTTGCATATAAAATATTTTCCAATATATTGGTTAATAGGCTTAATGGATTTGCAGAATATGTCCTACAGGAATATCAGTGTGATTTCCGTAAAGGAAGAGGAACGGTAGATGAGATTTTCGTTATGAGGCAGATAATGGAAAAATGTTGGGAGTTTAACACTGACCTCCATATATTCTTTGTAGATTACTGCCGTGCCTTTGATAGTGTTGTTAGGAACAGAATGTTAAATACACTACGAGAATTTAATATCCCGAACAAACTAGTTCGCCTCATACAGATATCTATGAAAGGTAGCAATGCTAAAGTGTACATTAATGGCCACCTCAGTCGCAGTTTTTTAGTTACTGCTGGAGTTAGGCTAGGGGATGCGTTATCTGCTACATTGTTTAATCTTGCGCTGCACAGTGTTTTAAAAAATCTGAATATCAATAGAGATATACTGTATACGTCTAATCAACTTTGTGCATATGCGGATGATATTTGTTTGGTATCAAGGAGCAAGCAAATCTTGCTAGGAGTGTTTGGTTTGTTCAAGGCTGAAGGGGAGGTAGTTGGTTTGAAAATAAATGAGGCTAAAACCCAATATATGTACGTCAGTCCAAACAAGAATTCAAGAATTAGAGAAAATCTAATCGCTGACGGATACTCCTTTAAAAATGTGAAAACATTTACCTATCTTGGTGCTGAGCTCAACTGTGAAAATAAGATATCGACAGAGGTGCAAAAACGGATTATGGCAGGTTCAGTTTATAAAAGCGAGAAGAATTGAATGATCCAATTAAATGGATTGAATGAAGAATTGAATGGGCCATGTTCTGAGAATGGAAGGTAGCAGAGCACCAAAAAAGCTACTACTGGGGACAATGTTTGGTACCAGGAAGAGAGGTCGCCCAAGAAGAAGATAGCAAAAAAATACATCAAGTGGAAAATAGCCTAAAATAAAATATTTATAAATCATTAGAAATAATAAAATATATTTCAGATATCTGTTAGATCTCCTCAGGTGAGTACCAATGTTTGATTTCTTGTCTTACATTTTTGAAAACTTTAGTATATATAATCCATGTAACATAGTTTTTTTATGTTTTAGAACTAAAGATGAATGTTTAGCATTCGAAACTAGTATTCTAATCAAATAATTCCAATTGAAGTGGCAATTAATTCATCAATCCTTATTATTTTATTTTTATTATAATTAGTTGGTTTTTATTTATTTTATTTTAATTAATTTTATTTTTATATGTATTAATTTTCAAACATTGCTCATAAGTTTTTCTGACTGATTCCACTCAACATTTTAATCAGTATATTCATCCAATCATTCACATAACTCTTCGATTAAGTTATAATTAAACGTTAACAAGGATGCAGTTTTGATTGCTGTTTTTTATTACTTATTTATTTATTTTTTATTGTATTTATTAATTAACTCCTACTTAAGTAATTATATATCTGTTTAACGGCATTTTACAAACGAACTTGAAGAAATAACTATGGACGACAGAGTAACTTCTAAATAGATTTTACTTTTTATAATAGTTTAATCGTTTTAAGACTTGGTATAAGGCGGTACTTGTTGCACTATCAACCGAGAGATGGGATCGCTGTCAGGTCGTGGAACAGATCAGGCATCCGCCCTAACAATAAGTCTGTCCAAGAGGTCCTCTTAGCAAAAAAAACAAAACAACGGATAACCGAATGTCTGTTCTTAACAAGGAGTCTTACCTGGCTGGGGAATCGTCACCTTTGAGTCCTCGTGGAATCAAGATTCTAAATTACTTACTATAGTAACAAACCTATTGTAGGAAAAAGAAAAAAAAAATATTAATTTATATATGTCATCAATATTACTCATTGCCCTTGAGTAAGGCAGCATGTAATTGATCAAATAAAAAGATTTAAAAGATATAAGTTTATATAGTTGAATCTCGACATATCCATACAGATCGAGAAAACTTCGAATTGCCGAGGTTCGATTTATTGAGATGATTTCTGACTGACTTCGATATGTAGAGGTAGAAGTTCATATTAAAATATACACTCAATATAACTATAAAAAATATGTACATATTTTATTGAAATATACAGTTGTTCAATAATAAGTTACGTCTATTATAATTTTGTGAAAAAATTAAGAAGGAGCTTTGGAAAAAAACTTAAATAGTAGTTTGTCAACGGGAAAACGACACTTTTTGTAATGCATCGTCCGAAACAGCAATAGATTGCCCGATAGTCATCATAGTTTTCTTGTTCCTATCATATATAGCTCTGAGAACGGCAATCCTTCGAAGAACGGAATTAGTTCAGTTTAAACACCACCTACTTAACAAATCGACTTCGATAGAAGTCTGATACAAACTTCGTTCTGTAGAGGTGCGGTGTAAGCTGAGGATTCTTTGAAAATTGGATATATCAAGGTCTTCTTAACCAATCCTTCGCTATGTAGAGGTAAAAATAACATAGGAATGATAGGCAGATATAAAGGGAATAGCTATAATTTCGAATTATCAGGGAATTCGCTTTATCGGAGTTCGTTATATCGAGGTTTCAATATATTAGCACTGTAGCCCTTAAAATAATTAGTATACAAAAGTTAAGGTACACATAATGATATAGAAGGATTAATAGTATTAGGATTGATGAATTAATTGCAACTTCTATTGGAAAACTGTTTTCCGATAGGGTTTTTAAATTATTGATAAAAGATAGTAAAATAGGTGCCTTGTCACAAGTATGATTGGACAAGAAATACTGGTATTATAATTGGGCAAAATATTTCAAACCTTATTTTTAATTCATCTAGCTGTTCTTTTATTTTTGCATTGATAAACTAATCTTTAAGGTCAGGGGAGATTTGTTAAATCTCTACTATAAATCCTGCATTAAGATAAATGTTAGCTCATTGTAATAGGACGTTTTATTGTGCGGCCATTTAAAACTAATTTATGATTAATGACTAAGAAATTGTTTATGCGATTGCAAGATATTATAAAAACAAAAAAGTTCAAAATTAGGATTGATGAATTGATTTCCACTTCTATTGGAATTATTTTATTAGAATACTAAATATGGGCATCCCTCCCTACTGGCTGAGGGAGATATTGAAGACTGGCAGCGAAGGCTGTCTATGGAGCTATTTGCTAATATAAGATAGCAGTGAGCAGTTGGAACCATTCTTTCCCCTAGTTTGGATGCAGATTGAGTTATTGTGCTAACTGGTGTTCATTCTGGACTGTAAACTTCTGAGAGACAAGTGAAATCGTTTTCGTTTCATGTCCTTATGTTTATTTAAAAATACTTTTACAAAGATATCTGGAAAGCAAAGATATTAAGCTACTTTTCGAAGTACACCTTTAACACGCACGCTTTTAGGTTTTTTAGTGGCCATCATTCTTAGGTGGAGTTGGTGTAAATATGGATCCCCATTTCCTTGGGAACTTCGACATTTCTCTTGTTAGAGATCACAACTTGCATCTTTTGTGATGGGAAGTTCTCTAAAGACACTCGGAGAGAGGTATGGGTAGATTTTTCCCAAATGTCGAAACTTAGATCGTCCCCGGCACGAGAGAGCCAGTTATTATTGTGATTTTTTTTTTTCTGTAATAAATAAACTCTCTACCGTTTCAAATTGTTTTATCCTGTTTTAAACTATTTTCGGTGACTTTCCTGAAGAGGGCCTATATTTACACCACAATTTTTCGGGTACTATTTTGAAAGCTTTCTGTTCTTCGACGTTTTTGATATTAAATTATTGATGTTAATCATTGTTTCACCTTCTCGCGTTTAGATAACTTGTTATAGTAAAAGACAAAAATCTAGAATACACAAGTTAAAAGTAACTTTATCAAAAATAAAAGTGGGCGCCCATATTTACACTTTTTCCTATATTAGTAAGACAGACGAGTGGGACCTCCTCCAGCCTCCAGATTTTCATAACTAAATCTTTTCAAGCGATATGTTTAAAAATATTGTTGATATATTCTATATATTTAAACTTTTATGACTGAAGCATTTATCTCAGGAAGATAATGCTCACCTGCTCCGTTCTGTTTGCTCAGCACTTCTTTTCTTTGTAGGAATGCACGATATCAGTAAGATAAAGGCGTAAGGTTTTCAAGATGCGATAAGAATCCTTCGATGCACTTCAATATTATACAAAATATAACAAATCAATAGAATTCATTGAAGATCCGATAATTTGTGCAAATTTGTTTTTTGGGTGCATTATATTTCGAAAAGTAGGTACATATTTGCTTGGTATTAAGTAAATTTGTTTTATCTTCCAGGATCGAGTGTTTAATCAATTGAATACTCAGAGATGATGACTTTTTATTCATTGAGTAATTTAAGTTATCAAAAGGATTATCAAATAAACAACCTTACAGGAATAAATAAAAAAAAGATTAGAAAAAATATACCTAAAGCATCAATGATTATTTATATTAACATAGTCATAAAGGAATACTTCAGAACCGGTTACTAATTCGAGTGTTAGCTTAATCTTTGATTTAAGGAACACATAAATAATAATATGTGCATTAAATTTCAATCTATACTCTTTGTAAACTAGGTCTGAGTCAGTGTTATATTATTACATACAACAGGACAGGCCAGAGTCGACTGAGGACAGATAATATTTATGTTGCAACATAAATATTACAACATATAATAGAAAAAATAAAAAACCAAAAATGGAAAACTATATCCTGACATTATTGATTTAAACTAGAGATGATTTGATTCCACCAGTTCTTGAGAAAAGAATCGATATCGAGAATCAATTCCTAGGAACAAATAGATTTTTTATTTACTAGGTTATAACTCAAAGTACAAATATATGAATCAAAATGCACCAACGTAACCTTTATCCTCCACTGTAAATCTTTTCCTATCTATTTCAATGATATTTCACTAGCTGACACAGTTCGGTACCTTGGTTTCTACTTAGACAAAATACTTAGAACCTTCATACTCGAATCAAAAGGCAAGGACTTAAATAATGCTTCAGTCAACTGTATAGACTACTAAATAGGACATCTCATCTTTCCACTAACCACAAACTTCTCCTATACAAAACCATCACTAAACCTATTTGGACCTGTGGACTTGAACTGTGGGGAGAGCAAAATAAGTCGAATATCAAACGAATTCAATCCTTCTCATCTTAAATCCTCCTAAGTGAACGCTCCTTGTTATGTCTCCAACAAAATACAATGTAGGGTCTCAATATACATTATATCCTCAGCATCCCAATTCTGTGGCTCAAGCATTACCCAGTTTCGCATATCCCGATTACCTCACCTCACAGATTAAAACGGCAGTGACCCCGAGACCTTTTGTGAATATGTATTTATGTTGGATTTCTGGCAATGAAGAGCTTCTCTACTCATGCTCTGAGTTAATGTACTATAGTGCTCTAACTCAGCCTCCACTGGGTGTTTTTACACCAGAGACGAATCACAGATCGCTTTGAATCTGGCTTATAATTTTTGGCAAACGTCTAATTTTTTAAGATATACCCAACTGGAAAATGAAGAAAAAGTATTATGTAGAATATAGAATTTCATATTATATAGAAATATAATTTCAACGAACCTAAACAGAAACACTGCTGAAATAAATGAAGCCAGATAATAGCACGGGCTTTATAATACTTTCTTGCTATTTTTAGGGGATTTTTGTAAAACATTTTTTAATAATTATTATTTTTTAATAGATTTGATTGACTTTTGTTTAGCATTTACATGGATAGTTTTTGTAGTAGAAATTTTTTTTAACCGAGGTTTTGATGTTGGAATTCGATTTTGTGGTATCAATACAAGTATTGGGAATACAAAATAATTGGTAAAGACACCTCATTAATATGGTTAAATATAATTTTAATTTTTTTTTGTTTTGGTATATTTAAACTACACAATCTTGACTTACTTGAACGTTCAAATCTTCTAACGATCTCTACAATGATCATTATCAAACTTATTTGGTCTCTTATAGAGTTATGGGGTTCGATCAAGACAAATCCTTTAATGCTTACTGTCACCAATAAACTAATCCATAATGAAATTAGTGGGTATTAAGTTTATCCCCTATGGTGCTTATTTAGCCTGAACCAATGCCTATCCTCTCCAAGTAAACTACATATTTTTTCTAATTCAAAGGCATATGAGAAGTAGATATTCTCAAGAGTTTCTAATATAGAACTTTCATTAGAGTGATACCAATAAGTAGTTTCTCAACAAATTCTTGTAATGTCATTTTTTTTTAATTTAGTAAATTACTACTATATAATCAATCTTATACAGTAGATAATTACAATATATAAAAAAAAAATCATTTTTTTTTTATTGCTTGATATATGATGCAAGCATTAAAAATAATAGTTTACTCATTTATTGTTTCAGTGATTAATTGTAATTACCAAGGAAATTATGTGCCTTCCTTCCACTGCTTCTATGTCGGAACCAAGATATCGATTCTCGGTAAGGAGAAATGATCTTTTTATTTTTATGCTTATCTTCAAATGATAAGACATTTTCTATAGAACCATTCTTCAAAGTAAATATTGTTTATTTCGACAAGATAATGGGAAAATTTATGACCAATGAATATTTATCTGTTAGTATATGTATGGGGGTTGTGTGTTGGAGCGTTATTGTAGTTTAAAAGATAACCGTGGGGTTAAACTAAGTGATTTCGGCGCGCCTGGTTCAGAATGTCGTGGGTTTGAAAGCAAACTTTGTGAGTTAAACATTGTTTCGTGGCGGATCCACAGAATGAATCTTAACCTTTCCACTCTGGCTAGAATAGGTTGGTAACCTTTATCATAACCCGTTCTTTAGTTCACCTAGACTTCACGTCTAATTACATGAGGACGTAAAGCCCCAAGAAATAAAACAAGGTGGATTTAAATGACAATCAGCAGATGTGCTGAAAGAAACCAGCAAGTTATATAGTAACCAGTAGTAGCATCCCTCTCTCGTCTTTGTTTTACTTTTTTATATGTATGTAGATCTCTCAACCATGTCCTTCTCACCCTTTTCATGGTATGGACATCTTTCAAACAGGTGTTTATTGACTGTTGGTATGGGTAATTAACAAGAGTAAAACCCAAATCCTAGAAGATTTATTAATCTTCAAAAGCATCCTGCAGATGCCTAGTATTTGTTTGTTTAAAATTAATAAAATCAAAAGAGTTAACTAAAGTGTATTTTGTTTTATTTTAATTGCTATTTGAAGTCTGTTATAAGTAAAATTTATTTTTATTTTTATGATTATAAATATAAATTTTTTCTATTTTTTTTTTCTCTTTCATATTTCGATTCACACCTGTTATTAGGGTAACAATCAGTGAATGTAATGTAATTGTAATACTACAGGCCTTGTATGCATGTGGGAGATTAGCACTCAATAGTACCTCCTCCTGACATGGGTTAAAGAGATTTATTTGAGCAAATCTCTCATCCAGCTTTTTTTAAGCCTTCTGAGGGTATTTCCAGGTATGTCAGTCGTGGCCATGTCATTAATGAGTATGTTGTTATGCCCATAAGTATAAATTTAGTTTCGATTAAAATTATTTTTAACAATGGCAAAGTTCTTGGACTACGGCTGTGCAAGGAAGTAAGATTTGGGCAGAAACGCAATCAACCGCCAGGTTTTTCCCCATTTCAGATTACCCGCTTAATAGAGGCTGGGTGCGCCCTTAGAGAATCTCCCCAAATTTGATCCACCGTTGAAATAACAGAAAGTAAATATACTGCGTACAGTCGGACTTAAACTCATGCCTGATAGTTAAGAGAACAGAGACTCCATAATTTCTATTTTCTATTTTGTTTATTATAAAACGTTTAGTCTTAGTTATTTTTTTTTTTTTGTTAAGTTTTTCCACATTACAGTAATGGTAATAGGCACCCTGCGTTACAGGGTAAAATAGGGGAATATAGTAAATTTTCGCATATTGTAAATATCAATACAAATTATTTGTTTATTTGTTGTTGTTTTTTTTCGTTTAAATGTTTACAAACCGTGATTTATTTCATTTTTAGAAAATCCGACCGACGAAAAATGCATAAAGCACTTATAACTCATAACGGTAAACAGATTGATTTGCAGATTTTTTAAATTAGATAGGGTACATCAAAAATCATAGAACATAATAACCCTCGAATCAAAACACGAACAAACTAAAATTGGATTTTTTGGGCACACTATTGGTTAACAGAGCAAAATCCTGAAATGATGGGAAAAAAACAGACTTCAGATTTGAATTCTACACTCTAGAAAAAATACCCATATGAAATTTGAAGTTTAAGAGGCTGAAAAATGGGTTGCCCAGCCCAGAGTTAGGGAAAATTTTATCATATCTAAAATTTAATTATAACTATTTGACCACTAATAACCTCGGATCATTTTCCTAATGTAATAATGATATTGGACTGAAAGATTTAATCATTATTACATTAGGAAAATGATCCGAGGTTATTAGTGGTCAAATAGTTATGTTTGTATTTTGAATAAATGTTTGCTATGATTATGTTTTGCCCAGCTCGGGTTCATCCCCAGCGGTTGCATATTCCTGATAAAAGTGGCATTACCGAACCGCTGAAACAGGCCGTTAGAACCAATGAAGTTAAAAAACATGAATATTCGTTTTGTATCTCTTCCACAATCTTATGGTATTTCCGCCAACTGAGCACAGATGGGTTAGCCAGAATAATTAAGCCCCTAGTATTTCTTGTTTGCCAGTTGATCTTGAACATGAGTCACCTCTTAAGGTAAGTAAATCATTCTTATTTGATTAATAACGGGTGATGGAGAGAAAATATTTTGTTAAGCTCAAAAGACTCTAATACGCCTTTATCCATAGGTTTTACCAATTACATATAATTGAGAATTATTGTATTAAAATAGATGTAAGGCTTTCACACCATTTCGGTGGATTATTCGGTGTGCAGTATATCTAATCCGGCGCATCTCCTTGTAATCGATTGCACGCAGTGTTCCCTCGAATGCAGCCAATACCAGGAAGGAGAGAATGGTGCCGATGGTTGTAGATAGCGCTGTAGATGTGCACTCCCATCAGATAGTGCTCCGCGGACAATGTCGTGTCAACAACCCCGGACGGGCTAAATGTATTATTAGATTGTCCCATTCAATCAGCACCAGGACTCGAGGCTAGTGATGCCAATGCTGACACCAAGAGGTTGTTATCTTCTTGGAAATATTATTTCTGAATCCGTACTGCCGAGGATGACGTTCCTCCAACAGATCATCACCTCTTCCCCCGTTCCTACTTTGTATTTAAACATCTCACCATTATCAACTACTAATATGACTCGGATGAGAAATAGATAGGCGATACTAAGAAACGGACTTGTCACAAGAAATATCACGCGTAACTTGTTATTAATGATTGTTAAGATAAAATTAATAGTGTGTACAAAAAAAAAAAATGTCCGTTTCGTCGAAGACATGACTCCTAAGAACTATTAGCACGTTTATGTTACTTATAGTTTACCAAATATTTCTTGCCTCTTTAGAACACCAATCTAATCTTATTTATTTTACAACGGACAGTTTTTTTTGTAATTAGTTCTTAAAATCAAAAAAACTAAACGAGGCATCCTAGACGAAAGAACTGCGCTCAACAATTTCTAATGAATATACGTCGTTGTAATGAAGAAAGCGCTTTAAGAACTACGAAGAATTAATCCATCATGAATTTGTCGTTTATGGAGGTACAATAAATAAACTCAGAACTCTATTGAAGTTAGATAGAATGTACTCGAAGGTGTCACAGCATTATCCAACTTTGGTAAAACGCAAAAGAGTTCTGTACCTGTAAGACAATATACTGCTGGATTATCCTCATCAAACCAAGGAAATATTTAAAAAGCTTGAAGATAATGAACTTCCAAACCCACCATGCAGCCCGAACCCCGCACCATCGGATTACTTCTTGTTTCGTTCCATTATCCATTTCCTTCGAAGGAAAACATTTCATAATTTTGCAGAAGTAGAAATTGAGAGTTTTACAGCAATATTAGCGCGGCTAGAATATGCTCAACAACGGACTATACTTTGAATATTGATTTAATTTTCTACTAAGGAAATAATATTACTAATATCTGTTTAAAAATGGCCCACTTTTTATTTTGTTTTATACAACCTTTAATTTTTATTCTTTAAATAAAACAACGTTCCAATTTTTTTTCAAATTTATCATTAATTTAAAAATGTTAACAGACCTTTGGAGATGTAACAATTCTGTTGGCATTGCTCCCATAAAACATTTGATAGTTTCCTTAACAGAAATTTAATAGAAAATATTTATTGTTATATTAGTCTGTAGGACCTACCGTTTAGGAGCTCTATTGGTTTAAATGAAAAAAATCATGTTTGAAACCACTATTTTTCCTACGTTTATTACGAATTAAAGTTTTTTTTTTTTTTTATTTATTTTTTATTATTACTATAAATTAGTTCAAAAGGAAGAAATTAATTTGTCGGGAAGTAATGGCCAAGGATGTCCTTCGGTGGCTAAAAATCGTTAGTTCCAGGCAGATCTGAAACCAGTATCCTTCAGTGTTTCAATACTTAGAGTAAGTGCAAGAACGACGCATTGTTTGCCAAGAGTGCAATATTAACAGTTCTTATTATAGGAAAATCATGAAGTTAAAGGTAAAATAACATAGGCCTAAGGCGTGGTCCTTGAAAAATACCGAGAACAGTACTTAATACGATAATTTTTATTTTAATTAAATTGCTACTCTAAATATTTCGATATTCGATTAAGATAACAGAATAAGTTCGATGAGGATAGATGCAGTGATAAAGTACTGAACGTTATCATTGGCGTGGACCGCTGTCAGATAGTCTTCGGCTGGACATTCCTCAGGATATGTCTCTATAAATATGTATGAAGGGTAAACCCGAGTCTTCAGCCGTTCTATTGCTTCAGCTCAACGGCTCTGGTGACAGTCAATAAATTTAAGTTGTTTTATCTTTGAGAATAGATTAAAAATTTCAAACAGTCAAACAGATTTATATACTACATTCACCAAATTGTTGAATCCAAATTTAAGCTATTTAACTGAAAAAAACAACAACAACATAACATTTAAAAAATAAAGATAAATGTATAATGAAAAAATAATATTATTGAAATTATTTATAAGAAGTTTTTTTTTTTAATTTAAAAATACCAAGTTTATATGGTTTGGTTTACTAAATCTAAATTCGACTTATAAGTCTAGTTTACTCAATGATATTAAAAAAAATTAAATTCTTTTTCTGGCCAAAAATAAAAAAAATTAAATTTTTTTTCCTAAAAAAAAAAAAAAAAAAAATATTTTTGATATTATTTAGATCTGCCACTTCTATGGGATTTTTCTTTTATTTGGAGACTAGCTTCGATTGTTAGTTCATCAGTTCTAAAAACATACAAAAAAAAAAAAAAAAAAAAAAAAATCAAAACATCAGTACTTTGCTACGTAGATTATAAATATTATTATTTAAAAAAAAGAAAAAAAAAACTGTAACAAATGGAATCAAACCATGTCTATACTGACCCAAGAAGGCAAAATAAAAAGGGCTCTGAAAAATATCTGGACTTAGAGCAGATTGAGTGTACAGAGACGAAAGGGTCAGGCACAGATGGGCTGCTGTTCATTAGCATTTTCCAATGTTTTGTTGGTTTTCCGTTTCTACTAAAAACAAATTAATATAGTTATGTAAGAAAAAATAAATAAAAAATCTGAGTTAGTTTTGAACAATTTTACTATCTATTAGCATCTCCCATCGCGGCTTCGCCAGCTTTTATAAGAGATCACATATAATTTTAACTAAAAACTGAAGTTTTATTTTTTTACCGATTGTTTAATTGCGTATTACTTCTTCAATGATATTTTAATTCATAGCAGCTATTTTTAATCTCGTTATAATAGCACGGATTAAATGTTTGAAGATTATGTTAATGCAAAATTAGACATCCAATTTTTAATTTTAATGTACGAGTTGTTAATTCAGATGTACAGAGACTATTAAAAATCCCTTGCGGATAATGGACTGCATTTTTATTGCTAACAACTAAAGGTCTATTGATTTGGTAATAATTTTTATTTGACAGAAATAATTGTATTGATTTCATCAGATCTATACATAATCCTAGTATAAAATATCGTCATATTCTTTCTATGTATTTCTAAATTTATACTCAAGTACAATTATGCAAAAATGAATTAACTGCATAATGATTCTGAATTAAAATCTGTATTAAGCATCTAAAATTTAAATAAAGGATTTAGATATGTTCTTTATATTAACGTAGAGGTTTTATCTCGAGTGAAGAGCTCGATATCGATGATAAACATTGTTATGTAACTGATCAAGGTTTGCGTAAACATGTTGAAATGTCTTTTTACCAAAAAGGGTCCACCTTTGTCTCGCCTTAAACGTCGTTAGGGATTCGGAAATTTGTCAGAACTGTTCTGACATTAAAATCTAGTCTTGGCTTCAAGTCTGTCCTGCAGATCTAGGTTTTAATATCCCACCTTTCACTTGTTACGAAAATTCTTTTCAATTCTTTTTGTGTCTGCTGATTGCATCCTAACTCTGACCCGTAACAGTGGAAAAGTCCATTCTAGGTGGAGATTCGGAAGAATGGTGTATGTTATACATTAATACATCTATTTATAAGTCCCATTTTGATGTTGATATAAATCAGTATAATTCATAGTTTTTTAATGAATTTTGGTTCTAATTACAAATTCATTTAACATAATACGTATACAAACTTAATAAATAAAATATATGTCATGATGTATAAGTACGTAGAAATGAGAATAGTTTTCAGAGTTATAAAATGAGTTAAAGTAGACCTTATCAGTTAAAAATTTAATTATTGTATGCAAAACACTTTGTACCTACGTGACCAGAAAAAAGTCTGCATTCGGACAACCTCATAATAAAAATTGCATATATATTAGCAGACTAATGGTAGTTCTCCTTGTCAGCAATACAAGGAATGAGAGAAAAAAGGAGCTGGATGAGAGATCCAGATCCATTATCTAAATTAATGATTAAGTTAGGTTATATCAAGGAATTGGATCTCACATACAGCTCTTTCTCGTCTTTTCACATTACTGCATAAGCAATCAGTTGTCATTTCCTGGATTGGCTGTTAGTATGTCGATATAGTTTATTAAGAGTTTGACTTATTTTTTTTCTAGGAAGTGTGACTTATGAGTTCTGTTCTTCCCCCTTAGATAGATCGTAGTTAAATAGTTAGACCGTAGTTTTACGAGAAATAAATTGCATTTTTTTTTTTTTTTTTTTTTGATATATGTAAAGTCGACATCACAACGATTTCATACATTTTTAAAATTTTTTACTTGAACACAAAAAATATACATTTTTCGAAGATGACGTTCTTGTACAAAATTGAAATAGGCAAAATTACTTGATTTTTAGAAAATAATCAGTAAAGCGTAAAAGACACGTAAAAACACATTACGTACGTTACATTGAATTAACGAAATTTCGTTATGAAACAGATAAGGCAACAAATACATTTTTGGGGTTCAGCCTCCCAAAAATATATAATTATTAAAAAAAAAAATTATATAACGAAAATGTGTTTGATTGGCTGATTGATTGACTCCTGGTGCACAACCAGCTTCTGTAAGATGAGTACCTTTAGTTGGGGAATGCACCTGGCGACCGAGTGCCAAATCTCCTCCTTTCACAACCATTGACCAAGTAATGGCATCTGAGAAGTTAAAATTCGTATCTATTTTTTTTAAAATTTATATTTTTCCTTCACACTCTTCTGGATGACGTATTATACACCAGAGGTATCTCCAGTCGAAAAAATTAGTAAATCGGGAGTTTTTACGTATTTGATAACGGCAAATCTTCTTCTTCTTCTACTGGCTCAACAGGCGCTGATGCTGCCCTTGGCCTGCTCAACGATTGCCATCCATTTTCCTCGATCAGTCGCTTCTGAGATAGGGATCCTCAGCTGCCGCAGATCCTTTCCTACGCCATCCTTCCATCGGCCCTTTGGCCTACCGCGTGGGCGCTGGCCATCCGGCACATTTCTGTAAACCCTACTGGTCATTCTATTTTCATTCATCCTCCTCACGTGGCCCAACCATTTTAGCCTCTGTATCCTGATGTGAGAGGAGATACTAATGTCTTGGTAGATCTGGAGGAGTTCACTATTTTTCCTTCGTCGCCATTGACCATTCTCACACACAGCTCCCAGAATTCTCCTAAGGACTACTCGTTCAAACCTATCAAGTAGGTTGACATTTTTCTTGTTTAGAGTCCAGGTCTCTCCTCCGTATGTCACTACTGGTCTTATCAGGGTCTTGTAGAGCATAAACTTAGTTGAACGGCTGAGAAGTTTGCTTTTGATTAGCCTTGAGATGGAGAAATAGGCTCTATTCCCGGCTATTATCCTCTTTCTAACCTCTTCTTCCTCTTCCAGGTTAACATTAATAGTACAGCCGAGGTATTGGAAGCTTGTCACTATTTCAAAACTGTAGGTGCCTATTGATAACGGCAGATAACAACAGAAAATAATACTTTTTTTGTATCTCCTGTAAAAATTAGTCTTTTTAGAAACGAGTTTCCATTTCTCGGACGTCTATATCCTTTAAAGTAAACCCAAAACCCTTCATGGATTGTAATTTTTCAGTTTTCTTTTTTAGTTATTATTATTAATAATAATTTTGATCTTCATGGTAATTTTTGAAACTCCAAGGGAATTCGGAATGAGGTCGCCAAATGTTAATGATTTTTATCCTAATCAGTAGTATTTCTCAACTTAATATAAAAACAAATTAGCTGGCGAATATGTGTTGCTATAGTTTTCATTACTCCAACACAATACTTCCAACCTATCGCTTACTAGTAGAGTAATAGAAATAAACAAGGTGCGATAAGCTTTAAAAGCAAAGTGACTACTTTAAACTTTTTGCACTAAACTTTTACGGCCTTTTAAGATTTTAGCTAAAAGAGGCAATAAAGATTAAAAAAAAAAAAACTGCCTGTTTATTTGAAGAAATATATCAGGGACTGAAATGATAAACGCCTCGAATCTCGTAGTTTTAGTTCACGCCAGTTTTGTGCTCAAGAAGCTCAACCAAATCATTTTATTAATTTATTAGGAAGAGATCAACCGCAGCTCGCGGCCAAAATACCTTTCTATCTATTGTCAGATTCTTCTGATTTATTTTAACGTCTTAGTCTTTACGTTTCCTGGGAGAAGTTTTTCTTCTATTTACACAAAAACTTTAAATCTATATTAAAACTTATGTTAACTTCTGCTACACCTTCTAATATTTTAATGAGAAATAAGAAAATAATTACGTGAATTATCTGGAAATAAAAATATCAAAACAGAAATCACTAAATCAATTTTGAAAGTAATGTTGTTAACTTGTGATAACTTGCTCACATTATCGAAGTGGAAATAACAAAATTGAAATATACATGATCCCAACTAAATAATGGTCCTTACATTCAAGAATGATTGAAATATGGTTACAACATCTAAGAATGGCGTCGAAATTTGAGAATTAAAATAAATTCAAATAAATCCCATCAAATAACCTTTACCCTTCGTCGTAAACCTACTTCTTGTCTTACAGTATCCTTTTACAATATTTCATTAATCCCGTTTCAACAGATCCGCTACCTAGGACTCCAATTGGGCAAACTTCTTACTTAGAATCCACATAAAAGACTAAAAGGACAGGAAACTGCTCGTCGTAACAGACTACTTCAACATTTACCAGACAAACGCTCAAAGCTCCCAATTAATTAAAACAGACTTATTGACATGACTGTTATTAGACCTATTTGGATGTACGGAGTTGAGCTTTGGGGCTCCACTAAACCATCCAATTAATCTCGTATTCAATCCTTACAATCCAAAATCCTTCGAAAAATCCTCAATGCTCCTTAGTTCGTAACCAATAAACTTATCCATAAAGATCTTAATGTTCCATATGTTGCTGATTAAGCCCAAACCAGATTCCTACCCTTTCATAATAAGCTCTATAACCATTCAAATAAATTAGTATCTCAACTCGGTTCTTTAACTGACAACCCTCCGAGGCGTCTGAAAAGAAGATGGCTTTGGGACGTTCTCAAATAGAACTTTTGTAGAAGCGCTTCCCAGTGGGTAGTTGCTTCACAAGCCATTGTAATTTTATTATTTTATCTTATTATCACATTTACCAGATATATGTTGTTTTTCTTGTATGTAAAGTTGTAAATTTCAATAAATTGATAGAAAAAAAAGAAGAAAGAAAGGAAACAAGAAGTATCAGAATAATAAACTAAACAACACTGTTCAAGTTGAAACAATAGAAATGCAAGAACACGGGTGAGGCTATAGGAGAGAGCTATCGATTAATGTGGTACTTCGATATGAAATCGATCTGCAAGAGCAATGGTCCGATATCGTTATCGTCGATATATATTATTATTTTAATTAAAAACAATTATTTTTACATAAATTGAACTGACTATTTAAAATGAAGTTTATGATTTTGTGAACTTTCATATGAAGAAAATTCAATATATTCTTATAGATTTTAGGATATCGATATACAGCTACTTTCCTGTATCTCATTCCTACTATAAAGCCCACTATAAATTTTCTTATTAATCCGGTACTAGTAATAAAAGAAGTCGGCACATTTGAGGCAGAGCAGACAGGATAAGTAGTAGTTAGTAAATTACTGAACCCGGCGATGAAATGTGTACCCTGATGGCGGAGAATTAACCGTTTTACAAAAAGGATTGCTTCCGCGCGGTATTCGTTCGTTTATGAAGGAGTCACGAACTGGATGGCTCCGTAACTCACAACTCGTTTTGATTCAATCCACATTATCTGGACTATAATACATAATTTGTTATAATGATCCAGAACATATTAAATTTTAAATAACGTTTTATTCCATCAGTTGAACAGATCCGCTACCTATAAATACATTTGGTAGAACATCTTACTCGGAATCCACATAGAAGACTGAAAAGACTTAAAACTGCTCGTAATTTTAGACTGCTCCAATATTTACCTAGATTATTTAATAGAACATTTACTAATTAAACTTATTTAGACATAAGGAGTTGAGCTTTGGAGCTCCACTGAACATTCCAATTTTTCTCATCTCCATCCTTGCAATATGAAATACTTTGTTAAATATAGCTTTTAAACTAATATAAATCATATAATCATTAAAACCAATATGGCTCCTAAGCCTTAGTATAGGCCCTATAGATAAATGTTTAATATTCCCCAGTAAATTTCTGATCAGGAACCTGTCGTAAAATTTTCTATCCGAACATTAACAGAGATTGATGTTACACCTTTAAGGGTGAAAAAAGGTTTTAAAAAAACAACTATATACTCCCTCCCAAAAAAAAAGACATCCATGTCAAAATCTTAATCCTTAAACAGCTCTATCAATTTCGGGATTCTTTTACCCAAAGTAGCCGTGAACTTCTAATGTCCTCTCTTATTTTCTCTTGCTTGATTTTTAAGGATTAGGGGAGAGGAGAGGGGGGGGGGTGATGAGATTGAAGAGACTGATGAACTGTTTCATTGAATTCAATTTTGGTATAACCAGGCGGTCACACGTTACTTGACGATATTTTCAGCTTACTTCGAAAATACTTTCCCACTGTTCACCTTTTGAGAAAATAATCCCGGATTACTGGATATCCCACTGTTTTCACAGGCACGTTTTCCGTATGCCTTGGAAAAATGGGTAATTCCGGATTACTGGATATCACAATTCTTCACAGGACATGGGTGTTTCCGGCCTAAACTCTATAGCCTTGGAGTAGACATAGATCCCTTATGTCTTAGATGTGGAATTCCAGAAACTGCTGAGCATATCATTATGAATTGCATCGCCTTTGAAGCTCTGAGGACAAACTACTGAGGGAAACCGGACTATATGTTCTCCCGGAGAATGATTTCCCTAAGCTAATTACATCTTAAGCTAATAAAAATAAAAAAGATATTTTGAGCTTGGGTGTTTTTTTCCTGATTTCCGACGGCAATACTTCCTGGGTACCTGGAATTCTTACGCATTCTATTCGTAAAGCTTGCGTTCTTTTAACCTTATACCCCCTTACTTAGAACTGCTCTTTTGAAACATCAATTTTTTACCTCCTGGAATTATTTTCCCAAAAAGCTTCTTTTCTACGTAAAACAAATTTTTTTTACGGAAAAACCTGTAAATTGTTAAGTATATATTTAGATTAGTTTTATTTTTTCATATATCATTATATTTTTGTTCTTGTCGATAAGTCGATAAATTACTGATGCTTAGTATTTTAACTACTACCAGACAATTGCACCAGTAATTGTGCATTATTATCATTCTTAGGGAACAGTAAGGTCCAGAACAAGGTTTATTTTTCGTTTCATTTCTGTTTTACGGTCACCTTGCTTCTTCACCATCTGCACGATCTGCAAATGCTACTTCCTTTAATCATTCCCCACTGCTGCCCCAGGTGTTGAACCCTCCGACGGTGCCAGGCCGAGATGGCACGACATTCCTCCACGACAGAGAGAGGACAGACGCTAAAGAGGTAGCGGCTACTACAGGAGGGGGACGAAGCTATTACGGGCGCTCACGTAGCCAACGTATGTAATTAGAGTTTATCTGCTCGGTCGTGGGCAAACAAGCTGGCCACCTAATGCTCCATCATTGGCTGTTATTTTCATTCTTCCATCCACCGATCCTCCATGTTGGCAGGCCTGTCTCGTCTTATCTCTGATGAAGCTGAGGTCTGCAATTTCTCTCCAACAGAGGGGCCCTTTGAGAGCGGTATACACTGAAAATTACTTTTTTTAAATAGTTTAGAGGTCTCTGTTTCCTCGATTTATCCATAGATCATTATTGTACTATTTAAAAGTTAGAGACGATTTTTTTTTCTACACCTATTAAAGAATAAATTAACAACCAGCCGATGGTATGATCCATATATGATAACAACAAACGTTTCAGGCACGAGGAAGAACATTAACCAGCGTTAAATCTTCCGGGCTTTGATCTGATTTTAGAGATTACGAGGGTGAACCTCCCATCCACAACCTTCTAGTATTCATAATTAATCTACTTCTAGTATTTTCAAGCTTGACCGTTCTTATTGTTTCTGTGAGTGAAGTGTCCTTCATCTGTCGTCTGTTGTGAAATCCTTTATAGTGAGAACGAATGTATTCGCTGATTATTGGTGTACGTAAGACAATGTTTAATGTTATATTATTTAACAAATAAATGTGCTATCGTAATAGAATATTTGATGATATTGTAATCACGTACTTACTTCTCGGCGCTACAGGTATGGGTGACCCTTGGCCTCCTGGATTTTTCTTCTCCATCTATCTCTGTCATCCGCTTCCATTCTCCAATTTCTTATTCTTAATTTTGCCACTTCATCCTCCCATCTGCTACGAGGCCTTCCCCTTTTTCTCTTTCCAGTCATTCTCATATCTAGCAGTTTCTTTGACATTCTATCTGCTGTAAATCTTCTGACATGGCCAGTCCGCCTTAATCAATTTAATTTAAAATTATATTTGATTAATTAATCTGAAAAATCAGAGAAACGTTAGGTAAGTTAGGCAAACAAGAAGCAAGTTTCTTTTTCTATAATTTTTTTTTCTTTTATTAATAGAAATTTACAACTGTATTACAAAATACATCTAATAAATATGTGGTATATATGAGATATAATGACATGAATAAAACTTGTAGAGGAACTACTCTTTGGTAGTACACTAATGAATATTTACAAAAGAAGATGACGAGGCCATCTTCTTTTCAGAAGCCTCGGAGGATTGCTAGGAATGGAATGGGAAGCAAGTTGTTCAAGTGAGTTTATTATGAAAGAAGAGGTATCTGGTTCGTGCCAAATCAGCAATATATGGGATATTAAGGTCATTGTGGATAAGTTCAGTTGTGACGAAGTAGGGAGCATCTAGGATTTTTTGAAGGATTTTGGATTGTAGTGATTGGATGCGGGAAGAATTCGATGGTTTGGTGGGTCTCCATAACTCTATTCCGTATGTCCAAATAGGTCTGATAATCGTCATATATATGAGTTTTTTTTTTGTAGTGAATCGGGAGAAAGTTTCTTTTTAAATTTTAGTTTTGAAAGTCTTTTGTGGGTGCATTAGTTTAAGGTTAGGTGTTTTTTCTTTGTGTGCGAACACCAGGTCATTCTTCTTTTGAACGTTAATCCTAGGTAATTTCTAGTCTATTTTTGTATTTGGTGTGTTGTCGATAGATATGGTTGGAATACCTAAGAGCGAATGTTCCATGTTAAAATTTGTCGTAGTTTAATCGAGTCTTTCATAGTTTGTACCAATCGTGTAGTTTGTAAAGTTAATGTTTTAATGTAAGTGAGGCTGGATTAGGACTTTGTTCTAGATAATATTGGAGTGTAGTTTGCTTATGGAGCTGTCAGAATGTTGGGATCGTTAGGTATGTCATGCGTGCAGATGATGTACAGTAATGATGCCAGATCCCAATGCCACTGAAGGATATTCGTTTCAGTGTGGGTATTCCTACTGAAGGTACTTGTAATATTTTTAAATTATAACATGTTATACATACAAAAATTAACCATGACAATATTGGTACTGTATTTTAAACAGTAGTAAATATGGTGTATGTGTGGTGATGTGGTCTGTAATATTTACATAGTAAATGTATTAGGTATATATTATACAAATTTAAGTATGAAATATTCAATATTAATGTCTCACCTATCTTTACACAAATTTACTTTGACAGTTTGTTTATTGGTGTGAGCTGTCAATTCCGTCCCGAACACATGGTCGTGTTTATTATTGTGGGTTGTTTGTAGTTTCGTTTTTCTCCCAAAGGGTAAGGTACCACTCGTGGGAACTTTTGAATATAGCTCATGTTCGGTGGAAACTGTGCCATCTTAGGACACTATTACGACCCTGCCCCACATGTGCTGCCTAAGTGGACCACAAAAGGAAGGCGGCCATTACAGTTAAGGCTCACTGTAAACACAGGAAGTTGGCTACTTCTGCCTTTGATATCTGTCTTTTGACTGGTGGATCTAGTTAGCAGTGGTAGTAAGGACATTTTATGGGCTAAGGGATGTCTTAGAAATACTTGAATTGCGTAATTTATGTAGAATATTTCAATAAAATTATATATTCTGTTTCCATGGATGTAGAAGTCATTAAGGTATTATTTAGATACATTAACAACTTTTTAGAACTGCAATTACTATATGAAGTGAATATTTTAATCTTTTTTGATATAGAAATGTATTTTAGTCTGAAATGGTTTTGTATAACATTTTTTTCACCCTCAAAAATGTAACATTTTTACATGCTCCAGCTCTGTTATTGTTGCTCGGATTGAAAATTTGTTGACAGAAATCTTATGATAAATTTAATGGAGAATATTTTTTGCTATACAACATTTGTCACTAGGACCTAACGTTTATATTGGAATGAATAAAAAAAAAAAAACGCGTTTAAAACCCCTTCTTTCTCTCAACTTTGTTTCTTTCAAATAATAATTTATTGCTAATTTAATTTAATTATTAATTTAACTAGTTTGATCCTTTTAATTGAGTTTTTGACATGGATACTTCTTTTGGCTAAGAATATATTTTTTTATAAATTAGTTCAAAAGGACGAAGGGAAAAGCATCAGATTATAGATAGACATATCCATAGATGTATTGTTTTTCCCCGTCAGTTTTTATAAATTCTTTACCGAATAAAAGATTATTATTAAAATAGTTATTTATTTGAGAAGAGTGTAAAGAAGTACTTTTACTCACTCGAGGCAAGGTTTACACGCACGAGCGAGCGAAGCGAAGCGAGTGCTGTAAATTGCCTAGAGTGAGTAAAATTCTTTATACTGGAGTTAAATATTACATTTTTTCTGCTACCGTTCAAAAAAAAAAATATGAAAATTTTTTTATAAATTTTATTCAGGTAGCATTACAAGTACTCATATTATTATTTATTGTAAATGTTTATTGTAAGATTACAATTATTGGCGTTAGAAATAAATGGTTGATTTGAATTATTTGCATTAAAGTTAAGATTATTGCTGAAAAGAGTATTTGAATTGAACTGTTAGCAAGACATTGCTTATGGATTTCTGAACCTCCTTGTAATATCAGCTGAGCAGTATTCATTTTAGCGCCAATTGATCGGTCTACATAACCTTCTACCACACTAGTACTCTTCCAGCCTCCGTGCTTTTTAATCTGTAATATCACCTCCCTCGTCAGCTAGTAAGAATGCAGATGTTCTCCGAAATGCGTGTCCAGTACAGTTATCAATGTTATTTTTATCCAAGTAAGTAGCTATTTTTGATGGAATTGCTGAAAGTGAATTAATACCTACCGGTTGTGTTGTACAGTCGTGGTCATAGAAATTACATCACCTATGATTATTACCATTTTGATCCTAAATGTGTAAAAAAAATAGTGAGATTGTATTTGTTTACCTACAACTGTTAAAGAGAGATCAGTGACTCAATAGATTATTTGTGCCCAGAGTATCCAATATTAAGGACGTATTTTGTATTATTATGTCCAATAGACTGAGTTTCAAACAAATGTCTAATGAGAAAAAAGTTAAAATAGTGACGTTTGCTGAAGCTGGACATTCTGTGCGTGAGATAGCAAGGAGGGTGAGGTGCAACCAATCCACTGTGGTAAGAATAACAAACAAAAATCTTTCCCAGGGATCTACCGAGCGAATGGAAGGAAATGGAAGACAGATGATCGGTTAGATCGCATGACGATAAGATTATCCTTAGAAAATTACTTTAAAACTGCTAAAGAAATATCTAGAGATCTAGTAGATAGCAATTTAGCAGAAGTAAGTTGAAAAACAGTAGGTAGAAGATTAAGAGAAAAAGGTTTATGGGCAAGAAAACCATCCAAAAAGCCATTTCTTAACAAGAAAATGAAACAATCTCGCCTAAATTGGGCGCAGAATTTTAAAAATTGAACATCTGATGACTGGAGGAAAGTTCTTCAGTTCCGATGGTACTCCCGACGTAAGACGTCGGCCGAATGAAAGGTTGGATGAATCCTGTACTATAAAAACAGTGAAACTTCCGGCAAGTGTGCTGTTCAGGGAATGTTTTTCCTACTTTGGAGTTGGCCAAATAAACGTCATAGACGGGACGGATAACGCAGAAAAATATTTAAAAAAATTTTGGAAGAGAGTTTGATTCCCTCAATGAATTCCCTTCTAACACACTGCGGAGACTTCATTTTTCAAGATGATTCTGCTCCATTCCATAGAGCCAAATTCGTAAATTAATCATTTATTTATTTTTAAAAAATGTATTAGCTGTAAGATACATTATTTTTTATAGCCTTTACCATTGCGATTTTGGATAGGAAAAGCAGTTTTTAACAGAAAACGAGATCTCCGCACTGCCATGGCCAGGCAGTAGCCCTGATTTAAATCCTATAGAAAACTTGTGGAAGATCATGAAAAAAACAATTAATATTGCAAAGCCTAAGAATAAAGATGAGGTAAAACAGGAGAAAAGGTGTGGAATGAGGAGATTAGTGACGAAATCATAAAAAGTTTGATCGACTCAATGCCAAACAGGATCACCTCAGTTATCAGGGCTAATGGTAGTTCGACAAAATACTAGCTTATATTAATTATATTTCAATAAATACGTAAAAAACAGTGAAATTTTTAATGTTTTTCACTAAAAATTTTATACATTTTATAAATAATCTCATATGATGCCTAATATATACTCTTTTTCTTTGCAAAACAATTTAAAATTATCAAAAGGTAAGAACAACAGTGGTTTAAGGAGATCCTCCATTATATTTAAGTGATGCAATTTCTATGACCATGACTGTACATTTACCCTTGCTGTATTTAATAAATAAACGAGGATGTGGTGTGTTTTTTGGTCGGAGTGTTAAGTACTGTTGGAATATTTGTTGGAAGTCATATGGTCCTATTTTATTGGAAACTAAAAAGGTACGCTGTTTTATTTTTGGAAATTAGGATATTAATTATTATATATTCATCTGTTTGGTTTATGTGATTTATTTCCATTTTTAGAAGTTCCCCGCACCTGCAGGCCCCCAGATTTCGATAATTAAAGCTACCTAAAAAATAAAAAATCGCAATAATGCTTGAATCCGTAAATTTACATTTTTATGATCATAACAATTTAGAAGTCAAAATAGAAGAAACTTTTACTTACCTTCATCATAATAAATGTTTCATTTGGAGCATCTAATAAAAATTTATTAATTTCAACTCTTGAAAATATTTCAGATTTTTTTAGTCTATAAATTATCTGATTAATAAATGTTTTAAATTTTATATAAGTACTGATGTCTATGATTTCATTTATTGATATAGTACTTTTCAACACAGAATATATTGACCATAATGATGAAGATTTGTATGATTTAGCTATTTCATTAAAGTATGCAATAAGAATGTTTTCTGAAGTATTTTTAGTCCTGTTCTTGACACACCATTTTTTATAATTGTTAAACCTTATGATGTAAATTTTTTGTGATTTATTGGGTAAAAGATTACTAATCACATTTTCTGCTGTTTTTTCATATTAGAAGGAGTGTTTTCATAACTTGTTATGCAAGGAGTGTTTCACTATTTATCCTAATTTAATTTAAATTCAACTTAATAGCAATTCAATTTAAATATGTACTATCCAAAAAGGAATAAAAGTAATTACCTTTCGAATGGTTGCAATTAGCAGTTTTTCTTTTATTTTACATTTTTTTCTAAATTTATCCTGCTGTTTTTTAAAAATGTTTTTAAATTTTGCATTTCATGTAAAATAATGTGCATTTAGATAAATAATAATGAACTTTGTATTATATGAAATTTAAATTTAAATAATAATGAACTTTGTATTAAGGTGGCACTGAAATTTTACTTTAAACTCTAGAGAATTAATTAATTCTAGAAACCACTTACCATACTAAGAAAAAGTTGTTACAAACTTTTCGCCTTATATAAACTTCTTACAATTGTTGGATCACGTACTCTAACCCAGTGATTCGAATTACTATAAATGCCTAGCCTAGCACTGGCTGTGCAAGAGGATGGGGTTCATTGACAGCAGTAGTGTTCCTACTGAAGGGAAAGCAAGACGGATTGTCCAACAACAGCTGTGAGGAAGAGGGCACTGATCAATGGATGAAGAAAGTCTTTGTATATCGGGGCCGGATGTGAATAATAAGCTTATGGGAAATATTGGGACTATCAAAAAAAAAAAGACCTGTTTAAAAATAAACGCTCAATTTCGGTTTCACTATGGACAGGGAAAGTGTTTTCCTTCTTATTGGTAAAAAATATATATATTTTTTTTAACCATCCTTTGAGGCTGTAGATTTATTGATATTCTAAAATGATAAACAATTCTTTTTATGATTCAGGAATAGTTGACATATCAATCTCTCAGAATTTTTTGGGCCATCACAGAGGGTGATTTCAAAAGAAAAACTTATAATGTTTCTTATAGTATTTCTTCTCCTTTCCAAAGGAATATGAATCAAACATAAAAATAAAAAGTTTAGCCACTGTATATGACAGCATAAAAACGTTTGATAAAACCCATTGAATATCAAGGTTTTTATAAAAACGTTTTAGCTTAGCGTTTGCTGAGTTTGTTCCTACTCAAAATTATTATTTTCTTGTGTAATGAATATTTATCCAGTTTAAAACCAATTAAAAAACAAAAACAATTACAAGAGTAAAACAACAAGAAACAGCTCGACGGTTTCGACTTCTTCAACAATTACATACCTTAGGTTGTTGATTTAACCCAAACCAGATACCTATCCTTTCATAGCAAATTTTCTAACCATTAAAATCCATTAGTACCACAACTTTCTTCACATTCTATTTCAGATAACCCTACGAGGCGCCTGAAAAGAAGATGGCCCCAAACCTTCCAATATAAAACCTTTGTTTTATATAATTTTATAAGTGCTACCAATGGGTAGCTTCTTTACAAGCAATTGGCATGTCATTTTTATAATTAGATACATTTACTTGATGTGTTTTATTTTATATTTTATACATTGGGAATCCACCAAACCATCGAATTCTTCCCGCATCCAGTCACTTCAATCCAAAATCCTTCGAAAAATCCTTAATGCTCCTTACTTTGTCACAAATGAATTGATCCACAATGACCTTAATATCCCACAAGTTGCCGATTTGGCACGAATCAGATACCTTTCCTTTCATAATAAACTTACTCCTCATCCAAATCCACTTGTTGCACAACTTGCTTCTCAATCCATTCCTAGCAATCCTCCAAAGCGTCTGAAAAGAAGATTGCCTCGTGATCTTCTTTTGTAATTATTTCATTAGAGTACTACCAATGGGTAGTTCCTCTACAAGTTCTATTCATGCCATTATTTTGTATTGTATACAGCATATTTACTAAATGTGTTTTTATTAATACAGTTGTAAATTTCAATTAATAAAAGAGTATAAAAAAAAAATGATAGAAATGTAAATTTGAATAAAAAGAAAAAAAAAATAGGTCTGAGTGAGCCACCAGATCGTCATCAAACCATTGTGCAATCCTTGGCAATTGCCCCTCTAATTTCAATGTGGTTAAGAGAAAAACCTGAATTCATAAAATATCAGAATCAGCCCTATATTTTTTCAATTAAATTTAAAAGTTTTAGTTTTAATATGATATCAATCAATAGTTGATTAAAAATGGTACCAATAATAATAAAATTAAATGTGTCTGCATTTTTATATAAATGATTACTAATTTTCATATTGTTTTGAAACAAAACGATTTAGTGTTTCGTTTGTTCTCAAGGCAAAACCATCCCATTGTTTATAAAAAGAATAATTACGCTAGAAAGCGAACCAGTATTTCATTGAAGAAGGTTCGTGTTCCATTCATAATCAGGCGATTTTCCCTCGGTCTCATTTTCATAACCTTTTATCCGTTCTTAGTTTCAAGAAGTTTTATAGAAACTTTTTAGAAAACATTAATAACTTGCTAATTGGTTTTTTGTAAACTTGCAACAAACGTTTGCATTAATTATTTAAATACACTTTATGTTTATCTTTTAAAATAACGAATGTGAAAAATCACTTTTATTTTTTATTTATATGTGGTAAAATCTCGAATCTGATCGGCAATTAGAAGACCGAAATCAGTAACGTCATTTTTACGAATTTCTAGCATTTTACCACAATGTAGTATTTGTAGAGTAAACGAAAGAAATAAAAAATGCGTTTTTTTCACAATCGTCTTTCACAAATGAATAGTATATGATAAATTTATTAATTGTTTAAGATTAAAAGCCCTCAACTTAGAGCACAACTTAGTTCTAATGTCCTCACTTGATCTAGTTAACTTATACCCAAAATGGGTGTCTGCCTTGCAAAAGGTAGCTTAGTAGGTTTAACTATTTTATATGGTCAAGATGGGTCCTGAGAATAAAATATCAAACGTGAAACTAAATCTGATAAGGGAAAAATGTTTGGTGGCAAAAAAAAAAACCCATACTTTTTGAACTTTTTTTAGATTTTCGAATAAAACATATAGCAAAATACTTTTAATCGAAAAATATTTTATTTAAAAAATTAAAGTTCATTAAATTGTGCGTCTAAATACATCCCTTAAGCTGAATTTGATTTAGGCGTTTCGCCACAATCGATTGTCAAACATCGAAGATTTTTCCTACCTTAAAAAGCTAATTTTGGTCATGTTTAAAGGTCTATAATCCAGAAATGGCTAATTAAATCAAAAAATGTTATATACTAAAAGTTATATACTAGCCTGTATAATATTCAACACTACCCAAAGATCACAAAGCCACGTTGGTGTTATTACAATGCCTGCATTGATATTTCACTAAAGAAAATCAAAAAAGATATGATCCTATTGAATCAAATAAAGTTTTTTGCTTGATCTCTTAGAAAAGCTTCAAATGACAAAAGTCATATACACTGACGCTTCAAAATGTGAAATTCAGCAGTGGGTTGTGCACTGGTGACGGAAAATGAAGTAAAATCTCTTTAAGTTGCCCCCAGTATGCTCTGTTTTCACTGGAGAGGCAACTGCCATCAGGGAACACTTCTGCACTGCCTGGAAGCTAATTATGAAAAATCAGTAATTGTCACAGACTCAATGAGTGTTATGGCAATTAAGAAGAATCAGTCTCAACATGTGATTTTTAGAAATTATTGAGCTTTTATGGAGGCTTCAAGAGAAAAAACAATACGATTATTTTTATTTGGGTTCCTTCTCACTGTGGTATTTGTGGAAATGAAAAACGAGCGGATTCAGCTGCCCATTAGCAAGAATTAGTGACGAAGATGTTGTTAAAAACATCAACCTTATTCCTAAGCAAGACTGGGTGAGACATATGAGAAGCTCGATTCAAGCCAAGTGGGATGAACGTGGAAAATAAAAAGATCTAAATTATTAAAGTAAAGCTGAACTGCTCAGCAAAGTGGGAAAACAAGCTATCGGACATCTAGAAAGGAGAACAATTTTGTGCCGCCTGAGAATCGGCCACTGTGAATTCTCACATGGCTACCTTCTCCGCGGCTTGGAGCCCCCTACCTGCGTCAACTGTCAGGAACCCAGGACAGTAAAACACGTATTAGCTGATTGTCCACAGTTTTCGTCTCTAAAGAAAAATTTCAAATTTCAAATACACTGCAAGAAATTTTACAAAATGATGAAAAATCAGTGAAGTCATTAATGGATTTCTTGAAGGCAATCAATGGACGAATATAGGAGTGGTGGGATAAAAAATCGAAGAGGAACTGCCAATGACCCTGAAGGGTAGAGGCAATAAATAAATAAATACAAATTTCTTAATGATGTTTATGATACATTTCAAGTGTTTCGTTGTGTATTTTTTATAATCCTAAAATAATATCACAGGTCAAGCTAATTTGTTAAACTTTGTTCTCGTAGTAAGTAAGGACCGAACATAGTCCAGCTCAACTTTTAGTTCGACTAAAATCTGAGTTCAACCAACCCGGTTTTTGTGCTATTTTACTCTTATGATGAGTGACTTAATACAGTTTACATAAATAATGAGTAATGATTCGTTATTTTAATAATAATTAATATTGTTACTTATTATTAAATGAAATTAGTAATAAATTTATTATTCAAAAAGGAATCAATATCAATTTTTTTTTTCTATCAAAACATATAAGTACTTAAAATTATAAGATTTTTTGAACTTTTTAAAATAAAAATTTTTGTATTGAAATGGAAAAAAAACAGTTCTATAGGAGCTGAATTTTTTCCCCCTTGAAACATTGTTAATATATTAAAATTTTTTTCAAATATTGTAATGGTTCGAATGGAAAGGGAAATAAACACTAAAATAAAAATACTTTGTTTACTTGGTTTTAATAGGTTTCTGACTTCCAATAGAAGTTGGTTAAGCACTTTCTAGGTAATACCAGACCTATCTTATCGACATGAAGTATTTTCAAATATTAAATAGAAATAATTATTCAACGCTGTATTAATCGTGAACTTGTATTTGAGATAAACTGCAGAGATGAGATGTTCGAGTATTGCGTCACTATGGTATCAGCTTGCGTTCACTAACGGTGCAGTAACGCTCACTGTGACTGCTGAAATTGTATAACTTGTTCTGTTACCTCGGGGTTTTCATTACCACATCTAATCGTTTTCTTTGTGGCAGTTGGGTGGCTAGCGTACACAACTAACGGACCAAAGCCGAGCGCATCGAAGCTGATTTTTCATTAACGTAGGTTAGATAGGAAAACACATTCCTCTCCAAGCCGACATTGTGCGCGTTGCCAATCTTTAATTAAATTTAATCAATGTAAACAAAAATATTTATAACTGTATAAATTACACACAACAAGTAAATTGGAGAAATGGGTTACAATTATAGGTCAATCACATGTAATGAACTACTCACCAGTAGCACTACAATTAGTCTACATCAGATGATCTCTTGGCCCTTTTCAAACGCCTCTGAGGATTATCGCGATTGGAGTGTGAGGCAAGTTAGGAAACTAGTGGATTCGAGTGGGTATGGATATAACTATAAACTGGTAGGAATCATTTTGGGCCAAATAAGCAACATATGGCACATTAAGATTTTTATGTATAATTTTATTCGTGATCTAATTATGAGCATTAAGGATTTTAAGAAGGATTTTGGATTGTTAGGATTGGATGCAGAAGGAATTGAAAGGTTTAATGGTGCCACAAAGCTCAACTCCGTGTTCTCAAATGGGTCTAATTACTACCATGTATTTAAGTCTTTTGTAATTTATTGGGAGCTTTGAACGCTTGTCAAGGAAATGGAGTAATCGGAAAAAAATCAGTTTCGTGTCTTTTAGGTCTGGTATGTGGTTTCCAAGTAAGGCGTTTGCCCAAATGGAGTCCTACGTAGCTTGTCTGTTCAACTGGGATCAGTAGAATATTACTAAAGGATACCAATCAAATTTAGGAAAACAACTTAAAACTCCTATACTTTAGGTCAAGATTTGACAGACATGCAGAGGTTTTAAGAATGCTCAGACACCACGGCTAAGAAACATATTTATTGAATAAGGTCATTAAGGTACAACTAAAATAACTGCATTCAACTCATCTCGGAGTTCCAGTGATTATTTTACAACTATAAAAAAGTTTGGTCACTAATTTTGTTTTTTCTTTTTGATCTTAGAGCTCCTGTAAGGCTATGTAGAATGGGTGTTTTTCTACAAAAGGATGCTACATTAAGATTGTCTTCACATTGTGAAAAAGTCAACCAAATATCTGTAACACTTGTGAATGGTCCGTTAGGAGCAAAAATTATATTTTAGGAAAAACGCAATTTTTTTCCACAAAGATTCACAAAGTATTCATCTCTTTAATAGCCTCATAACTCTAAGTCCATTGTACACAAATTAAGAGGGAAAAAAATTAGCTCTCTTGTGATACCCATAGTCCGAAGTTCACACACTTAAAACATAAATTGGACTATATATCAACTATGATATTGGACAACTACATATCAATGACATAGTTGACGAAATTAATTTTTAATGAACAGAAGAAAAAAATAAGCGAGAACCAATCCATTTCGTGCGATTCAAATCCATTTCAGCATCAAATATCGGTCAAGTTCTTCATAATACATTGTTTTGCCTGTTCGGTTAAAAGAAATGTATTCGTAGTGAATAATTATTTATTTTGAACTTTCAGTCAGGAAATTTATTGAACAAGCTGTGTTCCTCCAGTCTAAATAAAAAGATCGAGAGGGGAAAAAAATGGTTTCCCTTCATATATGGTAAAACTTAATAAATCATTTCATTATTTTTTAGTGGGTCCAGGAAATGAACCTTCGCCTTCCCACCTCGGCTAGAACAGATTAGTAACCTGTAGGATGACCCTTCCTCTCCAAGCTGGAGTGCATGAAGGCGTACATATCTCCATATTAAACGCTATTAACAATTACTCAATCTTTGTTTATCAAGTGTTCATCCATTTTTAAGCTGACTATTCCGCACGATGAGTTGGTTACAGTGGAGGGGATTGTCCTGAGCATTTCAACAAACAGTTCATTTAACGATAGATGATTGAGGAAAAGATCAATCGCAATTTTGTTGTTACCGCATGCCAGCAATTCACACTGCGCATTTGATAACATCCCTCTATCATATGGGGTCCCCGTGCTGCAGGTAAATGTTGGTTAACACGTCAGCTTATATTTTAAACCATATAGGTTGATATGCGCTGAATAAATACATATAAACGGGGGAGTAGAAATACAACCTAATAAAAAATACAATTTGTATTTACTAATGGAAAATAAATATGAATTATGAATGATGACATTTTTATTTATTTTTTTTTATTTCATGGCGCTACAACCCGGTTACAGGTCTTGGCCTCCTCCAATCGTCATAGTCTTGTATCGACGGCTCCACTTCCTGGCTCTCAAGACATTTCTCCTCCGCTGCACATTCTGTCCACCTCCACTTTGGTCTTCCTCTCCTCCTGGTTCAGATTATTGGATATATCAGCAGTATTTTAGACATTTTCTACACCAGCCATCCTATAAATATGCCTGAAGTATCTCAAACGCCTTAAATTCATTGCTCTGACATCAGCCTCTCCATAGGCGAATGTATCAACTCCGAAAATTAGGCGAAGGATTTTTTTTTTCAGAAATTTAAGATAGCGTCCTATATTCCAATCCATGAAAAATCACTACATATTACATATTGCATTCACGACGCGACGCATATCCGCCGGCGACACTTACATCCATTCTTAACAAAATGAGAAAGCTAAATACTGAGGAGTTGAGTTTGATACGAGACTTACATGGGTCTCACAAAACAGCTAAGATTGCGACTTTCCACTTCATACTACCCAAAAGGTCCTCCCAAACACACATACAACATTTACCGTTCTTTGTTAAAACCCATTTGGAAGCATCTCAAATTTATGGGCCGTCAGAAAAACATCATATTAAAAATTAAGTTTAAAACTGAATGCTTTCTTATCTTACAGACGATGTCCCCTCAGGATCTTCGACACCGACAGGACGGCCCCAGGACGAAGCAGACCACGGGCGGCCAGCCGGGTCACCGACCTGCCCTCACTCCCACTCCCCATGCACTCGCACATATCCATATTACACATTAGCATTTTATGTATTTATAATCTCTTAATGGCAGTGTTCGCCCTGGGCCTGGATGCAGTCCTCGCCTCCCCGACTATAAATAGATATTACGCGCTGGATATCGGCACCTCCCAGGGATGAATGGCCAGCCTCCTCATCAGTTAATGGATCTACTCCTTGCGAAGCGGATCCCTGGGGCCATGGCTGCTTCGGTTCTGGGCTACAAAAAAGTTTCTCCAGGGAAGTTTTTGTGAATGTTTTCATTAGAAAATAATGTCTCTATTACCTGCATTATCCGCAAATTCTTTTGTAGTCTAATGAAACACGGCTGTTGCTGGAGAATCTGAGATTGTCTCTGCTCTGAGTGTCCGTGTGAAATTTATGTTATCAAATTACACTTCGAAATCTATGTAACTAAATAAACGACGAATCATTATTTTATTATTTTCTAGATGAAGGAATTGATAAAAAAATGTACGTCTCGTAGATCTGCTGATGACCACACGGATTCAATAAGATTAGAAACTTATAGAAGGTCATTATAGTTAATTTCAGAAATTTTTCCACTGGAGCTGTCAAAGTATTTTTTAATCAGTAAAGTATTTGGACAAGTTTTAACCATTTTGGAACCAGAACAACTATTCTGTGAACCCAAAATCATTTCAATAGTCAAAGTAGGCAGATTAAGGTGGCTCGGTCATGTTCAAAGGATGACGGAAGGTAGACTTCTAAAAAAGATGATGAACGGCAGGCTGGGAAGAAAAAGATTGAGAGGAAGACCAAGGATGAGGTGGCTGGACAACATCCAGGATGACCTCAGAAGACTGGGAGTGAATGGTTGGAGGAGAAAGGAAAAAGATAGACAGGAATGACTGTCTGTACTTTGCGAAGCCAAGGCCCGACTAGAACTGTAGCGCTTAGTAATAAATGAAAAAAAATATATATATTTATATTTACAATTCTAATCAATGTATACATCGAGTAAATATGTGGAAATATGATTAAAATGAAATGGCAATAATTTATGAATTTATTATGATATGTTAGGATAGAAAGTGATTTAGGTTTATCTATCTTGTTTGGTAATCAGGGAAAATATTATTTATTTAAATGAACGGTTCTATCATAAAAAAATTAATTTTTATTTTACTGTTTTTGATCTCTTCAAACCTGTACAATTTATTTCCGAGTCTGCTGGAGGTCTATACATTTTTGTAGGTTCAAAAATGTAACATTTTGACAAGTTCTCGGTTGGTGTTGCTCGGATCGAAAATTTGCCGATAGTTTCCTGGTCAGAAATTGAATGGAAAATAGTTTTTGTTATATAACGTTTGTCACAAGGATCCGTTTAGGTTTGAATGAATAAAAATCATGTTTGAAACCACTATTTTTTCTCAACTTTCTTTATTTCGAATAATGAATGATTGTTTATTCAATTTAACTATTAATTTAAGTATTTTGATCCTTTTAGTTCTAAAGTGTGAATTGGGAAAAGTAGTTGATTACAGATAGACGTATCGATGATCTATTTTTTTTTCCCAGTCAGGAAGAAATTAGGTTTTTCAAACATCTGAGTTGTCATTGCTTTTTCGGACTTAACCTTTTTATTTACCCCAACTAGGGCAGGAAAGAAGGGTTTTTTAAGTAGTGACATCCTAGCGAGAGTGGGGAGATTGAGATTCACTGGAGTCGCGGAGATCAAAATGCTTTTGACACTTGCACGCACGGCTACCACTGTTTCAGGAAATATTTTTTGTAGTCATAATATCTGCATCGCTTAAAGTAAGTAATTTATAGGAATGTTAATGAATCTACTCATATAACATACTCTACTGAGTAATTTTTATAAATGTAAATAAATAATCCTCGAAAGAAAAAAACCTGTGCTACTATATCCCAAGACCCTTCATGGATTAAATACTTGGTTAGGTTGTACTATTAATAAATTAACGGTAGTAAAAGAGGAGATTTAGCCGAAATCACGTTCAAGATCCAGTATTTAAATTTATTTAAAATTGTATAAATACAAAATATATATAAGTAAAATATTAGGTTCGTGCAAAAATATTGCAGGTTTTATTATGTGTAAAAAATAAAATGTGTAAAATAAATATTAATATAACTTTGCGTGGCTTACAATGGCGAATGGTCAACATTTACTTCGCTCGCAATGTCCTGGGTAGTTTTGCCAACATTTTCTTTTACCAAACTCCTCAGATGGTCATGATCAACAATAGAAGGTCAAGACCAAAATCTCCAAGACGAAAATTTTAGAACCATCGCTGCACTGTACATTCACTGATGTTCCCTTCAACCAAAACAACATTGATGTTACGATTGGTTTGGGCCGCACCTTGACCAAGTTTGAACCTGTAAAAATAAATTTGACGAAAATCTTGTTTTGGTGAATTTCAGAAGTCCTAACTTATATAAAATGTAAAACAAACTAAAATAATCATTGAGGAAAAACAACATTGAAAACAATTGTTTATAATCCATTAACCAGACTGGATTATTATTTTTGTTTACTTGGCAAGCAATTTCCGACACGAAATGAATATTCAAAATCTGCATTATTTTAGCGAGAACCCAATAACACTGTTTGTGATATTTCGAACTAAGTAAAGCTCATACCAAAGAGTTCACCAGGAGAATCTCCCGACATCAAATTCGATCCACGGCCAAAATAATAATAATAATAGCCTTTTATTATGTCCATAACTCAACAAATAAACCTTAAATTCAAATAAATACAATTTAAAAAAAAAATCAACATATTTACAAATAAGTCTACAATTATAATCATATTTACAAATAAAAGTCTTCTGTGAGTTTGAACTTTCCCTCAGACAGACTTACCCAGACGACCACCTACTGGGAAGGGTGGTCCAGCCTTCTTAAAGAAGTCACTCCATCTTTTAAACTGTCTCCCTCTTCGTCTTTTGTAGCAATAGGGTGTCCAGAACTGATAAAAGGTGGTCAATGGAAGTTACTGCCATTGACCACCTTTTATCAGTTCTTCTTAAGATGAGCCCCGCCCATTCCCTTTTTTGTTTCTCGATATGGTGAAGTCTTCTGTATGATGCCATAACTCCTAACCTTCTCCTTCCTCCTTATCTTTATCATATTTCTTTCTATTGCTCTTTGCCATCTTATCAGTTTTCATGTTCGGCCATAATAAAAGGTTATAAATTTTCGTCCCTATAGTAGAGTATTTTTATAGAACTATTTTGTTTTATGGTCTATGTTATTTCTTAAAAACTAATAATAAATAGTAATCGCAATTCAAAATTATTCTGAATGAAAGGTACAACGACCCATGAGGGCGAAATCAGAGGCAACAGCTGAGGCCATGTGGCTGGAATTAGTTTGGAACACGTGTCGGCGGAGCATGTGTGAGGGGATGGCGGTCCTCCATTCATGGCTCTCATTAGGTTTTACGACCTGTAATAAACCCCCTGCAATATTGCTCCCAACTCAAAGCGACACTGCCTTTGCTTTGGTACCGGCTCAAGATAACTCACGGGGGGCTTTCACAGCTTCAAGCCTTTCCGGCGGATGCTCGTGTAGGATACCCGCGGGGGATGCGGATTCCTTTTCCGGTGTGAGAATTTCTCCGAGGCACTTAATCTCGAAACTTGTTGTTAATTAGTATTGCGTTCTTTATTAATGACAACTAATACAAGAATATGAATCATCATCATTTGATGGCGCTATGGCCCTTATAGAACCCTGGCTGGCCTCCTCAAAAATAAGAAAAAAGTTTTCACCAAGTATATACAGGGTGACTAGGCCTCCTCAAAAAAGCACTACTGTCCGGAAATTAGCCGTTTTCGAGTTATACTGATTTTTAAGAATTTATAAAATTAACGTCCTTCATACGTTAAAGAAGTCATGAAACTTAAAAATTGGGTGTTTATCTGAATTTTTGGGTTTAACATTTGATACTCAAATGTAAATTATTGACGTTATATCATGCAGTAAACTTTTAAAAATAGTTTTAATTTTTGTTTTAAAAAATCTTTGTTTATCTCAAACACTTCAATTTACTAGAAAAAATCACCTACAAATTTTTCGTACAAAATGATTAGAAAACATCTACGTTTCATTACCTTACAAATGAGGCATAAAAATCACAAATCGGTTAAGAATTGGCAAAAATATGAAAATTTTAAAGAGGAGGAAGGAAAAAGTAATAAAAATACTACAAATACAAAATCATACTTTAATATAAGATAATTTGTTTGAAACTACATTATTTATTTTCTATTTCTAATGCACATAAGTGCTCTTCTTATTACAGCTGATTATACTACCACCGAATTCCTAAGAGAGGCTTGAATTTCTTGTGCTGCATGTATTATCCTGTTTCTGAATTCTTCTATTTTGGGTACAAGATTTTGATACAGAGTTTTCATGCAACCCCATACAATTTTTTTTTAAAAGATTTATGACATGTTTAACGTATGAAGGTTGTTAATTTTATATAATCTTAAAAATTAGTATAACTCGAAAACGGCTAATTTTCGGACAGTACGTGTTATAGTAAAATCGACTGAGATTAGCAAGTACTATCTCTCCCTACCGACTCCGCATCTATTTTCTAGTCACCCTGTATATGTAACAGACCCGCTACATTGGACCTCCGGATTAACGATTTTCTTGGAATCCTCATACCAGATTTTTCACCCAAAGACAGAAACTGCTACATGCTCGATTTTCTTGTTTAAAAGACAAGAAACTGCTCATCGTTTACGACTACTCCAACATTTACTAGACAAGTTTTCACAACTTCCAATTAAATGCAAAAGGCGTATTTACTCGACAGTAATTAGACCCATTTGGACATATAAAGTTGAGCTTTAGGGCTCCACTAAACTTCCCAATCCCTCTTGTATCCAATCCTTACAATCCAAAATCCTTAATGCTCATGATTAGGACAAGAACCAACTTATCCATAAAAATCTTAATGTTCTATATGTTGCTGATCTGGCCCAAACCAGATACCTGTCCTTTCATAGTAAACTCTAAACCTACTCAGATCCATTTCCGATAATCCTCCGAGGCGTCTAAAAAGAAGATGGCCAAGATATCTTCTGATGTGTATTACTTGAAGTGCTACTAGTGAATTGACTAAACATTCCAACTCTTCTCTTATCCATTCCTCACAATCCTAATCCTACGTAAAATCCTCAATGACAAGATGTATTGGAGTGTAGTAATTAGTTAAGTAAAGAATTAATTATATGTAAGAACTCTAAAAAAAATGGCATGAAAGATTTGTAACGACAATGGTTTGAAAACACAACAAGCAAATGTTTTTGGGCTCAGCTAAACTGCCCAATCATTACAATCCTTAATACTCCTTGTCAGTCACAAATGAATTCTTCCATAAAGATCTTAATGTTCCATACGTTGCTGATTTGGTCCTAACCAGATACCTGTCCTTTCATAGTAAGCTCCATCCACTTGTCTCCCAACTTGGTTCACACTCCATTCCCGATAACCCTCACAGTCTCCTGAAAAGAGGATGGTCAAGAGATCTTCTAAGGTAGAACTTTTATTGAAGTGCTACTAATTGTAGTTCTTTACACTTTATTGTCATGTCATTGTAATCATTTCCTCAAATTTTGTATATAATATATACAGTTGTAAATACCAATAAATAGTTCAAGCAATCGATGAATAATATATATATATATATATATATATATATATATATATATATATGTATATTATTTTACTGCAATTATTTAATTAGGATTAATGAATTATTAGCTACTTCTATTAGGATTGTTTTTATTCGAATTCTTGTATTTTGAGTGTTAAACATTCATCACATTCAACTGCATTTATTTTTGTATGTTTTACAATCGAAACTAGTATTCAAATAAAAACAGTCCCAATAGAAGTGGCAATTAATTCATCAATCCCAATTGTATTGATCCTTCTATACCATCATGCGGACCTCAAGCAATTATTTTTAATTTTTGAGAGTTAAAAGCTACTGAAACTTGATACCTACGCAGGTAATCATTTTTTTTTTTCAAGTATTCTATGTGTGTTCCCAACAAGTATATTCCAAGGATACCTGATCACTTTATTTCCTTTTTCACAGTAGCCATGAAAAATGTTCTTGTATTTCTACACGTTATAACACTAAGAGGACGTCCATTAATTATGTGATATGTTTTTCTTTTAATTAGGGCCCCTCCCTTTCTCTTCGTGGGATTGGGTAAGATGCGTGTTAGACCCCCCGCTAACCCACACCTGAGATTTGCGTTATAATTTTCAAATAATTATATTTTATGTTTATTAAATACTTACGTTAATACTTATCTATACCATTATATAAAAGGACAAGCCAATCTTCGTTTGTGATCACTTACGGCAAAAACTACTGAACCAATCTGTACCAAATTTTAACTAAATCATTAGTAGTACAAGGAAGGTTTAGCAATATAGAAATTATCGAAGTTCTTTCCTTATGAGCACGGGCGAAGCCGCAATTAGGGTTACTAGTATTATAATAAAGAAATTATAAATATTCTTGAAATTTGAAATTTAGTTCGAAATTTGCTGGACCCCTCTCTCTCCTTCCTACCATTTTTAGCTCATGTAAATAATGTGTTCCGTAATTTAAAAAAGTCAAAAAGATTTATTCAAAATTTAAAGTCTTATTATTGGAAGTTTGCTACAAACATTAATGTCGCTGTGGCACGAAATCCAACATATTTTTTAATTACATGTCTTTTCTTACATAAATAATGTATTTTCTATAATAATGGGATAAACGTTTTATGGTAAAAGTAAATGAAAACATTGTTCCACAAAATAGTAGGAAATAAAAAAAGAAAAAAAACATAAAATAATATATCTTATATTTAATACACTATTGATATAAATTAATAGCTATATTGACTAATATATAATAACTAATATGTACACAAGAACTCGATGGCCCAGTGAGTTGGGCGGCGTGGGTCTCAGCGCGCTCGCAACCAGAAGGTCGTGGGTTTAAATCCCACCTGGGCGGGAAAATTTATTTCGTGGTGAACCATGGCTAGAATAGGTTGGTAATCTGTAGGATAACCCGTCCTTCCTGCCCTAGTTGGAGTGCATAAGGACTTAAAGCCCCAAGAAACAACAAACAACTAATATGTACACTTTACAAATAAATATGAACTAAATAAGATCATGATTATGTGTTTTGTTTTTTTCATAGATATGTCTTTGGACTGGGGTCTATTCTTTAAGCAGTAACGTTTTTTTCACATTCAAAACTGTAATATTTGACAAGCTCCTATCTCTATTGGTGTTCCTCTGATGGAAAAATTGTCTCTGAAAGTTCCCTTTTCAGAAATTTCTGGGATAATACTTTTGGTAGGACCTGCCGTTTCGGAACTATATTGCATTGAATGAAAAAAGTCACGTTTGAGATCTCTATTTTTAGGTTTAGACGCTTTTTCGACACGATTTATCTCTGTTGGTGTCGCTTTAATTCAAAATTTGTTGACAGTTTCCCCATCAGAAATTTATTGAAAAATATATTTTTTTATATATAACGTTTGTCGCTAGAGCCTACCGTTTAGGAGCTATATTGATTCGAATGAAAAAAGTCAAGTTGTAACGTTTTTTTCACCCTCAAAAATGTAACATTTAGACACGGTCTAACTCTGTTGGTGTTGCTCGGATCAAAAATTTAATAAGAGCTATCTTGTCTGAAATTTAATGGAAAATACTTTTTGTTCTATAACATTTGTCGCTAGGAACTACCGTTTAGGATCCATATTGGTTTGAATGAAAAAAGTCAAGTTTTGCCGATATTTTTATAGTGTTAGGGCTTTTTATTTCTCCTGTCAGAAATTTAATGGAAAATAATTTTTGTTATAAAACGTTTGTCGATAGGTGCTATATTGGTTTGGATGAAAGTAAGTAACGTTTTGCCTTCATTTTTTAAGTTTTGGATCTTTTTTGACGCATTCTAGCTCTGTCGGTATTGCTCAGATTAAAAATTTGACGACAGTTTCCTCATCAGAAGCAGTGTATAGGCAGATATAAAATCAGTAGATTATTGTTAGATATATCCATGATAATTTTGTTTTCCCAGTCAGGTAGAAGTTGAATTTTTTTTCTCTTGTGAGTGTATCTTTTGTGTATCTAAGTTAACTTAAGCGCATCGAGGATAATCATCCCATCCACAAGTTTCGTATTATTTTAAGTTTACTGTTGTTGGTTGCACAATTGAAACTCCTTATAGGAGAGGCATACGTAATCTGAGCTCAAATAACTGCTTTGTGCAAAAATGTTTGTTTTGGGAACATGATATGGATTATCTGTTGAAATTAGGGAATATTTTAAATAAAATATCTTTGGTTTTTTTTTCCGTTTTATTGTTTATATGCTATGTGTTTCTCCAGCTAGTGTTTTCTTCAGACTCAGTTGTTATTATTCAGTTTATAATATTTACAATATAGCAAGGTTGCTATTGAATAATGCCGACTCATCAGTAAATATTTACAACAGCAATCCGCCATTTCACTTCCTTCTTCAGACTATCATGACACCTAAATCGTTGGCCGGAGCAGTAATGTTTTTGTTCCTCAGTTCTCGGTCTATTCTCCTGAGAGAGCTTACACTTTCTCTCCAATTGTCCCTAATTGCTGGCTGTAGGAAGCGCCTCGCTGCCCCTAGGCTGACGTAACCATCTCGGTAGCCTTTGCAACCAGAAAGAACCGAAAAAAGTTAACAACCTATTCTTTTGTTTTTTGAAGAATCCTCTTTCAAATAAGCCATTATTTTTATACCATAAAATATCCCTGTCTATCACGAAGAAGTGGATAACTAAAACATTGTGCATTTTTCGGTAGCCAAGTCATTACTGTTTTTAATTTAATATATTTTATTGTATTATAAAATATGATCCACATATGTATGTCGCGTTTTAGAAATTATTTGTTAATCTTTTTTATCGAGTATTACTTTCTACCTCAAAAGATTACATAATAGTCCAGTCAATGAGTGCTGAAATGAGGGGTGTAGAGTGCATGAAATATGCGATAATATTTTACTTCATAGCTTCGTTAGGAATAGTTGGAAGGTAAACATACTAAAAGTCCCCGCCACTGGGAGGTAAGCTAACAGTGGGGGGGGGAGGGGAGAAGTTCCTTTTTTTTGGTTTTTCCATATTATTTCGAAAACTGTTGACTCTAGAAAAATATGTTTCAAATATACATAAAAGCTAATTAAATTCACTATAAAATTTATCATATATAAATTTGTCGTAATTCTAACCGTTTACGAGATATATTGACCTAGGTGATTTTCCAAATGTCACCTCATTTTTGTAAAACCTTTGCTTCTATTACTCACAATCGTTTCTCAGAAACAATGACAGAATCCAAATTGTAGAGCATTAAATTTACTTTAATTTCATATATACGTTTTGGGTGTTTGCTTCAAATGTTTAACAAAAAGTGAGGTAAACATTTTTTTTATTTCTAAAGTTTTCGATCTTTAATATCGTATATCTCGAAAACCGTTAGAATTTCTACGAATACGTATATAATTAATTTTATAGAATTTTTAATGAGCTGTAATTTTTATCCGCTGTATATTTATCTAGAGTCCACCGTTTTCGAGATATAATCGAAAAACAAAATTGGGACCTTCCCCCCTCCCCCCACCTTTAGCTCACCCTCCAGGGGCGGGGACTTTTAATATGTTTACCTTTTAACTATTCCTAAAAAAGCTGTGAAGTCAAAAATTACCGCATATTTCATGCACTCTACACCCCTCATTTCGGCACTCTTTATCTGGGGTCGCACTTCTCTGAAAAAACACGTTTATTGATACTCATTCCGAAACTAATCGTTCGATCCGAAATGTCTATTTTTTATCTGATAGCTCCTTAAATTTACTTAAAGGACCTCTATATGAAATTTTGATCAAGTCCCTTTAAACACCCATACCAGCACGTTAAAAACCGCTTACTATTTTAAGTCCAAGTTTTTTTGGCATAATTTTCATCATAACGCCGAAACTATTTGTCAAATCTGTAATTTATTTTTTTCAACTAAAATCTGGTAAAATTTACTATTAGACCTTATATATAAAATTTTGATTATGTCACGTAATACACTCAAACCTGAACGCTAAAAATGTATGTTCTGGCAAAGTATGGCGATATTCACAAATTCAGTGGTCTGGTTAGAGCGTATAACGTGACATAATCAAAATTTCATATATAGGTTCTTATAGTAAATTTAAGGAGCTTTCAGATAAAAAATAGAAATTTCGGATCGAACAATTAGTTTCGGAATGAGTATCAATAAACGACCCCATATAAAGTGCCTATAATATTAAAATAAAAAAGTGCGACCCCAGATAAAGAGTGCCGAAATGAGGGGTGTAGAGTGCATGAAATATGCGATAATTTTTGACTTCTCAGCTTTGTTAGGAATAGTTAGAAGGTACTTATATTAAAAGTCCCCGCCTCTGGGGGATGAGCTAAAGGTGGGGGGAGGGGGGAAGGTCCGATTTTTGTTTTTCGATTATATCTCGAAAACTGTGGACTCTAGAAAAATATGTAGCCGATCAAAATTAAAGCTCATCAAATTTCCTATAAAATTAATTATATACGTATTGGTAGAAATTCTAACAGTTTTCGAGATATACGATATTAAAGATCGAAAACTTTAGAAATAAAAAAAATGTTTACCTCACTTTTTGTTAAACATTTGAAGCAAACACCCAAAACGTATATATGAAATTAAAGTAAATTTAACCCTCTAAAACAAAGGATTCTGACATTGTTTCTGAGAAACGATTGTGGAAGGTAATAGAAGCAAAGGTTTTACAAAAAGTGAGGTGACATTTGTTTTTTCCCGAAAATCACCTATTTTCAATAACGTATATTTCGTAAACGGTTAGGATTACGACAAATTTATATATGATAAATTTTATAGTGAATTTAATTAGCTTTTATGTATATTTGAAACATATTTTTCTAGAGTCAACAGTTTTCGAGATAATATGGAAAAAACAAAAAAAAAAGGAACTTCTCCCCTCCCCCCCACTGTTAGCTTACCTCCCAGTGGCGGGGACTTTTAGTATGTTTACCTTCCAACTATTCCTAACGAAGCTATGAAGTCAAAAATGATCGCATATTCCATGCACTCTACAATGTGTTTATTGACTGGACTATAAGTAGTATTTAGGGTTTATGGAACCACATTCACACTATATATACACTAAAGCCTAGTCCAGGCTGTAAACAAATGTTTCGGAACGTTGTTGAACATGTTCCCGTCCAGACTTGAGTCAGTGTTTCTCCAGTTTTGAACAAGTCGAGTGAGGCTATTGCAGGAATTTGTGCTGCCTATTTATTTATTTTACTTAATAGGCAAAGGAATAGAATAAAGAAAAGAAGGTGGTGGATACGAAATGCACTAATGGATGGCACCAGTTATGGCAATGACCTTATGAGGGACCTAAAATTTAAAGATGGGGCAGGTTTCAAAAATTTTACTAGGATGTCCCCAAGAGATTTTGAAGAATCAATCAATCAATTCCAGAGTCGATTTCTGTGTCACACTTCGGTTTCTTGCCAGCGGAGATCCCTATAAATTCTTACGTACACATTCAAAATATCTAAGCAATCTATATCAGAAATGCAAGCTATGCAACATTTCAATAAGTTCGAGGGTTTTTTCTTGATTCCACATTGTAAAATCAAATAATAATAAACCCCGAAAATCACAACAATTATTATTATCACATCACTGAGAATCAATATTATTATCACAACATTAGAGAGTTGTAAAGAAATGAAGTAAGTAAACAAATGAACAGTGCTCAGGAACACGTCCAGACTTGTCGCAACTTGCCCAATGTTCCCGTGTTTTCCATCTCCAACGGGAAACAAGGAACAAGGCTGATTTTGTTTCGCAACATTTCTGAACAGTTACGGAACAAGTCATAAAAAAATTTGAGCTGTTCAGGAACATCGGGAACATTGTTCCTGAACACTGTTCCGAAACATTTGTTTACAGTCTAGAATAAGCTTAAGAAATAAAGGAACGAAAAAAAAAAATATATATATATATATATATATATATATATATATATATATATAAAAGATCTATACAGTTCACAAAGATAAACTACAGGTGAAATAAATAAAATAAAATAGAATGCAATAATAATATTAAAAATTAAAGCTGAACATTCAATCTTAGAGAAATTGCCTGGGATGCAGTCCAGTATAATTAACTCATCTAAATTTTTAAATAAAAAAAACTGTATATTTGGATTGCCGAAGTTTCGAACTGCCTTGCAGGTCTTCTTCAGGGCTAAAGTAACAAAAAATGGATGTGACCAACACGATACGTCAGGCAGTTTGTGTATCAAAATTTTGTTCCAATTTTGATTTCCTACCCCTGTTTCCTATGTACTTTAGTTTTATTACTTGCTGTGTAACTAAAAACCGGGCTGTAATTGATGCATCTTTACCAAAACAAACACAATATAAAAAATATTGAAAACTCATGTATACTCATTCCTACAAGATCTTTAACTGTTTCGTTCGATTTGTTTTCGAAACCCCGAGGGGTTCCCGTGTTTCACACTAGTACACTTGAAGTGGCTCTACCCATCCTCCCGCAATTTATATTTCCTGGGTTCATTCCTATATCAGGTCATTTATCACCGTTGTCCATCCTACATTTATAGTACGTTAAAATTTGTCTTCCGTTCATCCCCAATTCACAACAAGATCAGGTTCCTCTAACTTATACTTGCCTTTCCATCGGACAACTTTATACCAGCATTCCTTCCTAGCCCGATCCACTACCCTGTGGATCACTCTCCCTCCTGAAATAAGACATGCTCCTTCCTTAATCTTATTTAAAACACTCCTTTCAAATATCTCCTCACATCTCAGTCAGACGCCTGTCAATATTAACTTGACAATTCTTATGTGTATGGTTGTGTGTATGGGTATGTGAGTGAATAAGTATAGTGTATATAAATATATATCGTGGTAACTGTAAATATACTCTTCAATTAAAGTACATATGGATATAGTTTACTTTTTGTATTTATCTTTTCTTAATTTCTCATGGTTATTTTTTAATTTCATTTCATTTCTCCTTCTTATGTTATTATGTTTACTGAAGTTATTTATACATCTATTTACAATTAACCGTATTTACATGTCTCATGTTCTTAATATGCAAATAGCGCTATATATAACTATGCAAACCAGACCAATGTAGTACAATACATTGTGATACAACTTTGTTATTCTTAGGGGACAATACGTCCCAGAATAAAGATTATTTTTTCATTCATTCATCTTTCGTCTTTGGAAGAGTGATTTTCGGTATTTTAGCAATACACATTGATTAACACAGTTGACGAATGATGCGTATTGGAGGACAGTTCATTAAAGACTGGGAAATGGAATGAAGGTAGGAAGAAGAGAAATAAGAAAAGTGTAGTAATATTCCATGTATTTTAGTGAAGCGAGAACAAGATATTAATCCGATTAAAGAATTCAAAGAGAAACTAATGCGATCGGATGTTCGCGCAAAGGGAATAATCAGCACTTGGACGAACACGAACTCTTTCATTAGGAGGGAGTAAAGAATAGGAAGTTCCCTAAACTATATTTCGGTTTTAATTTATACATTTTTTTTTTTTTGTCTGCTCAGAAACATCATATATTTCAAACGTTAAACGCTGATTTGCCGGATATTTAGGTAAATATGCGATTACAGTTCACTTATGGAAAAAGAGTTCATTTACGGCGAAATGTACACAAATATGCAAAATAAAAGTAACCCTAATTAGTTCCAAATGCTTCAAAACATATACATTTTCATGATATTAGATGTTTTGGTTGGCTAAGAAGAATATGCAAATGCATATATTTCACAGCCTTAGTTATGAGATTCTCCTTCAAACTCCATACCCTCCAGATCTCTCACCAACCAACTACCATTTTTTGAGATATTTAAAATTTCTTAATCAAAATTCAAGAGAAAATCCGTTTTTAACATGCTTCAAACTTCTATTCACAGGGCATAATCTGATTTTCTTTCTTTCCATCGCAGTTTCATGATTTTTGAATGCATTTCTATTCTTTCCACTTTGTACCCCTATTTTTTTCTCTTCTGATATTGGAGAGATTTTTCAGTATTTTCCTGTATGTGTCTCTATCCAGACGGTCGGCATCTGAAATTTTAAGGTTCTTTAATTCTTCTCTTATTTGCCTCATGTCTCCTTCCAAGATCTTTTTTTTTAATCTTTCCTTCTTCATCCTTTTCATGTGCCCATAGATCACCAGCCTTCTAATTCTTATCTCGGTTTCCAGTTCTTTGTTTTCTCTGTAGAACTCTTCGTTAGATCTTTGCGTTTAACCTCCCTGTTTTCCTGTGCCCATTACTAATAACTAAATACTAAGAATACTAAGCCATAGAATTCATCTCGTATCTAATCCTTAAAATCCACAATCCTTCGAAAAATCCTAAATTCCCCATAAATATGCTGCATATGTTGCTGAGTTAGACCAAACCTGATACCTACCCTTTCATAGTAAGTTCCATAACCACTTAAATCCATTAGTTTCACAACTAGCTTCCCACTCTATTCCCGATAATCCTCCGAGGCGCCTGAAAAGAAGATTGACTAGAGATCTTCTAGTGTAGAGTTTTTATTGAAGTGCTGCTGATGATTAGTTCTTTTCAGAGTTCAAGTTTTGACATCTTATTGTAATCTTTATCAGCTCATTTACTTGGTGTATATATTTGTACAGTTGTAAATTTCAATAAATTGATTTTTTTTTTAATTTTATTACCTATTTATTATGTTTATTTTATTTTATTATTTATTAATTTATGTTTTGTAATTTATAATATTATATTATAATTTATGGCATAATTACTAGTAAATAATTTTTTTTTAAATCATTGTCATTGTCGATAGAATCTTAATTTGTCTCATTTAATATGATAATTTATTTTTTAATTTGTAATTTTCATAAGACAAGGAAACATCGTAATTTACTAAAACACTATAAACAATGAAATACAGACCTTGGTTTCGGCCTTGAACATACCAATAGGTCGGTTTTACTTTTCATCTAGACCAGTTTCTTGAGACATGGATAATGCCATCATGATAACAGTAATTATGTAGATTGGATTTACTTTTTTTTCAAGTATCATTAGGCTTTGTAGGACCTCCGCGTAGAGTTATTACGTTTTCAATTTTTTATGTGTCGACGCTCCTGGCTTTATGTTCCTGTTGCATAGGAGAGGTGAAGTATTGGACGATTTCATAAAATCCTTTTTTAAATATTTAGATAAGTTCAAACTTAGCTCACAACTTACTTTAAGCTAAGCTAGCGAATTGAAAATAAAACAAGTACTTTCCACGAATATTGAAAAATAGTTTCTCGCTTTCACTTAATTACCTAGATATCCAATGTTCAAAAGTTTAATTTTTTTTATTTTTTTTAATTTGTCATTTATTTATATTTTAGGCTTTAGCTAGACGCCATTGGCCAACTTTAAAATACTATTTATTAAAAATGATTGTTGTTTTTCTTAATGAAAACTCTATGATATTTTATAATTTAATACCAGTGGATTTTATAAAATGGCCTAACGCTTCTAGTACAGTAAAAGGACAAGTCATTATTCGTTAGTGATCACTAAGCGCGAAACTGAACCAATCTGTACCAAATTTTAATCACACCATCTTCGGGGGGTTCAGCAATAATAAAATTTAAATATTTAAATTATATTGCCATAAAAAAGCGACAAATATGTGGCGTGCGGTAAAGTTTGATAATCTACCGATGGCGAGCACAATTCGAGAGAGGTTACAAAGGCACGGTAAGCCAGAAATTTATGATAAAATTATCCTACTTTTTAATTCAATTATTATTAACAAAAGCTATAAATATATAGAGCGAAATGTGGATCCCAGTGCAGTTTTAAAAATCGACCGATATGTGGCCATTCTTCAGCAGAGTTTTCAATGGTCAAACTAATAAACCCAACTGTACCAAATCTTAACTACATCTTCTAGGAAGGTTTATAATAATAAATTTTACAATGTTGATTAAAATCTATGGTCTTTAGTTCCAGAAACGAGGTTTGCAAAACTGTCATATACTTTTATAGTTTGAAATTAAAATCCAACCAGATGGATCGATAAAATTATTTCAAATGGGATGTCTAATTATGCTTTTACTTACTCTTCAAACTACTTTACTTCCTAATCAACGCAATTTTAACCAGGTTAATTACTTCCAAGAGTGAAAATATAATTGAAGAAATAATGCTAAATTTCTTACTTCAACACAAGACTTTTTCAGATAACCAATGAAATTAGTTATAATAATTTAATCAAATTTATGAAAGTGAGCTAAGCGGCGACAGGGTGTAGGATCTATATAAGAAGGGTTGTTTTTATTATTATATTATTTATTTTATTTATAAAATGATACCGTTCGGTAGAATATTTTATGCATGACATTGTTATATTTTTCGGATCGTCCTTAACTTGGCACAATTCACAGTAATTCGAATATTTTCTTTTAATCTAATATAATTATGTACCAGAGATAGCATGATTAACTCTCATTCTACACATTGATCTTATCCATGATCAGGGAGAATCGCTGTTACCAAACCATGGTTCAATGAAATCAGTGGGCCGTGAGATTTATAAAACAATCCCTTATCTTCTTTTACATAACTTCATTGAAAGTTTTAATTTGTGAAATATACCTGAATTATATGGTCAACCAATTCTGTTATCTAGGCACTATTCTTGAAACCAGTGGGAGAGCGATAGAAGAAGTTAAAAAAAGAATAACAGATGGACGGAAAGCTATCGGAATGCTAAATTCAGTCCTCTGGAGTGCCAACATATGTGCCAATGTCAAAAAAATAATACATAAGGCCCTGGTAGAAAGCATAATGCTATAGAGCTCAGAAAAATGGCCTCTAGAAAAAATGCAAGGCAAAAGATTGATGGCTGTGGAGATGGATTTTTGGAGGAGATTAGCAAGAGTTTCAAGGATTCAACGAATCCAGAATGAGATCATAAGAGAAAGAATGGATGTTTAGAGGAATATTCTGGAGGAAATGGAGGGGAGGGGACTGAGATCGATCGGCCATATCAAAAGAATGGAAAACAGAAGAATCCCCAAAATAGCTTACGAATGGGAAGCAGAGGGGAGGAGAAGAGAGGAGAAGGAGAGGTAGGCCTCGCATCAGGAGGAGAGATGTGGCTGAAAATATGGCTGGCAGAGGATTGACGGAAGAAGAAGCAATGGATAGAGGATTGACGGAAGAAGAAGCAAAAATAAATTTAAAAAAAACAACCAGTGGATAGAGAGGAAAGGTTTTAAAGGTTTTTTTCTCTTAAAATTTAGTTAAAAATCAAGGAAGTGGAAATTTGACGAACCGACTCAGGTATATATTCTCAAGTATTGTGGTAACATCCTAGTTTATCAAACAACATGAATAAGTAACTTTTATTTTTAAAGCCTAGACCAGACTGTAAACAAATGTTTCGGAACATTTTTGAACATGTTCCCAAATTGTTTATAAACAGTTCAGAAACTTTGTTCCGAAACAATGTTTCGCGTCCAGACCTGAGTCAGTGTTTTTGAACATGTCGAGTGAGGCTATTTGCAGGAATTTGTGCTGCCAATTTATTTCTTTTTTCTTTTACTAAACTGGCAAAGGAATAGAATAAGGAAAAGAAGGTGGTGGATAAGAAAAGCATTAATGGAAGGCACCAGTTATGGCAATGACCTTATGAGGGACCTAAAATTTGAAGATGGGGCAGGTTTCAGAAATTTTACAAGGATGTCTCCAAAACATTTTGAAGAATTGATAGTCCGGAAAAAATACTACATTTAGACTATCAATTCCAGTCCCGATTAGGCTAGCTGTCACACACTAGGTTTTCCACCATATTTTGTTCCTTCGACGTCACTACGTATTTCGTCTTTTCTTCGTTTATCTGGAGGCCCACTTCTCTTGCTTTTCTGCTACACTCTTCAAATGCTCCTAGTAGGGAGTTTTCTGTTCTGCCAGTGATTACGACGTCGTCCGCAAATGCTAGATGCTGAGTCATACGGGTATAAATGCTTCCAGGGTTCGTCCTTGTTGCCCTTATGACTGTTTCTAGTACTAAATTAAACAGTACCGGTAACAGTGGGTCTCTTTGCCTCACTCCCTCATATATATCAAACGGTTCAGTCACCCCTCCTTGCACTTGGACAGCTCCTTGCTATGGTTTAGAGTCATTTGGGCTAGTCTTATTAACTGTGAGGGAAAACTTATCATTTGTTTTATATATTATTTTTATTTATTTATTTTTTAAATTTATTTCAATTTTTTTTTAAATTCATTTATTAACTTTTTTTTGCTTCATTTTTCCCCTTTTAATTAAAAAAAATGTATTTATTAATTAACTTCCAATTCCATTAACTAATTATTGTTTATATTTCATATCCACTCAACAATAATTTCTATATTATTTTAAGATATTTTTGCATTATATATTAATAAACATGTTTGTACAAATATTAATGATAATATGGGTTATGTCGAGAGATGGTACGCGTGGAAATACATGCAACCATTGCAGGGATACTGCAATGTGGAAAACTAGAAAAAAAAACTAGGAATCAATATCATTATCATAACATCAGAGAGTTGTGAGGAAATGAAGTAAGTTAATAAATGATCTGTCCTTAGGAACACATCCAGACTAGTCGCAACTTGTTCAATGTTCCCGTGTTTTCCATTTCGAATGGGAAACAATGAACAGGGTTGATTTTGTTTCGCAACATATCTGAACAGTTCCGAAACAAGTCATAAACAAGTTTGAGCTGTTCAGAAACATTGGGAACAATGTTTCTGAACATTGTTCCGAAAAAATTGTTTTCAGTCTGGACTAGGCTGTAGAAATACATGCACCCATTCCAAGGTTACTGCTATGTGGAATACTAGAAAAAACATTAAGAATCAATATTATTATCACAACACTACAGAGTTGTAAAGAAATAAAGTAAGTAAACAAATGAACTGTGCTCAGGAACACGTCCAGACTTGTCGCAACTTGTCCAATGTTCCCGTGTATTTCATCTAAAACGGAAAACAAGGAACAGCGGTGATTTTGTTGCAATATTTTCGAACAGTTCCGAAACAAGTCATAAACAAATTTGAGCTGTTCAGAAACATCGGGAACAATGTTTCTGAACATTGTTCCGAAACATTTGTTTACAGTCTGGACTAGGCTTTAGGTTGCATGGGTTTTTTGGAAAGCTAAATTGCCATTTTATTTGAAAATTACCTATGTACTAGCATTTCAAAACATTAGACCAGTCAATGAGTGCTGAAATGAGGATGTAGAGTGCATAGAAGATGCGATAATTTTTGACTTCACTGCTTTGTTAGGAGTAGTGAGCTAACGGTGGGGGAGAAGTTCAATTTTTTTGGTTTTTCGATTATATCTCAAAAACGGTGGGCTCTAGAAACAATTAATCAAGATAAAACTTAAAGCTAATTAAATATACTATAAAATTTTTTATATACATATTTGTCGGATTTCTATCCGTTTTCGAAATATACGCTATTGAAAATCAATCATTTTCGCAAAATAAATAATTTTTCCTCACTGTTTGTCAAACATTTGCTTTTAGTGCTTTCAACGATCAATTTTCAGAAAAAATGTCAGAATCAAAGATGTAGAGCATTAAAATACTTTAATTTTGTAAATAAGTTTCTGGCATTTAAGGCAAAAAAAAAAAAAAAAAAAAAAAAATCATATTTTCTTTAAGATTATAATGGCTTACGAACTATTTACTAATTGTGATTTTCCAGCTGACTTAAAAATGTTTTTACAACTTTTAAGAAAGTATCTTAAAGTATTTTAAAATTTTTTTCCTGATTAGTAGGAGTAGAGCATACCAGTTATTCGTTCTTGAAACGAGGTAGGATAATGCTTCACCTTCTGCTTTCCAAACCCGAAACTTTGAAAAAATCGTTCCTTTATAGGTTCTAGGATTTGTAAATATTCTCAAGCAATCCTTTCACTATATCTTAAATGATTAGGTGTTCTTAAGCATTCCATCAGTTTTCTTTTTTCAAATCACTGTATCACTAGCTCAATTCTTTGAATCATATGCATTAACATTCAGGCTGGATTTCATTTGAAAATGTACCTTCAATTTTTTACTTATCAATTAATTTATTAAATTAATTATTATTGAAATAATAATTTAATTATGATTGAATTAATCCTATTAAAGTCAATATAATTGACTAATCGATTAAAAAACAACCTGTTGATGTCAACACTTTTTTTTTATTAATTTGCTAATTTGGAATATTTTTTATTATTATTATTACTATTTCTTGAAATTCTGATAACAAGTGCATCTTAACTTATGTACGTCATCCAGTTCGCTCACTATTCGGATAAGATTCGCCTCACGTCCATCCAGTTGCCGCTAGTTACTGCCAGACACATTAACTAGCCACTTAATTTCCGACATCACCTCTGCAATTATTTTCATATTCATTATTACACTCCAAATAGAACGATGTTATTTTTAGTATATAGCTCCTTAGTTTGTAGCGTATGTAGGGGAATTCAAAGCAAATTTCATCTATAAAATAAATTTAGAGTCAATCAACAGCATTTTCATTTTGAGAATAGAAGTCGTATAGAAATGTATGTATTATTTTTTATCATCCTAAGGGTAAATACATATGCATAACCAGTTTTTTTTTGCGAATGCGATTCACGCAAACATTGGATTCGATGTGTATATATCGTATCTTTCAATTTTAGGAGTGGGAGCAACGTTGTCATAACTCCGCGGATCCGGTCTTTTAATTGGTTTAAGTTTGTTTGGTTTTATTACTTTTAAATATTTTTTTATAATTTTAACTACAGCTTAGCCATTATAATGATCGTAGTTAGCATTATTTTATATTTTGTTCATCTAATAAATACAATTTAAATATTTTTGACCTGCATAAACCAATGTATTTTTTTCTCAATTTTCATTTAATGTAATCTTTAATTAGTTTATAAGCCATATATTATTTACAGAAAAGGTCTCTCACAGCCAAGGACGAATTTTGTTTTTTTCGATTCATAATTGTTATTCTTAAGAGACCTAGTTCCATAATAAAGTTGTATTTATTCTATTCTATGACATGTAAAAAATAAAATTAAACATGTGTCAATTTGTTAAAAAAAAAAAAATTGTGGAAACACTGTTGTAATTTATTTTCAGGCGTATAAAGTCGTTTCGCGAGGTTGCGATGTGAGCACCTTACGATTTGATGGGCTGCCTTCCCCTGACACTTTATAACACTAACTTAAAATTTAAACATTAAAAACAATAGCTCAATGTGACCAGTACGAGAGGAGGAACTGTAATGAACCTCTCTAGAAAAAAGTATTGTTAAAAAGATATATGAATTATGTCAATTTTTCTTTTGTATTTCCTTTTGGAGTCTTGATTATCGGATAATCGAGTTCCAAGTGTACTGTAAAAATATCATTTGCACCTAAATATGAACTTTAAGCCCTTATTAAGAAGCAATACTTAACCAAGTTTTCATAAGCAGATATAAAAAATCATGCTTTGAAGGTTAACACTTAACTCGATTCGACTAATTCACTTCTTCAGGACAAACACCTATGCAGGTACTGAACTGCACTAATGCAAATATTTTTAAATAAAAATAACAAGATTATTAACGCAAATTGATGTAATCAAATAATGAAAAATTCTTCTTTTTTTCTTTTTTCTTTTTTTTACATTAGAGAACAGCTTCCGTCGTTCTTGGCGACTGGCTTCTTTCTCGGTTTAGGCTGGGTCTTCAGGAGCCGGAGGAAATTTGAGGTCTTGCAGGTCTTCGGCCAGGTCCAATAACTCCTAAACAAACAAAGTATCTATAGACACGATACTAACTAAATTTAACAAAATTTAACAGTAATTAATTATATTCACTTATATACACATCAATTACAATGTGTATATTTGTATATTGTTATGACATGTCAATAACCAGTAAAGAAACTACCCATTAATGCCACTTTAATAAAGTTTACATTACATGGTCACTTTGCCATCTTCTTTCCGAAAGCCTCGGAGGGTTGTCGAGAATCGAGTAGGAAGCATTTGGGAGACAAGTGGATTCGAGTGGCATTAAGATTTAACATGGAAGCATGGGTATCTGATTTGGGCTGATTCAGTGATATATGAAATTTTTAGATCATTATGGATAAGTTTATTTGTGACGTACAAGGAGAATTAAAGACTTTAAGAATTGGATACGATCAGAATTAGATGGTTCAGTTGAGCCCAACAACTTAGGCTTGTCATTGTCATTGCAAATCTTCCACACCATATTTTTATAGCTCTTATAATAATTAATTATTAACTTAATTGATTAATAGGTTGTCACAAAATTCCTTACGCATAAGTATAGCTAAATTTCAGATTACCTATTCAAAATACTATTGAATATAACTTTCCATAACAAAGAAAATTGTTATCAACTATTTTTCTGACATTGATTGGATTCGATACCAGTTCCACTCCTCCGGTTTTGAGGCAAAGACCTTTTCACATGATTAAGTTCTCATAATCATCTAGGATCAAACCTCTCATGAGCCTTTCATTCATCTAAACAAGCCATTCTGGACTATGAGCAGGGTGAGACAAAACGTTTACCCCTTGCAGTTTCGATCATTTTACTTTCAAACGAGAACCATGTGCAGGAGCATCGTTGTATTGCAAAACGCCTTGGTTCCTGTTGACCAAAGTGGGATACTTTTCACTCAAAACTGCAAAAACTCTGACTGGGTGCTAACAGGATTAAATTCTCGTTCTGACCGCGAGGAACAATCATAAAATGCAAAACGCCACCGAAGTTCCATCTAAAGCCATGTCCATAGTAGTAGACATGTTGCGCGATAGACGTGTCTAAGGATGTCTGTGTAGACATCTCTATAGATCAAACCCCATATACGAGACCGTTGCGAGGTTAAATCTCGCTGGTCTAAAGTCTGATTTGAATGAAAGACACCAAATGAAACTCGGCGTCTAGAAACGAAACTTGATTGACAGTCGATCGGAAACTGTGATGGTACTTTTAAATTTTGTATCATGCTTTATTATTATCCTTCCAACCATCAGAAGTAAATCAAAATCAGTGCGGCATCGAGCACTTTGCGTGTCCACCAACGTTTCCACAATGTTCTCCATGGTAGACTGTGAAGATGACACTGAGAAATACGCACCTGATGGGGGAAAAAACGGTGTCTATTGACCGTCTCCCACCAGTTACAGACTACCTTTAGACCGATGCCCACTAATACAAAACGACTTTTTTCCCGAACCGATCCAAACGAAGTGCGGCAGTACTATGATGGTACTCTGCTTCTATGGTAAAAATGTCCTCCTCTGCTGCTTTTGCGTTTAGCACTTTTTTTCTTCTGACGTTGCAGGTGTATTTTAATATTGTCAACGATGCACTCAAGCCAACTTAAGTCACGAGGAATAAAAGGATTAGTCAAAGTAAACTTTCATACAGTAGGATAGTATCATTCTTTTCATGATTAATGATGATAGTTGGAATCAAGTGTTGTGTTCATGTACAAGGACATATGTAACTACCTGCTAATATAGAACTCTTCTTTTAGTACATTTATTCCTAGCTATATTATAAATTATATGCTGTAAATGTACAATAACTATTAAAAATTAGCGATATACCTTTCGGTGGCTAGAGTCGGTTGTTTGTTCAGTAACTCGGAGTCACTTTTAGTACCCGCCTTTCTCTTCCTTGGTGGTTTTAATGTGAATGGTGAATCACTCGTCTCATCTGGGTTCATTATTGGGTCTTGTTCAATATTTGGCTCCGATTCCTCTCCCTCTTCCCTTCTAAAAACTAGAAGTAAAAACTAAAATATGTTTCAAAAAGTGATTTGTAAAATGCTCCAGTATAAATTTTATTTAAAAAAAATTATATTAATGAAATAATATTATATCAATATTACTTTGAAGGTTGTTCTCGTATTAGTTTTTTAATTTATTTTCTAACAGCAATACATTATTTTCCTTTAGATAATAATAAATAATTTATATTTGTTCCTACAATATCACAATTTTATATTTTAATAGATAATTTTTGCATTACAGGACTAAAGTCTATCTGCTACCATCTTTAATCTAGCCCTACTCAATCAAACTAAGAGGTTTAATATCTAAGGAAATATTTTGCACTCATCTACACAGCTATCTGCTTATGCAGATATTTTTCTGATATCGCAGAATGTTCTATCGCTAATAGAGCCTGAATAAACGAAAGTAAAACTAAATACATGAACATTGGCTTACGCAGAGGAAGTAATACTATGGATATATATAGGTTCATCATTTGAAAAAGTAAAAGGTTTTATGTGTTTGGTGTCAGAACTGAACAATTGTAATGCACAAATAAATTAAATAAACAGAAGAATAATGACACTCTACCGAGCATATACTGCGAACCTGAAGCTCTTTTAAAGTAAAGCATTATCAAGGAATACTAAAATTCAACTCTATAAAACCTTAATTAGACCGGTCCTAACCAGCGGAGGAAAGACATGGACTGTCGCGACGACCAACAACCTCAAAATATTTGGAAGGATACTCCTACGAAAGATATAAGGCCCTGTCTTCCAAGCTGATTCCAATACATGAAGGACCAAGGAAGAATGTACAACTTACATAAGGAAACCAATTGTTGGGTAATAAGAATGCTTCGAAATAGAATGACGAGCAAACTATTATATAGAACTGTATTGAGCAAAATAAGAGTACGCCAATCACGAAGACGATGGTTGCAGGAATCTCCCTCCAAAAAAATTCATTCTAACTCTCTCACTTCCTTCTTGATTAACGTCACCTTTTCTTGTAAGATTACTTCTTGCCTTTAATATCACAATATTCTAGTTGTCCCTATTGAACAGATCCGCTACCAAGGACTATAGTACGCTTAACTTGGAATCATTATACAAGCCTTAAAGAACAAGGAATTTCTCGTCGTTATCGACTTTTTTAACATTTACTAAACAAACGTCCAAAGCTTCAAAATAATTTAAAACGACGCTTTTACATGAGAATAATGAGCCGTATTTGGACATACGGAGCTGAGATCTGGAGATCTACTTAACTATATAATTCATCTACAATTCATATCTAACACTTTGCAATCTTAAATCCTAAATGCTCCTTACTTTGTCACAAATAAACTAATCCATAAAGATTTTAGTGTCCCATAAGTAGCTTTGAGACAAACAGGTTACTTATCCTTCCATTATACCATCTCCACTAGTTTTGCTTCCCATTCAATTCCCGACAACCTTTCGGGGCGTCTGAAAAAATGACCTCGGGACCTTCTGATGTAAAAGTGTTACCAGTAGATAGTCTCTTTACAAGCAATTGACATGTTATTATGAACGTTATAATACTATTTACTAGATGTGTTTTGTTTTTGACAAACTTCTAAATTTCAATAAATACATTAATGAAAAAAATAAAAAGTACATAATATTTTAAAATATAATTTGATCCTTGATCAACTTTATTTAAAATTTAAATGGTTATTTATGAAACATTTCTTTTTTATTTCTTTATTAAGAATCTGAATAGTACTTTTTGTTAAACCAGTTAATCAAAAGCATTGAAATATTTTAACCATACCACTGTATGGTAAGCAATGTCTGTTTATGGTTTGAATAGTAATTCATTTCAAAATACAATGCAAATTTTCTTGGGGGAGAAGGAATTTTCAAGATTTTAATTTTTTTACTTTATGTTTATTATTTTTTTTTTCATTTACTCCTGAAGGGTTTGATGGACGAAACGATTATAAAACAAAACACAAAGTTGAGTAATTATGTTTTTTTTCTTTAGCAGGAAAATGTTTCACAGCCCCTTCATTTTCTTCATATCTCTTTTTCTAGTTATTTTGAAATATTCAAATTTTATAACCTAATAGCTCTGCACATAACCCCGTTATCCACTGAACTAGATTGTATTCTGTAAAAAAATGTGATATAACCCCTTCATCCACCAAATCCTTTATTTCCAATGTAGACAATCAATAAATCTGTGGTGTGAATATATACATCGCTTAAAAAGCATGAGTGGAAGAAGAATCCAACTGTTCCTCATCCTGTCTTGATGTCTTTTTTATTTTATACTCGGAGGTACCACATCTAGCTCCTTTCCAGCCTTCTCTGGGTTTTGTCTGGAACATTTGTTGCGGCCATGTCGTTAATGTGTGTGTTGGGATGTCCATGTAATTGCAGTGGGTTCGTATTTTTTCATTAACTGTTGGCATTCAAAGTTCAAAATGTAGTTATGTTGCTTCCGTTAGAAGGTGCTTTTATGGTAATTCTGAATGGTTTAACCTGAAAGATTTGGAGTTTGTTAATATGTGTCTTTTTAATTATTCTACATATGTGCGAAGCTATTTCCAAATAGGTTTCAGTTAGTAAGTACTATATTTACCAATTTAAACATATAAAATTAACATGTAACTGTTTTTAAAACCTTTACCACTTAGTACTTAGATAAGAATGTACTGTTTCTGAGACAACGGTTGTGAAAGGAGGTGATTTAGCCCGCTCTCACACGCTCATCTCAATTCACGCTCAACCGCCAGTTTTTTTCCCCCAAATAGGGGTACCCACTTTTTAATGGGTGTGCTCCAAGAGCATCTCCCGACCTCGATTTCAACCAGAATAAAAATATATATATTAAAGATATTCACTTTTAAAATAATGATAATCATATCCACACCACTTCTATTAAATTTACCCCCTCCTCACCGGGAACTACAAGCACAGATCTCGGTCCATCCACAAGAACTTCCACGGGTCGGGAATGGCAGCCAATGATGAGACATTTCTCCCAAGTTTCCTCGGACCAAAGCTCCTTCCTGCGCGGCCTGTTTGCTGTCATCCAGTTCATGAACCTGGCCTGTTTGACGCCCATTGCCCACTGGATAGGTTGGTGGCTGAGGGAATGAAAAGATTCAATCAGTTATTTGTAAATACTAAAATTTCTTGTTTTTATGAACAGATACTCACTTTATAAGGAGAGTATTGTTAAGTAATTGTTGGTCGAAAAACATATAGACTGCCTGAGTCCTGGCGACCAGCTTGGCCCACTCCCTGTCGAAGAGGACTGACTCCCTTTTAGGGAAGAGGCAGTAGAGGAGCAATGACACCTTCTCCTTCTCCATCCTCTGTCTGATGTAGTCCGACTTGTCTTCCAGGTAGGATTTTCCCAGGAGGATTTCCACTACCGTTTCCCTTGAACTCTTCAGGTACTCCATATCTTCGTATGTCTCTCGGCACATGTCACGCAGCAAGTAAACAACGTCCATTGTTCTAAAACAATTGTATGTTATAATCTTTTTTTTTTTTTTTTTTACATGCTTTTAGTTACCGGCTAAGATTGTCAATTAAAATAAATATGTATAACTGCAAAAGAGACAACTTATTTTCAAAGTAATAAAAACATTTCTCTGAATGTACGTAATGGGTTGTATGTACTGTTTAATAAAAGGGTTAGGATCTATTAATGAGGACATTATCAATGAATGGACTTGAAATAAAGACGGTTTATTTATATTGACAGGGCATGGAGGAGGCGTGGCGTAGGTGAACGTCATCAGTCTAGTATTCATGCCTCTCATATTATTCTCGTCGTCTTTTGAAATCAACGCTGACATCACCTGTTTTATTAAACTTATTTAATATTTTAAGCTGTAAAATAGACCAATGACACTAGGAAAATGCTGGAAGAGGTTTCTGAAAGAAGTATGACCATGAAATAAAAGAAAAACTTACTTGTGTATGGTGGCTAAAGTATCAGAAATTTCTTTTTTTGATGATTCCAATGGTTTCTTAGGCATTTTCTTTAGTGATTCTGCCTTCTCCATTAGTTCAAGACATTTTTTTATAAGGTATCTGAAAACAAACCATGTAAATTTTCAAAATTATTTTTTATATTACGTAACATTAGTAATAAAAAAATAAATTAAAATACCTAAGAATTTCTTTCATCGTTCCATGAATAAATTAGCTAATTGTTATTAAGATATTTAGTAGACATATCGAAATTTTATTACAATATCGTTTTTCATTTAAGTTGAAACCGAGTATTTCATAAAATGTTTTATTCCTACATAATAGCTAAGTCATAAAGTTTCGTTTTGAGATTTCACTGAATCAATTTTCAGAAATTTAAAACTGCAAGAACTCTCTTTAACGAGAGGTCATCCCAGTTCACAGTTTATTGGACAACTCGTGGTTTGTTGTTTGTTTGGGCTTAAGGACCTTATGCACTCCAACTAGGGTAGAAAGGGCGGCTTCTCTACTCGTTACCATCCTATTCAGGTCAAATTGGGGGGGGTTTAAGATTCATTCTGCGGATTCTTCACGAAATACATCTGAAACCCACCATGGTTGGATTCGAACCAGCAGTTTTGTCCGTATCGGGTATGCTTAGATTCTCTCCCCAACAAGCTCGGCCATCGATATCCGCTGAAGAATTTGTTGAGTTCATGTTGGGTATTTCAGGAAAATCCTACTTTATTTATTATATTTATTGCCTATATTCTTAATTTATGGTTAGAAGCTCTCCAGAATTTACTTCAACGCTATCTAAGCTCCAGAATGTTATTTATTATTCTTACAGGAACATAACCCACATTTAGGCCAAGATCTTATGAATCAGATTTCGCCAGTTATCGTGATCCTGTATGGCAACCATCCAGTTTCGAACGCCGACCAGGATACTAGCGTCATAATTAACTACATCTTTCCAACTGCACTTTCTTCAACGTCTTCTTGTTCCATGCAATGCTTCCCTGATGTATCTTTTTCACGTTTACAGGTGGTATGACAATATATGAGGTATTGTGTTAGCAGCGGAATGAAGCTCTTTGATAAAATGAGGAATTGGTCTAGATTTCTCTTGAATTGTAAGTTTCAGTTGCTTTAAAATTAAATTTTGTTGTAAAGGAGGAAGATTGTTAGGGCAACATATATTGATGGCCAAGCTTCATTTCGGTCTGTTGTGACAGATGAAGAAAAGACGAAGAAGAATATTTATCACAATACCACTTTAACACTTAGGTACTAGATGGGTTATAGAAAGCTTGGTACAAAGCAATGCATTTCCTTACCAAGCAAACTGGGACTTACCTTTAAAACTATCTCTAAGAATTTTTCAGTAAAACTATAACTACAACTATGTTTTCTGTTATTGCCATATTTTACCTGACTTTTCTTTTTTCTGCAGTGGTAGGCTGAGCTATGTATATGGTTTTTCTTGATGTCATGTCTATCACATCATCTCTCACTCTTTTCAGGATTACTTGCATCTGTTGTCTGGCCAATCCCGTTATCTGCGATGGGTATTTATTTAACAATTGCCACTAGATCACTTTTTTAAAATTAATAGATGTGCATGTATGGAACGTTACCTCCCTGACATAGAGTCGTAAAGTGTCAGTGTCTTGTATATCCATGATCCTGACTTCCTTCCTGATGCTCTCCTTCTGCTGCTTCTTGTACAGCAATTCTCTCAAAGCAACTTTGGAATGCTCCTCGGTTAACATCCTGATGTCAACGTCCTGAAAAATGAGTCAGATGATTTATGAAAAACCGATGATGCTGAGGGATCGGCTTACTCTTGCCCACTTACTTTCAGGAAGTTGAGAGTCCTTGCCTTGAGGCAATTGACCAGGGACCTGACTTCCTTGTCGACCACGCTTAGTGGAGGTGGTCGCTTCTTGCTTTGCAGCATTCTTGACTTGGGGCTCGGCTCCTACTGGCACGTTACGCATTACTAGAACCTGCATGGGTTGCAAGTAGCATATGAAACAATATTGTAATAACCGGCAGCAGCCGATAGAGTTTAATCACTTTGGCTATTTTTGGGTATTTATTACCCTATATGATGTCTAATTTCAAAATGTAACCGGTAATATGTACATATATACTAAATAATGTATTTTATGATCGAAATGAAATTGACCTCGTTGGATTGGTAAAACTTATTTCTTAACCGTCCGGACAGTACTTATTCACTCTCCTACACAAATATCTTGTCTTCACACAGAGTTAATTTCTTAAACGTTATATTTAAGCACCGAGTTTAGGGCACTTGGCACTAACCTCCAAGAGAATAATGAATGAATCGTTGTGTAATAAAAATGTGTAAAATCGGTTATATTAACTAGTGAAAAACTATCCGTTTAACACAAAAACTTAACGGCAATTAATGTCAATTATTTATTATATATATATATATATATATATATATATATATATATATATATATATATATATATATATATATATATTATATATATATATTTATATATTATATATATTTATATTTATTTTTTATTTATTGTATTTTATTTATTTATTTTTTGGGGGAGAAAATAAAATTTTCATTTTATTAGGGAAAATAATTTTTAAGATACATCAACGTAAAGCGAAAAATTCTTCAATCTTTTCAATTCCGTTGAACTATCAAGCTACTAGACTGAAATAAAATGTTCAATGATTTATTGAAAGGTTTTATAACTCATTTTTTCTAATAATGTAACGATTTTATCATTGTTATTTGTGAAGTGAGTGCAACCTATACCACTCCAACCTTTGAAGGATCTTGGGTTTAGCGCTTCCTTGAATGAAAGAAGTACTGAAATCCGGCCAACGGTTCTGAAAGGAGATTTGACAGAAATGACGCTCGAAGGCCAGGTTTTTCCCCCATGAAAGGTACCTACATCACAAGGGCTGAGTTTGCTTTAGGATGACTTACTGATTTAGCTACTGTGGCTCCCGATCGCAGTATTAAAGAGGTCTCCTTCGACATTGATTCATTGCAATATTTGTTATTGTTCGTTTCGTTCTTAAAACATAAACCCAGTTCAAGAGCGGACGCTTGGTGATACCAGGTTGCTCATGAGGATTAAAAGATCAAATTACAAGTACACTTTTCAATTCACTGGGAGGTGCGGTAGCTCAGTGGGTAATACACTAGACTTTCACGCTCCCGGGACCGGGAGTTCAAGTCCTATTGCATGCAGAAACATTATGTTTTATGCTCAGCTGTGGATCTAGTTTGACGTCGGAAGGCCCTTCTGGGGCACACCCAGCCTCTACATTGTGGATATTCTTCATTGGGGAAAATCCTGACCATTCGGCATTATTTCAGCGAAATATCCTCCTTCACAACCGTTCAAGTAACAGTACATCACTCACTACCTAAATACTGAACCCAAGAACATAATAAAAAACCACCAGCACAGGTTTTTTTTCCCTTTTTATGTGATTGGCCATTACAAATATTCGTACTAAAGAGCTCAGATTTGTTAATACTAACGACTAATTTTCAATTTTAGTTATCCAGACAAATCAGAATGATTAAAAATGAACAAAATTAGTCAAGTTAAATGCGAACAGAAAGAGACAATTATAATTGATAGGTTATAAGTAGTTTCACAATCTAAACAGCGAAATATCAACGTGATCGTTTGATATGTGATTGAATAATTGAAGTGTGGATATCTGAGTGTGCAAGTCCGGTTTCACCAAGGTTACATTCACAGTGACAAATATTATTATTTAGTGCCCATTCTTATCTCTGAAGTAATTTAGGAATTAAGAACAAATATTCCAGTCTAACATTGTAGGAGTGTTATTGCTTGTTTCAAGATCTTTGTAAATAATGTATATCAGAAATATTTATTAGTTTTAATTAAGATTATTCTCACTCGTCCTTTTAATATTAATTGACAAGTACAAACCTTCTTCTTATAGAAAGATTTTCTAAAGTTATCCTGTCCTTTCTTTTCACTCCTTTCTTGGTAAGCTGGGGTAGATCGGGAGGGCCTATTGGTTTTGGTTCCATATCTCTTCTCGCATTTCTCAGAAATTTTCACAGCTACAAAAGTAAAATAAAGGAATTGTTAATTACTTAATATAATTATAGCTGAATTATAGCAATTAAAAGAAACTAAACTTTTGATGGATTCACGCTTCATCCCATCATTTTAAAACTAGCGATTTTCCTACAATCCTCGGTTAATTTGGTCAGATATGGCCAGTGAACACTATGCCTGCTCTGAACGGAACGTATTTTCCTATATAACCAACGTTAGAAAATCCACCCTGATCCACATTAATTTACTTTACAATTTAAGGATGCACTTGGAGGACTTAAAATCTTTTTTCATATTTATTCTTAAATCACCATTTGCCAAATATATAAATTACTATCAGCATATGGCTATGGCCGGTTTGGAACGATACCAATCGCCCAAGTTTTTCGTTCCACCTGGAAAATTATCATTCCACTTTTAACTCGGAACGGCCCGTCACTAGTATGTAGTAGGTTAGTCAAACTGACGTGAAACAAAAAATGGAACGGAAAGAAAACTGGAACCGGTTCCGATCGTGGAACGGAACGTAAAATCTCCTTCCACTTTTAAGTTGGGACGGCCCTTCACTAATGGAAAGGCGCTCCGTTCCGTTCCGACATAAGCCTTGCGCACACTATTGACGGATCGGAATGGATTTTACTACACGATAGGTCAAGTTGGTTAGATAGGGACTACACACACCATGTCGGCAAAGAATGGAGCGTGTATAACCAACTATACATATAACCAACATTCCAATTAGTTTAAATAGTCTTTAAGACTTAAAAGTTTGTATTATTTTTATGTGTTATCTGTTTAACTTTGCAGTGAATCAGTGATGCGAAATACCTCCGTTCGGTCTTGTTTTGGGGGGTTAATATCAATGATTTTAGTTACTAAGAAAATTAAATGTATCCGATAATCTGCTTCTGATATTAATATTACTCCTAACCTTTTCGAAGCGACTTTATATTTGGTATACCCCAATGTTGTCTTACTCACATTGGCCAGGACTCCTCTGCTCCTGGGCTGGCCCTCGTCGAGGAAGGCGTACACAGGATGGGGTTGGAGCTGGCTCCTTGCGGCCACGTCGCTTGCCTTCCACCGGCTGTCCTGATTTTTTCTTGTTCGTCTCTTCTTCCTTTACAAAATGTTTTCTAGGTGTTTCGGGCATACGGAATGCAGGTTCTTCAATCATTTCTTCTTCAGGAGCAGCCTCCGTAGGCTGAGATGAAGAATGAGGCTGCTCTTGGCACCAGTTGGACGGTTTATGTTGAGCAATAGCGCCCATTGGAGGAGGAGTGGTGCTTTCGCTTTTCTGTTCTTCTTGTTTTGGAAAGATGCATTCTAAATCTTCTCGTGACTGGAGGCAGTCTTCTCGTTCTTTGGAACACGTGGGAGTAACCTCTGTTTCTTCTACTAGCTGCTGCTCCTCGGTCTCGGCCTGTTCTTCGTACTGCTCAATGGCCTGCCGTTCCAAATCCTGTGGAAAAAAAATAACTAGAAAAAAGATAAGGTATTCAATTCAAAGGTATTTAAAAACTGAACTGATTGACCGAACTTGCTAACGCAGTTTCCACAACTAAGGACAGCAGCATCCCTAATTCTTACTTGTTCACAAATAAGCTTATACGAAGTGATTTTAATATACGGATATATGATTGATTTGGCACAAACCAGATATTCATTCTTTCATAATAACCTCTATAGACACGCAAACCCACTAGTTTCTCAAAAGCGCTTCCAACTCTATTCCCGACAATCCTCTCAACAAGATGTTCTCGAAACGTTGTAAGACTTTTATTGAAGAGCAATTGATGAATAGTTGCTAAATTCATGTCCTCTCAAATTTATCTGATGTATTTATTTATACAGTTAAATAGAACAGCATCAAAGCTTGCTAAAAGTAAAATTAGTTTTTAGTTCTATTAGTTAATATATTATTATAACACTATACTACAAACAGTATTTTAAAATAAAATATTCTTAGTTGTGAAACTGGTTAATATTTTAAGTTAGACAAGCTGTACGATATTCTTACAAGAAACTTCTCTTCTACTTCTGGTGATATTTCTGCTTCCGGTTCTTCGTCGATGTCGTTCTGCGAGTTGAGGTATTGTTCCAAGGCCTCCCGTTCAAGCTCTTCAAATTTAACGTCTATGTTCGTTTCACTGTCCTCATCCTGAAGGCACAACCATGTTATCACATAATTAATACATCAATAGTATAATTAGGGACTCAAAATTGACTATAAATAATATTATGTAACTGATGTAAAAGGTGTTTTAGATGTAAACAAATTCTTAACTTTTTCATTCTGTCAAATCAAACGTCGCTAAACACCTCAGGGCAATTGAAAGAACTCAAACATAGAACAGTATAAAAAAAAGAAATTATCTTTATGAAAGATTTTATCGTAATGAAATTGTTGGAGCTTGGCTACCTCTTGCCTGCCAACTAAAATTTTTTCTAGGACCTAGACCACTTTTTAAACGATAAAAATCCATGGTAAATGTTCGGATGGCCGACACCAACCCCGCACCCAGAATACCTATTATCGATTCTAACCTTTTCCGATTTATTTCGATGTTCTAGTCACTACTTTTAGAGGGGAAAGGCTATTCTCCTACATTTACTGAGAAACTCTAAATCCCTGTACAAAGTAATATTAAATTCTGTTTACCTTCTAATATTAAAATGAGAAATAAGGAAATAATGAAGTGGGAATAAGAAAATATCGCAATATAAGACACTAAATCAATTTTGAATTAATATTAATTTAATCAACAATTAATATACTACTGAACCACCAGTAAAGTTATTTCCTGATGAACTTTCTGTCAGAGAAGTGAAAATAACAAATTATAAATATAAAAAAGACAGAATCCTTAAGTATTTATTTGGCATAACTCCTATTTATATAACATTTGTAGCTACATGTTTCCGAGACAATGTCTCTAACATTATACCAATAGTTCTACAATTATATAGTAATGTGTCATTTACCTCTTAATCTGTGATTATTTTCACATTGTCAATTCTCCATGTTATAAGCCATCATATAATATGAGACAGAATCCTAGTTGAAAGTAATGATGTTAATTTCTGCTGTATTTTCTCAAGGGAAGAGGAAATAAGAATACATGAAACCTGTGATATACTTTCTCACATTTATTTATAAACTGATGTGTTTTATCGAATTAATTACACAATCTGTCTCACTTTAGGACAAAAAGTAATATGGATGACAAAGAATCCATTCACAAAATATGTATATATACTGAAATTTTATCACTGAAATTGAAACAATAAATAAAAATATATAAAACACCAAATCCATGTACAAATAAATCTTGTTAAGTTTTGTAACACTTTTATAAGTTTTAAATTTTATCACTTAAATTGATAGAACAAATATAAATATATAAAACACCAAATCCATGTACAAATTAATCTTTTTAAGTTTTGTAACACTTTTACACATTAGATAAGATGAAATAAGAAAACATGAATTGATAAAACACTTAATCCTCGTGTTGTTAACTTCTGTTTCACCTATTTAAATTTAAGAAGTCTAAATATTAATATAACAAACTAAACAACACAATCCAAGCTGAAACTGTAGAAGTGATTGTTTACATGTGAGGTTATAGGAATGAACTATCGAAAAATGTAAACGTGAAGTGAAGCGCAAGGATCGAACTGGTCGGTGTAGCGCGGGTCAAGCCAATTTGGTGGTGTCAGCCATCCGAACCTTTACCAAATCGATAAATAAAAATACGATAGAAAGAAACAAAAAAATAAATAAGAAATAGAAGGATCAACAAAATTAGTACTGATGTATTGTATATTAATTTACTTAAAACAAGTTTTCAAAATTAATTCCTCAATCCTAATTGAGTTTTCTGATCTATGTTTTTTTTCCTTTAAACAAAGTCAAAGAATGTGTGGAAACTTTATATAATTTGATATAATTCATATTTCATATTTTCAACAAAAAATGTCTCTTCCTAGTTTTTAGTATGTACAAGATCCACTTATACGAAACTGAAATCAATTCAACATTCTTTACGTCTTCACTTTCCTAGTGCTGCCTATCCGGTATATAATGAAATAATAATGAAGAATCACATTATTGAATCAGTAAGCTAACTTGAGGGATCATTCGATTTAAGATATGCAAATTACAAGGGCCAAGGAAAAAAATAGCACAGATACAAAATTTATCTTTAATATTCGTTCCATTTAATCATTTGCGAAGGCAACCTATAGATCCTTAAGGACGAAAATTAATTTTTAGGAAAGGAGTGTGGCCAAGGATGTCTTTCGGCCATAGATAAATCCTGGCAGATTTGATCTGAGATCTGAGATAGTTTTATTGATAAGACAACTCAATAGAACTAAAATAATCGAAGAAAATGATTTATCCAATCTTCCAGTTAAAAAGTACTAAGAAGCAACACCGCGTGTTCAAACCTTGACTGCAATACATCAACAAGTCCAATCAACAAAGAGGTTAAACCCTGGGAAATGGAAAAGAAGCCACATAAGCATACGATCAGTTAGCGCTGTAGAACCTAGGCCTTCACATTTATTGGAAACGCTAAAGATTCCAGTTGCTGCACGATTACTTGGCAGACATAACACGAGTTGGGCTTAGTGGCATTTAAAGCAGCAAAAGCACCATAAAGGAAGAGGATACGTGGAAAAGATGGCGATCTTATCTTCAGCGGCGGAGGATAGAGGCGGCCTGTAGCCACTTCATCACGGGAATAAACTGGCGCCTTCAAAGGATGTCATTTGCATGCATCTTCAGTGGAAAGGGGAGGGGGTAAGGTCATCGAGATTGTGGTTCGGCCTCTGTCGGCTTAGCTATTAACTGGATTTACTTACCGCCATCAGAGGATGTTGTGAATATCAGTGTAAGTCGTCTGAAACGTCAGTCGATATTCTGTTGGATCGTATTAAGTCTAGGAGATGCATATAATATACCTAGATCTAGGCAGCCATATTACAATTAATAGTAAATTGTTTACTTACCCATCATAAATCAAATCGGATAATATTACGGATATCGTCGCTTGAGGAACCACTTGTCATAAGTTATTTTTTCCCTACTTTAATGGGGAAATATAAAACTTATTCATTCATATTATTAATATCATCCAAATACGACATTATTGCTAAATACGATTCATTGCTTTGATTCTTACGAGAAGAAGTGAGAAACTTACAAGTTCTTCCATTTCGCCGATTTATCACCAGGAAAACAGTTAAGTTGTAGCATATGGACAGAGGATACTATGTGTGGCAAGTGGATAAAAATGGATTTTGTATTTGACCAAGTTGCCTTTGGTTTTTTTTCTAAAATCAGGCATCGGAAATGGATACAGTACGAAATTTAAGATAAGCTCTAACTATACATCACGTATATTTCGTATACTTAAATATTTGTTTGTTTATTTCGTTTAACGTCACTTTATGCTGCTATGGCTAATCGGACGATGCTACGGTGGGAGTCCTAAATTTTGCCTATCCAGGTATAATTAGGATAGGGATCTTTAGCGAGTACCTGACAACGCACAGGCTCGGGACCCCCATTTTACGTCCCTTCTAAAGGACGGCATAGCTAAGGATTTTTTACACCCTTTAAAAAATCCTAAGGTCATCTGCCGGGCTGCGAACCCGCGATCTTGGGTTTAGTAGGTTGCCATGCTAACCACAACACCACAGGTGACCCCATATACTTTAATATTTAAATCAAGTAAATTTCCAAAAAACATTTTCAAATTTATTGATGAACTTGAATAGAACATCAAAAACAAATAATTTAAATATAAACAGTTAGGAAGGGCTGTGGAAGAAGGGAATGGTAAAGCATAATCATAGAAGGTATTCATGTGAAGGATATAGGAAGATACACAAGTATAAATTGTACTGCTGAATAAATAAAGATTTTAGTAAAACTCCAATTCCAATTCTTAGAGCTTAGAATAATGGATGAAATAAAAAAAAAAAAAAAAAAAAAAAGTTTATGTAAATAATGTCTATAGAATCAGGGATTTAAACTCCATGAAAGTCTATGGTGGAATTTTAATCGTAATATCTATGGTGGCTAGTAAGAATTCATCTTTCTGAAAGGATACGATTGATAGTGTTCAACTTATATACTTGATGTTACCGTTTACAAGGAGAAGTAAACTTGCAAACAATATACCAATACTAATAGCTAGCACGGTATTGTAGACAAACATGTTTAGTTACAAGATCCTACGAGACCCTAACGAGTACAGACGAAGTCCTAGTACAGATGGTTGACAATTAAATGCCTCAGACGAAGTTCATCAAGTAACGAAATATGAGTGACGTACCCTGAGGAAACATCTTCCGATTTTTTAAAGAGAGTGCTTTCTATTATGGTCAAAAAAAGAGCTTACAGGGATCCCTACACCAAATTTCTGATGTTTCGGAGGTAGCAGAATTTGAGATAATGGCTTACATTGCATTCAATGGCTGACAAAATTATGCCTTTTCGAATAAATTTTCACCCCCTCAAATCTTCTAAATATATTTTTATTTTTATGTAAAATACCTCTCGAACTCCAGAAAACGTACGCAGAAGCAATAAGTCGGAAAGCATGGAAATAAAAGAGATAGAGTTTTCATCCTGATTTTAATAACACATTGATAAAAAGTAACCCTCTTTGTTAATAAATTGAATACAAAAATATTTTCCAAGCAATAACAAATAGTAACACAACAGAGAACCGTGTCCTGGCGAGTGGTGGGAGTTTATCGGAAACCATTTCCTACATCCTGCTTCGCTTCCGTTCCGCTTATTATTCCGTATTCAGCAAGGAAACCTTTATTTTTTGGCCATTTCAGTTAAAAAAACAAAACAAAAAAATGTAAAACTTTGGAAGAGATTGGTTTAGTAGCTTACGTGGTTAGTGATTACAAACGATAAATGGCTTGTTCTTTTATATAATAGTATAGATGTAAGGTTCGATTTTCGAACTTTACTTGATTAACTTTTCGCACCAAGTATTTATCTCTGTTTTGAATTGAAAAATCAGTAAATTTTATGATTGCTAAACCTTCCTTGAACTATGAAAATGATGTAATTAAAATTTGGTACTGTAGTATTTGTTGTTAGAGATCAGAACCGAAAAATAACTTTCCCTTTTATATTGTCTATTATAGATGTATTTTTAAAAATAAAATATCCCTTTTTTTAAATTTAAGGGATTATCAACTGCTACAACTTATTTATGAATCATCATCTAATTATTACGAATTTTGAGTAAAATGTTTCTGAAACTGATAGTTACTAATCTGTAGCTTACTTTTTTTTATTTTTTAGTTCTTGTTGTCTATAATTTAATTTACTGATCGGCGCTGATAGAATGCAGATGTGAGGGAAATAAAAATAAGAATCCTCCTCGGAAAGTTGAATATATTATTAGATTTAAGACCTTTCTTCCCACACGTTGGCCGTGATACCAGCTGTGGGATGGGATACTGCCCACTGGTCCACCATTTAAAACCACTGCAGGTAAAATATGAACGGTGATAAATATTTTTATAAGTTGATTGATAAAAAAAAAAATTACATTTTAAAACTCTTAATTAGGTTTAAATTCGTGCTGAGTTTGATAGAATTTAAATAAACACAATCAGAATAATAAAAAATAAATAATATATAATACATATAAATAAATAATAATAATAAAGCATTTTTATAATAATATAAAAAATAAAAACGTTAAAAGGATATTGTTTTTATTTTAATATATCATTTCAATAAAGAAATCATTAATTTCACATTAATTGTATTTTTTTTTATTTATTTGTTTATCAGAATTCAAAATCGCAGCTAGTGAATGAATGTATCAGCATCTAGTCAATGTATGATTTTCTCCCTGATTTTTTAAAGTTATGTTTATATTTGTTACAATAAAAACAGAAATTAAAGCTAAAAACTTATGAGTCTTAATATTTCCGCAATGAGTAATTCAAAGAATAGTTTACATTAAGATGACGATTTTATATCGTCTAGAAGGAGAAATGTCCAAAAAATCCAAACTGAGTTTTCATCCATGGGGTCAGAATGGTCTTCAGCTTGCTCCATGGACTATCAGTTAAGATATCATGGAAACTAGAATGGAGTTTGGAGTTTAAGAACCCGTTTCTAATGATAAAATAAATATAAAAATAATTTATTTTAGCGATTCCCTCTTTTAGCCCAACAACCTTTATAAATAAAATACTTAGCCTCTGCGGAGGTACATTTAAAAAATATACAAGAAAAAGTAAACTGGAGTATTGGTGTAAACAAACAAGAAAATATTTTTATTTATAGTTATGAGTATTTACTTTTATTTATCTATATCTATAATATTACATTATTAAAAGGATAAGCCGTTTTTCGTTTGTGATCACTAACCGTGAAAACTACAGGACCAATCAGTACCGAATTTAAACCACAACATCTTAATAGTTCAATAAAGGGTTAACAGCAATAAAATTTAAAAATTTCCAATTACATTGCCACAAAAAAGCGATAAATATGTGGTGCGCAGTGTAGTTTGATAATCGACCGATAGGTGGCGAGCACCATTCGAGAGAGGTTACAAAGGCACGGTATTATATAGAGCTAGAAATTTATGGTAAAATTTACTTATTTTCAATTTAATTGTTTATAAAAAAAAAACTATACACATATGGAGCGACATGTGGATCCCAGGGAAGTTTAAAAATCGACCGATATGTGGCCAATCTGTTATAACTATTAAACACAACTATACCTAATTTTAACTACATCTTCATAGTTCTAGGAAGGTTTATAATAAAAAAAATTACTGAAATAATGATTACAATGTATAGATTTGAGTGCCAGAAACGAAGTTCGGTAAACTGTCAAATACTTAAATGGTTAGAAATTAAAATCCAACTATATGAATCAAAGTTATTTCTGCCGAATCGGATGTCTAATTAGACTTTAACGTATTCTTTAAACACCTAATCAATGCAATTATAACCAGGTTTTAAATTACTGCTATGTCTGAAAATATTGAAGAAATAATGCTAAATTCCATACTTTAATACAAGATTTTTATCGATAAACAAATGATAATCAATTATTAGTTAAAATAATATATTTTATTTATTTATTAGGGCGGGCGAATCCGCGACGTAGTATGCTAGTAAAGTATAAAGTATGATAACATATATAAAAAGAAAAAATTACTATTCTGAGCATTGCACACACATTTTTAGTAGATGAACCGAACAAATGAACTTTTGGTACTTCAAGCACTGTGTGCGGATTTTACGTTTATTTTCCAATTACATGAAAAAAAACGCAAGTTCAATTTTTATGATCACCAGAGAGCGGATAGAAGATTGGAATTGGATATGTAATTAAAGCCCTGGTAATTTCAGGTCTTTTACTTATTTTATAAAATAATGTCAGAGCCAAAGTAAATAAAGAAAAAATATCTTCGATCGGCGTTTACTCAAAACTAGGTTTTTTTATTTATTTTTTATTTAGTGTAAAACACGCTAACCCCACGATTTAAAAATATTTGAAATAAACTAATTCATAAAGTATGTATAAATATGTATTTTGAATACTTTATTTCAAGTGATGTAAAAAAAAAATCAATAAATGTTATAATCGAAAGAAACACTTACCAAAGCCTTTGATGCAACGACATCCCTGTACAGCCGCCTTCCTTCACGGCAGTTCTGACCTTGCTCTAGCAGCTGTTGGACGTCTGTCTGGAAGAATGGAACTGTTAAGTTAATCCAAAATCTTTTTTCAATTATGCAAAGTTTGAAATACTGCATTGATTTTGAAATCATGTAGCTCGAATAAGAATTTCGAAAAATAAGTGTATTTGACCGACATTCTCATTTCTCAAGAAAAAGAAGAACTCGATGTATATTTGATGGTTGGTATTGGAGAGATAATTTACTAAATGTACTATATAAAAAATATTGGTTTTGAGAAAATCCTAACCTTTACAAACTAAAACCGAAATTTTGTTTGTTTATTTCGTTTAACGTCACTTTATGCTGCTTGGGCTAATCGGACGATGCTACGGTGGGAGTCCTAAATTTTGCCTATCCAGGTATAATTAGGATAGGGATCTTTAATGAGTACCTGACATCGCACAGGCTCGGGACCCCCATTTTACGTCCCTTCCGAAGGATTTTTTACTCCCTTTAAAAAATCCTAAGGTCATCTACCGGGCTGCGAACCCGCGATCTTGGGTTTAGTAGGTTGCTATGCTAACCACCACACCACAGGTGACCCCCAAAAAACCGATATTGATTTTAGAACAATCGGTTAAGTGCATTTTATGCTTTAAGTGTGTTTGTGAATTTTGGTTGATGTTGAATTAAAAACTATTACAGAGTTGAATATTCATTTGTGATTAATTATGGATAGATAAAGTTGCGGTTTCCCTAAAATACTTATACTATTCCCTGGTGCTGCAGACATAAGGGAGTACACATATTTGGGATGTGTATTCAAAAAACCACAATAAAGTTATATTAAATTATTGTTCCGACGTTTCGGCTTATATTTCAAACCTTCATCAGAGGAAGAGGAAAAACAAAAATATATTACAAAATATGAATTTAACAGTGATTATTCTCTGTTGAACAAATCCTAGAACTCCGTTTGATATCTTTCTTGAAATCCACATACAAGAATCCGTATACTTTTGGTATCACCTCTCGTTTTTCCATACTTGGACTATAGTCCAGTCAATAAAAATATTGCAGAGTGCATGAAATATGCAAAAATGTTTGACTCCATAACATCTATAGGAGTAATTAGAAGGTAAACATACAAAAAGTCCCCGCCCCTGGGGGGTGAGCTAACGGTGGGGGAAGGGAGAAAGTCCCATTTTTGGGTTTTCCGATTATATCTCGACAACGGAGGACTCTTGAAAAAATTGATTCAATTCAAAATTAGAGCTAATTTAATTTCCTATAAAATTGTTTCTATACATATTTATCTATAGATATAAGTTATTATAATTTTCCAGAAAAATAAATTTTTTTACTTCACTTTTTGTCAATTATCTGCTTCAAATGCCAGAAACGCATATATCAAATTAAATTAAATTAATTAAATTAGTTGCTCTACAACTTTGATTCTTTCATTTTTTCTGAGAAACGATCGTGGAAGCAACTAGAGGCAAATGTTTAACAAAAAATGAGGTAGAATTTTTTTTTTCTCAAAAAATGCCGATTTTCAATTACGTATGTCTTGAAAACCGTTGGAAGTTCAACAAATATGTATAGGATCAAATTTATAGGAAATGTAATAAGCTTTAATTTTGATTTGAAACATATTTTTCTAGAGTCCACCGTATTCGAGATATAAATGAAAAACCCAAAAATGGGACCTTGTCCCCTCCACCCCATTGTTAGCTCACCCCCAGGGACGGGGCTTTTAGTATGCTTACCGTCTAATTACTCCTAACGAAGCCATGAACTCAAAAATGTTCGCATATTCCATGCACTGTAACCTCTCGTTGACTGGACTACTACGGATGCCTAGTACATGGAGGACTGCTAGCTGAGCTCGAAATAAGATGAAAAAAGACTAATGAACTTTTTTATCAGATTTACTTTCGGGATCCCCAGATGCTCTCACATATCTCACCGGTATTCTTACATTGTGTGTTTACCCTTATTGCCGACGGCAATCCTTCTTAGGTGCATTTATATTTCAATCCTTAAACACCCACCTATATTCATGACCTCCTTATTCCGCACTCCTTCATCTTCCTCCTAGAACCCCAACCCATCGACATGTACAATCCTGCGCATCGAACAGCATCCTTCAAAAAATCTTTTATAATCCGTGCTTCCTCTTTATGGAATTCACTGCCCATCTCAATTCGGAAATTCTGCTTTAAACATCGTCTATTTGTTCACCTCCTTAATTGTCAATCTTTCGAGCTAATGTAAAATATGATTATTTATGTTACATATATTATGGTTTTTGTATTCTTTATATTAATAAATTATTTTAACCAGACGATTACCCTATGTGTTGTACTTCTACGCTACAAGTTGTCCCATAATAAAGTTTATTTTCTTCTTCTTAAATACTGAAACCATTTACCAGGCATACTCTCGAAAATGCCGATTAATTAAAAAGACTCATTTAAATGACAGTAATTAGACCAATTTGGGCATATGAATTTGCGGTTTAGGGCTCCACTAAACTTTCCAATTCTCTTTTCAGTCCTTCGAAAACTTCCCCTGGCTCCTTACTTTGTCACCAATTAACTAAATCCATAACTATCTTAACGCTTCTTATGTTGCTGACTTAGCTCAAACCAGAATTCTATCCTTTCATAGTAAACTCCATTACCATTCGAATCCTAATCCACTAATCCAAGTCACATCCAGTTTGTATGTTATATAGAAGCCCTTTGAAATATCGGCATTCCATTAAAAGTTTTATAACTTGGAAGCATGTTTTTCTGCATAATATAACAGATTTCTTTAGATATATTTCTTACACTCAACTATTCTATTATTAAATTATTATGTAAATATAAAACAAACTATGAGAAACCACATAGACATGATCTACCTGAGGAGGCTGGGCTTCCTGATTGGAGCGGCCGATGATCCTCCGGGCCACTTCTTCGAACCTGCTGGCGAGGGCGGCCATCGTCGAGAACTCCGCTGCTCGCTGAGGATACACGCTCTGGAGCCAGGCTCGAAGTTCTGGAATCTCCACGCCTCTTCTTTCTAGAATTCGATTATTATAACTTAAATTTTCATAAAATAACAGGTGGCAAATGCTAAAACATGTCTTCTTAATACGGCATGAAACTTTGAACATAGCACGATAGATTTCTTGTAGGTTTGGCATAGCTCCAACCCTATTCTTATTTTTATAAAGCCATTCAACATATTTAAAAAAACAAAACAATTCTCTAACAAAGCAGCAATTTTCTTTTACTAAATTCGTTTAGTTCAAAGACTTTGAAGAGGTATTGTATACTATAAATATAAAATTATTTATACTATGAAATATATAATTTAATACGTTATTTGTATTGCAAAATTCGATTAAATAATTTATTTTTTTAATATGATTTACAAGTAAAAAACGACAAGCATGTTTTTTTTTGTTTTTTATGGGTTTTAAAAGCTTTCAGATGAGAAATTATCGTTCATATTTGAAAATGTCAAAAAAAAAAAGACCCTTCTCCAGTCCTTTCCCTGCTGTTAAATCCAAAACAACAATATTATATAAATCCTTGATAGTATAGTTGCAAAAAAAAATGTATAGTAGTGTGTGCAGCTGTTAGGATATATAAAAAAAAAATATGTTCAGTTTCGAAAGATAACTCCTCAATTCATTATAAAAGTAAAATTTAATATCTTATTACATTGTTCAATATGAATTTAACCGGAACTATATAAACAGTTCCTCCCCATCTATGTCTTAAACTACTCACTCGATGAAAAAGATCAACAAAATTCTTTCTTTTATTAACTTTTAGATACAATAAGTCCTTATATCTCTGTAGGTTATATAAGTAGAAATATATATATACACACAACAAAAAATCAAACGTCCTAAATCTCAACACATGTTATTCCAATTTAATATATTCTGACTAACAAGATACATTTTATATTAATATACTTCATTTAAATCATGTATCCATTTACTACACATGAATATGGAAATCCCTTCTACCTGTATCTTGAGAATACCAGTAATTTGGAAATTCCCATCCCTAATATTTTTATTTAATAAATTTTTCCAGTTTAGTTGTGTATGAGAATGGCTATAATTTAGTAGTAGATCCCAATAGCATATCTACCAGTAACATTATAAGCAGTTCATACTCCACCATACTTTGAAATTATATCTAGTTAAATATTATAACGCATGTTTTTATATATTTATATTGTAGCTAACTTTATGTTTTTCAATAACCTGTATAACTCGTATAATTTTATTGTAACCTGTTTTTTCACTGTAGGGCATGTATATGAGAACAATATAATCTCGAAACGTCACCAAAATTGGTGGCTAGTGATTAAATCTTTATTATGTTGTATAGAATACTGCATTGAACCATATACCAGAAATCAGATTCTTTTTCCCTTGTAGATTGTGTTTAAAAAAACTGATTTAAGATATTGATTTACCCAAGGCCATTGATAGAGTTAGCAGATGTTTGAATAATTATTTTTTTTCCCTCGTATCGGATCTAAGTATATAAATAGTCCAAATAATATACCTCTATTATATATTTAATCGCCCACTGCTAACTTAATTGCCATTACGGACAACTCTTCTGCATTCTTTAGCCTTACCATAACCCGTGAATATTATTAGATAGAGTCATTAGAGCTAGAATATCCGGTTCATTGTACGTCCTTCTATACTTAAAAAAAGATCTCAAAGCTGAGATAACATGAAATGCCTATAATCAGATAATTATATAACGTTGCTAAGTGATAGTCTATGGCTAGAACACTCGGGTTACTATTAAATGTATATGAATTAGCGGAGTTATACTAATGAGTTATTTTACCTTATAGCAGATATTAACTGTTGTACACCAAAAGAGAATCTACTGAAACATATCTTTATGGTACGGATAGTACATACGTTCATGAACATAAAAGTACCCACACATTCCTTCTTAGCTTTCTTTATGATAGTCATAATAAATTGACCCAAAACTTTATTACTTGAATATAACCATAAAAGGTAAATTTAAACACATAGTGTTCAATGTCTGAAAATGTTTACTATTATATCATAGAAATTCCTTAAACGATCAAAGACAAGCTAATCAATATCTCCCAGACTGGAAAAAACAACTACCAAAATCACGGATATGTCTATTATCTATTGCTTTTCCAAATTAAAATTTTAGGACTGATTTTGATCATGATGAATGATCAAATTACCTCAATTAATAATTTTCTTACAACCATCTCATACAGGGTACCTCTAAGTGTAAAAAAAAATTTGGGTGAAACTAGAACAAAAAAGTAGAAAAAGTCGCAGATCTCACCTTCCTATCCCAATCCGTTGCAGATATACGATAAATCAAAGCCTTTTATAAGGAAACACGTTTTTTTTAACATAAAAGCTGTAATATCTCAATTTTTTTAAATATGTTTCAAATTTAGTCCACATTTTGGGATTTAGCATTAGAATTTATATAAGAACAGTGTACATGTAACTTTGAATTTTACAAACTCAGGATCTAAAGAAAAGCTTGATCTTCACTTTATTTAGGGATATTACAATGTCGTAAAATACTTCAACGCTCACCGGTTTATTAAAAAATTCTATCCACAAAACTGGAAATCTCACAAAAGCTTGCAAATATAACCAGTTTTCATATGATATGATCAAATTATTGATCCGTCTCGATTTCGTGGAGAAATGTACTCGTAAAACAGGAAAACCTTGGAGTTTTCATTTGGCATACAAATCAGTTACTTCTGTAAATAAAACATTATGACAGACCCTTAATGGAAATGTGCATTTTAAACATAATAAACTCTCCATTGGGATAAAAAGAATTTATTGTTTAGTATAAAATAAAGGAAAACTATCAATAAATCGACACCAGATCAGAGGAATCTTATGTTATTACATTTATTTATTTATTATTATTTAGGATTTATTTTATTAGATTTTCAATGTAAGGTTTAAAACCCAATGATAATGAACATAGACCACAATTTTGCAGTTAGCTTCTGAATGCAGACTGTGTTGAAGAATACTTTTTGAGGTGAATTTTATGGCCAGAAGAGTCTGTTTTTACAGGGAAAGACATTTTATTTTACCTAACCATATCGTTGCTTTATTTATCTTTGCATTGCTGTCGAATAGTGTTGAAAAATAATAGTTGGCCCAACAGATGATGAAAATTACTAAGATTTGTTACAAAATATTCTACCTCAACTTCATCACGATATTCCACCTGAAGTTCGGCAAAATATGATTTTTCCAACACCGTGGTGCTCCTCCACGATATACACGGGTAGGTAAAATGCCTTATGGTCAAAATTTGAGAAATATTTAAACAAAATGGAAATATTACAGCTTTTATGGTAAAAACCCATTTCCTCAAAAAAGTTTTTGATTTATCGTATATCTGCAACGGATTGGAATAGAAAATTGAGGTATGCGGCATTTTGGTACACTTTTGATATAGTTTCACCCATTTTTTTTTTTTTACACTAAAAGGTACTCACCCTGTATATACATAAATATTAACTAAAGGTATAGAGAGGAAAGAGAAAAATATGAGAACACTCTAAAAATTAAATAAAAAATAAACTCATATCATACAATTCTTAGTGCAGTAGTGCAAAACATAAAATGAAATTATTTGAATGCCATGTACAGAGGAAGAGAAATTTGTACTAAGTTAAAAAAAAAATTATAAAAATTGTTATTTATAACACACCAGAAATGTAGGTACATGATATAATTATGAGAATAGGCAGATATTTAGCAAGCGTTCATACATAATAGTGCATACAGATCAAAGATAAAATAAATATTTTAATATTTTCATTGTGAACTCATATCACAATTATGAGTTATTTTACAACTTTATGACTTATTTTATTACTGATTGCAATATATTGGCAAAATAAAAGTTAAAAAAAAAAAAAAATTCATATCATGCTCAGTGAGTACACAAACTCATTGTTTAAAATTATGTAGTTGTGAACAATAGGTTCCCACTGTTCGTTCCGGAACTATTATCTGTAAAGTTATTTTACAAATTCCATTTAAATTACAGCCATTATTTACTATTATTAACTTAAAAGGGGCTGCGCATTACAAAATCTGTAGTCGTGAATAAATGCTTGTAACTGACTTGTTTCGATATAAAGGAACACTTTATTTATAAAGATATATTTTTAAAAAAAATGTATTTATCGATATTTTTAAAACTGTGCCCGATAATTGAAAAAGTAAATGTGAAGGTAATCATTGCAATAGTGAGGCAAATTGTAATATTTACTCAATAAAAGCTTACTTAATGGAGAAAAAAAAATCATTATGAATAAAAGTCAATGGCTTGTAAAGCAACTGCACATTGGTAACAGTGCTAATATAAATGTTCTATATCTATATCGGACTATATAAAGTCTGGGATCATAATCTTTTCCGACGCCTTGGAGTGTTATCAGGAGTTGATAAGGGAGAAAAGAGAGTCGTGTGTTTGTATTGCTATGGAGTTTGTTATGAAAGGATAGGTACCTTATTTTGGATAAATAAGCAACAATCATGATTAAATTAGGTGATTGATTTCAGGAAATTAGTTGTCAAATATTTAGCTAAGATTGAATTTTGATTATATTTTAGCTATTATTAAATGAATGGGTCCGCCGAAAAATGTTCTAAGCGACAATTTCCGAAGTGGCGATTTTAAAGGTTTTTAAATGTATAATAGTACGTCATAGTATGATACAGTAATCCATTATGTTATTATTCATGTAAATATAATGAATTACAAGGTGAAAAAAAAATCTAACTTACAAAACTAACAATAACTTGAGATTATGATTTTCTTTCACTGATTCCTCAAAATTTTGTTTGTCGCTTAGAACGCTTTTCGGAGGACCCATTCAAATTTTGCACAACCGGGGTAAACCTGATTATTTTACCCTCTCCATGTGTCGCATACATCCCAGATACTAGAAAAATTAGGTTTTAGTTTAGCACTGTTCAAATTTAAGTCATTCCCGAAACGTTATCTTTATCGATTTCAATTTAAACCCCTTGATTCAATTCAATAAAATAAAAAAATAATAGACGTTTTACTATGGTTGGGGACAAAGAATTTGGAAAGTTTGTGTTGGGAAAAGAAAAAAAAAAAGCGAAGAGACTTTTGAATGTTATCAGAGAGGAAGGGGATATAAGGTAGGGATCTGTATAAGAATACAGAGGGTGGAGGTGCGGGGGAATTAGAAGAAGGAAGGTTGGGGGTAGGATGATTGAGGTAATTTGAAAAAAAAAAAATTATTTTACCCTCTCCATGTGTCGCATACATCCCAGATACTAGAAGAATTAGGTTTTAGTTTAGCACTGTTCAAATTTAAGTCATTCCCGAAACGTTATCTTTATCGATTTCAATTTAAACCCCTTGATTCAATTCAATAAAATAAAAAAACCAAAGAATTTGAAAATAAAAAAAAATAATAAAAAAACCAAAGAATTTGAAAATAAATTCTTTCAAAAAATTTAATTTGATACGCTAGTTTCAAGGTCCAAAAAAAATTTAACTTGTAATTCATGACAACATAATGATGCACAAAACCGATGTCTGTTTCAATTTTTTTTTTTTTTAATGTTCGTACCCTTGCCACTCCTATACAGGAATAGCAAGATGCAAATTCACCAGGTTTCAGTATTCTGGCAGAAATGTCTGGTTATGCTGTTCCTTTTGGCATGGGAAACACGCTTGACAGACAGGTCCACAGTTGCATTGCAATTATGTAGTCATTGCAATTCTAATCCAGCTTCCATGGGAATATCTCCAGGGCATGTTTTTGGAGCAATGCGGATGTTCTTGCTATAATTATACAGTCGTCTAACAATATTAATCTTTTCTATATTGTTTAACAAAATAAATCTTGATTCCCAAAAGTTTTAAATAAATCATTTCATGTTAAGTACACTATTTTATTTATGTATGAAGATCATTGTCAACTATACTCGCTTGATAAAAACAGAATATGCTCTTTGATTGGGGAAGTTCCCCCAGCAACAAAAATTCGCTAGAACTAGAAATAGGAAAATAAATAAAAACGTTTTAAAACATTGTATACATAAATGAACTTAAAATACGCTTTTAATATTTTATTGCATGTATTTATGTTTAATTATTATGTTATTATATAAGTATATGTTTTTCTTTTTTGTACGATCTTTTTTTATTCTTCTAATTGATGAAATAGAAATATTACAGCATTCTAAAGCTATTTTTATTTGCTAATATCTTAAAATGTAACAAGTATATTTTGTAACTTGTTAATATGTGAATAGATAAAAACTTTATTGCAATTTATATACAGGGTGAGTACCTTTTAGAATAAAAAAAAACAAAAATCGTGAAACTAGATCAAAAATGCTGCAGACGTTACATTTCTATTCCAATCCGTTTCAGATATAAGATAGTTCAAAGTTTTTTTTTTTTAGGAAACCACATTTTTTACAATAAAAGCTGTATCTCCAGTATTTTTTCAAATGTGTACATTTTCGAAATAACCATTAAATTTTCTATAAGAGCAGAGTACATGTAACCTTTAATTCTACAAACTTGGAACCTAAAGAAGAGCTTGATCTTCACTTTATTTAGGGAAGTTACAATGTCTTATATTACTTCAACGCTCACCGTTTTACGAAAAAACTATTCACAAAACTGTAAATCTCAAAAAAACTTTTAACAAATTTAATCAGTAATGATTCTGTTTCGATTTCATAGAGACGTTTAATTTTATAACCGGAAAAATATGGTGTCCTCATTAGGCGTGCAAATCAGTTACTTGTGTAAATAAAACATTATGATAATCGGTTAATAGAAATGTGTATTTTAAACATGATAAACTCTTCATTGGAATAAAAAGCAGAGAAAAAAATTATTGTTTAATAGAAAATTAAGGAAATCTGTCAATAAAGCAACACCAGTTCAAAGGATCTTATGTTATTACGTTTATTTATTTGTTATTATTATTTAGGATTTATTTTATTAGATTTTAAATGTAAGGTTTAAAACCCAATGATAATGAACATAGACCTCAATTTTTCTGTTAGCTTCTGAATGTAGATGATATTGATGAATACCACTTTTAGAGGTGAGTTTTATGGATAGATGAGTCTGCTTTGACAGTTTTTTGTTTTTTTTAGCCTAAGACTTCCATTGAAGTCCTATACTGGCCTGGGTGGGAAGGTCAAAATTCATTTTGTGTCCGCCTCGTACTTTAGTACACTGTGATCTGAAAAGGGTTCAATGAAACGTAGAATTTCAAAACCAGCAAAGTACAGTTTTTAAACATTTTCACAGCTGGTCGATAAAGGTCAGACTCGATTAAGAAGGGCAGTTATTTTTTGGATGGCCGTTTTCAAAGTGATTTAACTACTTTTTTGAGAAAACCTCTCAGCTAAAGATAGTCTAGTAGAATAACTATTCAATAATTAAAAAAATAAAATCTGGATATTTGGCTGGTTTTGAAATTACACGCCTCGAATTTCTGATAATAAAACCGTCGTCAAATTTTCGATTAACGCCTTCGTGTTCCCCTAAAATTTACAACTTTTGACCAACTATGATTAGATGTTAAACTATCATTAGCCATGTTAAAAAATAATAAATCGTTAAGAATCCAACCCTCTCGGATAATTATTAGTAAAGCAGAATTCAATGAATAAAGCGGAATGGATTTCATCTGTCAGTTATAATGATCTGTCGAAGTCTGGTCAGTACAACTAACGAAAGAGCAAAACAAAACATTTTTTTTTTTTTAATTTCAAGTTGTTTGATGACTAACTAACACTACATTGACACTATCGTTTCCTTTCATAGGAACTATCTAATCATAGTTATGTCACTGTTGTATTTCCTCAAATAGCACACACACACACAACGTTTTATCAATGAACCGACGACTGGCATTGTTTCCCGAGGTTTCATTATTAACTAGAACCTGACTCATCCGCTTTGATTGAGCCCTGAATCACATCGTGACGTTGCCTCGAGGACAGACACGTCACTCAAAGTACATCCTGAAAATTTACGGTTTTTTTACTATCTTACCTGTGAAATTTCCGGGGTCCGGCAAAAAGGGTCTTCGTATTTGACCTGGGTGTACTGGGTGCTCATTGCCTGAAAATAAAAGCAGGTCATCCATCTACTCAAATCTTATTGCATATTTATTATAGTTTGGGGTATAATGAATAAAATTTTATAGTTTAAAATAAAACTAGAATAACACGCTTATTTATAGCAAACCTAACTAAAAAGCTATGTGTGGTGAAAAATTTGCAGCAGGCAGACCTTTTAATTTTTTGAGTTCAAAATTCGAAGCTCATTCCCTTGTACAATTCGATTTGTTTGTATTTTTAACATAGTATTGATTCCCAAATCAACTAACAATTTTTGTTTTATTGACATATCTCAGAGTAGGGATGGGCAAATGTTTACTTTAAAAATCCTATCTTGCACAAAATTATAGTATATAACATTTTTTAAAGTTGACAAAACTCTTCGATGCTTGACAATCGATTCTGTCCAAACAACTAAATCAAATTCAGCTTAAGGGATGTCTTTAGACGCACAATTTAATAAACTTTAATTTTGTAAATAAAACATTTTTCGATTTAAAGTATTTTTGTCTATGTTTTTTCCATAATCTAAAAAAAGATTAAAAATATTGTTTTTTTTTGCCTCCCAAACATTTTTCCCTTATCAAATTTAGTATCATTTTTGATATTTTATTCTCAGGACACGTGAATAATTTTCTGGGGTTGGCCTACCAATGCAGGTTGGCCGTTTTGATTTAACCGTTCTTGACATTTTGAAAGTATCCACAGCGAATGTCTCTTTCATGGTTGTCATCACCAACAAATTTTATTTGAATAAAAGATGGCTGCTGTTGTGTACTAGGCATCAAATTCCTTATTTTGTGATATACCTGTCCTCACTCCTGAAATGTCCCTTTTTTAATCTCGTTTGCTCCAAACGACGTCAGTTGGAAACAACCGTTCTATTTCCAAATATTATTTAGAAAATGCCTATCCTCAGGATATTCGTAAGTAAGGAGGCTGTACAAGAGTTCAGTATATTCTTGAATGGGAGGAAGTTGGACTTTCCCGTTACTGCAGCACATGGTAGGGCTCTCGTCCTTCCATTTTACAGCATAACGCCAATTGTCCAATATCGACTGTTTGGTTTTTTGCATAGTCAGTATTTGGGTCATTCTTCTAACCTCAATGTTTCTTCACTGTAACCTTAACATTGAACGTCTTTCTTCGTGTTTTGTTACAGCTGTACGTTTATCATGAGGATTATTTTCTTAGTTCTTTTTTTAAGATTTTCTATGGATTTCAGGATGGGTTTTCTTATACTTCTGTACAGCCCCTCTATGTATATTTGGGTGATTCTCAGTATATGTGGGTACAGCATTTCTTTTAACTTCGGATTGGCTCTCTTTATGTTTGTTAGGTTGGTGAGTTGCTCGTTAGGAATATGTAGATCCAAGTGGCCTTCCATGTCATCACCAGAGAGCTGAAGTCTTTTAACTCTCTCAACTTCCTCTCCATAGCAGGCTAATAGCTTCTCGTAACGAAACATCTCAAAATTGTAAGGGTACACCTCTGCAGCCACCATGAGTTCACAGAAAGTACCATATAATAAGGTATCGATATGACAGTAACGTATTTTTGTTTGTTTACTACTATAAGGAACTTAATTTGCAGTCAAAGTGTCCGGCTTATACCATATGACAATAAATCTATTATTATCCAACCAATAAAAATTGTATGAGTACTGTTATTTTACCCTTTTGTAGTACCGATACAGGACAAACTACTTAGCAAATAATTGTTATCGTGCATCTAACATCTAATAAAAAACAGTTTCATTACGATCCGTATTGTTATTACAAAGAATTTCCAATGCGTGAGAAATAGGTTTTTCGCGAATTAGCCGCGATCCAGGCCAATTTTTTAAAAATTCCTTTCTTAGCGAACACCTACTGCCCTAGAGGAAGCTACATACCCAATTTCATTCCAATTGGTTTGGTGGTTTCTGAGATTTCGTGTTGAATGAATGATTGGTATTTGACAAATATATAGTATATATATATATATATATATATATATATATATATATATATATATATATATACAAAACCTCAATTAGTTAAAATTATCTAAATTCTTAACTTATGAGAGTGGGTGAAGCCGTAACAGGGAATGCTAGTTATTTTATATTTTTCATATAAGTGTAGTCTTGATAATTCCAATTTCCCATATATCCAAGCCTTGTAAAATATTTCTATATTTCAAGAAGGACAACTGGCGGTTTTTCGAAAGGACAACAATGGTGGACTATCCTGCGACCGTTAAAAATCGTAAAATCCTGGAATACTTCATAATAGTGTCCTAAAGGACGAAAACTAATTATTTGTCGGAAGGGAGAATGTACAGTAAAAAAAACATCAGAAAATAAAGATATATTTTTTTTTTATGTTCGAATGTCTTCATTTATACAGTTCGCTATTAATAAATACATATAAATAAACGATATTGATAATCTCATCTGAAGTCCTCCGAAAAGATCTTTGTGGAATACATGTTTTACCGGAGCCACATTTAATATCTGCATTAGCATATCGTTAAACAGCTAATTATGAACACCCTTCGCCAATGGACAGCTCAAAAAGAAGGATCACGCAGCCTTGGATGGAAGAGATAATTCTTCGAGAGATTGACGGCACATCAGCGGTGATTGGCACCAGAGGGGGGCGCTAGCCATCCTGCCACGGGCTTATTGTATTAGGTTTGTATTAAGGGTGAGATTAACTATGGTTTTTATTTTACAGATACATCATTGAATATTTATTATATATTATATTAATATGTATTATATTATATTTATTATATTGGGTTGATAAATAAGTCCTTTCAGTTTTCCTGTTTATTTTTATATCATTACGGTCCATTTCTTATCTGATGAATTAATCCCTAAGGTGGATTGTTCATCCTGTTATTAATATGTCAACAAACATTTCTGCAAAGTCTTCTTAACATTAGCTTAGAATTGTGATTGCTATGTCTCTGTGATCATGGAAAAAAAATATCATTCATTATCGGCCTATTTTGCTGTATTATATAAAAAAGATAAACGTCCATAAAAAAATTGGCTTTGTTTATGGGAATGATTCCTTAACCGAACGCACATGTCAAAATTGGTTAGCCAAATTTCTTTCAAGAAATTTTTACATCAAAGACGTTCCACGGTCTGGTCGCCCACAAGAAATTGAAATGAGCTATTGCCATCAGGACAGACAATTGATTCGACTCTATACTGTTCGTAATTAATAAAAGTGGATCAATCAATTAAAAAAAAAAAAAAGTGCCCAGAACTGGCAAATCAAAAGGTTGTTGTTTCCCACCAAGACAACGCAAGGCCACACACCTCACTCGCGATAAATTATTAAGCTTTGGATGGGATCTTTTGCCCCGTCCTCCGTATTCACCAGACCTAACTCCAAGTGATTACCACTCATTCCGGTCTCTGCAGAGCTCCATGAATCGAAAGCCACTCCAAAACGAACGGGAAATCAAAAACCACCTAATCAGTTTTTTATCAATAAACCCCAGACGTTATATGAACGTGGCGTTATGCAATTGGTAGAAAGATGGGAACAAGTTTTCCAAATTTTGGTGAATATATTGTAGATTAAAATAAATTTTATGTCTATTATACACAGAGTTTTATTTCAACCTCAAAAACCGAACGGTCTTATTTGCCAACCCAATATTACATTTACCACCTAAACGGGGAGGATCGCAATGACTCCAATCTTTCAATATAAGGTTATAATAATATTAATAAAAATAAATGTTCATTTACTGTAAGACACTATTTCAAAGATTTTAGTTTGTAAATCAGGATAAAAACTATTGAAACTACAAAACGGACAAGTATTTAGATAGACAAATAAAGAATAAAACTAAAGGCAAACTGTATGACAAAATAACGAAAATGGTGGAACATCTTGTAAAGAGGACGCAATTACGGATTCTCTGATTTCTTTTCCAAACATATAGTGAAAAATCATTCATTTTTACCTCGTATTTTGTCTTTGAATAAGGAGATACTAATTGATGGAAATTTGGAAAAAGAAGCTCTTTCAGTAACTATCTGTGTCCTATGACTTCTCGTGAAAAAAAAAAAAAAAAATATATTGAGATCATAACAGGAATTCATACATTTAAAAAAGCAACAAACTATGTATTGATGTTTACAACTGTATAGATTATAAAAAAGTAAATTTGAGGAAGATGATTATAAAGACTTGCCAATAACATGTAAAGAACTTCTCTCAAGTAGCACTTCAATAAAGGTCCTACATTAGGTCTCTTGACCATCTTATTTACAAACACCTCGGAGGGTTATCGGGAATTAAGTGTGAAGTTGGGAGACTAGTAGATTCCAGTGGGTATGGATTTACTATGAAAGGATAGGTATCTGGTTTGAGACAAATCAGCAAAATATGGAACATTAAGATATTTATGGATAAGTTTGCTTGTGACATAATTAGGAGCATTACAAGGAAGGTTTGCCCTAGGAGGTTCTCCTGACCTCAGGATCAATTCTCTGAGGATATAACACAATTAATAAATATCTGCCTAGGCTGGGCTCTTCCATCGGTGAGGATGTAAAGATGTAAGACAATGATCCTCCCAACCATCTTTTTGAGTCTAAAACATACGACCAACCCATAGCATGACTAGATAAAAAAAGTGAATTATTCAAGTCTGATAATCAAAAACAGTTTTGACTTTCTCAAGTACTAGCACTAAGAATACGATGAAGTTATTACCTTGAACTTCACAAATAAAATCCGCTAGTTATAAATATTCATATACAGTATTACTACATAACGTCCGTAGTAAGATGCAAAACAATTAGTAACAGTACAAGAGCCGTCCTGAGGATGTGACGCGGTTCAGTTCCTCTGCGCATCATAACAAGCAAGTCCATTATGTACTACTCTTCAACAATAACAACAATCCTAATTTAATTGTGCCGTAAAACAGAATAAATCAATTACAGGTGTATGAGGTAATGTCCATTCGATCCATTCCGTTGTATTTGATAAATCCTGTGAAAAGTTTTGAGGGACTAAAAAAGTTTCAGTTTCTCTTTAAGGACATTTGAAGGGTGGAAGAAGAATTTATGTGCAGAAATGTTACGTAGCAAATTCAGGATTTTAAAACAACTAGAAAAAGAGATATGAAGAAGATGAAGGGGCTAAGTAAGATTTTCCTGCTATAGGAAAATATACATTTTTTTTATTATTAAACCTTTTTTACAACTATTTGTCTATGTCTTCACCAAAAATAATTTCGTTCCATCTTTGTCTGTCCAACCAGTCTCCCTCACACATTCCCCTATTCATCATTCCTTCCATGACGCCCTCAACCCAACGTCTTCTAGGGCGACCTTTCTACCGTTTTCTTTCCGGGCTTCATTCGAAAATTCTTTTTGGCCATCGCTCCTCTCCCATCCTCATAACATGCCCAAACCACTTTAGCTTCATAGTCTCAATAGTGTAGATGATATGGATTTGTTCTACTCTCTGCCTAATTTCAGTGTTTGGGACTTTCTGAAGCCGCGATACTGCGCAGGAACGTCTCCAATAGTCCATTTCTAGGGCTAGAAGTCTTTTGGCCTGGCTCTACTTAATAGACTAGGACTTGCCTGCAGGAAAATATATATATAAAACTTTAAACTTAAATTACTTAAAATTGTGTTTTGTTGCATAACCCCTTCATTCACCAAACCCTTCATTTATAAAATTCACATAACGACATAACGGTATCTTATTTAACTTTACAAGAAATGGAAACCGTCCTCCTTTAGGAACTCAACATTTTTATGAATAATTGAACTATGAAAATGTGTTTATGAAATTTCAACAAAATCTGCCTAATTCGATTGTACTTCATTTACTACTTGTGGGTAAAATACGCCTCCACACCTATAACTCTGTATTTTTTAAACAAATGTATTTACTGATACAACTGTATGAAATATATGAAATTATTAATTGCGTGGACACATACAAAATATCTTTTAAACAATATGTAAATTATCAAAAGGTCCATTGGCCATTGCTTATCAGACATTTCGAAGGGTTATTAGGGTTCGAATGAGAAGTCGGGAACTAGAGGATTCTAGTGGCTATAAAGCTTATCATGGAAGGATAGGTATCTTGTTTCGACCAAATCACCAACATAAAGGACATTAAGATCTCTATGGATAAGTTTGTTTGTGACATTGAGGATGGAGCATTGAGGATTTTACGAAGATTTTGGATTGTAAGGATTGGATACGAGAAGAGTTTGATGGTTTAGTGGAGCCAAAAAGCTTGTTCCGTACGACCAAACAGGTCTAATTAATCTCATATAAATAAGTTTCTTTTAATTAATCGAAAGCTTAGAAAGTTTGTACTGTAAACATTGAAGCAGTTAAATATAAAGAACAGTTTCTTTGCCGTTTTTGTCTTTTACTGGAAGCCAGTAAAAGCAACTGTTTGACAATGAGTGAGGTAAAAAAATTTTTTTTGCGTAAATTATCGATTTTCCATAAAGTATATCTCGAAAGCCATTGTTCAACTGATATGTATAGATCAATTTTATAGGAAATTTAATTAGCTTTACTTTTGATTCGAAATATGGTTTTCAATTCCACTGTTTTCGATATATAATCGAAAAACCCAAAAATGGGACCTTCTCTCCTCTTCCCCACCGTTAGCTCACCTCCCAGGGGCGGGGACTTTTAGTATGTTTACCGTCTAACTACTCCAAACGAAGCTGTGAAGTCAAAAATTATCGCATATTTCATGCACTCTACACTCCTCATTTCAGCACTCATTGGCTGGACTATATTGGATTCTATAAAGACGTTTGTCCAGGTAGACTCTTAAGCTCGGATCTGTCCGATAAGGATAAGTGAAATGTCATAACTTTTAAAAATTTACAACTGTGCTTGGATACAACTTGGTAATACATTTGTTCAGCTTTAATTGTACGTTTCTTAAATTTAGAAATATTAACATAACAGCGTGTCATGTTTTGAGTTTAAACTGCCCAAGTTCTGTTTCACAAAGGTGTATGAACAACATTATCGTTTAATCTTTAGGATAATAAACGGTGAAGGTGCACTCCAGCGTGTTTTCCCTAGACACTTTATAACGTAAGCTTGCGTCACGACCAACTTTACTGATGGCGAGAATACTTCAAGGCTAAACCCTGATCCTGGAAACAAAGGATTGCAGGAAATACATTTTTTTATTATCTAGATATTTTTTCCTTTAAAAAATAGTTTTTCTTATCAAAACAAGATGTTTGCGCTGTTTTTAATTTTTTCAGGAGCATTCTCAATGATAAATAAAGAACATCGGTAATTTAGGCCAACAAAAAAAATGTTTTTGAAAACTTTGTTTACTTTAATAGCTGATTTTTATATATTTTTTGTGCTGAATCCAAATCTGGTCTTAGTTTTTTTGTATCATCCATAGTTATTGAGAAATTTGTTTTTTTTATATAATTTAAAAAAACACGTATAACTGTTTCATATAAATATATTGCATTATATAACTGTTTCATGAGGACTAACTTTATATGTAGAGGTGGTAAGAGAATGTTTCTAGGAATGATAGGAAGATGGTTTAGTTAAAATTGGGTACAGATTGGTTCAGTAGTTTTCGCGATTAGTGATCACAAACGAAAAATGGCTTGTCCTTTTATATAATAATATGGATAAATCGTCCGGTAATTTATTTGTCATAATCTTCATAATAGACAATTCTAAGAGAATTTGGATATTCGTAATAATAGAAACAAATAATCTAGTAGCAATGTTAATTGATGTGAAACAAAATGCTAAAAATAATATTATGAAACTTTCTATACAAATATGTATTATTTATACATTTTAGTTTATTTTTATGCAATCTGGAGAAGAGACGATCGATCGTCTTGACGTGTTTAAGTTTAAAAAGAACTCTCATTAGGGGAAAATAGCAAATAAAACTATATACATAATTAAGAGACCTAACCTTGGTGAGGACTGTCTATGATCATATGACTTAAAAAATTAAAAACATTAAACAAAATCATATTACTTAAAAAAAAAAAACTTGCGCAAGGTATAAACTTGTTTCAATACTATTGCTTGCATTATTTGCGTTTGACCGGCATTTTTTATATACTAAAGCCACTGAAGTATACTGGTTTCAGATCTGTCAGGACCTGACGATATTTGGCGCCCGAAGGACATCCTTGGTAACTCCTTCCTGGCAAATTAGTTTTCCTTTTTGAAAATTTATTAAAAAGGGCACTCTCCCTTTCCGTTTAATTCTTTGGATTTTTGCCCTTATAGTCCTTGTCTAAAATAAAATATTAGGTGTGATTAAAAAAGAAAATTGAAAGAGAAAACAAATATGTGAAGCTTGATCAGTCGATATGTCTATCAACAGGAAATTAATTTTTGTAAATACCAAAAAAATGTAATAATCATTAATAAATACTCTCTTAAATCCCTGGCTGTCTTAAAGAAGTCGATAAGTCAAAATTGTGCACTTTTCGGTAGGTTTTTTTTTTTTTGTTTAGTGTTTTCCAGGAACCAGTGATATTTCTAAAAATACCATTTGCATCCAGATAGGTACTTTAAGTCGTTATTAAAAAACATAACAACCAATTTTTATCAATACAGATATTAAAAATCCTACTTTGAAGGTTTATAATTAACTCGTTTAATCGTTGACTTAACCACTTCCTCACGATAAACACCGAAATATGCTTTTAAAAATATACTAAACATGGCCTGGATAAATAGCGTGCTCATAATATTTTTTTGTTAAACACCACTTGTCCAAAGCGACGACCCATTTGCGCGCAATCAATTAGCGCCCATCCGACAACGTGCAATCAAGGGACGATATGCGCACGGCTTCATTAGCCGACGATATCTTAATTTGTTCAGGAGCGCGCACGATTTGGAAATTTGACAAGATCATTAATCAAACGACATGAAACTCAAATTAACTTGTTCGTGGGAAGGCGATGAAAGCAGAAGGAACTTGGGAGGAAATTCCTCAATGGGACAGGTTGACTGAATGGAATATTTTGCGAGATTGTGAATCACAGGTAGATTTGACATTTCCGGTGATTATTGCATAATGAATTCCTCAGCAATTACGTGTCATGTTTCCTTAAATGAGGTTCTTCATATCACCGTTATGAAGTAAATTTTTACCTATTTCTGAATTTTCGACACAAGAATTTCAAATCTTGTTAATGATCTACAAACAAGCTTTCCAAAGACGAGTCATCTATACAGTGTTTCGAAAAATAAATAATAAATATTTTAGCTGTAAACAGCATTAATAGACTTTAATACTAAAGGATAATTTTTATGACGTTTGAAAGTATTTCTTTCTTGACTTCAGATGCCAATTGAAAACAATATAGGTATTCATTTTACAAAACTTTTCTAAGAAAGATTATGATTATTCAAGATCAACAGGACAGACAGACATTCTTCGGAAGAGACTGTGGGCAGATCCTAGGAAATCCTATTTTACATCGTAGAAAAATAGCTGACTAAGATACATCATCCCTCCTACGCCCGGTCGGTATGAGTTGCCTCTAGTAGTCTCATTTGCCTAAGCTTGGGGTTAATTGTTTGAGAAACCTTAGCATTAGTGGAATTCCATTTGCATTCATCTCTTTTGGGCAGTCACCCATTCAAGTGCTTACCATGTTTGATACTCTAGTTTTAATTACTTATTAAATGTGCCTTACTCCACTCTGGGAATTATGATCCCCAGAAATGTAATACTATATTATACCATTCTAGTAAATAAGCAACTTTTATAGGAACAACACTCCTAAAAATATAAATATATAAGACATTTTATATCCTAATAAAAAAAAAAAAAAAAAAAAATTATTATCTACGAAATCCAATCAGAAAAGAAAAAAAAAAAAAAAAAAAAAAAAAAAAAGGAAGGAAGATCTAGAAATAGGAGGGAGGTTAAAGTAGAAAAGGACTCCAAGAAACTGGATATTAGCTATTCGAAGATGGAATCCTTGGATAGAGAGAGATGAAGGAGCATTGTTCAGGAGATCAAGGGTTTCTCAAAGAACGAAGAAACTTTTAGTATAATTCATAGACGTATAAAGTAACTAGTTATAGCAATTATTATCAGAAAATAAAAAAAATAAAAAACAGAATTATAATTTTTGGTACCATCAGAATAAATTTAAAAAATAAAAACAGAATATTCAAGAAGGTACATTCGTAGGTTTTAATTATTCTTTGTTATATTGATATAAGGCCAACAAAAAAAGAAATGAATTAGTATTTCTTCGTAATTAGATGACTTCGAAAGAAACAATTTAGACTTCGAAAGTTACTTATCAAAATTCCTGATTTACATCCAAATTGAGTTTTTTGGAACAATTATCAAACGATAGGCTCATGAAACTTATCCAATCATCAAATATTTTTCAAATCCCCCATCTTTACAATCTCATCTAAAGAAATTCCTAATTGATCACTTTTGTGCTATAAACAGAAAAATCCACAATCATCTCATTTTACAATAGCTTCTGAAATGGCAAAGAATGTGTAGCGATCCTCAGGATCACTAGTCCATGCACAAATAATCCCGCTAAGTACTGGTGTCTGATAAGATGATTCGAAAGATTCACACAAGACTGTATTAATAGCTAGTCCCTTAAGTACTTACTTTCCTGTTTTTTAAGTATATAGAACATTTGCTGATGCATTTTTAGAGTAGTTACAATTTTCAAATTAAAGTAAAACGAATTTACAAGTATATAAAATATGATGAACAGGCAGCATTTGAGAGATTAAATACCTTAACAATGTCATCATTATTTATTTGTAATTCTATAAATCCAGCAAAATATAAATGTGAAGAGTGGTGATCAATGTTAGAGCAGGTTTCTCATGTCTGGAACATTGCATTGTATTAATAATAATATTTAATGAAGAAATTTAGGATAGTGAAAATGCGGAAGGTAAAACCAAGAAAAGATCGGAAGCTAGATGCAAATCGTATTTATATAACAGCTAGCATAATCAAGAGAGAGACATATTCCTTGGAAAGAAAATGGAGGAGAAAAAACTAGGCCTTAAAATCCAATTCAAAACAACGAAATAAGGAAATTAAAACTTTCAAAGTAAAAGGCTAAATTCTACCTAAACAAACATTTATTTATTTTATTTATCCAACGCCCGTCTGTGGCAGTTCAGCCATCTGACGACAAGCATCCCAGTAACGATTTATGTCTTCGTTAGGGATGGTGAGAGCAGTGCAAACTCTCAGGTGATCTCCGATGCTTCCGAAATGGCATTGCGGGCAAGAATTGTTATCAGTAGGACCGATGCGGTGCAAGTGGTTTCCAAGTAGTCGTGTCCACATAAATTAAAACAATCACCATTGAATATAATGACAAAAAAGTATATCAACCTAATTAAACAAAAACCGAGTTCAAATATTTAATGCTTCCTAATGGGCTAAGATATTATCACAAGAAAACCAAATTGGTTAAAGTTGCAAGTGCTGTTTGTAGTGTCAATACGAATCATTCGCATATTACAGAATGGAACATTCAAATCTGGTGATACGTAAAAGCTTAGAATCTCACTCAAATAAACCCAAAGTATTAAATCTCACAATTAAACAATTGATTCACCAACAGATCCAGAACTTTCTTAACTCTACAAACAATTCAGGATATACCACAATTCAAACAATATGCAGTTACAACAATCAAACTTTAAGAAGATACATACACAAACGTACAAATCATATATTACTAGAATAATATTTAGCTAATAAGACATCCAGAAAATTTTTGGATCAGTTAGAAATGTAATTTAATTTATTGATACAAAAATAATATATAAGATAATTATTTCGAAAAGTTAATTAACTTTAATGTACAAGAAGTTAATTAATTATGTATTTTAGTTTAGTAAATTTTTATTATCTATTTGTTTTTATCAATTTTTTTCTTATTTGTAGGCTTTTATTATTTTTCTACTGTTAAAAATGCATTCCAATTTATAGTGTAGTGTATATTGTTTTATTGCCAAAACATGTATTAATATATAATATGTTACAATTGTAAACTGTTAAATTTCATTTGAATAAAACTTTTTTTTTTTTATTAAATCTCAGGGGTTTGAAAACGACTGGTCGTCTTCTCATTGATTTGAATAATGCGCTTCGAACATATTAAGACAACAGCACAATTTTCAGGATCGTAATGAAACCATTTAGTCATAATGCTCGTTCATTGGTGGAATAAATAAAACATCCCTATTTCCAACCCTTGTCCAACAGGACAAGCAAATCAATAATTGAATGTACTGACCTCTGTTGGGCAGCTCAGGGAAGTCGCTGCTGAGTAGGATGGGCTGTGGCTGGTACTGCTGCTGGCCGATCATGATGGACTGCTGGTAGGGCTGCTGCGGCCTCTGCATCCTCTGGCTTCCTGCGACAGCAACAGCTGCATCATTAAAGTGCATTTATCTGAACTGTAACTTGCTGCGCTAAGGGTACTCACTCTGAGCCGTGGTCCTCTGGAGCACCAGGAGGCTGGCCACCGAGCTCTGCCTCGCCCGCCACTCTCCGTAACATTCGGCCTGTTGCTGAGGAGAGTATGGGGTCGTCTGAGCAGCCTGCTGTCCCTATTATCACATAATTTTAATAATTTTATTCATATTTAGTTTATTACCAGCTATAGTTATATTATTGTTATATCAGAAATAATAGGGTATATATATATAAATTCTTTGGTCACATAATGAGGATCAATAACAACAGGTTTACGAAACAAATTTTTAATCATGGTCATCAGATAAAAAAATGGTAACCAATAGATTCATGGAACTAAACAAGACATTGCAGAGATTGGTATAACAGATAACGTAGTACAAAAGGCAGAACAGCTTTCAGGAGAATGATACTGAACTATGAGGGTTTCCAGAAGAAGGAAAAGAGAGAAAGAATTAGCATCTGGAAAGAAGAGAGAAAGAGGGAGCAAGGTGAACGGATGAACGGTTAACACCTTCACTGAACCGATACAAATTTAACTATTGGAATTCAATCAAGCACTGTAAAGGAAACCACTTTTTTTATTAAGAAGGTGTTAAGTACGGAAATGATTGCATATGGTTACTTCTCGAGGTCCTAGGCGGTAAAAATCGAGAGGAAAAAAGAAAGGTTTTGATATTACTTCCGTCAAACAGGTAATTCTATTATTTATCAACAATTTATCCTTTCTTTAGAACTAGATACCAGACTTATTTATTCACAATGGACTGCTTCAATAAACCATTAGTTTATAAGTTCTTATCAAAAAAACAAGATATCTGTGTCTTACAAAAATTCTTGTAATTTTAAGACATTGGAAACAATTTCAGCCGTAAATCGGTTCTTAAAAAAAATAAAACTGTAGATGTCCTTGACGAGTGAACCGCGCTGCGTTGGGTTTAAAAACTATCTAAGGAAGATACATCCTTCAAACGGAAGATTTTTTTTTTAACTAAGAAGAAGAGTAATCAAGAATCTGTTATTGATGGACGTAAAATACACTCTTACACCTATTGCAAACAGTTAGGTGGAATTTAAGTGAAATTGCAGCAGCGCTATCCTACGTTGGTAAAACAATTAAGTTAAATAAATCTCTAATTTCAACTATTTATAATAAAATTACTTTACAATTATCGAACTTACCGCGTTGTTATTGATATGCCATTGTTGACTGTGTTCTTGCTCAACGCTGAGTTCGTGGTAGGGGAACAGGTCGGATTGATAAGAATGATCTGTGATGGTAGGGTAGGTTGGTTGGGTGTTCGAAGGGCGGCTGTATACATAAATCAAATGTTATACTTAAATATAATATTCATCTTTAAAATAATTAGTGATACAAAATTCAAGTCCAGAGTTAAGGAAGGATCCAAAAAATGATCTCGAAGTGCATTAAGTCGAAAACTATCGCTAGCACTATGTCTGTTTAACATACTTTACTGTACCCGAATTTATACCAGAAAAAAAAAACTTGACAAGACAAGCGAAAAGTATAATCACTAAACCAACAGATAATATGTAGAGTCGCTTGATTGTCGAATATTAAACTTCATTTAGGCGATAAGCACAAATTTTAATGTTTTTAGAGATCATTCAGAGCAGTGCAAAACCTATTTAACTACTGCATAGTCTATATATGAATTCAATGACAAATAGTTGGGGAATGTGTATGATAAATAACGAATACCATGAGTACCTACGGGAACTATTTTGTTTTATAAAATTATCATCAGATGTGTCAACTACTAACACGTTTACGTGATTATATACTGTAATTATGTATTACCATATCTATTTCGTTCACGATCATAGATTACTAGTAGAACCGTTACAACAAGTGATTGTGTAAATCTGTGATTATTGTAAACTATAGAGTGGTGTGGAAGTGTGATGTTAACTTGGCACTATAGGAAGATTAAAATAATTAGAAACTCTATTAATAGAAATATATAAATTTAAATTTAAATTTTTACCACTCAAGATTAGAGATGTGAATCGTAGAAAAAAAAATCGATATTCCATAGCCAATTTTTTGAGCTCTAAAGACTAAATATTCATATATCAGATAAATTACTACTTACTTCTGTAGCTCTACAGTCCCTGGTGGACCTTGGCTTTTCCAACAATACTACACCACTCGTCTCTACACAATGCCCTCAATTTCTAGTTCCTTACACCAAGGATCCGGAGGTCTCCTTGAACATCTTGAAGCCATCTTCTTCTTCGGCGTCCTCTCTTCCTGGTACCAAACATTGTCCCCAGTAGCTTTTTTGGAGCTCTGCTATCTTCCATTCTCAGAACATGGCCCAACCATTCAATTCTTCCTGCTTTTATAAACTGAACCATGTCACAGGAACCGAACATTTCATATAACTCTCTGTTTTTCCGAATCCTCCACTCACCCTCCACCATCACAGGTCCATATATTTTCCTAAGAATTTTTCTTTCGAAAATTCTCAGTGCATTTATTGTGGAGGTACACAGGGTCCATGTTTCAGCAGAATATGTCACGATAGGCCTTATTAAGGTTTTATATAACCTTACCTTCGTTGTCCGTGACAAGAGTGATGATCGGAAAAGTTTGATGCTCGCTAAATAGGTTCGGTTACCTGCCATAATCCGTTTTTACAGCTCTGTCGATATCTTATTTTTACAGTTGAGCTCAGCACCGAAATAGGTAAATGTTTTCAAATTTTTAAAGGAGTATCCGCCTGCGATTAGATTTTCCCTAATTCTTGAATTATTGTTTGGACTGACGTACATATATTGGGTTTTAGCCTCATTTATTTTCAAACCAACTACCTCCCCTTCAGCCTTCAACAAACAAAACACGCCTAACAAGGCTTGCTTGCTCCTCGATACCAAACAAATATCATCCGCATATGCACAAAGTTGATTAGACGTATACAGTATATCTCTATTAATATTTAGCTTTTTTATAACAATGTGCAGCGCAAGATTAAATAATGTAGCAGATAACGCATCCCCTTGTCTAACTCCAGCTGTAACTGGAAAACTGCGACTGAGGTGGCCATTAATATACACTTTAGCATTGCTACCTTTCATAGATATTTGTATGAGACGAACTAGTTTGTTCGGGATATTAAATTCCCGTAGTGTATTTAACATTCTGTTCCTAACGACACTATCAAAGGCACGGCAGTAATCTATAAATAATATATGGAGTGTTAAACCAGTGTTAAACCCCCAACATTTTCCCATTATCTGCCTCATAACAAAAATCTGATCAACCGTTCCTCTTCCTTTACGGAAACCACACTGATATTCCTGTAGGACATTTTCTGCAAATCCATTGAGCCTATTAACCAATATATTGGAAAATATTTTATATGCAACTCCTAAAAGTGAGATGCCTCTATAATTTTCACATAGCAGTTTATCTCCTTTTTTAAGTATATAAAAAAACTAGATATTCATATATCAGATAGATATTCTTGTTTATTTTATCGTTTTAGCAAATATATTTCGCAACTTAAAATAGGAACCATTCTTGCAAATGTCCCCTGCCTCTAACGTTGTAAAGTTTCTCTACTTAAACCAACTTTACGTTACTTTTTTAATATATAAAGTTGTATGCTGTATTTTTACATTATAGGAAATAATTATAAACCGTAACTGTTTTTGATATTTCGTGTATCGATATCCCCCCTACTCAAAAATAAGTATTAAATGTGGAACTTTCCAAAATACTCTACAGTATGCTAAAACATTCGATAACTTCGATAAAGTCTATTTTTAAATTTATAAAAATAATATTTAATTATTTATAAGAATAATATTTTAAATATACATGATATATATTTTTCCATTGCGGAACTGGAATTGATATTGAACGGAATGGATATTGGAAGAAGGAGACATGTTAGATATCTAAATTAATATACTTGTTTCCTAGAGCAACCAATCCATATATTTGATGTCGAATAATGTATTTCACCATCCTATTCGTATTTCTATGATCCATTGATTCATCCTTGAGGAACGCAAAATATTCTGAGAAAATGCATTGCGAAATGCAGATATAGAATGAATAGGTCCATAAATTTTAAGTTGATAACAGTTTTGCATAGATGATATATATCCCTTTCGAATGTCGTCCGTATTGTTTTCTACATCACTATCTATTAACAAGGAATAGGCTCCAGATCCTAGCTCTTTCAATAACAAAGCTTCGTACATCCCGATAGCTGTTATCTCGGAGCCAAAACAATCCGCTGCTAACAATGGAACGTACCGAGACATAGAATTCCTATCAAAAGAAACCGATTGGCGCCTTTGAGTTATGGTTTTACAGCTCGTGTTATGAAAATATCAGACAACTATTTAGAGATTATTCCAGAACATGTCATTCAGATTTTATCATCAACTGAACTGTTCCTTGTTTTCATTACATAAATATGTCTTATAATTTATTTGAATAATAGTTAACATTATGAAAAATGCGTGGGAAAAAGCCGTGTGCTGGCTGAATTCCTCAATGAATTAGATGCACGTGGCCGCCTGCACTGTCCTTCAATGAGTACGTTGCCCCATTTTTCTTTCCACTATCCACGAATCCGATCCTATATACGATTATAATTTATTTTATATTGACATTAGTTTTTTAAAATGCTTTTAATAAATAGATAATTAGGTGATAGTCGTGAAGAAATTGGTAAATCTATCTTAGTAAACGAGTTGACTATTAAGCTCCAAGGCAAGATCTTTAATATCTGCGTTTTGAAAAATATTTTTCATTATACTGTATCGAAAACATGTGTTTTCGATACACGGTTTGAGTACGCAGTGACTCTTATTCCGTCCTAGGACGCAAAGTGAAACAGTTGAATAAACAGATGTTTTGAAAAGCTCACTCGAGTTTCTTTAGGTATTTGACCGATTTAAGTACATAGTTAACCTGTGTTTACTGTTTCAAAACAATTTTAATAACAATAATGTTAGGGCGTGCACCCAGGTCAGAGATGGGCAAAATTTAATCATAACAAAAAAAATAGTCAGCTAAGAATCTTTCAGTCTAACAACCATTGTTTCATTAAAAAATGACTGAAAGATGTAATGATTATTAAATTAGGTGTTTATTCCAGAAAATTAGTTGTCAAATAGCTAGGATTAAATAATGATTATTTTTTAGCTATGATAAAATTTTGCCCAACTCTGACCCAGGTGAGCCTAATTTTGCTGTTCGAGAAAATGAAAATTATTTCACAGTTGACGACTTTTTTAGAGATGACCCTGAATTTGGTGAATGTATGGCAAGCCGAACTTTATCAGGAATTGAAAAAGCATTACCAAACAGAGGGCTAAATGTAATAACAGCTTTGTACAATTGTACAATTAATATAAATATTAATATGTAATAGTTCACTTTAGAAAAGCGTTGTTTGTTTTTAAACATTTCCTGATACCTTATAATAACGGAAATGGCCTAATAGTTTTTCATTAATTTTAAGCAGTACAATGAAAAGTAATTTTCATATCTAGTACGAAAAATGGTTTTCGGTGCTTGGTCGAATTTCCACGTTCGGCTACGCCTCGCATCGAAAACGCCCACTCAGTGTCCTAGTAATGAAAACTTGTGCCTCTTAATTAGAACTAAAAGTATCTACTTTGGCGAATATCGTATTTTTTTTAAGTAATAAAAGGATTTTGAGTGAATTACTTAAAAGTGCACAATATTGACTTATCAACTTCTTCACGACAGCAAGGAAATTCAAAGAATTTAATAAATGCGAAAAAAAAAAAATAATAATAATGTGCTTAACAGTGTTCTACTATCTTTCAGAAACCTTAAAACATGTGTGTTAGTTAGATATGGAACAAATTTTTCGTGAAGTAATTTATATAAGAAAAATAAATCTATGCAAAATTATATATATTTTGTTAAAACTGACAACATAAACTTAAACTATATAGTAACATATAATCAGAAAATATATTTTGTCTAAACACCCCATAATCCTCCCCTCCCCCCTCCCAACAAAAAACACAATTTCGTTTTTACTAATAAACTACATTTTTTGATTAATTTACTGATACTATAAATCGCTATAATGTTTATATAATGAATAAAAAATAGTTAATGGATTAAAAAATAATCTCGTTAAGTAATAATATTCCGAATAATTTATTATAGTTTTGGTTGAATATACTTTCCCTGAAATCATCCGAGCTGCTGTGTCTAAATCAAACGTTAGCTATGTGGATCGCCAATAATTAATATCCGATATTTAAGAAGTATAATTATAGCTCATAGATACTTCTTAAAAAAAAGAAAAAAATGTTAAATGTTTACAGAAATTATTGAACAATAAATGTGATTTTAGATATATTATTCATTTCATTCAGTCATTGAACCACAAAAAAATAAGATATCGCAACATATGGACTTCATTGTCTACGTATGTTGTTTAGCGTTATGTTTATGTTTATTACCTTGTTTTATTCTTATAAACTAATTTCTCTCAACCGAGTTTTTATATATTTTTTATTTATTTAATAATTTTATTTTCGCGAATAAGGTTCGTGTGTACAATGAAATTGATAAACGTTTTTTTCTCCTTTGAATTAATCCCTTGACTTTTTATTCTTTACGCAGGTTACAGATAATTTGAATTAGATCGATGGATTGAGTGAAGACAAATGAATTTTGGTGGAAAGAATTAAATATTATGTATAAAATGTTTAAATTGAAGGTAAGATAAAAGGTATGTAAATGAAATATAAACCAAGATTTTAAATAAATAATTTAAAAAATCTATTTAAAATTTTATCTTTGAAATTCATAAGTTTATCTACTATATATTTGTCAAATACCACTCACTCATTTAACACGAAATCTCAGAAACCACCGAACGGATTGGAATGAAATTCGATATATAGCTTCCTCTAGGGCCGTAGGTGCTCGCTAAGAAAGGAATTTTAAAAAATCGGTCTGGATCGCGGCTAGTTCGTGAAAAATGCGATTACAATTTTTATTGGGTGAATAATATAGTATTAATTGTCATATATGTATTTGGAGATAAGCTAAGTTAAAAAAAAATAGGTTAGATGCTTAAGCCGCACACTTTGACCATAAATTCAGTTCCTTATAGTTGTAAACAACAAAAAAAGAGCTAAGAGTTATCAGCAATTTCCAGCAGTCAGACCTTTTTATTTTTGGAGTTTAAGATTTGATGTAACTCATGTACATTCTTCTTTCCAACAAGATCTTTTTCGGAAGAGTGATTTTCGGCATTTTAGGATTACACAAATAAACAGTTAACAGCTTTTAAGATCTGCTGTTTGCTGTACAACGATTTAAACTTATGACAACAGCATTTGTAACTGCGACAGAGACAGTGAACAAACTTACGATCATCTTATTTATGACTGCGAAAATTTGAAATGACACTGATACAAACTGATATCCGCAGCCCTACTAAAAATGGCCACCTTCAAAGAAGGATCTCATAGATAAATATTGTGATGGGTTTGATGCATTTGTGGATCATGTTGATTATATGGAACTCAACAATTGAACAGTTTATCTATAATTTTGTGACTGGTTTTGACTGGCCACAAAATTCTACCTCAATTTGTTTTATATAACAACAACAACAACAACAATGGCGCTACGGTCCATGACCAGAACCTTGGCCTTTTCCACGATTCCTCCCCATTTGTTCCAGTCATTAACTACCTCTCCTCCAGTACCTCACACCAAGTGTCTTTAGGTCTGCCTCAACGTATTCCCTCCAGCGCAATCTAGGCCTTCCCCTTTCTCTCTTCCCTCCTTCGGGGCGCCCATTCAGCATGATTTTTGGCATTCTGTTGGGGCTCATTCTCTGAACATGGCCCAGCCATCTTAATCTCCTTTGCTTTATTGTAGCAACCGAATCTGGAGCTTTGTACATTTCTCTTAGTTCCTAGTTGCTTTTATTCTTCATATATTTCCATCTTTAGTAGGGCCATATATCCTCCTCAAAATTTTTCTCTCCCATCTATTTATAATGCCTTCATTCTTCGCAGTGAGCGTCCAGGTTTCACTCCCATTTAATACGACTGGATTAAGAATGGTTTGGTAAACCCTTACTTTCAAATTTTTAGGGAACATTTTTTTGCCTATTATTTTGCTGAGGGCCCAATGACACCTATTACCAGCCTTTATTATTTCTTTTATTTCTTCATCTACTTCATTTCTTGAAGTAATGACGCTACCCAGGTACTTGAATTTTTCGACGCTTTCGAAGTGGTATCCTGCCCCTTCTAGGTTTTCCACCATATTTTGTTCCTTCAACGTCACTAGGTATTTCGTCTTGTCTTCGTTTATCTGGAGGCCCACTTCTCTTGCTTTTCAGCTACACTCTTGCTCCTATGCTCCTAGTAGGGAGTTTTCTTTTCTGCCAGTGATTACGACTTCGTCCGCAAATGCTAGATGCTGAGTCATATGGGTTTAAATGCTTCCAGGGTTCGTCCTTATTGCCCTAATGACAGTACCGGTGACAGTGGGTCTCCCTGCCTCACTCCCTTATGTATATCAAGCGGTTCAGTCACCCCTCCTTGCACTTGGACAGCTCCTTTGCTATGGTTTAGAGTCATTTGGACTAGTCTTATTATGTCGATGTACGAACACCTTATAGTATGGTACTTTCTGTAAACTCATGGTGGTGAAGTGCAGAGATGTACCCTAACAAGTTTGAGAATGGGAAACAAGGAACAGGGTGTTTCGAGCTGTTCAGATTTCTGAAAGCTATTAAAAGACTTATGTTAAAGAGCAGGTTAAAAGACTTATGTTCTCTGGTGATGACATGGAAGGCCAGTTCAAAGTACATATTTCTTACGAGAACCACATTGCTTCACCAGTAGCTTCGTTCCCAACTACTCTTCCTTTAACTTTCTGGTGACAAGATAATTCTTCTGAACCTGGCCCTTCTCAAATCGGCTTTTCTCAACCAGGCCCAAGTTGTACCTAGCCTTTCTGAATTTAATTCCTTGAACCTAGAATCTACCTTTGTTCTCAGCTCAGATGAATCTATTGGAATGTTGAATTAAAAACTCATCAATCTAAAAGTAAATAACGTAGGAAATGATTCACAGATTCAGTTCGCAACAAACAACTAAGGAAAAATATACTCAAGCACATGTAGAGGTTAACAGGAAAACACACTACACTTTATTCAAAAAGTTGAGAAGTTGAGACTATATTCACTTAAAGTATGCCATAAGAAAAGCTGATGGTCTGGTATCAGAGCTGGGTAAGATGGTAGTGCTACCTCGAAGCTTCACTGGAGGACTATCAAAATAATATAAAATTACCTTTTGCAAATTGTTAAATTTACTAAATGAAATTATTCTAAGAATGGAATTCTTTAGGTTTATTGAAGTAATAATAATTATCAACGTTAAGCTTAACTTTTACTAATTTAAGTTGTCCTTAAACCTAATGATATTAAACCGTAGCGGAGCAGAGTACTTTCAGCTAGTTTAATATAATGTCATGATTCATTTAATTATAAAGAAATTTCAGGAATGGACAATGTTCCTTTAATTTCTTTCGTGAAAGAGAAATCAATAATTGGACCATCATTAATTTTTTTTTAATGTGAATCTTATAATAAAATAATGATTATTTGTTTATATTTATTATTAATTTTACTTTATTTTATAAATTAAAAAAAAAAAAAAAAAAAAATACACACTGCAGTTGAAGCACTGAAGGGCAGTAGTCCGATAGATTTGGGTTGACGGAGCTGGAACTGTCTCTTCTCTGTATGTTTATCTTATTGGCATCTGAGGAATGAAAATGACGTATCTGTATTATATCAATGTGTTCTCAAATTTATTGTATTTCGATTAAATATTTAAAACCTTTATCTAATATGTTAAATATACATTATTTCCTAAATTGTTATTAAACTAGTAATATTTTTCCTATCTACTCATCGACATTGATAACGTAGAGACGGACGGACCGACGAGTGACTCGTAACTGTTTTTATTTGACGAAAGATAGGGAAAAAGAAGGAGTAATTTTTTTTTGTAATCGTCTTAGTCAGAACAATTTTTATATTTCTTTGGCTTTTTTCGAATTTGGCCATCTTTGGACCACGTTCAACAATTTATTTCTTATTGTTCCGTTCTTTCCAATACTTCTTCATCGCCACTGCCCGATGGTTCCTCCTTTCATTGGACCACTGTCTATGAATTTGTGTTTCAAATAATTCTAGAAATTTTGATCTTGTTGATTGCTGTCCGAAATTTCTCTCTGTCCCAAATCGAATCCTATTGCATATTTGCTACCGTCATATCTTCTTTTACTATCCTTATCCATGTATTCGTTATCTGTTTTTGGAGGCTGTATTGGAAAATTTTCTTTGTTAGTCTTCTCTCATCCATTCTCATTGAATTTCCATAAAATGTCAATCTACGTTTCCTCATTGCATTACTTAATTTTTCAATATTTCTGGTATTAATTTTTTAGTTTATAACCTTCTTCAGTCTTTCTTGGTACTAATATTTTTCTTTCCTTCTTTTCCATATTTTCTTTGGCTTCTATATTTTGGTCAATTTACATTAATTCTGTACCATTTGGAAGAAAATAGGAAAGAAAAATAAAAAAAAAAAAAGAATTGCGCTAAGAATTTTTATGTTTTGAGTGTAAATCCAAGTTTTTTGAAAAATTATTTTTCCCAACCACCATAATTATATGTATTTTCAATATTTTACTAAGGAATGCAAACATGTAACGCATCTATACTGAAATGCAAAGATATGTCTAATAATGCCCACGCACGTTCTCAAGGATGCCACCGACATTGACTAAACTATTTTTACACAATGTGTAGGACACCAATATGGGTTTCCCAAAGCATTTATCCCATTTTGGACAAAAATTAACTTATCTATATCTATATCGGAAAAATTTGCTCCAATGAGAGCCGAGGCCGAGCGCGTTCGTGCGCAAATTATGCGCAGAATGGCCATTCCCTACACAACTATCGAAAACGAAACTTCTGAGCTATAAAGCAAACTGGGTCAAATCCGTGCTCTAAATGTGTCACCAGCTCTGCGAGTATTAATGTCCCATGTTTGGTAAATTTGCTTGCAAACAAGATACCTATCCTTCCTTGACAAGCTACATACTAACTCGAATCCACTAGTCTCCCAATTTGCTTCTCACCTTACTCCCGATAACCCTCTGAGGCGTCTGAAACGACGATGGCCCTGAGTCTAATGTAGAACATATGAAGTCCTACTAACGCGTGGTTTTTTTACAAGTTATAGATTCGTCATTGTGATAATTTTAGTGCTCATTGATTATTTTATATATTGTATACAGTATTAGATATAAAAAAAGTATAAAATAAAAAATTAATTTAAAATAAACTGTTGTTATTGGGAGAGGCATACACGCGCACCGAGTCTTATGATCTCAGCAAGATATTGGCGCGCTTGAGCATGGCAGAAATTAGCGAAACCGGTTTCCCGATAATGTTCGATAGTGAGCTGAGATACAGAACATTATAGCAATCTGCCTCTTGTTCTTAACTTGGTAATTCGTTATAGCTACAAGGATGTACATTTCAAACTATTAGCGATTATATCTTCAACTGAAAATACCCAGGGTAAGTGATTCCTCGATGGAGTAGACAAAACTAGTTTGATCATGAATGGTTGGAATGCCTCACAAAAAAAACGTGGGATTTCTTTTGGATGATTAATTAACGGAAGAAATAAAACCGTTGTGGCCTTGAAATAGGTTGCGTGATTAAGGAAAGAGAAAAAACAAAATTACTTTTTCTTTTCTTCTTTTTTTTTTTTTTTTTTTTTTTTTTTTTTTTTTGATTCATTTCATTTACTTTTTTAATCTTAATCTTTAGGGACAACCAGTCGAGTAACAATGCAGTCGGAGTGTCTAAAAAATTCGCCTGTTTTACTCAATAGTAATAATATTCGTTGTTTTACTCAATATCACAAACGAACAAGCGACAATCATCCGCACATCAACCATGTCCGAATAGTCAGCATAACCTAATAATTTAAAAAAGAAACTGTTATAAGTTTGTTTTTGTTTTTATTTGGGCTAAACGTCCTTAAGTACTTCAACCAGAGCAGGAAGGACGGGTTATCCTACAGGTTACCAGCCTATTCTAGCAAGGGTGGTGCCAATATTTATTCGTGGGTCCATCACAAAATAAATTTAAACCCACCCAGGTGGGATTCTAACCCACTATCTTCAGTACCAAGCGCGCTGAGACCCTCAACCAAACTCACTCTGCCATCAAGTCTCCTGTAAATTTTATTGGTCTAGATTTCGTTGGATTTTTGCCGAGACCACATTGAATAATGGATGCCCAAAGGATTAATTTCCTTAGGTCTCTCTAAATATAATTCTTTGAGTGACGCAATGAATAGTTGCAATCGAACATCAATGAGTTTGTTTCGTGGCTATTACAATTAGGTGGATTAACATACGCTCGCAACTCCTTCATGATCACCACTGGATGTTATCATGTGCCATTCTGAAAAAGAGATAATTTTCGGGAATTCAATGTTCAATTGCCTTCTTGGTCTGTGGCTGAAAATCAGGTGTCTTACCCCATAAACTCAAAATCAAATTGAAATGAATCCATCTTTTAAAAAAAAGTTGAGGAAAGGACACAGACCAATTGTGTTTCGGATTTTTTTTTCTTTATAAGTAAATATCAACAACCGATTGGAACAAACATTTGTATTTATAACATGTAATAAAATTAATTACCATTAATTAATAATTGAAAATGCTCGAGTTTGGAAGAGCTTAAGGAGCATCTGTAGGGCTACTTAAGGATAGATCTTGATAAAGCGTTGGATAAGGAGCCTCTGTTGCCGGCGACTGGTCTTTATTACTCAGACAGCCTCCTGCTTTTAGGCGTCCTCTTATCTCTTCCTAATTATACATAATCGTCGTTAAAGTTATACTTTACCCACTTAAACACTTGTAGATCGATCTAATAAATAATTTTTTTTTTTTTTTTTTGTGAAGCGATAGTACAAAAGTAGCATTGAAACTAATGATGGGACAAAATAAAAATTTTCGATTCTCAAAACCGGAATCGGTTCTACTAAACGATTATCGATTCTCGAAACCAATACCTCGGTATAAAAATAAATAGTAATTTATACTCACTTGTACACCAAGGCTAGATAGAAACAGGATTTTATTGGACAGTCATAAATCTTCTAGATTCAGGAAAAATTTTGTTTTCCGTTTCAAAATTTCATATAAAATTTAGATTTTTGATGATGACGTAGAAGGATTGATGAATTATTTGCCACCTCTGTTGGAATTTTATTTATATGAAAACTAGTTTCGAATGTTACAAAAATTCAAAATATCAGAGGATTAGAGCAAACAATGCACAAAGTACTGTAGCCAGGTAATGAGAAGTTGATAAACAAGGGATGGTTGACGTGGCACGTTCATGTGGAGTTTTCGGAAAGCTATCGTCTCTCATACTATCGTCTCATACTCATGCTATGTATAGCAAAGGGATCTTCGAAAACGTGGTCGTCCTAGAATGAGATGGTTGGATGACGTATAAAAAAAGGAAAGCTGTTGCTGCCGATAGATCAGCTTGGATACCAATGTGATAAGGCTGATTCTCTAGCAAGGCAGATTGTAATATCATAAAGGAATAGGTGTAAATGTGGGTACCCCTTCCTACTGGCTAAGGGAGGTATTTATGGGACAATTATCGATTTGCACCTCGGTGTATCGAAGAGAGGTATTGAAGACTGGCCGCGAGGACTGTCTATGGAGCCATTTGCTAATATAAGATAGCAGTGAGCAGTTGGAACCATTCCTTTAAGAAGTGATGATGGGTTGAATTATTGTACAAATTGATGTTCATTCTGGACTGTAAAATTTTGAAAGACATATGAAATCATTTTCGTTTCGTGTTTATTTAAAAATAATTTCACAATGATATCTGGAAAGCGGAGACACAAAGCAATTAGACCTTATGCTTCTTCTCCGAAGCACACCATCAGTCACGCACGCTTTTAGGTTACATGTGATAGTGGCCATCTTTCTTTGGTGGAGTTGGTGTAAATATGGGCACCCTTTCTTGGTATAAATATGGTGTAAATATCTCTGCTTAGAGATCACAACTTGCATCTTTTGTGATGGAAAGGTCTCTGAAGACACTCGGTGGGAGGTGTGGGTAAAATGGTCCCAAATGTGGAAACTCAGATCGTGCGGGGGCTGAAAGAGCCAGTTACGATTACGATTTCATCCTGTTTTAAACCATTTTTGGTGACTTTTTTTGATGATTGTCCATATTTCCACCTCAATTTTTCTTGTGCTATCATGGTTATATGTAAGCCATAATCTTATCAAATTTAGTAATAACATAAAGCACTTAGACCTAGTAGAAAAGGTGAACGTTATTTATATTGATTTTCACATGCAAACGAGGATTTAAAAAAACCGAGTGAAATTTAAAGCGACATCGACCGAATGGTTTTAAAGTGCTTGGATCCTTCTTCTTTTAATGGTCAAACCTTCTTTGGCCGTTTCGGTTTTGCATATTGTCTTGATAATTTTTTCTTTTCAAATCTAGTGTATTGGTTATCGAGTGATCAACATGAAGAACTATAGATTTGGATGTTTCTATTGTTAGTTCATAGTTATTACAATACACTTTGTTTAGTGTGTATTGGATTTCTTACATCTGGATATCTATTTCGGTCCTAACTGATTATAGTCCTTAACTGTTCGTAACGACTTATACCGCATATCGTATCAGCTCACTGATGCATTTGTTTCGATGCATTTCATTCAGCGTGATATTACTCTTTGTTATTTAAATAGAACTAATTGAATTAAAAAAGTTCGAATCAAGCTGTAATTACATTTCTTGAGTACAATAGTTATCCTTTGAAAATCGTCTAATAGATTTCAAAAAATATTTTAATATTCATATTCTATTTTTCCTTGTAGAATTGTGATGGAAGAATTTCTTGAGCAACCCGTTCCAGAATCCAGTTCTAATATTCAACATAAATTATCATGGTAAAACCTGCCAACACGTGTTATTTCATCAAAGAAACTCGAATATGAACAGAACAAACTAGGATAAAATAAAAAAAAGAAAAGAAAAGTAGACGATCCATATGCAAAACCTGACTTGGATTCGTATAAAATTTTAATAGTCAAGTGAGCAATTTCTTTACCATAATTCACTATTATAGATTTCTGTATGAAATACATAATCATATATTATAAATTATAATATTATGTATAATATTTCATATATTAGTATTTATTTTAAAAAAATACATTTAGTTTTAACCTGATAGTCTATAATTTAAGCACTTCAATATTTCGAAAATATTATTATGGTATTGATAAGACTTCAATGAAAAAATAATAATAGATATATTTATATAATTTAAAAAAAAATGAATGGTAAATTAGATTATGGATGCGTTTTATCACGAATGTCATAAATCATTTGTATGATTGTAAACATTAATTTATTTAATTTAGATGTTATGTATAGACTAAAAAAAATTGTTTTTGATGTTACAAGGAGCACACATTTTGAAAATAGCATCAAATATAATCAATATATTTTTTATTAATCAAATATTAAACATTTTCGGTATTATACGACATTCTAAATTTGTCTACAATTCTAAAATTGCCCTTCTTTAAAAATTCACTGAGACGAGACCAATCAAATTTTTTTCTTTGTACTTGCTTAAATTTTTGTTTATTACTAATTCGTTTATTTTTTTATTGGCATGTCTGCAGTATGATTGGTAAATGAATTTTAATTTTTACAAGAAACATTGCAAATCTAATGGTTGCTGACCCGTGGCACAGATCTATATTCAAATAATATTTATTTAAAAAATATTATATATGAAATCTGACATTTTATACTAAATAAAATAATGATAACTATTAAAATAAAAGGGTTTATGTCAATATTTAATATCGAATTTTAATTAAATCGAAAGACTAAAACGACAAGTAGCTACCCGTCGTTACAGACTACTTCAACATTTACTAGACAAACGTTCAAAGCTCCCAATTTATTACAAAAGACTCATTTACATGACTGTGATTAGACCTATTTGGACCTACGGAGTTGAGCTTCGGGGCTCTACTAAACCATCCAATTCATCTCGTATCCAATCCTTACAATCCAAAATCCTTCGAAAAATCCTCAATGCACTTTACTTTGTCACCAATAAACCTATCCATAAAGATCTTAATGTTTCATATGTTGCAGATTTAGCCCAAACCAGATATCAATCCTTTCATAGTAAGCTCCATAACCACTCAAATCCCCTAATATCTCAACTTGCTTCCCACACCATTCCTGATAATCCTCCGAGGCGTCTGAAAAGATGATGGTCCATAAAACCTTCTAGTGTAGAATTTTTATTAAAGTGCTTCTGATGAGTAGTACTTTTCAAGTTTTGTCACGTTATTGTAATAGTTAACAGCAAGCACATTTACTGGATGTATAAATATTGTACAGTTGTAAATATCGATTTTTTTGAGACATTTATAGACAGTGTAATTCACATATCGTTTATCAAGGTCAGCATCAAACTATTCGTGAAACTAACACTAGAAAAAGAAAGTTTTGTTTGTGACTTAATATGCTTTGTCATTTCAACAACTGCATTTCATACCGACGATTAGATCACATTTTAATATTTTAATATAATATTTACTCGTTTTTAAGATAAAAAGAAGAAATATGTAAAATCATGTTTTTTTTAGTCCTACCGATTGTTTATGTCTATATATTCTTTATTTTTTTCGCTTACCAGTAGGATTTTAAATTATTTAAATTAAATTAACAATTAGTGACTATTCGAAATAAATACTGTTGAAAAAAAATAATGTTTAGAAACGTGATTTTTTCTTCATTCAAGGTAGGCCTAAGTGACAAATGTTTTACAACGAAAAATATTTTATATTTAATTTCTAATAGTTACACCGCAAATTTTCTACAAGAGCAACACCAGCAGAGTGAGGCAAAAAAGCGCCTACACATGAAAAATGTCGGCAAAACGAGACTTTTTTATTCAAACTAATACAGCTCCTGAACGGTTGTTCCTACCGACGAATATTATAAAAAAATATATATATTCTCAATTAAATTTTTGATGAGGAAATTATCTTCACATTCTTGATCCGAGCAAACCTGTCGGGCTAGAGGGTGTTAAAATACGCGTAACGCCCCTCAGTGGGACGAAACGTTGTTTTTTCTAGACATCGCAATTTGAGCCTCTAAACATTTTTGCATCGACTTCAAATTTCATGAGGGTATGTTTTCAAGGGTGTAGAATTCGAATCTGAAGTCTGTTTTTGCCTATCATTTCTAGATTTTGCTCTGTTAACCATTAGTGTGTCCAAAAAATCCAATTTTTGTTTGTTCGTGTTTTGAACCGAGGGATATTATTTTCTATGATTCTTGATGTGCCCTATCCAATTTAAAAAATCTGCACTCAATCAGTTTACCCTTATGTGAGTTATACGTGTTGCATGCCTTTTTCGTCGATCGGACTTTTTTAATATTTAAGAAATCAGGGTTTGTCGACATTTAAAGGAAAAAAATCTAACCTGTTATAATTAATTAACCCTGACACCCCGTAATAATTAAGTAAGTAATAATTTAAAAAAAAAAAAAAAAAAAAAAAAAAAAGATGACTATGGCCTCAAGCTATCAAAACATGTATCTGGATAAAGACTGATGTGTCAGTTGCTGCCTTTATGTTTTTATGGCTACCAGGTATGCAAGTTTAAAATGTCGTTTATTTCTTAAACTATATACACAGTAATTTAAAAAAAAGTATAATATATTTTATTCAAAGTACTGACCCTCGCTTTCTACACATTTTGTCCATCTCTCGGGCAATATATGGATACCATTCCAAAAGAATGCTTCATCTTTATTTGAAATCCATTCATCGAGCCATTTTCGTAATTGTTGAAGTGTTGCTCCGCCAATGAGTGTCCCATCGATGAGAAGAGGTGATAATCAGAAGGCGCCAGGTCAGGTGAATACGGCGGGTGGGGTAGGAGTTCCCAACCAAGCGAAGAAATCGTTTCCTTAGTCAATCTGGCTGAATGTGCAGGAGCGTTATCATGCTGAAGAATGACTTTGGCGTGCCTGTGAGCCCATTCTGGGCGTTTTTTTTCGATTAATGCGTGATTCAAATTGATCATTTGTTGTCGGTAGCGCTCGGTATTGACTGTTTCGCCGGGTTTGAGAAGCTCGTAGTAGACTACTCCCTTCTGATCCCACCACACACACAGCATTGTCTTCTTCCCAAAATCACCACGTTTGAAACTTTGAAACCAACGTTCACATGTCCTGACGGTTGGAGCAACATCGCCATAAGTCTCAACAAGAATTCGATGACATTCAGATGCCTTTTTCTTTTGATTAAATAAGAAAATCATGACATGCCGCAAATGCTCTTTATTTGGCTTAAAATTAGACATTTTTAACACCAAAGAAAGGTATGATACGTCCACGTAAACGACTTAAAAACAACTGACTTTTGTAAACAAATGACTAACAAACAAAATAGCGTTTAGAGATAAGCAAATCCTTCAATAGGCTAAAAGCGCATTCTATTGGAAATCAAACGACATTTTAAACTTGCATACCTGGTATTTGCTAACAACAAACGACTATACAATAACTAAGACTGTGGGTCACGTTGAGATCATGGAGCGCAACGAATAAACTTTCTATATAATTTTACCTACTCCTAATAATATATACTTTTTTTCTTTTCTTTTTCTCTTTTTTATTCATTTATACATTTTTTATTCAATTTTTTTTTCTCCAATCTTTATTCTATTCATCAATTAGCGTATAAATCCATTTATAATAGTTGCTTAAATTTCATCTTAACTCAATTATTTTAAATTAAAGTTAAATTATTTTAGTATTATTCTAAAAATATTTTATGTATTATTATAAAAAATAGTTTGTATAAATATTTATTTAAATATGCGTTATGTCAAGAAATATATGCATGAGAACGCCTAGAAATATAAGCCCCTACTGCAGTGCGCCTATTACCATTACTGCAATGTGAAAAAACTTAAGAAAAGAAAATAACTGAGACTGAACATTTTGAAATTAACAGAATACAATTCTAAACTATAAATTACAAATATTGTTTTGTTTTTCATAACTGGGAAAGGTACAAATAGAAATAAAGGTTGATGGTTTAATTAGGTCGAATTACACCATTAGAAATATATAAACTATGCTTAACCACGGGTTAATTCGGCCATATTCGGAAAATAATGGAACGTAGTTATCTCATTAAATACCTAAGGTAAAAGCCTATGAAGTCCATTTTTTGGACAAATTTGGACGTTTTCTTCAACACGCAATAATGTACTCGAAACACACTGAAAGTTACTCCACATGTCATTGTTTTATAAAATCCTAATTCTTTTTAATGAAAAAACCATCACTACTATTTTTTTTTTTTTTTAGTTTGTATAGACTAGCACGAAATAGAAAGAAATTTTTTATTTGAGATTATGAGGTTACAGGAACAGGGTTAAAAAGTTACAGGAACAATCATAATCACTAAATACGATATTTTTAAGTCAATTTTCATTACCTTTTTATTTCAAAAACAGGATTTTCACTACATATTTCTGAAAAATTTCCACATTTTCTTATTCCTAAGATGTTAGAAGATGGTGCAAAGTGGTCGGAGATTGTAATAAAATAGTTTCAATTTTTAGTGCATGCCTGGAAATTTGGGCCATCCGTCCCACTGTGCGCCCTCGCGTTCCCCAAAACCAGACCACCGGTAAAACCTACTCCATGCTAAAAATATTTATAGAATACATTTGGAGTTTATAGCACAGCTAGTGAACAAAGAGTTATAGTTCATGGTTAAGGCCAGATGTGTAGCAGTAATTGCGTTTTAAGTGCAAATAAATGGAACTATTGAAAAAACTATTCACAATCGCTATTATGCTATTGCCGATAGTAATTGTCGCTTCACTTATCAATGCAAAAGGCTTTCATCTAACGTAATTTACTGATTTCTCGTCCGTTCTTTTGAATCCAAGGTCTTCTTAGACAATACATTTTTTTATTCATACCGTTCAATTAGAATCAATTATCCTATTCATTTAATTCTATAATTAAAAACAGATCCATGACGACTCACCATGCTTGACGTCCAGCCAGATATTCCTCACAGATTCGCAGCAAGTTCTCCGGTACAACTTCACTTCGTCCGCCGTCTCTACTTTGTAGGGAAGGTTCTGTTCTGACAATAATTCTGGAATGTGCATTTTTTCTTTTTCTGTATTAAATCTCATTCAGTATCACAAATTGTGAATTAGCTCAGTTTGTAAGCTTATTGTTATAGTTATCATCGACCGTTAGAGGATTTTTATTTTTTTGTCGGCGAAAAGTGATCGCGTATATTTTCTAATAACCCTATCATAAGATATATATACTGTGAGCTATAATCAGCGTCTATGCGTGTAAAATAATGCATTATTCGCACAAGAGTGTTGAAGTTACTACAAATCGATTATTTTACTTTTCGATTTGTTCATTTGCAGACAAATAACCAGATGGTTCCGAAGGTTTTTTTTTTTATTTTGTGCTATTTTCTCAAGTCGTATAAAAGTTTAATGTTGATTTAAAAATACAATTAAATTACTATGTCTATATAAAAAAAAACAACTAGATCTGTTCCTTGAAAATCTACCTTCTAGGAGGGTACTGTTTCCATTAAACCAACTTCTTAATCAATGGTTTTGCAAGAGGGTAGTGTCAGCATTCACGATCAGATTTCATCTTAAACAAGGACTAGGTTTCCACTTGATAGATTTGGCAAATCCACGGCTGATTTAATGGAAAATAAATATCTCAAGAACGATAGTTAAGATACCAGTGCCCTTAATCCTGGACTACCAACTTCCAGTATTTATGATTATTTCAGGCAGTGGGTTAGATTGAAAAGCTATCCTATTGATTGAAATGATTAATGATAACTGAAATTTTTACTTTAGTTCAAAATTGACATCGCTTAAGGTATTCAGAAACCCACGGTTCCTTTGCAGTGGAGATGTTACCAAGTAATAGTTATCATAACGTACTCAATTTTCTTCAATCTAGAAGGATTGCAGAAACTGATTTATCTCTTTGAATTCAACATTTAAGAAGTATAATAAAATATTATTTTCTGAACATTTATCATTGTTATAACATTCTCGCAAAGAAACAAAAGAAAATTTCATAATCGATTAATAGTGACGTCAGCATGCGAGCGGAGATAATGCATACCAGTACTGACGTTTGTTTTCTAAATTCAGTTTTATCAACCGAAAAAAAAATTATTTTTTTATCAACAAATCTTACATGTATTTAATCTAATCGTATTAATAGAGTATATCTTTTAAGTTCAAAGGGTTAATCAATTTCCTTATAAAATTATTAAAAATTATTTTTCTAATTTTAATCATATCTTATTATTTCTAGTTTTATCACAGTTCTATTCCATATTTAGAAATAAAGTTATTTTAGGAATTAAAGAAGCGCATAATGACGAAAATTTTAAATAGATTCCTTGAAACACAGCCGAATTTTTCTGTCCCTTACACCCAGAATTAAAGATATCTTAAGCAATTTATTATTTTTTTTTTTTTAAACTAAATCTACCAAAATTTTATGCATACATATTTCTACAACAATATCTCGGTAAAAAAAAAAAAAATAGAAAAGACGAGTGAAAAAAACAATTGATATTATTTTAAATCAAAGTAATAAAGACAAAAAGCAATGCAATGAACGTTGTTTCCTAGAACTTCAGTCAAAAAGTCCTAAAAGATTAATTTGACCCGTCATGGTAGGTCTAGTGTCAAAATTAAAGAAAAACTACCGTCCAAATCTGTCTTCAAAAACAAACCCTACTTTCCTCCATTTCAGTAAAAACTCCCTCCTTGATCGATTATTAATTGAACTAGGATTTAAGTACTATCTGGTCCTTCCTTTTTCACAAATTTCTTACGGCTCCTACTACATGCTTTGCAAATGATAATTAAATTGCAATTTGCTATAACCATTAGAAAGCGCTACGTTCGTGTACCCCTAATAACGCGAGGGACGCAACGGCAACGCTTCCTCATTCTCCTCATAGTTTGTATATACAACTTTAATCATTGTAATTTTCAGTGATGGTTTCCCTTTGGGTTTTCATAATCCCTAAAGTGAAACAAAATTTGAGGACAGACATTACTGGTTCGATTTCGGCCAATAAAGCATAATTTTTATTTTTCAATATCGCAGAAGATAAGTTTTAAATATCACATTGTGATTGGGTTAGGAAGTAACAATGTAGCTTTTAATGTCTTGCTGTCTATAACTTTAATGTCCAGTAACTATAACAAGTTGGTTCGGCAATCTGCTGGATAACCAGTTAGGTCTGTTTGGGGCTCCTAAGGGAAAGAAAAACAAAATTTTTAATACCTCCCTGCCTAAACAAAACCTTTGATTTGTCTTTTGCATTTATGGCATCATTATTGATAAACATGTTAACGTATTTTTCCTACAGAAAGAATTACTGATATAACTGATCCTTTATGTCTTAGTGCACGTAAATATATTAAATTGAAATAACCAACAAACGACTGTTTCCAGTTTGAGTCGGTAATTTGAAAAACCAGTCAAATCTGGTTGGAGTTGATATGGTAATGGCAAGCAAAACTTTGAATGCCAACTTGCTAAAACAAAATCTTTATGTGTCTGTTTTGCACTTATGTTATCATTACTCAGTAATGAGTATGCACTAAGCACTGTTTTTCGAAACAGAATATAGGTAACCATAATGAAAATTTCCAAATTTACATTATAGTCCTGAAAATTATTATTTTAATCCCAGGTTTTCTTGCTGCAGCGATGCATCCTTGGCACGCCTTTTTTCAACCCGCCAAACCCTCAACAAGGACACACCTCATCAATCATTGTGACAGCATCTATATTTATACGAACTTTTTTGAAGTCTTTTTCAAACTTAGATAAAATATTGTATTCCTCTATTTAACTTCATGGATTTAATTTATGGTTTAGGAAAGCCTTGATGGTATAAGTTAGTTGAAAGGTTAAACAAAAATTCATGAGCACTGTCAACCGCTTTGGATTGTAATATACCCCACAAAAAATGTGTACATGTCCCTTTTCTAAGCCATCACTATTTAGTTTTCTAGACTTATTTCTGATCCAAGGTATTTTAAATCAAATCCTAGCTAAATACTAATACCATTATTTTAGGTTGATATGTTTGCAATAATCCAAAATAATATGTTTTTTTGATTTAATTTTATTATATTTTCTGTCAGACAGTTGCCGTTAATCTATAGAATCAGCTTACAATAAAACTTCAAAGTCAAAATTGTTGATAATGATTGTTAAATTTAAAACCAAAACTAAAACGACCAGAAACTACCCGTCGTTACAGACTACTTCAACATTTACTAGACAAATGTTCAAAGCTCCAATTAATTACAAAAGACTCATTTACATGACTGTGATTCCAATTTATCTTGTATTCAATCCTTACAATCAAAATCTTTCGAAAAATCTTCATGGTCAATGCTGTGTCACCAATAAACTTATCCATAAAGATCTTAATGTTCCATATGTTGCCGATTTCGCCCAGACCGTTTACCTATCCTTTTATGGTAAGCTCTTTAGCCATTCAAATCCACTAGTTTCTCAACTTGGTTCCCACTTCATTCCCGATAATCGTCTGAGGCGTCTGCAAAGAAGATGGCCCAGAGACCTTCTAGTTAGAATGTTTATAGATGTGCTACTGATGAGTAGTTCTTTTCAAGTTTTGACATGTTATTGTGATCGTTACCTACTCATTTACTTGATGTATATATTTTGTACAGATGTAAATTTAAATAAATGAATATAAAAAATAAAATAATCTAACGGATTTAATGGACATTACTTGGGTTTGAAAAAAATAAAATGGTAAAAATTTAATATTCTTCTACAAAAAGGTTGGAATAAACATAATTCAAATTGTAATTTTTTAGAAAAGAAACGGAATATATATTGATAACTACTTAATATATATCCCGTTTCTTTTTTAAATAATACAATGGACAATTTTATTTTATAGACAAAAAATCTTTATAGACATAACATTGTTAGTTTTTTTTTTATGAATAATAATTTGAACTGATGATGGCCAACTATTTACTTCAATTATTTAGCACTGATGATTTCATTGGCGAAATTGGGGAAACATGAAATGAACAAACGATTGTTTTATTAAAGGAAAATGACTTTTTGTTTCTATTGAACTGAAAAATTATTCTGAGTTTGTATATCATGATGATGCTCTTTTGAACAATAATAACTGTTATAAATTGCAAAAATCTGAAACCCCCCTTGTTTATAAATATTAAAGAACATTCTTAAATGACTTGTGTAAATTGATACTGCTTGTATGAGCTTTCTGTGAGATATTTAAAATAAAATATTTTTTGTGTAAATCATGTCGTTTTAGAGTACATGTTCACTATGATTGTCTGTTAACATATTCTGGTTGGATATTTGGTTCTGTTTTCTTTTTCGGTGAGAAATGATGATAAAAGAATAAATCTTTGTTTATTTGTTTTTCGTTTTTTTACGACAGGTTTGTACTCCTTCCACAAATAATACTTCTTTGAAATGGATATCGGTTTAGACAATAGACGATTTGGTAAAAAAATGGAAGTTAAAACATTGAAATGTATTTTGTTCTTTACGAAAAGAAAAAAAAAAGAGTCTGCGCAAATCTCAGTAGTAAAAAAGTGGATCTCAAAATTTAGTCAATCAATAAGAGCTCAGAATATTTATACCTTAAACGTGTGAAATTTAACAGTTGTAACATTACCACCATAATAAATCTTAAAACTTCTCACTGTGTATTATTGACGCATTATAATGTGTTGGAAAAAAATAAAACAGCTTCCAAAAATAAAGTAATAGAAATTCTCTAACACCTTAATTTCCCAAAATAGATAATTACCTAACAACGTGATATATTCTTAAAATATAGCTTATTTTATATCAGTACCTCGGAGGTATAGAACACTATGTCCATTTTTTTGCCAAAAATACATTATTGCGTATTAGTAGTCACCTTTTTTTCACTTTATACAGAGGTGTAGAATTCTATTTCCTGGACCAATTAATTGCAAAGTAAGTTACATAAATATGTTTTTTATTTATTTATTTATATATATATATATATATATATATATATATATATTTTTTTTTTTTTTTTTTTTTTTTTTTTTACCAACCTATTCTAGCCTGAGCGATTCATTTCGTACATATAAATAGGAAGGCATAACATCCTAATGTACTCCTATAAGGGCAGGAAGGAAGGGTTACCAACCTATTCTAGCCTGAGCGATTCATTTCGTACATATAAATACAATAAACAGTTAAGTAAACAAAATCTTTTAAAAATAAAACCGATTCGAACTGCTCTCCTGTAAAGTTATGGAAATGTGACAAGTGTTCAGTAACTCCGAGGTACAGATATATTAGTTGTATTTATATATATATATTTATTTTTTGAGGAACTATGATTTCCTTCATTCACCACTCTGGATTATGTAATTGTGTTGCAAAAGGATTTGTTATTCGGAATCATTAACATATAAATGATCTCATATTCATGACACTCACTCATTCTGGGCTTCCAGACTATTAATCAAAAATAAATTCTTAAATGGATTAAAATTTCCGTAAATCAAGCAAATAATCGTAAGGCACGCGAGCTACATATATATAACTTTAAAATTCCGATCTCTTTAGAAACGTTTTCCTGTAGCGTTTTTGTGTTTATCGTATGCTAAAGATTAAGACCAATCAAGTCAAATTCATTCATATTAGAGACCATCTCTCAGGATAATTTTTTTATGTAGAAGTATAGAAATCCTCCAGGTGTACAGAAGAACCGTATATAATTTATCTATTCAGATATAAGATAACCACGCATGCTGAAAAGAAAAGTAATAAAATGCATAACGAACCCGAAGATTCGATGTCGACACCACCAACCGTTGACCACACACCTTTCTCCAACCCACAACCCCAAAACCCAAATCCCCAAGGTCAGCCCTGGTGCAATCCTCCTATGTACATCTCTGTCTACCCTTCGGTCGTTTACCTGTAGGCTGTAGGCACAAAACTGATTACTGTTTTCGGAATTCGGCCTTTCCTGTTTCCTGAGATAACCGGGCCAACGTTGCGCTCCGTGGAATATGGCCACCCAGTCGGGGCGGTCACCCATCCAAGTGCCACCCTCAACTGTGCATAAGTTTGACTACTGCACACACCTTAGCCCGTTTGGCCATCCAGACCACATATATTACTAACAGAAATTTGATGTTTTACTTCTTTTCCCATTAGTTCCGTTTATCAGTTGGAAACACACAGCTGGGAGGACAAGTTTAACAAAAAATGTTTGATGCTACGACAATGTTATAATATTAAAATATATAAAATTATGGATATATCTGAATGTGGCATTATGTAGGGGAATTAGTAAACTTAAGTGGATGACAAGGCTAGTTTCTCTACAATGATTTCCCCAAACACTTTTTTAAAAAATGACCTTTGAGTTTCTTCCCGAACACACCCGCTCCTGCAATCGCAAGGACTTCTTTAAGTCATATTCATAAGGCATTCCTAAAATGGGGCTAATTGATTTAAATCAAGAATAATAAATGCAGCAAAACATGACTGGAATAGTCCATTTGCAGTAGACTGCTAGTGAATAAGGGGAATGATCTATCAAGCAAACTTGATTCGCAAGCGTGTAGGGGAAACGGCTATGTACCTTTCTACTATTCAAGTAGAGTGAATGGTCATATCATAGTGTTTTCCGAAGTATGTAACGGAGAAAACACTCAACAAGGGCAATATATCTTTAGTTTCATACAATATAATGGAAACTCATCATTTGGATTCATGTGGTTACATTTTTTAATTAATGTTATAGACTAACATTTGTTAAAATCAAATTAATCATGTAAGTACCATGGTAAATATGTCCGTCCCACTCTGTGATAGCATGATTACATAAATCTGATAATATCCCACTTTTTTTATTTTTTAAGCAATGCAATAGCACCCAAACCCGAGTGAACCACACAATGGAGACTGTACTGTTGTTCAATATTGGGAAATGAAATAGTTTTGTCCTTTATCAACAACATATAATTAAACGTATGACAGATTCAAATTTTAACATTTCACAAACATTTGTCTAGGTAGTTTACAGGAAGTACATCATTCGTTTGTCATATCTCAACATACATTTCATGGAATAGCAATTTTTTTTTAAAATTAACAATGGTGGATATATATTAAAATTTCTTAACAATTATCAGAGACAAACACTACAGAGAGAAAGACTACTATACAAAACTTAATGACAGCTATAACATTAAATACTCTACAACTGTGCCGAGAAGAGAGGATGAGTCGACCCCTCGCTATACTTTAGAACTAGATAGTTTCCAAGTGACGGACCGAGCCCCCTGCAGAAGGAGTGCTCGCCGACGAGAGCTATCGAGATGGCAGGGAAGTTCCTGGCGATAGCTGTCGGCCATGAGTGTCCCTTCAGCCAGGCTTCCGGGTCCGGGATCATCTCTTCCGGTAGCTCCACCTCTTGTAGGCCCTTCTTGGGGCACCGGCACGTCGCGGGTACCCTGCAACAATAGGATACATTAATGTGGATAAGTATCTAACATAGCGGTATTGTATATAAGAAATAATTTACAATAATATGTATATTGTACACAGTATACTTTAATCAACTTGGGCAAAATGTCTTTTGAGATTCTCTGATTTCTTGCCAGCACCACAATACGAACAGCATACACAAGAATTTGGTAGATTCGAGTTTCAAACGTGCCACCAGATTTTAATTGTGTGCTGGTTAAAGATTATAAAGTCGATCCTGTTATCCAAAAGTACTAAATTCAGGCAGCGCAGATTTCTTATCAGGCCCGTTGAGTGCTATGAGGCAGAGACTTGGACACTTAAAGCAGTTGATCAACAACCCCTAAGGATCTTTGAACAGAAGATTTCAAGAGACATCTTCCGCCCTATGTTCGCTCAAGGAGCATGACGCATCAGGACAAACCAAGAATTGCATGACCTTATGACCCTAGGAGAGTATCTAGACCCCACAATTGAGCAGGGCTCGAACCTTGGCTTCGGAACATAGCAGTTCATTGCCTTGTCCACTGAGCTACTCCGCTCCTTATATAATTATTAATCCTTATTTAATTAGGATGACCTTACACAATATGAAAATATTGTAAGGTTTATTAAATCGAGAAGAATTAGTAGTGCAGGACATCTATAAAGGATTCCAGATGACAAAAGATGGCAATAAAAGCTTTTCCTTGAAATAGAAGAGGACGTACCCTCTGAGTTGGATCGCTGGCGTGGAAGAGGACCAAAATTGGGATTAACAAACTGGAAAAGTTCTCTAGATAGATAGAGATGTCTAGACAGTGATTGTTAGGAATGTAAAAGTTCACCAAGGATTGTTAAACCGGAAAAGAAGAAGAAAATATATAGCACTCTAGTGCAGTTCCATCTTTGAAGAGTTGTGCCAATGTACTGGTGGTTGGCATACCATTACCAAATTAATTGTTTTCATTCTGGGACTACTATAATAATAATATTTGTTTTTTTCATCATGGCCAGAAACGTTTCACAAGAAAATGCGTCATGTTACGAATAGAAACCCAACAGGTTGCTTTAAAACGATTCCCAAAATGTATTGGGATGAGTCAATTAACCACACTGTGCGACACAACAAACCAGATATCCTTCTAAAATATTATAGAAAAAAATACATCACGGATTGTTAATGTCACCATTCCAAATAATAAAAATATGAATCGCTGGTGAGAAGCTATGGAAGCTTCACGTTAAATCGTTTGGATAGCGCAGTGATGATACTAATTCAATAATCTCAATAAACATGATGATTTCAAAAACAGTAGCAGTCACTTATGACTCTGCTGATGTGCTAAAGGTTGTTCAAAAGGCTGTATTTTAGGACACAAGAATTGTCTGAAGGTTTTTAAACATCTCGAGGAAAGATGTTATCTGAATGTGGTTGGAATTGTCTCTAACATCAGTTCGGAATCCGCGAATAGCGAAAATACAAATAGAATAATAATAATGATAACTGAAAAAGCATTGATCTAATTGTTGTATGATTAAAGACTAGAAAACACTACTGGCGGATTGGATCTAATTTCCGAAAAATCCGCTTCGAACTGTCCGTACTGTGCGCAAGCTTTATATGTGAGAGTGAATGGTAAGTTCTTTATACATTTGGGAAAAATAAAAAGAGGCAATGAACTATAGATTTCTAAACAGAAGTATTATGAACATTTAACACCCTTGAGCAAACCTTTAAATAGTCCGAAAAAAAAAAAAATAGATAGTTACTAATCTTCCAAAGAGATTTGCAGAGTTAGGAGGAATGGCTGGATTGAAACTTAATAATTCTTCATTTAAAGCAAAACTTATGAATAAACGATATATCATAAATTTCACTTACAACAGTGAAGTTAAATCACTTACATATATCATTAGATTTTATAATAAATTATCAATAATTACGGATTAGAATTTGCATTTGCAGAGCATGTGCACCACACTGAGAGTCTGACTCATGCAGAAAGATAAAGAAGTGACAGATGTAAGAGACTAAATCGAGCAAGAGAAAAAATAGTCTTCACAATTAGGCCATATTGATCGAAAATAAATCACGTGATTATAAGGTTTCCCTTATCAAGAAGAAGTGGGTGGCACGACTTTTAAAAGGGACTTGAACGCTGGGATATGAGGTAAGACAGATCAGATGCCCATCTTTTAACAATATAAAGGTGTTTTGTGCATAGATATAATGTTTTTTGTCAGATATTAACACTAAAATATTTTATATGACTGCAAGAAATATCTCAAAAATATTGGTTTATTTTTTACTGAAAATAGGTCCGACTCGGTTCGTCTACGTAAAATTCAAGAATAATCATTTGTAATTTTTTTTTTTTTAGTTTAGTTTATTTTTTTAGTTTAGTTAATGGATTTTTTTTTATTTTTCATTCATTTACATTTGTTAATAAATCATTACTAAGTTGTTATAGAATGTCTGTTTCAAAGTGTTTACTTTTAGGATTATTTGTAAATTTCACGTATTTTGTCTGCAGATATGGTATGGATAGGCTTATTTATTTAGTTTATCAGAAATCTTAAATCTTGGGGGGGGGGGGGGGGGAAAGCTTAAGAAAATATAAAATGTCAGGGTCACATATTTAAAAAAATTAAATCTTGTTCATTGGATGTGAAGAAATTATGTGCAAAAGTGTTAAGTAGCAAAATCTAAATATTTAATAACAGCTAGGAAAACAGATCTGAAGAAGATGAAGGGTATGTAAAACTATGTAAAATTTTCCTACTAAAGAAAAGGTTTAAAAAAAAACAAACTTGAAACATAAATAACTCAAAATTGTGTTTTGTTACATAGCTCCTTCATCCACCAAACTCTACAGTTAAGGAGCAAATGAAAATAATTAAAAGGTCTGCCTTGATTGTAGTATTCTAGCTTCTTATTCAGAACTTTAAAAAAAAGTGGCTTCGGCCGCTCTTATAAGAAAATAAATTATATAATTTTAACTAATAATTTAAGGTTTATTTGTTTATCGATAAAAATCTTTAGGATTTTGAGAATTGGTTAAATTATAATTTACACATCCAATTTCAAATTCTTATGTATGGGTCGGTAATCCAGTTGAACAGAGACTTATTAAGAAACTCTTGCGGATGCTGGACTGTGTTATCAGTGCTTGCAACTAGAAGACCTCGAATCATATTTTTACACTCAATATCAAAAATCAAAAGATTTTGATTTGTTAACTATTTTTATTCGGCAGAAGTAATTTTATTGATTTCATCCGGTTGGATTTTAATTTATAACCATAAAAGGATATGAAAGTGTGGTAAACCTCGTTTCTGCTACTCAACATTTTAATGTTTATTATTCCTAAGCCTTCCTAGAACTACGCACATAATTTAGTTAAAATATGGTAGAGATGGAATCAGTAGTTTTAGTAAACTCTATCATAAACTATAATGGTGCTAACAACATACCGGTCGATTTTCAAACTTCACATGATCCACCATATATTTAAATCTTTTTTAATAGTTTAATTGAATAAAAGTAGATTTTATTATCAATTTTAACTCTCATGTAGAACGGCGCTCACCACCTTTCTATCAATTTTCAAACCTCACTGTTTTCCACAGTATTATCGCTTTTTTTTAAAAATACAAATCAATTAAAAATTTGTACATTTTGACATTGCCAAACTTTCCTGGAACTAAAAACACTATGTGGTTAAAATTTGGTACAGATTGGTTCTGTAGTTTTCCCGGTTAGTAATCACAAACAAAAAATAGCTCGTCCTTTTATATAATAGTATAGATATAGATATAGATAACATACATTGTGTTAATAAAAAAAATATTTAGAATAAAAAATGATAGTTTTATTATAACTATAGGACGTTGTAATATTATAATAGTAGCACATATTTTAACTACAGGATATTTTCTAAACAGTAAAATAAATTCTGATGTAGGTCACACTTGAACTAACAATCCGACTGATTGAAACCGACCAACGAGTGAAGAGCAAACAATAACATTTACCCTCCGGATACGAGTACTATAACAACCGCTCAGAATATTCATCTCGTTTTCAGCTGTTATCTTCCCATATACGTATCAGTTTCTAAAAATACCCATTATCTGATACTATCTGACGTGATTATGTATAACTTTCACTTAAAGATCATAAACATTCCATGTTGTGATCTTGACCAAGCCTTTAACAACACGCTTGGAAGTATGTTCATCCCTTGAGCAAAGCGTAGTAATGTACCGTACTAATATCAACAATCTTAAATAATTTAAAAAATATTGTTAATAACATTGTCAATTTTTTTTTAATTATATCACTATTTCGTTGTTGCATTTTCTTATTGATAGGAAATAAGTGAAAAGTGAGGATTGAAAGCAATGAAACAAATAAAATAAAAAATATAAAAAAATAAATATGTAACTAATTTATCGTAGATTAATTAATTAAACAGAAATTGAAGGATATTTCCATATAATTGTATTTATGGTCAGATACTGCTAGTTCAATAACATACATCAATTTATCGAATGACATTCCAGAAGTATGTACTGCGTAAAAAGTTGTAGCTACTTTTTTCTCCCACGATTTTTGAAACCATAAAGAAATAGTTGAATAGTTTAAAAGTTGCTATTTGAATTATATTAATATGAATAAAATATTTTTTCCGACAATCCATTTACAGGAAGGGTTAGTAATGTAAAAAGGTTATTCCTTAAAATTTTACGATTTCTTACATAGAAATTCATTCCCAGTTACCATAGCAGGTGAATACGCAATAAAATGAAAATTTAAAACAACAAGCAAATAGAAAACTTCCGTTTTCAAAAAAATTCAGTATTTGTGAGAAATAAAAAAAAATCGTATATAATATATGAATGAATAAGTTGCATTTTTATCCGCTTTTCTTACACAGTTGAAATGATATATAAACACACAAACAAGAACTGGTCGCAGCACATATGGTGATACGGTTTTCTTAACACAGTGTCTAAAATTTAGGTTATTTTTTTTTTTAAAACTTGACTTTAAGATATTTAGTGATTATAAAACTATAAAAAAAAAAGTGTTCATCTTCAGCCATCTGTTAGCCGCTGACAGTGTAGTGCTCTGAAGAGGATTAAATCAGCTAAGTTTTCTTTTATAGTTTAAAGAATGTTGGAGATTGGGGATCCTCGTGATGTCCCTCCAGATAAACATGAGGTCGAAAATATAGTAGAAATGACAGAAATTGTGCCACAAGTTTTACAAGTTAGGAGTTTAGATAAACCATTTATTCCACTCAAATATAATAAGTACGATTCAGGTCCTTTTTATGTATTTGTCGAATCTATTCTAGAGGGGCGTAATATTGGCAAACTTCATCCAATCAGTTTTGGAAGTAAGCTATTCAAAAATTTTCCCCAGTTTAACAAATCTATTCTAAATATAAAATCCATTGGCAGAAATAGAGTAAAAATTGAAGTAAGAGATAAGGAAAATGCAAATTTAATGATTTCCGAAATTAATAATAATAAAACTGAAAATTTAAGAGCGTATGCCCCTAGATTCATAGTTGAAAAAAAAGGTATTATGAGAGGAGTATCAAAAGATATATCGGATGAAGAAATTAAAAATAATATAGAATCAATTGAATATGAACAAAAATTTTGTATAGTATCGGTGCAAAGGTTAATGCGAAAAATTGTAAAAGAAGACAAAAGCGTTTACCGAGTACCTACAGAATCTGTAGTGATAACAATTAGAGGTCCCGAATTACCTAAGTTTCTTTCAATATATAAAGTTATTTGTAGAATAGATAATTTTGTACCGCGAACAATTCAATGTTATAAATGCCTTCGTTGGGGTCACATAGGGAAAAAAAAACTGTAAAAATTCTTTACGTTGCAGTAAATGTGGTGAAGGCCATAAAGTGGAGGACTGCCCTCCAGAAAATATAACTAAATGCGTGCATTGTGAACAAAATCACCCGTCTGTGGGTTATGAGCAATGTCCAGAATTTATTAAACAGCGCTCAATTAGGAATCTAATGGTCAATGAAAATATAACCTTTATCGAAGCTAAAGAATTAGTCGTTGGAAAATCCTTTAAATCAGCTCTAACAGATAAAACGCCTAATTTTAAAAATAATAGTTTATTTCCAGATTTAAAACAGGTAAATCGGGTACCTCCTAAGAGGACTAGACATTCTTCGCCTATTAAATCACCGCCAAGTGAAGATCGTTTATTAACAGAATATAAAGATATTATTTCTAACCCTATAATTACAAATAATCCAATAACAAACAACCCCCATAAAAATGAAGATAAAAACTCCGTGAATGAGAGACTGAGCTTAAACGTTGATACGATTTCAGATATTATAATTTTGATTTTAAAAACTTTAAAAGATACAGAAAATATAAATATTAACAGTACTGATATTAAGGCTTTAGTTTTGGATAGAGTTAAATCCCTATCTGAATGATTATAACTCTATTATTTATTTCAGATACATAATACCATATGTTATTACGTCTATATTTTTCTTTAATAAAAAAAAAACATATGATAAAAATCATGCAATGGAACGCTAGGTCAGCTATCTCAAACAAAGGAAATTTAGAGATATTTTTAACAAAACATAATATAGACGTAGCAATATTAAGCGAAACTTGGTTTCGTCCAAATACTTACGTGAACTTTCCGGGATACAATAACATACGATTTGATCGCCAAGATGGAATTACTGGTGTAGCTATATTAATTAAATCTCACTTTGAGTATAGTGAACTTACTAACATACATAAACCTAGCAATGAATTTCAGGTAGTGGGAATTAAAATAAATTATAACGGTAAGAATCTATCGTTAGTATCTATTTATAACCCGATTCCAAATAACATCTCTGTTGATGAATGGGAAAAATTTTTCAATAGTGTCTCCTGGCCATGTTTTATTGCTGGTGATGTTAATTGTTATCACTCGTCCTGGGGCAGTATTAAATCAGATTATAGAGGTAATAAATTATCTGAGGCAATCGCTAATGCAGGTTTGGTCTTGCTAAATGATGGCTCGCCTACTAGAGTTAAAAATATTTATCAAAGAAATGAAAGTGCAATAGATATCACTTTAACAACTCCTGACCTCGCACTGTTATATGATTGGTGCACTGAGGACCCAATAGGTTCGGATCATCTCCCAATTATTGTATCCCCAATATGCTCTAAAAATGCAAAACATATCTCTAAATCAAATGACCACCCTGAGCTTCCAGCTGATAAATGTTTACAGTGGCAATGGAATCTTAAATTTGCAGACTGGGGAAAATTTAGAAATTTAATAGAAAAATATTCAATCGAACAGGCAAATTCTAACCAAAAATACGATTATCAAAAATTTATTTTCAATTTAAATCTAGCAGCTGAAAATTCTATCCCTAAATCATTTCTCCGTACTAGAAATGTAATTAGTAATTCATGGTGGACCAAAGAATGCCTAACCTTCATCAACGATAGAAAAAATGCCTATAATATTTATAAACAAAACAGCAATTACGAATCATATTTAAACTACAAAATCGCTACCGCTAAAACGAAAAGATTTATTAAGCAATGTAAATCAAACTCATGGCGTGAATTTTGTAATTCGCTAAATAAAGACACCAATCCATCAGTCATTTGGAAACGATTAAAACAAAAAAAAACCGAAAAACCACAAACAAACAACCTACTGGCAAAGGTGAATGGGTAGAGGAATTTTTTAATGAAATCTGCCCTCCAATAGCTTCAGAAAAATTAAATTTAAATAATAATATAGTTGAACATGTTCTCTTTAAGAAAATGGAGATTAATGAATTAAATATCGTGCTACAATCAAAACGCAATACCACTCCTGGGTTAGACCGAATTCACTATCAAATGCTAGATCAATTACCAAAAATGGCTAAAGAATTACTTATCGACATATTTAATGAAATATGGAAAAATGCTAGTTTTCCCGACTCATGGGGTGAATATCTTGTCGTTCCTATTTTAAAGCCGGGTAAGGATAATAAAGTCGCCTCTTCATATCGTCCAATTTCATTATCTTCGTGCGTCCTTAAGACATTTGAAAGAATAATTAAAATGAGGCTAGAGTGGTATTTGGAAACAAATAATATTCTGCCTTCAAACCAATATGGCTTCAGAAAAGGTAAATCTGTTCAGCAGGCTCAATCCCAACTTCTATTTGACATCTACTCAGCATTTACAAAAAGCAAAACGGTCACTGCTGTATTTATAGATATTTCCAAAGCATATGACAGCATTATATTCAGTGAATTAAGTAGGGCTATGTCTAATGTACAACTTCCTGAAGGCTTTATTTATAGAATTTTAGAATTATACAAAGACAGGAAAATTTTTTTGAGAGTAAACCGACAAATTACAGAATCGCGTATAGCTCGAATCGGTTTGCCTCAGGGAGGCATTTTAAGTTGTCTTCTCTACGCCGTTTACGTAGCTGATATAAATAAAAATATAACAGACAATGCTCACCTGATTCAGTACGCCGATGACAACTGTTTGTATACCATAGGTAAAGATACTAATGATTGTTTTCAATCCTTATCACCAAAAATAGTCAATTTACTTACATGGGCGACAAAGAAAGGCCTGTCAATATCAACTGAAAAATCAACAGTCTGCATTTTTAATAAAAAAAGAAAACAAATAGAACAGGAATTTCTCACCATCAACAATCATAATTTTCCAATTAATAAGGAGGTAAAATTTTTAGGTCTCGTCTTGGATCAGAAATTGAGCTGGAACCAACATATTGTTAAAATACTCCATAAATGTGAAAAATACAACAATATATTAAGAGCTATCTGTTCAACTAAATGGGGGGCTGCCCCTAAAATATGTATTGATTTCTATAAGTCAACAATTAGGTCTATAATAGATTTTGGTTGCGTATTTTATGGGAACGCGGCAAAATCTAAATTACTCACTCTCGATAGAGTGCAGTATAGATCTATCAAAACAAGCTTAGGCCTACTTAATAGCAGTCCGAATAATAATATTTTAGTCGATGCTGGAGAACCTCCATTAATAATCAGAAGGGAAATTTTGACCGGGAAATTTGTCATAAAATTGCTAGCAGAGGACAGCGAGTTAAATAATAAACTGGTTCAACTAACAACAGAAACCCTAACTCACAGATATTGGAAAAGCAAAAACCTCCCCCCATTGGTAGCAGCTTTTTTAAACTTATCCAGCTATAAAGATACGATTTATAGTATGAAAAAAACCTCCTATATTCAATTGTATATACGATATATTTTCAATAAACATAGAAATAATTCCGATTCCCGACCTTGTTACAATTCCAGAAACCCAACGCGATTCATACTTCAACGAATACATTAAATCAAATTTTCCATCTTTTTATCTAATATTCACAGACGGATCTAAGAGTCCAGAAGGAGTAGGCGCTGCTGTCTATATTCCTACATACAACAAAAGTATACTTATTAGTTTACACAAAAAGGCTTCGGTTTACACAGCCGAACTAACAGCGATATTAACTGCTCTTGATCACATAAAAGATAGCCACTTCAATAAAAGTCTAATTTTAACTGACAGTTTAAGTGCCATAAAAAAACTAGAAAATCTAAATTTCAACTCCAAAACATCCTCTTTAATAATCTCGATTTTGGAAAAAGTTCATACAATTAAAAAACTAGGTAAAACTATTAAATTTGCATGGATTAGGGGCCATGCAGGTATTAAAGGCAATACAGCAGTCGATAGCTTTGCCAAAGAAGCAACAAAAAAACCGATTGATAAATGTCATGTTCCATTTTCAGATATATTTCACGAATTAAAAATTTCCATGAAGGTTGAATGGCAGAAAAGGTATGCAAAAGAAGATAAGGGATTGTTTTATAAATCTCACTGCCCACTGGTATCAATGGAACCATGGTTTGGTAACAGCAATGCTCCCAGATCATGGATAAGATCAATGTGCAGATTGAGAATTAATCATGCTATCTGTGGTTCGTACTTATACAAAATTAAAAGAAAAGATATGGATTACTGTGAATTGTGCGAAGTTAAAGACGATCCGAAACATATAATAATGTCGTGTATAAAATATTCTGCCGAGCGATACCATTTTATAAATAAAATTAAAAATATAATAAATAAAGACAACCCTTCTTATATAGATATTATATCAAACCCTAATTCTGTATTAGAAACGTTAGGCCATTTTATAAAATCCACTGGCATTAAATTATAAAAAAATCATAGATTTTCACTTATTAAGAAAAAATAGAAGCAAACAAATATTTGAATATGAAATATTTTAAAGTTGGCCAATGGCGTCTAGCTAAAGCCTAAAAAAAAAAAAAAAAAAAAAAAAAAAAAAATCCGCTTTTCTTCAAATAATATTATCAACAGATGTTTGAAATTATTTATTTATTTTATATTATAACTTTTAAAAACGCATCTGCCTAAGCGAGTCATAATCGTCAAATTAGATTATCTCATTATCAATTTTAAAAGTTCATTAAACATTTAAATGCAAAATTATGTAAATAAAACTTTGGAAAAAACATTTACATTTAAATAAAATGTACAATGTATAAATCTTTGTAAATTAGTTTTTTAATAAAATTTATGTGCATTTGTAATGAAAAATATTTAGCACTTAATTATTATAACAAAATTTTAAACAAAATGATTACCATTACAAAAAAAAAACTTCCATTCAGTAGCTTTAAAAATTTCGTAAACAACCATCACCAATCATTTCTCTACAAACTTTCAAAGTTCGTATTCTGTAGTTACTTGTACATTTTTTTAAAAATCACTTGAATCTCTCTTTGGTTATTTGATTTTTAATGTGAAAAATAAGTCCATATTTCTAGTAAAGTTGCTTAAGATTTCGTGTAAATAATAAATAAAATTTATTCAGAATACATGGTATTAATTTGAATTTATTAAAAATTAAAAAAAAAACATCAAACTACCGATTACAGTCGCCTTGCTATAAAAAATGAGACAAATCAAATATAATTGTATTGTACATTGTATTTACGAAACACTTTTTTTTTTTTTTTTTTTTTTTTAATACTAATAATGATTCATATTGTATTCATTTTATCTTTTACTATTTCCTTAATTGTAGGCAATTTATAGACTAATTCTACAGTTAATACGAATTCTACAGGGAATAAAAATAAAAAAATTAAATAAAAATCTACATTAGATGACTTTCTGATCTACAAATCAGATAATTGTAATTTTTCTGTAAAATAGTAATTGAAGAATTGTTGATTTTTGGAACCATTGATCTTTGAGAAAAGTATCGAAATCGGGTATTCATTATACAAAATCGATTTTGTTTTCATTTTCAACTAACGAAGCAAATTTTTTTTTTTTAATAATGAAACATTTTTACACTTTTGTGGTATAATTGGTAGACATATAAAGTTTGGAAATGTTTTATATTAGACAGTGAGGTACAAGTATTACGAACCCTTCCTTCCGCGCAAAATACCTCTTTTCTCGACAGTTATTTTATCTTTATTTATTTTGATGTTTACGACGTTTGTTTTTGAGAAGTGGGGTTAGTCTATTTCATTCTAATAAACATTCTGTCATTCCATGCCCGTATGAAATGCACTCTCGGTTTTTAATAAAATCAAGAAGATAACATTAGTGTATTCATTCAGAAATGAAATGATCAATAAATCATCAACACACACATAATACACTTATCGTTTATGTTTGTAACATCTTTTTAAAAATGACTTCTTGTGCTTTATATTACAACATTAGTATATTAATACTATAACTATATATGAAAATAATAATTCCTTACTCATCACCATTTTTGAACATGAAAAAGACAATAAACCATCACTACCAATTTTTATTACACTCGTGCCTTATTATATTATTTATTTATCTACAATTTATGTGGTATTATTATTTGAATTCTATAAAGTGTGGGTAAAATTAATAAATACTTTGAATTATTGAGTAGATTTTCAAGGATCAATGCTCATCCTTAGATTAACATTAGAAAATAGCGGCGTGGAGTAATTTCAAGTTTATTTCCAAAAAAAAATATTAACATTATTATCTTAGGTTGTACAGAACATAGTAAGTTGGTGAGTGGTTCAAGGAGTTGTGTTATGTCTGAGAATCAAATAAAAAAATTGGATAAAAAAACAAGCAACTATTTCCGACGGGAAGGTTATGGAAAACACATAACTATAATCAAGTAAAGGGTGTCAACTGTGCACAGTGGTGTCAAATGTAGATTTTATTCAGTTATTTGAGATAGCTTTAATTGAGTTATTCAGCAAAGTCTCGAAGATAAGAGTTTAAAAAAAAAAATTATTAAAAATTATTTATTAAAAAACAAGATTCAAATGGAGAATAAATAAATGTAATAGAACAAATAAACTTAAATAGATAATTAATTGATATATTTATAACGTAAAATAATGGAACAAATTAGCTTATTTTTCGGATTATTGGACAAATTAACTCTCTCTTTTTTAATAGTTTAATGAGCGCTAAAATGAGGGGTGTAGAGTGCATGAAATATGCGATAATTTTTGTCTTCACAGCTTCGTTAGGAATAGTTGGAAGGTAAACATACTAAAGGTCCCCGCCCCTGCGTGAGCTAAGGGTAGGAGGGGAGGGTAGAAGGACCCAATTTTGTGTTTTTCGATTATATCTCGAAAACAGTGGACTCTAGAAGATTATGCTACAAATGAAAATTAAAGCTAATTAAATCTATATATAAAAATTAATGTGTGTATGTCTGTACTCGATAGATTCAAAAACCGTACATCCAATCGCCGTGAAAATTTGGGAAATTATTAGGTTTATCCCCGGGAAGATTTAAAAAAAAAAAATAAAATTTAAATCAGAGTTCTAGGTGTATGTAAATATCAAAATAACATTTATTTTTTATAAATACTACTTTAGTGCAAGTGTTTGTAAACAATTAGCAATAAAACATATGCTCTAAATTAACCTATATCTATACTATTATATAAAAGGACAAGGCATTTTTCGTTGGTTATAATTGTACAATGTTATATAGAGCTAGAAATTGATAATAAAATTGGCTTGATTCAAATAAATTGTTATAAAAAAAAGCTATAAATATTTAGTGTGACGTGTGGATCCGAGGGATATCTAATAATCGAACGATGTGTGGTAAGAGGCATTTTACACCAGAGTTTGCAATGGTAAAATCATTAAACCCCTCTGTACCAAATTTTTACTACAAAATCTTCATAATTCTAGGATGATTTTAAATAGTGTAGTTTACTATAATAATAATTTAAAACCACAGTGTTAAGTGGCAGAAGTTTGTCACTCTGTCATTAACTTTAATAGTTTGATAGAAATTAAAATCCAACCAAATGAAATCAATAAAATTGTTTTTGCAATAAACATTATTGCCATATCAAAATATCGATTATTTTTTTTATATTGTGTTTAAAAAATGGGCGACCTAACTATAGCTTTTGATGAATGTTTTAAGAAGACTAATATTTCAATGATTTCAAATTCATTTTAATGTTTCAGGTTTATTTAATAAATTGTATCATTGGTTGTGTGAAAGAGCAGTAATATTACCAACAAATACTATTGCAGAGAATATTAACAACTTATTATTGAAAAAGTAAATTGTGACATAGAGAATATCTTCTATTGATGGGGTTGTAAGCACTGATAATGCAGTCCATTATCCACCAGAGTTTCTTCCTAAAACGTCTCTGTCCATCTAAATTACCAAATCATAGATTAGATTTAAGTATTGAATATCCAATAATGCTTTAGGGAAAATCATTGCAATAATACCGGGTTACAGCTTTGAGTGAAAATATATAGAAATATTGTGAGAAAATAAATCTCAACTGCATTATAAGGTTTTTATTGTTAAAAAATAAAACTTCTGTTATTAGTTAAATCTATCTACGTTCGTTACTTATAAGAGCGGGCGAAGCCGTGACTGGGGATGCTAGTTCCCTATAAAATTAATTATATACATATTCGTCGAAATTCCAACAGTTTTCGAGATATACGTTATTAAAAATCGATAATTTTAGAAATAAAAAAAAATGTAATACCTCACTTTTTGTTAAACATTTTCATCAAATGCCAGAAAAGTATAGATGAAATTACAGTAAATTTAATGGTCTACAATTTTAATTCTGACGCTTTTTCTGAGAAACGATTGTGGAAAGTACTAGAAGCAAAAGTTTCGACAAAAAGTGACGTAACATTTGAATGGCTCCGCTGAAAAACGTTCTAAGCGACAAAATTCAAAGTGGCGATTTTGAAGTTTTTAAAATGTATAATAGTACGTCATAGTATGATATAGTACTCCATTATGTTATTATACATGTAAATATAACAAATTAATATGTGAATATAAAATCTAACCTACAAAACTAACAAAAACTTTAAATTATGATTTTCTTTCACTGATTACTCAAAAGTTGATGTTTGTCGCTTAAAACGTTTTTCGGCGGACCCATTCATTTGTTTTTTCCCGAAAATCACCGATTCTCAATAACGAATATCTCGTAAACGAATAGAATTACAACAAATTTATATAGAGTCAATTTTATAGGAAATTTAATTAGCTTTTATGTTTATTTGAAACATATTTTTCTAGAGTCAACCGTTTTCGAGATATAATCGAAAAACCAAAAAAAAAACTTCACCCCCCCCCCCCCTACCGTTAGCTCACCCCCCCCCCCCCCCCTCCCCGGGTACTTTTAGTATGTTTACCTTCTAACTATTCCTAACGAAGCTAAGAAGTCAAAAATTATCGCATATTCTATGCACTCTATAATGTGTTTATTTACTGGACTATATATGTTAACTTCTACTTATATACATAAATGTTATAAAATATGTACAACAACTGGTATAAAATTAAATTTTACAAAAAGTGAAGATTAAATTGACAAAAAAAATATCCCTATATTTTAGCTTTAAAATAAAATAAAAAATATTTTTGGTTAATTAAATAGGTATTCAACGTGTAAGAACGATTCAAATTAACTGCAATTTCGAATGTTGGATTTTGAATTTTTTACTTCGTTTGCCCCACTGTCCGTCGTAGAATGAGGGTCTGAACAACTGGATGAAGTCGGGCAGTGGCTACTTTAAAATATATTTAATAAAAAAGTTTAAACTATATTAAGCATATCAAGATTCAGGAATCGATTTCCTGGCTTTTATATCGGGAGTAAAAAATTCGGTACAGAGAAACCTTCGATAATTATAATAATAGTCACAATATTCACAATTTTCATTGTACAGTATTTATTAATAATTTAAACGCATCCAAAAAGATATATGTTATGATAAGTAAAAAAAAAAAATGCTTAGCAATCATTCATCATTGTTCAATATATAACCTTCACTCTGTGGCGTTGGCATGGTTACTATCAATTGCTCTCTGTCAAATTTTCCAATCAATATAATTCAAAAATAAATTAAACATAAATTACTTCTCTACCAATATTGTTAGAAATAGAATTAAATAATTTTTAAAGAAGAAAAAAGGTTACATAATAAATTCCAAAATATTGCATATTTTGGCGTACTTGGTGAGTAATACACCGTGTAAAGTGATATGAGAAATAAATCGATTAAATTACATTTTCAACTTTTCATTGTCAAGATTAAAATATACATTAAATGCTTGAAAAAGTATGAATAAAAATATTGATTTTATCATTGAAAAATACGTATTGCACAACCCTGAATGATATGAAAGGAATAGTTTAAAAATTAGTTGTATAAACCTATGTTATCGAGGCAAACTTCCCATAAATATTAGGGAAAATAATTATCACGTTGAATAGTTAAAACTGTGATAAAATATATACAATATGTTTCTAAATGTATACTACAGACTAAAAGTTTGGATACATTTGCTTTGAACTCACTTTTATTCAACAAGATTCTATTTATTTCTAATAATGATTTTTCTTAATTTTTCTGGCTAGTATTCATAGAAGTCTTTATATAAATGAAAATAAAATAATATGTCCGTGTCTCTTTTAAAAATCATACCGATAAAATAGCAATAGCAATAGTCTACATATTATGACATTATTTACGTTATTATAAATGATAAGTGTAATTCATTTTGACAGGATGCCTTGTAAATATGGTGCTGAAAATAGGAGGTTTTTCTTTTATGGAAAATAGTTTTGATGTTTTCTTTATGGTTTACCGTAGTGTTTTTATTGATACTTGAGTTTTTAGTACTGCACTGTGTCAACTGAAATGAAATAATTATATGAATAAAGAGTTTTTGTTACCATTCGTTTTTATTTTGTACCCAAGCTTATGGCCTGAAGTATAGAAAACGTTGTATTTTAAATATAGGTCTGCGGAAAACAAAATTTTTGAATTGAGTGAGGAACTCAAGTCTTGGATGGTGTCTACCTTTACTTCATCGGATAACTTTAACGATTGCCCACACTTAAAATGAATCGTAATTGAAAATTTATAACCTCTCATTTTTTTAGTTTAATCGTACCTGAATAAATTTATGATAATTTATATTGTATAGGCGTTAACACTACGATTCTCAATATCGCTAATTCTCGTATATTAGGCATACATAAGGTACGTTACCTAAGTTTCTACGTTATTATGCTTATGACTTACCTGTCATCGTGATAGTCGAGATGCGCTTCCGGGGGTTGACTCTGGGTTCTGAGTACATGTAGCCACAGGTTGAGGTTGGCCAACCTGTATTTGTCTTTGGCTTCGTGCCACCAAACTGAGTCCGCGTGGACAGATACAGTACACAGTGCGTTCTTCAGGCATGACTCTGGGTCGGCCATCTTTGTATCACTTGTTTTTTTTTTTTTTTACGTCTCATCTCAAATTTGTATAATACAGCTGTTCATCTGCCAATAATCGATATCACATAATAAAAAAGAGATTATTTAATTTATCGTTAAATTCCCGAGTTTTTATTTGTTCTAAAAGTTTGTTACATTATTTCTTAAATTCGGGATTTTAAATAAAAAATATCGATCAATCAATGAATTGATTTTCATTTTATTACGTTAAACATTATGTGATAGCCACGATAAATGTTTTATTTCGATTTCTTAATTTTGATAGAACTAATCAACCATCGTGTCAATACTGTTCTACCAAATAATATTTTCAAATAAATTCAATATACCGACTGAATGGATTATTACTGTAATTTTCCATACATGTATTGAGTTTTTCTAAAAAAAAAATTACTGTATTCTTACATAAAATTAATAATCAAAATTTACCCATTGCGGTGCACTGCCATTTCCCATATTCCAGTTAGTTGCTTGATCCCATGTTGGTACCACCCCATTCAAATTCCCGAAGTGAAAAAAAATGTTGGACCTTTGTTTCTACTTCTTGAAACATATTTAATATTTTCTTATTCGAATAGTGAATCATGGATCAAAACAAATACAATTCTGATGGATCAAGTTCCAAACTCTATGTTGGGTGTGGTCCACACTACATTCAATAATAGCAATTTGACCACTATTTCCTGGAATCAATCACCTAATTTAATGATGAATAAATCTTTCAGACAAATATTCATTAATTCACTAAAAAATGTCTGAAAGATTTAATCATGATTAAATTTGGTGATTGATTAAAGGGAATTAGTTGTCAAATAGCTGAAATTAAAGTTTGATTATTTTTTAGTTATTATTAAATTCTGCCCTACTCTGAGTGTGGTTTGATATCTTCAAGGCTTTTGAACTTCTCTTTGGTCGAATGGTCGTATGGGTATGTTTTACATTTGCTCGGAAGATTGAAAACTAAGGCAGTAAGGTAATTGATGATGTTTAAAGAAAGTAAGAGTGGAGTTTTTTCGAATTGAGATGGGCAATGAATTCCATAAAGAGGAAGCACGGATAAAAAATTATTTTTTTCGAAGGATGCAGTTCGATGCGCAGGAATGTACAGGTTGATGGGTTGGGTTCTAGTATTTAAGAGGTGAATGGAGGAGCGCAGAGTAAGTTCATGAATATAGGTAGGTTTTTTGGTTTTCAAGGATTAAAATATGAGTGCACCTAGGAAGTATTGACGTCGGAAACTGGGGTAAAGCCACCCAACTTCAGAATACCTGTGAGATACGTGAGAACGTCTGGAGATCCCGAAAATAAACCTAATAAAACAGTTCACTACTATTTTACATCTCATATCTAGCTCATCAGACAGTCCTCCATATACTAAGCATCAGTTGTCAAAGTTGGGAAAAATTAGTGATGATACTAAGAGTTGTCGAGGACTTAATGGTAATGAATCGCGGTAATGTGAAAGTTGCTTTAGAATAAAAATAGATTTCCTCGTGATTTGAGAGATATGGTTATTCCTAAATAGATGTTGATCAAAAGTTATTCCCAGATTTTTAATGGAATTTTGGAAATCAATTGGACGGTTTTTGAGGAAAAGCCGTGGATAGTAGGGAAGGGCTTTTAGGTGAGGTTTTGACCCAATGAGGATAGCCTTTGTTTTCTCTGGATTCAAACTCAACTTATCCTCTACTGCCCATAAGTTAATGCTATCTATGTCTTTCTGCAGCTTACAAGTCGCCTCTAGTATATCTGAAGGATGAAAGGATAAATATGTTTACAAGTCGTCAGTATAAAGATGATATTGGGAGTAATGGATGCAATAAGGCAGGTCATTAATATAAACAGAAAATAGGGTAGGTGAAAGAGGATCCCTGGGGGACTTCTCGCGGAAGTGTTAGAGTAGACGAGTGAGGTTTTCCAGGTATAATCACTGTTTGCGAATGGTGAGATAAAAAGGAATGTAGCCAGCTTAGCTCACTATTAGATATTGAGAGGTAATGGAGTTTGAAGAGGAGGATTGTATGGTCAACAGAATCAAAAGCTTTTGAAAAATCAAAGAGGATCAGGATTGTAATATTCTGTTGGTCCAAGGAGGAGTAACGGTCTTGAGTAACTTGTGCCAAAGAAGATAGCGTGGAGAATCCGCAACGGAAGCTTGATTGGAAAGGATTAAGGACGGTTTTACAGTCAAGAAAGGAGGAGAGTTGGGAATGTGCTAATCTTTCTAATGATTTAGATAAATTTGATAGGATTGATATAGGTCTAAAGTGGGAAAATAAAGAAGAAGGAACTTTATTCAATGGACGGACAAGGACTTTTTTCCAAGCTGTAGGGAAAATAGTGCTTTGGAAGGAGAAGTTGTATATGTGAAGAAGGGCAGATTGGAAAACAGGAAGGCAGAGTTTTATTATTTTTAAAGGTATTTGATCCAAACCGTAGTCGTTGGTACGATATTTAAAGACTGAATCAATCAGGTCATTAGGGGAAATATTAAGAAAATAAAAGTTATTAGAATTAAAAGGGGTTTGAGAACTAAAATAGGATAAGGTGTTTACATAGAGTTTAAAACCATATTTTTTTACTCAGTCTGTTTTATTTATCCCCAATGTGTTTTACGTTATCCCACGATATTTAAAAGCTCTCAAAGTACAGCTGTAAATATCAATTTAGAATCCATAATCATATATGTATATACTTTTAAGCGAGAATCAGTATCTGGATCATGACCTCCTCCTTCCACCATTATGTCTGTTTTTTACCAACAACCAACCATATAATGCCATAATTTATTATCTGTATTATTTTTATAATATTTATCAACACATGTGTGATAGTGAAGTAATATAGAGGAAAGTAGAAACGATGTCGAATTCCATAAATAGTATCTCTCTCTGAACTAGAATGTGTTGTTGAAAAGTGGATCTTACTTCAGATGAATTGCAGTTGGAGTCAAGACCATTCACAAGATTGTTAAGTTATCTTAATATGTTATTCGTAAAGTTTTACAATGATGTTTGATTTTCTGTTCCTTACTGAGGGCAAAAAATGTCACAAAGCTAATTCAGAGTCATCATTTTAAATGGAAATTTGTTATTAAAAATATTCTATGCAGTAAAATTGCACCTCGATAATATGATAATAGCTCCAGTTGGCTGTAACACAATGATACATAGTGCATTGCAAGTAGCTTTTGATTATTCTCTAAGTGCATAGTTATTCCCTATGGCATCATAGCTATTGCATTTTAATAATGTAATAGGGATGTTAATACGAGCTAGAGAAAGTGGAGAACGTAATGATTAAATGATAAAGATATTTTTAAACATTCATTAGAATTTCTTCAAATTTATTAATTTGAACAGGTTATTTATTTCTCAATACATTATTGATAACTATCCAAGTAATCATTATCAGCCTTATCCCATGAAGAACTAGAATCCGTTCTACATATTTTTACTCGATTTTTGGAATAATGTAAGAGCATTTTTTTTTTTTTTTTTTTTTTTTTAATATCTATCTATTGAAATTTACTGTAGACAATATATAAATATTGATAATGATCACAATAAAATGTCAAGAGTTGAAAAGAACTACTCATCACTAGCACTTCAATAAAAATTCTACACTAGAAGGTCTCTGGGCCATTTCAGACGCCTCGGAGTATTATCGGGAATGGGTAGGAAGCAAGTCGAGAAACTAGTGGATTTGAATGGTTATGGAGCTTACTATGAAAGGATAGGTATCTGGTTTGGGCTAAATCAGCAACATATGGAACATTAAGATGTAAATATTGAAGTAGTCTGTAACGACGAGCAGTTTCTTGTCGTTTCAGTCTTGTTTCAAATGTAACCTAGATTATATTTTATATTAATTTTTTTTTAAATTTTAATAGCGTTGTTTCGACCTCAAAATAATCAGTAAGACAATTAAAAACCGCAATAGAAAACACATTCTTGTTCATTTCCTTCTGTTACTGATATCCTCAACCATAAATAAATGTAATGAGTGAAGATATAAATCAATAACTCTTTCAATAGAAGCAAACTAAAATAAATACTAAGACAAAGGAATAAAAATGCTTAGATTTGCTACAGTCTAACTGACGTGGCATATCAGAAACAAAAGATTACGATGTCATTTTATAGAACAATTGTTCTAATTGAAATATTAGATTAAATTTGAAGCTATTGAAAGTGTAGCATCGTTTATAATTAATCCATTTATCTATTTTATTTATAGTATAAAAATGTAGTGTGTAACATTTTCCTTTAGCAGGAAAATGTTACATAACCCCTTCATTTTTTTCATCTCTTGTTCTACTTGTTTTGAAATATTCCGATCTAGCTAGCTAACACTTATATGCACATAATTTCTTCATCCAATGAACTATATTGTATTTTTTTTTACATTGCCTGCATCATAATTAAGTAAATATATACTGTATTCAACAAATGCTACTTAATAATTTATTATGCGATTATTTTATTTTATTTATTTATTTTTAAAATTAATTTCTGCTTTTATTGGGACTATTTTATTAGAAAACTAGTTTCGAATGTTCAACATTCATCATCAGTTCTAAAACATACAAAATTTTCAAAACATCAAAATTGTTACATGGATTATATATACCAAAGTTTTCAAAAATGCAAGGGAACAAATCAAATATATGCCTTACATTTCTAAAAACATTAGTGTATACAATCCATGAAAAAAAAGTTCTAATGTTATGAAAATTTTGTATGTTTTAGAACTGAAGATAAATATTTAGCATTCGAAACTAGTTTTCAAATAAAATAATCTCAATAGAAGTGGCACTTAATTCATCAATCCTTATTGTATTGATCCTTCTATATCATCATGCGTACCTCAAGTGATTTTCTTTTTCTTTTTTTATTTTTGTACATTTGTTATTCAATTATGATGCATATTTCTTTATATGAAATTAATTTTTAAAAATAATTATTAAATAGGATAAAATATTTTATGCTGTACATAAATATATTATTTACGTATAGTTTTTGTATTATTATATCTCTTATGTCTATTTTCTATTTATAATGAACACATAAGTAGTTTAGTTTCTTGTTTTTATGAATATAATATAAGAATGTATTGTAATTATTCTAGGGATTGTTTCCCCAGAATAAGGGATATATTTCAATTTAATATCTGGACATCAAATCATTATTTATTATTGTTTTTTGAACTTCCATAAAAAAAAAAATTTATTTAGTGAAAAACAAATAAATACCTAAATATTTACACCATATAATTATATAATTTTGTATTACTAAATCGCATAGCTAAAGGCTACTACAAAGGCAGTCCACGTTCGAGAATAAACGCTCGAACTAAAGGTAAACTAGTCCAGTCAATGAGTGATGAAATGAGGGGTGTAGAGTGCATGGAATATGCGATAATTTTTGACTTCATAGCTTCGTTAGGAATAGTTTAAAGGTAAACATACTAAAAGTCCCCCGCCCCTGGGAGGTGAGCTAACGGTGGGGGTGAGGGGAGAAGTCCAATGTTTTTGGTTTTTCAATTATATCTCAAAAAAGGTTAACTCTAGAAAAATATGTTCCAAATAAACATCAAAGCTAATTAAATTTTCTATAAAATTGATTATATATAAATTTGTCGTAATTCTAACCGTTTTCGAGATATTCGTTACTGAAAATCGGTGATTTTCGGGAAAAAACAAAAGTTACCTCACTTTTTGTCAAACTTTTGCTTCTAGTGCCTTTCACGATCGTTTCTCAGAAAAAACGTCAGAATAAAAATTGTAGAGCATTAAATTTAATTTAATTTCGTATATACGTTTCTGGTATTTGAAACAAATGTTTAACAAAAAGTGAGGTAAACATTTTTTTTATTTATAAATTTATCGATTTTTAATAACGTATATCTCGAAAACCGTTGGAATTTCGACAAGTATGTATGTAATTGAATTTATAGGAAATTTAATTAACTTCAATGTTTATTTTGGACATAATTTTCTAGGGCCCACCGTTTTCTAGATATAATCGAAAAACACAAAAAAATTGAACATCTCCCCTTCCCCCACCGTTAACTCTAGAGGACTTTTAGAATATTTGCCTTCTAACTATTCCTAACGAAGCTATGAAGTAAAAAAATATATCCACTTACTTCAGCCGTGGAATGGCTTCGAGGACCGGGCACACAGTACATCGCCACTAATGAACTGAATCCTTCATGGATTTGCTTACACATCACATTAGCTTTTAGAAATATAACAACAATAAATAAGATCATTTAAAAACTAGCATTGTGACTGCAAACACAATTAGTTAAAGACAAATATCTTTACCTTCAAGTCGTTATCAGCGTGCCAAACACGTAGAGCAAACAATCGTTCGCAACCGTGTTAAAATGTCTGAGTTATTTTATTGCAGTCTTTATTTTTAGAGCTTACTCAACAATGAAAGATTCTTTTTAGCTCTTTAGTGATACTTCTTTATGGTAATATATTCTTTAATACACAATGGTAGGGATTCATGATGTACAAATCATGTCTTGATAATATTATTTCTTTTAATTTTTATCTTTTTATCGATATTTACAACTGTATATCCAGTAAATGTGTGGGAAAATGAATACAGTAGCATGACCATAACTCGATAGATTAAAACACATATATTTTAATCTATATTCCAACATGTTAAATATTTTAATATAAATTACTCATTCATTGTATATATTACATACATTAAAAACAACGTTTACTTATTCCGATTTTTTTTTTTTTTTTTTTCTCTCCTAACCTCTATAATCCTAATTTCTTTCTAATTCGAACAAGTTCAAGCAACAATTAGTTCAGATTAGCGAGATTTCACTGTATAATTATTAACTACATTAATAATTATGTTCCAAGGCACGTATAAAAATAAATACTTGTATATATGTGTATATTTATATAAATTATAATCTGTAAACTTATGTTGTTATACACATTTTGAATTACTTATCTGAAACAGGATGTATGTACAAAAATTCATTACAAACTGATTAGTTTCAGGCCATTTAGAACTTATTATGAACATAACATATTGACAAAATTGTTCGAATGAAAAAGGACAGGAAAGCAAGGTAGTTTTGAAGTTTACCTGCTTTGCTCCCAATCCTTTACGAAACCTTTTGAATACCTTCCAAGTTATTTACTACCTGTACTTTAGTCAACTCCAGCAATTTTAACGATACAAAAATATTCTCGTGTACAAGGATACGGTAACCATTAAAAAATATATTTCTTAGTCTTTATTAACTTATCTGTATATGAATTTCATTTTAGTTTTTTTTAGTTTCTGTGTTTTATTGAATAAATATTACAAGCTGCCTCTTAAAGGGTAATGGATAATATGGATGACAAAGATATATGAATTAATGGAAAAATTTTAATTCAGAAGTTATTGGAACCAAAACTGGTTTAAAACTACAAACTTGGCTATAAAACTAAAACTATAACATATTAAATCAAATTAATATAATATAATTAAAATTAAATTAAAACTATATTATATCATTAAAACTATAAAACTTGACTGACAAATGATTTTTTTTAATCTTCAAACAATAAAATTAAAACTATTATTGTTTATCTCTCTATGACATTTTGCTGTTATTTTACATATAGATATGTGTGAAAAAAGATATAACCAAGATAGAATTGTTGTTTATTTTAGTGTTTAGTCTTTTAGGTTTGAAACAAAATAAAAATTAATTCAGAGTTGGGCAGTTTTTAACAGATTATTGCAGTTATTTAAATTTTTAATAACTAATTACAAGATAAGCAGTTGCATTGAACAATTACAAATTAATATTTTGTAACTAAGGCAACTAGTTAATTTTGTAAAACTATCAACAAGTAGTAAAAAAAATTAGTAGTTTACTGAACTGTTTACTACTATACTGAATTAGTTTTACTAAATACACTACTTTTTACTAATAACAATAAATAAAATCACATGCCGAGAATTCATAAAAAACATTTCAAATTCTATAAAAAAAAATAAAAAAAATAAAATAAAAAAATATATATATAAAGTAAAGTGGAAAGGATATCTCAATAAATATTGAAGCAATTACTGTAGACAGGAATGTCAAGGTGTTCCAAATAGTCTGTTTCAGATAAGGTTGACCTAGTTGAAATTAAAATGCTTTCAATTGTTGCAACAACTGTATTTATGGTTAAAAGTTATAAACAACGAACTACTTTTTAAACTTCTAGTTTGTAAATGATAAATTTAACTACTAATCGAATAATGTGTTTGCACATCTGTAACTACTTGTACGTAGTTAATAATCAGTTGTTACTGTAATTTGACTTAAATAGTTGTTAATTATAAGTGCATATTGCCCAACTCTGATTTAATCAATTTATCATTATATTTCTTCGATAGTTTATTAAATTGAACTGTTCAAATCTTAGACTTTGGAAGGACAAAATTACATTTTTAATTGATCATTAATTTTAATCGTATGATTCATATTTAGGATAATATAACTATCAATATTATCCTATATTTATATATATAAATATTAAGGAAATATAACTTAAGCTGCACATGAAAGTGTAGAGTTCCAGAAGTGATTGTAGTTTAGTAAAAGGTAAAAGCCAGGTAGAAGGCTGCATCTCTCGAGGGGGGACCTGGTAGATTCAGGTGGCACAGCCAAGATGGCCGCCAAACTCTCTCACCTGTTGTACGCGGGTCGTGCGTTCACCCAGAATCAACGTTCTCGACTGGAAGAACCTTGCTTCACAATAGAAATATAATTTATGAGAATGTCTTTCTACATTCCATGGGAATTTGTAAACACAACATTGTTTTTTGTTTTATTTTTAAATGGCTAAGTTGTATTAATGTATTATTTTACATCAAAAATAAACTGTTTACCATAAATTATAATCATTGTTTATTTACAAGTTATGAAACCATCATCGAGCGAGAATTCTACTGTAATATTAATTAGGTACCATGTACCAAACCTCAAGACTTACACATACAACTCTAATGTTTACATCTGTTATCATTCCATTCCCCACTCAAAAACATCCTATTGCCCCTTCATAACTGGAACAGTTATGTAACATTAAACCAAACAGATATTGAATAATGTTTAATATTATCATTAAACTCTTAAATTATTTGATTATATTGCAATTTATTATTATTAGCAACAACTTGAACTTTCAGAAACCAAGTGTATATTTTATTTTCAGTTATACAAACTAGCAATGATTTTCAAATAAAAATACAAGGTATAGTTTATAGTGGAATATATGGATATGAACCAAGACATTCTCTTCTCGCAATCACAAGTATGAAAATATTAATAAGTAAATAAATATAAAACATGTTTTGTTTTTTTTAATTTTAAATAAATAAATTACAGCACGGTTAGTTTATTCTTTAAAATTAAAATAAAGAATGTAAAAATTTCTAAAACAGATTGATAAAAAGTTTCGCAGCAAGTAACTGTAAACTTACTTTTATCCAATGTTAATACTAATCGGTAAAAATTAAATCATTTTAATTTTAATTAATCATTAGGATGGGAAAGTACAATGATGTGAAACAAACCACTTACTAGATAGTAATACCTTATAACTTAACAGTTCAATACCTAAAAAAAAATTTCAATTTTTTTTTTGTCCTACCTGAGTAAATATATACTTTACATACAATTTAAATTTCTATGACTAAAGGAACTTGAGGTGGAGCTAAATCCACTTATTTTTTAAATAATGTGAAGCATTATTTCATAATACCAGTTAATTGAGGTGTAATAAATTCAATAATAATAAAAATAGTGATAAACTTTTCAAATAGAACTAAATGGGCAGTAAAAAATAAAAAATCTATGTTACAAAGCAATATTTTTTTATTTATATAATATAATTTACAAAAAATAGCTTCGCAATAAAGCCAAAATTTATGTTTATACAAACTTTGAACCTTGCCGGAAATGAAGCTTTACAATAATTAAAACTAGGAATGTAAAAAAATACAATTGAGTTGACTGGGAATGGATTAATTGGTCCCATGGAGTATTCTGATATGGCAATTATTGATTTGAAATATATAACTAAAACAAGGCACACTTACAAAATAAATATATACAAAATTTAATTTTTTTTTTTATCATAACTTTCTTTGTTTATTGCTTAAATATATATATATTAAAAAAGTGTAAATATATATGTATGTATATACATTGATAACCTGATCAAATCAAACATATGAAAATATCACGAAGACTAAAGAGGGACATACACAAATTTCCGAATAATTTAACCTAGAAATTCTCTTTACAACTGATCAATCATGTCTGGCAAATATATATATATATTTAAAGAATTATATATATTAGTTCAAAAATTAATATATATATTTAACTTATATATAATAACTATGATCACATTTTTAATAAGTCTAATTAAAAAATTACATTCACTCCTACACGCACACTCATTCACCCTCAAAATTCTCAGGGTATATGCCAAAATTTATTACACTTCAATGCAGAGCATTAAAGAAAACTAACTTGCTAAAACACAATTTAGTTTACAAGGTAAGAATATTATATAAATTCATTATTTACTTATTTATTTTTATAACAATTTCTGCTTTACCTTGTAAAAGAAAAATAAACAGGACCGACTCAAGACCAAAAATAAATAAGTATAATCACTTTACCAGTGAAAACATATAAATAAATAATATAGAGCAATTTTAGCATAATTAAATTTTAACACAAAAACAATGGACCTAATATATTTTCTTTTCCAAAAAAAAAAAAAAAAAAAAAAAAAAAAAAAAAAAAAAAAAATTCGGCACCTTAATTTAAATATAGAAGTGATACATTACATAAACTTCTACTATATCTTAAAATCTTTACATGTAAATAAAAACATTAATTTTATAAACAATAAGGAAGCAGTTAAAGTTTAATACAGTCTTTTAAAAGTAACATGAGCATTATTTTACAATTTGAACACCTAAATATTGCCAATTGTTGCAATTTGGAATGTATATTATTGTCTTCAAACAATGTAAATAAAATGTGTGCGTTTGCTCTCATAATGTGCTACTTCCTAGCTATGAATGAAAGACATTTAGCTTTGGCAGTGCAATTATGGAGGAGTATTACTTCATTTGATAATAATAAACAAAATATAATAATAAGCAAAATCACATAAGTGCCTGAAGCCCCCATTAGAAGGATGTTGTCAAATAACAAAATTGAAACTAATGCACTTTTTGAACACATAATTTCAAGAGCTGAAAGTCTGGACAGAGCCCTAATCCAGAGGGCATAGTTAAGGCACTATTATTACAAAAATACAAAAATCTTAAACTGACTCTTTACCTTCAAACTTTTTCGCCAGATCTGCTATCAGTTCTTTAAATACGAGAGGGTCAATATTCTTACCCAACTGGTATAGAACAAACCAGTCACCAAGGTGGCAGTTTTTGGCGATTGTCTCTATTTGGCCCTGGGGCGACAACCTGGACCTGGCGCGGAGCAGGTAGAGGCGAAGCTGGGGTCCACAAACCACTGCAACGCGGTATACCAGTGCCAATGCAGATAGGATGGTCAGGATGATGAACCAGAACCATAGGAAGACGTATATCTTTTCGTTGACGATGTTCAATGGGAGGACGCACAATCCGTCGAATTTCTGCACCGATCCTGATGGACCGTATTTGTGGAAGGTACATTTGGTAACTTTTGGAAAAACTCTCGACATGGGATCTTCTCTTTCTTCCGGTTCCATTTCAGTGAACCTGACGACATCTGACCCATAAGTCGTGAACTCTCCATCAAGGAAGAAATCCATGAAGTAAATCTGTACCAAGACATTGATGAAATTCAGTGCTTCGCAAATAAAGAATCTTATAGCGTAGAAATTTTGAGTATGAAGATTAGAGGTGAAATAATCGACCAGCAGTTTCTTTCTGTCGGCTTTGCATTCTTCATTAATGACGGGGCAGTTGAGATCCAGTACCAACATCTTGATCCTACCTCCTTCCCAGGTTTTCCAGAGGTAACGAGGCACATAAAACAGAATCGCTTGGAAAAACAAAACGAAACAAACCCACTGATAATATTTATGGTACTTAACTTCATCTTCACCTTCTACGTGGCCTGCTACTCCCGGCTGAACGACATCTTTTCCCACAGTACCTCTGAGTCGATTCGGAATCGTAAAAGTCGAATAGATCCAGCAGTAGGTGTCCATGACGCTGAGGGGGATGTCATCGACGATGCAGTCGATAGGGTCCCCGATGTATTGCCTGGAGGTGACCAACAGGGAGAAGGCCACCAGGATGATGACGGTAGCTTTGTAATGCAGCCGGAAAACGTTGTTGTCGATGCATACTGTGTCTATCCGGAGAAGCCCCTTGAGGGAGCCGAACACGTCAAACATGCTGGAGCCACTAGAACACACACAAACACTCTCTCAGCCAAACCTGCACTGATGGTCTGTAAGTACCACACCTCACTGGTCGGGAGGGGGGCAGGAGGGGGCATGCGCAGAGGCCACTAGGCTCCCCACTCCAGCCACACTCATGGCCCTTCCCCCTCCAGTGAGTTCCCCTAAGCTCATCTAGTTTTACAGCTAATTCTTATATCTAAATGTAATATAAACATAATTTGTAAGCTAGAAGCTGATATATCTTATAATTAAATATTATTCCATACAGTTCTACAGAGTACTTCACACAATTTACAGTAGAAAAGATCTGTACTCTCTGCCCAGTATTTAAATGAAACCTTTAATATACAATTATTACTAGCTGTTGGCAGGTCACCTAATAGTTTAAATTGGTCACATACTGATTCAATTTAATATCAATATATTTTAAATATTATCTGATCCTTTAAACAATCTTGTCAACAATTGTAGCATGGCCCTGTGGCGCAACGGATAACGCGTCTGACTACGGATCAGAAGATTCCAGGTTCGAATCCTGGCAGGGTCGATAATTTTTTTTCTTTTTAGTTCCTCTGTAGGATTAAGAAAGAATATTTAAATTTATTTAGGCTTGACTATTGAATAAAACAATCGTCAATGGGATTGCATTTCCCTTTGAATTTGTTTTATATAATAAAATTATTATAAATAGCAATTATTTATTTAAGATTTTAAAAAATATATTTAGAATTTCTTAATTGAACCACATAATAAATTTAAAGAGCTTATGTAAAAGAAAAAATATATAAATAATAATAACAGTAATAAACTGCAATTTTCATTATAATATGTATATACAACTTTAAGTTTATTACAGACAGCCTTCAATGGAAATCAGTCTCCTCTTGTTGACACAATTCCTTTATTCAGATTACAAACCAATATTTGTTTATATTGTTTTTTTTAATATGCTATCAATACAGCTAAAGATCAGTCTGTTTATTTTGAAGAAGGTATCAAAGCAACAAGTTTAGTAATACGATATGCATATTTTTTCTTTTATAATTTATAATTTTTTTTTACTTTTATAAATAGTTTACCATCAATAAAAAAACAAAAACAATAAAACATTTAACGATTTAATCTTTTAAATATAAGATACAAGCGTATACTTATATCAATTTATATTTATATCTAATAGTGGGATCATTTATTTCATTAAAATAACAAACGATTATATTTAAATCTTTTAATATTCCTCAAAACATTAAAAAATTAAATCTAAATAAAATTCAAAAACTAAATTAAATTTGACGTGAAGTTTAACTCTGATGAGGTTATCTTTCTTAAAATGAAAAACTTTTCTGTTTTTATGATTTCTGTTTTTAAAGTACATTATCTTAATAATTGAATTATTTGGTTTTTAAATAAAGCTTTTTCTACTTGAAATCTTGGATCGTCTTTTTCAATCTTCAACTTATATATGTTTCATAATTTTGATACGTTTCAGTAGCTTTGTGATGGCATATTTAAGTAATTCAGCACATGTATTCAATATATTTTCCGTATGTATTCTTATAATAAACAAAAACATAAATAAATATATATAAATGATTTATCGTTGTTTGCTCGAATTTAGGTCATCCTCGGATGTTTTCTTCCCTCTATTTTATTTTTTATTTTATTTATTATTTGTTTGTTTTTAAACTAAATAAAGGAGGGAAAAAATAAAAAATAAAAATTGTTCTAATATGAATCAAGGTAGATCAACGCTAATGGTGTTTTTGAAGTTATAGTAAAATTTTTTAAGAGATAATTCATATTTTAGAATACATGCATAATTAGGAAGATAATTTAAGTATAAAGAAAAATTTGTAAAGAATGTGTCTTATATTTATATACGTGATATTCCTTTGAATCTCTATATACCAACTTTAATAGGAACTAGGAAACTAACTGAGACGGAGTTAACAAATAAGATCTAATTTTTGTGGACTATTTTCCTTTCTATTCCAACCATTCCACTATTTAAAAAAAAATACTAAATTAAAATCCGGTTTCATAGTTTTAAAAAAAAATTCTCAATCAATAATCTGTTTTCTTATAAAATTAGAAAATTTAATTCAGTATTTTCAATTTTAGTATTAGTATTCCAATGAAAAAAAAAATTACTTCTTTATAAAAAGGATCTAACTTTTTATTTAATGATTACAGATGCTTATTATAAATAAATAATCATGATATACAAAAATAAACTGACTCTTCTTTGTCTCTCGGAGTTTAGCATCCTTTAAGAGACTGCTCGTTATTTAATTCTACCTACATCGTTTATACTTCAAAACTCATAAGGGGAGGATACACTCAGTCTCTCACGGATCTTGTTGACAATTTTTTTGGAAGTTCCTGGTCAAAAAATATTAGACACGTATTTTGCCGTTCCGACCAATGGGCCCTAGAAGCCTAGAAAAAAATAAAATATCATTAAAATAATTTATTTTATATCTCGAGTTTAAAAAATGATATCAACATGATTCTTGCACCAAGATTTTTATTTTTGATTGTGGATTTAAGTAAAAATACAACCGCTCCATAGATTTTGGTTTAGGTTCATTAAAAACTAAAAAAATTATTAGATTTTCAAGCAAACTACCTCTAGAGATTTTATCACACAAAAATTGATGTCAGATTCTGATTCTGAAACATTGAAAAACGCTTATTCAATAAAAACAAAAAATATCATTTTTTCACCCTCTTCCAGGGGAATGAAATTTTAAAACCGATTATTGGTTGCTTTCCTTTAAATCGCCAATACTGTGTCACGCAATTCATTGCTTGGTATCGATGAAAAGAGGAGGGTCTCAGCTTTCTTTTGATGTATATAAATGCAAAATTCGATGAACAAAACCCTATTTTAAAAAAAATTGGAAAATACGAAAACATTTTGATTTCTAACGTATCAACTTAATTTTTTTACCCAATGGCAATACGCTTGAAATGCCTTCAGTTTCATTATCCTATCTGGTTTCAAACTCAAGTTAAAAATCAAAATGTTTTATTTAATGCTATTTTTTTTTTTCTCGGCTTCAAGGGCCCATTGGTCGGAACGGCAAAATACGTGTCTAATATTTTTTGACCAGCAACCTCCAAAAAAATTTCCAACAATGAGAGACTGTCATAACAGTCCATAAGAGACTGAGTGTGTCCTCCCCTTGTGAGTTAATGAAAATTCAAAACTTTGATTTAACTCAAATTTTCCTAAATTCGCTTCGAATACAAGTCGATTTAAATTATAGGTCGACCTCTTAATTTTAAAAAGAAAATTAAGGAAAAATGTCTTGACCTATACACGGGACAAATACATTATATACTTGTGTTCGGCCTGTCCGTCATCGCATTGATAATGGTTTGAGATACCTACTATACATACTGGTACCTAATTGATTAAATATTGTTCGTATTTTATTTATGGAATCTTATAAAGAACAAAAACATTTAAATAAACTATTGTCTAATTTGATAAAAGGTAATCAGTTATTTTAACTTAGGTTTTTAAACATTTCAGAAAAAACATGCCCGATGAAATTACATCACCCCAATCACTCTTTATTAAGTGGACGGACAACAATGCATTTTTGTTATAGTTTTTATTTATTTATTTTACTTACAAAAATCGAACAATGAATTGTATATTAATGTTGATTGCCCATTACGTCCTTCCTGCTTAAATAAAGAGGGGACTATAAGCTTCGACATTTTATAGAAATTAAAACTGCTGCCATTATAACCTGAATACCCCATTATTTAACTTTTAAATTAAACCAACGAAAAATTCAATAAATATATTCTGAAAAATATATTTTTTTTTTTTTTTCTTCGTCGGTTAGAGAGTGAACATTTGTTGCTGACTAAGGCTCTGACGCCTGATATTAACTATGATAGTTTATCACAAACTGGATTATTAGACAGTTTAAATTTTTTTTTTTTTCTTTTCAAAGATAATACCGTATCTTCGGAACCATGATAAAACGTTTCTGAGAGATAATGTAAACAATTTCGTAGACAAAATAATGTTGATAAAATTTATTCCTATGTTAGTCGTGTGAGTGAGGTAAGATTAAATGAATTTAAAAAAAATTGATCTTTTATAGGTTGGATAATTGGCAGATAATTTGATTGGAATAATTAACATATTTAAATTGGAAATTTAAGATATTTTTAATATTTAATATTTTGATGAGTATGTTTTCGTATACGTTTAAATCACAATGTACCATATAAATTATCTATCACTTGATATCAACTTAAAGATCTGATAATTTAATTCGAAAAAATATTATATTTAAATTCATTACAAAAGTGTTGGGAAGATGATATAAACAATCTTGGGTCTATTTTCACTGCAAATACGTTATTAAAATAATTAATTAAGTTCTGTATTGTAAATCCTAATTCCTCGATGTGTATTTTTACCATTTAAGATACAGTTACCATTTTTTTTATACTTTTATTATGACAAATATTACAATATGCCATTTTTATGTGCAATTAGTAATACTTTTAAAATATACTTTTACTCCTTATTTATAATAAAATCAAAACGATGATGCAATAGAATTAAATTGTGACATAAAAAAGTATAAAAATTAATGAATAAAATTTATTAATAAAAATAAAATAGAAGAATTAAAATTGTATTTGTTAATAGTCTATGTTAAGGAGATTCTTATTTACGATGGTAAAATGTTATTGGAACATTTTAAAAAAAAACTTCCGATTGGTGAAGGTTTTAAATTTAGTAAAAAAAATATATACATATATATGTTTAATAAGGTTCTTGAGGTTCAGTCAATAAATAAAAACAACTATTTTGGCGACGTTTCGAGACTATATTGTTCTCATAATCATGCTCTACAGTGAAAAAACAGGTCACAATAAAATTATATAAGTTATACAAGTTATTTAAAAACATAAAGTTAGCTACAATATAAGTATATTAGTACATGTGTTTGAATAATAAAAAAATATATAATTACAGAATATAGAGGAGTATGAAACTACTTACAATAATTTATATTTGTATTATTCTTACACATGTTGCTATATAATTATATTGTAGCTAACTTTATGTTTTGAAATAATTTGTATAACTTATATAATTTTATTGTGACCTGTTTTTTCACTGTAGAGCATGATTATGAGAACAATATAGTCCCGAAACGTCGTTAAAATAGTTGTTATTATTCATTGACTGAATCCTCAAGAACCTTACTGAACATTTAAAAGAAAAAACAAAAATAAATAATTTTGTTAGTTAAAGTGCTATAAATTAAAATAATTTTGTTATATTTTTTTTACTACATATGTATTTAAAACAAAAACCTAAAATATTCTTTCCGCAGTGTTTAAATTTTAGATTCAAAACCTGCCGAATCCGTTTGTTTTTTAATAAATTATAATTTTTCTCTTCACAGCTCCATAATAATATCCAAATGTTGATATATTCATTTTATTGTTTATATTGTTAATAAGACAGTCCCTCCTTGCTAATTTTGTTATAGTTAATATGTTATGTGATTATCTATTATAGACGTAGTTCTTAGTTAAAATCCTAGGATGTTCCTAGAAACAGCTCTATTACTCTATGATTTAAGAGATACTAGGAAACAAACAACCACAGCGGTGAAAGGGAAAAAATGTTCAATTTTGTTTTCCTCATTGTGAAATGGTAAAAATCCAAAATAAAAAAAACTCCTTTTTGTATACTTGATTCAATTGGAACAACTATCATTTGCGTACTTGTCTTAATAAATGGCCTATGTTTTGAAAACAATACAAAAATTTTATTCGTGTGAGTTGTATGTAGGTTTAAATATTATAACTGACTAAAAAGATGATATCAACACTAGCATAAATCTTTCTAAAAATTCCTGAACTACAAAACCTATTTCAATTTCAGAATTCTACAGTCCCTCCTTTAGGATATGCTGTACTGTTTATACTAGGTGTCAGAAGAAAAAAAAATGATGCATTTCTAAACAAAAAAATAAAAAGTGATGATTTTTTTTTTTTTCCATTTATTGATATTTACAACTGTACAAAATAATGTACAAGTAAATGTGTTGACAGTGAATACAATGGCACGTAAATAACTTGTGAAGAACAACTCACTAGTAGCACTTCAATAAAATCTATACTAAAAAGTCTCTAGGCCATCTTCTTTTCAGACGCCTCGGAGGATTATCAGGGATGGAGGAGGAGGCAAGTTGGGAGACTAATGGATTAGGGTGGTTATGGAGCTTACTATGGAAGGATAGGTAACTGGTTTGGGCTAAATCAGAAACATTGAACATTGAGATCTTTATGGATAAGTTTATTGGTCACATAGTACGAGATGAATTGGATGGTTTAGTAGAGCCCCAAAGCTTAACACCGTACGTCCAAATAGGCCTAAACACTGTCATGTAAATGAGTCTTTTGTAATTAATTGGGAGCTTTGAACGTTTGTTTAGTAAATGTTGAAGTAGTCTGTAACGACGGGCAGTTTCTTGTCGTTTTAGTCTTGTATGTGGATTCCAAGTTAGACGTTTGTCCAAGTGGAGTCCTAGGAAACGGATCTGTTCAACAGGGATTAGTGGAATATCATTAAATAGTGCTGATAAAAATTTTTCTAAAGAATGGTTCGAGTTATAACATGGACCAGGAGAAGGAGCAAGAATTTTCAAAAGAAAGGTACTCCAAATCTTTAGTTACTTAGTTCCTTAAACTAACAATAAAATGTGAGTAAACTAAAAATATAATTTAGTAATTTAAAAATATTTCAAAATAAAAATTTAAATTCTTAAAAAAAAAAAATTTCTTAAACCAAAGTAAAATTAGAAACCAGTTAAAATAGTGCTTTAAGACGCTTTTAAGAATACTATATACAATGATTGCACGAATAATTTTTAACTATTTACTTTACTGGAAGTGAATGAACATAATTCTTCTAATGTCTACATAACTATATTATAAATCTTGGAAGTTGAATCCCATAAATAATGGATTAAAGAAAAAAAAAATTAGTTTTTCCCTAAATAAACGTTTATAGGTATATAGCTCTTAAACAGTAGGTCCTATTGATAAATGTTATAAAACTAAAAATATTCTCTATTAAATTTCCGATTTGGAAACTGTCGTCAAAGTTCCTATCCAATCACACCAACAGAGCTAGAGGGTATCAAAAAAGCCGAAACACTTTAAAAATGTAGGCAAATCGTGACTTTTTTCATTCAAACTAACATAGCTCCTAAACGGTGGGCCCTAGCGACAAATGTTATATAACAAAAAATATTCTCCATTAAATTTCTGTTTAGAAACTAGTCGGAAAATTATCAATACGAGAAATACCAACAGAGCTAGAGCGTATCAAAATATTACATTTTTGATATTGAAAAAAACCTTGCTAAAAAAAGGCGTTTCCATATCAAAATCCTTTGGCATAAACTTGAAAAATTAAATTTTTAATTTAGAATTATTCCAGTTATAGTTCTCAATAACACGTTTTTAAAGTAAAATTAAAAATTCAAGTTGTTCACTAGGTCCAAAGTTTATAATAACAGAAGAAATGGTCAAAAAAAAAAAATCCGTGACTCTTATTTTATTTTTTCCGTTCACCTCTTTCGTTTTGTTCATTGTTATAACTTTATTTTACAATTGTTACTGAGGACATCATAAATTATGAATTGTAGAAATTCCAAATTTCCGGGTACTTCCAGATTGGTATTACTTCAATGCAATGTTATTGAAAAAATAAACAGGAATTAAATATAATTTTTTTTAAACTAAAATTAGGAATTACGCTCAAAATGTTTTTTGGCAGATCTATTTATAAATATCTACATTGCACGGTATAAAACTATAACAACGTAAAACAGTGTTGGTTTCCTACTTATGTGGGCCATAAAAAACTAATTACAAACAACCTATTATTAATTTACTTATATTAATGAATATTATAATTAATTACTAATAAACCTACCCTTAAGAATATGCAGCTCTAAAATATGACGTATAATAGTGTATATCAATTGGGTATTAGAATATAGAGACATCTTTATCGTTTTCTGGGAATAGCGCAGGTTTGTAAAAAAGGGGAACATCTTCCAAAAAATATCCCTCAACGAAATACAAATCAACTAACTATTTAGATTGTTTTTAGTATTTTAATTTTATGACTTCAAAATAGATCTTAATTAAAATTAGTATAATTAATGTTGATGGAATTTATTGTGGTCAAAAAAGAATTATGTAAAATAATAAAAAAATTAATAAAAGCGACGTTGAATGAATTCAGCCTTTTTATATAAACATGTACAAAGGATATAAATTTAGCTTTAATTGCTATCTGTGAGTTTGTTTATATAAAATCTAATAAAAAGTAATTTTATTTTTAATATTTGTTTTCTATTTATTTATTAAAATATACAACCGTACAACAATCTGGTGTTTAAGAAAATGATGACATGATAACTTGTGCAGAAACTATCGATTGATAGCAGTCAAATTTTACTTTAGAAGATCCTGAGAATATTTTCTTTTGAGACGTTTCGGAGGATTATCAGAAATGGAATGGGAAGCAATTTGAAAAAAAAAAAAAAAAAAAAAAGATTTAGATGGTTATATATTTTTTTATAAATATATTAATTATAAATAATTATAATTATAAATATTTTAATTTAATTTAATTTTAAATTTCTGTGTATCTATGACTGCCTACCCCAACAATCTACGTCTCTAAGTATTTCACAGGCAATTAATACCTTATCAATATAAAAAAGTATATGTTTCTTTCTATCAGTAACATATGATATGATTAAGAGCTTGTGGATTAGTTGATTTTTTGCCAAATATGGACTATAAAATATACGAAGGATTTTAGATTGGAGAAAATTGACTCGGAAAGAATTGGGTAGTTTGGTTACTTTTAATATAAAATCAAATAATCCAATTCATCTCGTATTCATTCCTTACAATCCAAAATCTTTCGAAAAATCCTCAATGTTCCTTACTTTGTCACCAATAAATTATCCATAAAGATCTTACTGTTCCACATGTTGCCGATTTAGCCCAAACCAGATACCTATCCTTTCATAGTAAGCTCCATAACCACTCAAATCTACTAGTTTCTCAACTTGCTTCCCACTCCGTTCCTGATAATCCTCCGAGGCATCTGAAACGAAGATGGCCTAGAGATCTTCTAGTGTAGAATTTATAATAAATTGCTACTGATGAGTAGTTCTTTTTAAGTTTAAACATGTTATGGTAATCGTTGTCAGTACATTTACTTGATGTATATATTTTGTACAGTCGTAAATTTCAATAAATGTACCTATATTACAAAAAAAATAGTACTTATAAATTCGTAAAATTACTGTTAATACTATTACAAGCACTGAAAACAAGATAGTTTGGAAAAGTGAGCAAAATTCTCTACTCTTGAAACTAACTCGACAAAATCTCTAACTTTTTTCAAATTAAGATATTAAACAAAAACAAATCATTATTAATAATAAAAACTATTATTTAAAAATAATAATTTCGAATTATTACATAACTGAATGGATCCGCCAAAAAACGTTCTAAGTGACAAACATAAAATTTTGAGTAATCAGTGAAAGAACATAATCTAAAGTTTTTGTTAGCTTTGTAGGTTAGATTTTATATTCACATATTAATTACACATAATACACATAATGGCGTACTATTATACATTTTAAAACCTTTAAAATCGCCACTTCGGAAATTTTGTCGCTTAAAACGTTTTTCGGCGGATCCATTAAATTATATATATGAAACTTTGAAACTTCCCTATTCTAATGCTATTTGTACAAAGACTTGTGGATATAATTTATTAAAGAAGAGTAAAGATTTTCTATGTAGAGCTAGTTGTCATATCGCATAGGTATTTGAAAAGTGGCACAACAAGTCAAAAGTCAAAAGTACAATAGTCTCCTATGAAATTTCAAAAATGAATCGAAATGACTTCAAATCTCACCTGATACATTTCACTTTCGGTTGGGACTAAAGAATAATTCAGGTACAATTTTGATATTTCAGAAGACTGTGCAATTTTAATTTTTTTTTAATTCATATTTTTGACTTATGTCACTTTTTAAATAGATTAAAAAATGTATAAACATATAAAAATATGTTCTTATGTTTTTTTTTTAGTTCAATGATCTAAGGTATTAAGCTTCTTGATAAAACATAACAAATAATGTATTTTGCAGGAGATTGAATTGAAGCCTGATTCAGTTCCGAAATTATATGTGAATAAAAATTAAAGAACATAAATGGATTAAATATATATATATATATTCCAAAATAATATATTGATTAATACATACGAAATACAAAACTAAATTTCTCTACTATATATATATGGCAATTACTAATAACCAGACAACTATAATGTAATATAAAGTTTAAATTACTATTTTGAAGAAACGAAGAGTTAAATTTAATTTGCTGGAAATTAAAAAAAAAAAAGCTAAACAATATATTTTGTTCAGAACAAATAGACCTTTTTGATTAACTGAAGCATGTAATTGATTTTATTTGATGAAAATTGATGCAGCCATTTGCATTATAGGAGGCTGTGGGAAGTGCAATTACGAACTGTTGCTGCTAATGGACAGCAATTGACCCTGCCCTAAGTAATGTCGTGGTGGGGGTATTTAAAATCATATAATTAGGAAAATGGTCAATGTTAGCTTCATTAACCTCTCGTAAGTACAGTTAACGTTTATTGTTACACGAGCCTTGAGACTGTTAAATCTGAAAGAAAAGATTATAAGTAACCCCTGGTGCCATTCTATCAAAAGCCTGGGAAACGTCCAAAAACGCCTCAGAATGAGATATATCTGTGAAATATGAGTAGAAATGGTCTAAATACAGTTGAAAGATAATCGGCAAAAATTTCTGACTTTTCTCTGTCCGAGACAGCCCAGGAACCATCATATTTTCTCAGTGGGACCGATGGTTCACGGTGCTTCAAGAGGCGTTTGGTATGATTCCATAGACTGTTATCATCGGTTGTCAAGTTTGAAAAATAATTGTCATAGTTATTTTGTTTAAATTTTCGTATTTGGTGTTTAAGGTCATTATTGAGTTTATTATACGTCTGTCTGTCAGAAGGGAATCGGTCTTTTTGCCATTTTTTGCGCGCTTGTCTCTTGGCTCTAATAAGATCCCTAATATGTTGAGGGTAGTTAGGTAAATGGATAGTTTCTTTATACCTTGGTGTTTGCGAAGACCATGCAGCTTCTTGTACTGATGTTGTAAAGAGTTCAACTGCCTCTTCCAAATCTTTTTCTGTTTTGAGAGCAGTTGGGATGGACAGTTTAGAATTTAGTTGCTCTCTAAATTGGTCCCAATCCATAATACCACCTGTTAATGAAGGCCTCTTTTCCTTAAGAAATGTTTCGACGCCCATTATCAGGTTTACAGGGGAATGATCAGAGCCAAGATCCGCTTCGGTTTTCACTGAACAGGGTACGGTCCTTAATCCTTTCGTCACAAATATGTCTAATATGTCAGGCTTCTTGTGTCTAGAATTTGGTAAGTAAGTTGGTTGGTTTGGACCAAGCACGTCTAATGACAGTCGATGAATAACAGATCTAAGGTTCCTACCTCTTGGAGTGCACAGTCGCGAACCCCAGTACTGATGTTTTGCATTATAGTCCCCTCCAGCTAAAAACGAACTACCAAGAGCTTCAAAGATTTTTGTAAACATTTGCTCTGTAATTATGTACTTTGGGGGGCAATAAATTGCAGCTATCGTCACGTTCTTGTGTTTGGTCTGTAAGTGTATTCCTGTTATTTGTATCTGAGGAGTAGAGTCAAGATGAATGGAAAAATGTTTCAGTGTCGATTTGATTGCAATGGCAGTACCGCCGTGTGCAGTGTTGTTAGGATGGTCTGTTCTGTATAAAGTATAACCAGAGATGCTAAGTTTATTTCGAGGTGTCAGATGTGTTTCCGTCAGTAAGGCTATGTCTATGCGTTTGTGATGGAGGTGTATTTCTAATTCAGTCTTTCGTTGTATAAGTCCGTTAACATTCCATAGTAGGATTGATAAGGAGCCCACAGTCAGAGAATTAGGGGCCATATTGGGGGCATACTGTCTGTGTTATTTGGTTTAATTTAGTAATGAGGCTGATAAGAGGTCGGACAAGGTTGTTAAGATTATTTAGGGCAGAAATAAGTTCTGATGGATCAAAATTAGTAGGCGGTGCTTGAACTGTACTTACATGATTCATGCCTGACCAAGTCTGTTGTGGCTGTACCATAATATTTGAATGAACATGATCTTGATAGTTCGGTTCTGGAACACTGGGCTGCTGTTGTAGAAGACGATTTTGCAAAGGTGGAAACTGCCTTGGCTCAGGAGGCTCTACAACCACCGGCTGAGGACGATTTCTGTTGCTGCGTTGAGCTCGTAATTCTCTGAAGGTCTGACATCCTCTGTAGTTAGCTGGATGAGCTCCTTCGCAATTTGCACATTTCGCGGGTGTTTCTCTGGTTTTTTGGCATACTGATGTCTCATGGGCTTGGCCACATCGCACGCACCGAGCCTGATGGTTACAATAGCTTTTCGTGTGACCAAAGCCCTGACATCTTGTACATTGTGGAATATCTCGTTTTTTTCTTGGTTCTTCTATCTTTACATGAGTATAATATAGAAATTCAATTTCATAAATTTTTTCATTGTATGAATTTTTTGATATATCAACGAAAAACATTTGTAGTGGGGTTTTTGTTCTTGTTGAAATAGCATTTGTAATATTTATTGCTTCGTATCCATTTCTCAACAACTCATCTTTTATAATGGAAGGAGGAGTAGAGTGATGTAAACCTTTTATAACTATTCGGGCATTTTTTTTCTTCAGCCAGCTGAAATGTGTGAAAGTCTGCGTTCACTTGTCTTAGGCTTCTGACTGCACTCCTGTAGCTGTCAGCTGTTTTCGGAAGTAATGTTACTATGGCCTTATTTGTTGTTTTTAAAGTTAAATTATTAATGCCTACCTCTTTTTCTAGAAATGAGACAAAGGCTGGATAGTTTTCAATACCACGTACATATATTGGAGGTGGCTTCTTACTAACAGGAGTTATATTAGTTTGCTGTACTTGAGTATTTTGTTTTTCTGATGGGAACAAAACTTCGAACTGATTTGATAATTTTATATCACTGACCTTTTTAGCCTGTTTTCTGGGGTCTGCTGTAGCTGCTGGTCTTTTTTTTCCGATGACAACTTCCCATGAATCATGGTTAAGGGCACCAGTAGGCGTATCATCAATTGGCATCTCCGTATCTCGGGATGCTTCAGCCATACCCGAAATTTAACTATCTTCTTCTTCGCTACGGTACACTACAGTTTTAGATTAACACTTTTTGCCTAAAAAATTTAAAAACAATCACCTTTCACTAATTCCTATCTTGAAATATGAGTAGAAAAATTTAATTAAACAACTAATTCTTCTATTTTACAGCTGATGCTAGACCATAATTCCAATGCTACCTAGATCAAAAACAGACGTTGATATTCGGCATCCAAATAAGTATTAATGTGACGACTCAATCTGTCAGGAATCAGATTGCACAGACAATTAGATAATTTATTTTGTTGTTATATATTCATAATCATTTGTAATATTGTTTAATATATACACTTATAGGGGGTTAAAACAGTCATATTAATAGAAATAATATTTTCAGACACTACTTGTTGAATTTTATTGTAAAATTCAGAGGAACTATTCTTCATAAGTTTCAGTTTGAGGGTCTCCAGTCGCTTTGTCCTAGGACAATTGTTTTGTTCAAATTTCAAATAGAAATACTTCGTTACTTTTCTAAATTTTTTAAAGTAAAAAATAACTTCCTATATTTCTTTATACCTCACTTTTCATTCATCCATCCACATCTTTAATACCAGATTTCAGCCTATTGATATATATAATATCTTTCATCGAACCTTTTTGAAAAATCATTTATTATTATTAAATTTTCTATTTATTTATTTATTTTTTATATTTACAACCGTACAGTACATATACATCCTGTAAATATGTGGAAGAATGATTATAACATAAGAATAACTAGTAAAGCAACCACCCATTGGTGGCACTTAAATAAAAGTTTGGTATTTGAAGGTCTCGAAGCCATTTTCTTTTCAGACACCTCGTTATAGAATACCTAAATACAGGTACAGATGCAAGTTGAGAGGTTAGTGGATTTGAATAGTTATAGACTATATTATGAAAGGATAGGTATTCAGCAACATATGTAACATTAAGATCTTTATGGATAAGTTTGTTTGTGGCGAAGTAAGAGGAATTGAGCATTATTCGAAGGATTTTGGATTGTATCGATTGGATACGAGAAGAATTAGAAGGTTTAGTTGATCTCCAGAGCTCAACTCCGTATGTCCAAATAGGTCTGATAACTGTCATGTATTTACTTTTGTAGAAAATAGGAAGTTTTGAACGTTTGTCTGGTAAATGTTGAAGAAGTCGAAAACGACGAGCAGTTTCCTGTCGTTTTAGTCTTGTACATGGATTCCAAGTTAAACGTCCAGTCGAACTCCTAGATAACGGATCTGTTAAACAGGGATCAGTGGAATATTATCGATATTGTTCTTAAATTCCTTATTAATATCCATTTGCAAAGATTCCTTCACGTTTTTAAAATAACATTTATTTTGCAACCTCCTCAATAATCAATAAAACATTAATATAAAAATCAAAAATATAAATTAATTTAAGCTTTTTGTATATATATCATCGCAGATTTACTTATAATTTTTATTTCTAAATTATAAATTGAGTCGCTCGATTTATTTAAATTAAATTTGGAAAATAAGGCATATCTTCGGTGAGGCTGCCAATTCCATCATGTGCATTTTTTTCAATTTAGGTTTCGTTTTAAAATTAAATTCCGCGTATAATGTAAAAACCCTTACACGCTTGGATCAGGTATTGACAAAACACTTTTATGATTTTAGCCAAAAAAATAATCACACATGTGCATCAAAGCACATCCGGTATGTCATAGAAGGTGCTATAATGCGCATAGCGGAACTGGCAATCTCACCGATAATATATTCTTGTGTATTAATATTAACAGTAATCTATAAATGACTGCAGGTCTCGGCGAGTTGTCACGTGGTGGTGTTTATATACGGCTATCCTTCCGAATCCCGTTATCCAGAAATTTCCTACTTTTACGACGTGTTTTGTACCCAAAAGTTCACCCCTTGCACTGCCCCCAGGTATGGAGACGGAGTGGGCAGGGGACAGACGGACTATAAAACAAGTATTGTCGCTGGTGAAAGGCTTTGGGCAAACCCCTACCATCGGCAAACAGGTTTCACCAAGTTCCTCTACAGCAGAATCCTTCTTAGTTAGCTCATACCGCCGGGCCTCGATCTACCGCAACTTGAAGGGTCATTGCCACTTTGAAAAAAAAACAACAGGAGATTCAATTTTCGGACTTAATTTGTTTAAAACCATCAAACATGCATATTCCATTCACTACTCTGTCATTAATACCATTCCAGACTTCAACAATGATTATGAATCAAGTGTCAACAATCAAAATCTAATGACGTAGATTATGACGTCAGTCATCCCTTTAAATATAAAACCACGAGTGGGTGGTACCGAGTATTTTTTCTGCCACTCTTTTTTATTATCTGATACATCAAATGGTTCATGAAAATTTACTTTCAACCTCATTATTGAGAATCTCATATGCAATGCTACACAAATACATTGAGATTCAACATTTTATGTTTAGGCCATTCATTTGTAAATTATCATTGGTCCTTGATATATATTTTTTTTTTTTTAAAGAACAAGATGGATCGAACGTCATGATATGATATGTCAAGTTTCAACAACATATCCCAAAATTAAAAATCATTTCAATTTTTGATGGTATTGAAATCGTTGATCAATTAATATTAAAGGTGCATTTGTTGACTATTAGTAAATATGACTGTGGACATTTTTTAAGAATCCTTCAAATTAGAAAAAAAATGTGAAATTTAATTAAATATTTTCTATTGCTTCATTTCGTCCATCAATTATATAAAATTAAAACGAAAATTTTTTAAAATTTTGTTTATATACCATGGATTAATAATAGACCAATAAATTAAAAAATTTATTAGATATTTTCTATGACCATTCAGTAGTTTTATTATTTTATTTTTTTACTCTTGTGCCTAACAGTAGGAATCGACATTGGTAATAGTTTATTAGACTGTAGGTTGGGTTATTTTTTGGAATAATTATATAAATTAAAAAAAAAAAAAAAAAAAAATGTATATATATATATATATATATATATATATATATATATATATAAGTATGATAAAGTGAAATATACATTCAAAATTAATGTATTAATTACAAACATAATTAAATATAAACTCATGTTGTTGAGAATATTTTTTCAAAAATAAAGTGTTCACGTGGCTTTTTCTTCATTCACCAGTTTTAAGAATACTTAGATAAGAATAACATGTTTTATTATTTTTCTAATATAATATAGTTAACTATAACATGAAAATACTCTTTCCTAACCCTTTAGAAACCCTTAAATAAATACCCTCATAACCTTATTGTAAACTTTCTGACATCTGGTAACTCAAAAATGTCTTCAGTATAAAATTAGTACATATTTTTAATAATCACGGTTTAAAAATTTATATTTTATTTAAAATAACTTTTTAAAATAATACCTTACTTAGATGTAGCTTCATTACAGATGTATTCTAAATCACAACCAATTACATAAGCACTACACCAAATCATAAATGATAACAATATGGTATCTATTCACCCCCATTGTATTTTACTTATTCTGCCAGTGTTAATAAAACTGATTTTAAGCGTTATAAGATTTATTAAACAATTATCATAACAGCATTGCTAAAAATAGAATTCAGCACGTGTCTAGTGTTCTTACTCTTTAAAGGTGCATATTTGAATACTTAACATATAGTAAAATAATAATATTAATAAAGCTATTTAAATTAATCCATCAAAAGTTAATGATATCGATCGCTAACATACGTCGTAATTGACCATAGTCTTGCTATAACCTTCCTTATAAAATTGTTATAATTTAAAATTATATAAACAAATTAATTTTGGATTATTTATTTTTTAACTTTTAACAATTAAGTATGAAAAATAATTACATCTACGGCAAAAATTTATATTTTATATACAGTTTTCACTTGTCATTGGCATTTGTTTTTTTAGATTACAACAGACTTTTCATCATTACAGATGTTTAAAAAAAAAAAAAAAAAACTCAAATTTTTAAGTAATCTGGCATCGTTTAGTTTTTTAATTCATATAAATGAAAAGAAAATTTTAAATAATTTAAATTTAAAAAAAAAGTATATAATTAAAAAATGTTTTTTTAAAATTCTTTTACTAATAGAAACTGTATTAGAAAACATATTTAGTAAAGATGCGATATACAATGCAATATAATGACATGATTAAAACTAGTATAGGAACTACCCATTGGTAGCACTCTAATGAAATATCTTCAAAAGAAGATAACGAGGCCATCTTCTTTTCAGTCGCTTCGGAGGATTGCCAGGAATGGAATGGGAGGCAAGCTGTGCAACATGTGGACTTGGATTGAGTATAAAGTTTATTAAAGGAGAAAGGCGCCAAATCGACGACATGTGGTAAAGGTTAATGATTATTTGTGAGAATAAGGAGCATTAAGGATTTTTTGAAGGATTTTGGATTGAAGTGATTGGATACGGGAAGAATTCGAAGGTTTGGTGGATTTAATAAAAATTAATATTTTTTTGCATTAAGCATTATATTGATTAATAACCTTTTATTTTTTGTATCATAATATTATTAGTTCAGCTTAGCAAAGCGGTTTTTGTATTAATTTATTCATTTGTTGTTCTTCTTCTTCAATCTCTTCCTCCTTTCTTCTCTTCCACCTTGGAGGTGTAGTCATTCCATTGAGTTCTTGGTCTCCCTCTGGGACGTTTTCCTGTTGGTCTGGCCTCTAAGTACTTTCTCGGGCCCTGGTCCTCATTCATCCGGCAGAGATGTCCGAACTATCTAAGTTGCCTCTTTTCAAGGGTATCCTTTAATGAGACAACTCTTAGATCCTCTCTAGTCCTATCATTCCTGATACGATCCCTTCTGGTTCAGCCCTCTACTTTCGGGAGGTACCTCATTTCCGCTGCAGTAACTCTGCCTAGGTGCTTACCTAATGGTACCCAGCTTTCTCTTCCATATAGGAGGGCAGGTAGGTAAACAGCTTTAAAGATATGTAGCTTAAAATTGTTATCCACCTTCCTTTACCCTATAGCTGTGTTGCAGAGATGGTAGTAGATTGAGTTAGCCTTCTTTATCTTATTGGATATCTCCTGGTCTGCCTTTCCATTCCTGCTTACGTATCCCTGTTCCCGGCCAATGTGCATTACTTTTCTTTTCCTGGCATTAATGGTCATTCCTTTCCTTCCTAGCTCGGCCTCCTATTCCATTACAGCTTGTTGTAGGCTCTCTTTGGTATTAGCTATAAGAATAATGACCAAGGATGACTCATGGTATGGATATGCTATAATCGTAAGGTAATCTACAATACTACCACATTATTGGAGTTAAGCTTTGGGGCTACACTAAACGTTCCAATTCTTCTTGGGTCTAATCCTTCATAAAATCCTCAATGCTGCTTATTATGTTACACTTAAGCTTACCCATCAAGATCTTAATGTTCCATAAGTTGCGGATTTGGTCCAAACCAGATACATATTAAACTCCATATCTACTCTAATCCACTAGTCTCCCAACTTGCTTCTCCCTCCTTTCCCGTTAATCCTCTTAGGTGTCATTAGAAAATGACCAAGAGACCTTCTAATATTGAATTGTTTTGAAGTGCTACTAGTGAATAGTTCTTCACATGTTATTGACAAGTCATAGTAATAGTCTCCTCGAATTTACTTATTGTAAAAATAAGATTATGTATACAATAGTAACTATCAACTCCTTATTTCCTGGGTCCACCACAATATGACGGAGATCAAATCCACCCGGATTTGAACCGATGCCGCAAAGGTTTCGATAATGCTAAAGTACTTGGAATTTTAACATGTTCAAGCTATCTTAGATATAATATACCTTGCATTGCAATTAAAATCCTCCAGCTTATGGTTGTTCTTGTTATCCCCCAGAGGAGGAAGATCAGTGCCCTGAAGACCCAATGATCCTCATCGTCGCGGTGCCGCTTTGTCCCGGACCACCTGAGCACTCAATGGACAAGGTATTCCTATTGTTCCCTTTGTTCAGTCCCCTTCAGTCTCCTTAATTATCCAGTCTCTTCTTTGTCTCTCGGAGTTTAGCATCCTTTAAGAGACTGCTCATTATTTAATTCTATCTATATCGTTTATACTTTATAACTCATAGAGGATACAATCAGTCTCTCATGGATCTTGTTGGCAATTTTTTTGGAGATCCCTGGTCAAAAAACATTAGACACGTATTCTATCGTTCCAACTAATGGACCCCAGAAACCGAGAAAAAAAATGAAATAGTATTTAGCTAATTTATTTTATATCTCGAGATCGGAATGATTTTTATATTTGAGTGTGAATTCAAGAAAAAATACAGCCACTTCATAGATTTTGGTTGAAGTTAATTAAATTCGTTAAAAAATTATTAAATCTTCAAGCATACTGCCTCTGCAAATTTTTCTACACAGAAACCGACATAAGATTCGAATTCAGCATTCAAAAAAACCCTTAAATACGAAGCTTCATCCAAATAAAAAATCGTGGTCTTTAAAATTTTCCTGCCAAATAAGCAATTTTTTTTTTTTAAATTAACAAAAACTTTAAATACGGGTAGTCGGTTAAACGTATCAATTTAATATTTTCACCATAAGTTTTTCTTCCCCTTTTATTAATCGAATTTGCGTTTATATACATCAAAAGAAAGCTGAAGCTCTACTCTTTCCAGCGATACCAATCAAGTTGAATTTGCGTGAAGTGTCACAAAGTAATGGGGATTTAAAGAAAAGTTACCAATAATCGGTTTTAAAATTTCGTCCCCTTTAAAGAGGGTGAAAAAACGTTATTTTAATTTTATTTTTTTATTATTCAACGAGTTTTTCAATGTTTTTGATGGTGCTGAATTAGAATTTGACGTTATCTTTTGTGTAAAAAAAATGTAGTAAAGTAATTTGCTTGAAGATCTAATAATTTATTTTGAATTGACCTAAACCATGAAAAACTATTAAGATGCTGTATTTTTCCGCAAATTTGCACTCAAAAATAGAAAGTTTGGTGCGAGGATCATGTCGATATCATTTTTTTAAACTCGAGATTAAAATAAATTGTTTTGATGTTATTTAATTTTTTTCTCGGCTTTCAGGGCCTATTAGCTGGAACGGCAACGTACGTGTCTAATATAATTTTACCAGGAAAGTACAAAATAATTGTCAACAAGATACGTGAGAGACTGAGCGTTTACTTGTCCGTGAAATTATCTTGAAATGTTTGTCCCGCTTGCCATCATTGCCAAAGTATGAAATCATTCCACCTAATAAAAAAAAAAAAAAAAAAAAAAAAAACATTGTTTTAAAGTTTTGTAATTTATGTAAATGTACTAGTCAGTTTTATTTTTTTTTTTTTTCTTACATCGTTATCGAAACAGTATTCGACAAATGCAATCAGCAGATAAGGGAATTGTCAAGTTATCCTGATAGCAGACAATTATTATCGTTTTTAAAAGCATAATAAAGATATCATTATCATGAAGATGTAATATTTTAGTTTTTAATTTAAAAATGTTAGTTTTAGTTTTAGTTTTATGGTGTACAACTAATCCAGTTATTAACGCCATTTATTATTTTTTAATTTATTTTTGTACATATTCTATACTTTTGTTTTTAACAGTTCAAAGTATATAATTATAGCAAAATCTGAAAATAAAAATAACTCAAATTGATTCTAAATATATCAAAACATGTACATTTTTATGATTAGATGTTTTAATTGGCAAGGAGAAATATGCAAATGCATATACAGTCGAACCTGGATAAGTGGAACCTCTTGGTGACAGGATTTCAATCCCACTTAAACAAAGTTTTACTTATCCGGGTCATTAGGGTTGCATGTAAAGTGGTTTTCAAACAACTTGTAATTGTTATAATTGTAAAATTTATTAATTTTGAAAAATACTAGGCCTTTAGTTTTATCAACGTCCCACTAATTGGTATATTTTTACTTAGGCACTGCTCCAGTCATGTTGGGAGACATTTTTCTAACTCAGAGTATTCACAAGCCCGATATCCCTATATTTTTCCATGTCCTTCAGAACACTCATGTTCAATGTTGTTTTTACTATTCAATATTCGGCACACTAAACTGTTTTGCGATCTCATCGCTTGAATTTTTACTTTCAAGTTCACGAACAAAAGTTACCTGACATGTTGACAGGATAAGCTTATTTTATCAATTGGCAGGGAGGTAAGCAAAGATTAGTGTAGCAAGACTATGTTAGAGTGGAATATCAATGTGCTTAATGTTTACTACTTAAGGAACCAAAAAAAAAAAAAAAAAAAAAAATAATGCGGATTCCACTTATAGAGGTAAGTGCAAAAATTGTTTCATCTATAGAGGCAATATCCACAAAAATGAATTCCACTTATATAGGTGAAAACATTCCAGTTGAAGAGTTTATTAAAGGGAGACATTATGGGATCAAGAGTTTTGAACCACTTATAGAGGTATTCCACTTATGCAGGTACCACTTATCCAGGTTCGACTATATTTTACAGCCCTAGTTATAATAATTATATATAAAACAACAATTGTTTTCATGATGGTAATCAGGCAGATAAAATTAAATATGGAAGTAACCCGTCAAATTGACGCAGCAGGAATAAAAATTACCAGAGGAATGAAAATAGTTTTAAATGTAAGTCAGCTGAAATAAGTTACTTCCTCCGGTTTGTTATTCTTGGATCAGGGACGCCTTATCAGGCAGACCTGTTGCTGAGGTGGGCGGCTCGTGCGGTGCTATCAGCCGGGAGATAGGCGGCCAGCTCTGCATAGGCCAGACTTCTTTGTTTGGCTTACTTCCTTTCTTCGGGGCTGATGTAACTGCAGCCGTCTTCTAAGAAATGAAGTGTCAGTACTTCCATTAGTCATAAAAGGAAAAACAAGACTTCTGCCAAGACGTACTGGGGATATTCTATTCTTTTTGTATTATTAATGCAAGACCAATATGATCGCATGATTTTGAAGGATACTATTGCTGGTATTAATTCAGTATTTCGGGACATACAGAAGAGGCGTAAGTCTATAATAAAGACTGATATATCTGTACTGCAAAGCATACAGGGTTAGTACCTCATAGTGCAAAAAAAAATTGGTGAAACTAGATCTAAAATTAAGAAAAATGCTGCAGAACTTATCTTTCTATTCAAATCCGTTGCAGACATACGATAATTCAAAGACTTTTTTGAAGAAACCACAACGTTTGCAACAAAAGGTGTAATATCTCCACTTTGTTTAAATAATTTTCACATTTTAACCGCATTTTCATATTTAACATTAAATTTCCTATAAGAGCTGAGTACATGTAACCTTGAATTTTACAAACTTGGAACCTAAAAAACAGCTTGATCTTCACCTTATTTAGGGAAATTACAATGTCTTATAATATTTCAACGCTCGCTGTTTTTCGTAAAACCTTTCCACAAAACTGAAAATCTCACAAAAATTTACAAATTTAGCCAGTATTCGTATGGTATCATCAAATTAATGATACCGTATCGATTTCATGGAGAAACCTGCATTTAAAACCGGAAAAACATGGTGTTTTCATTTGGCATACAAATCAGTTACTTGTGTAAATAAGACATTATAATTATCACCTTATGAAAATATGTATTTTAAACATATAAACTCTTCATTGTAATAAAAAGGAAAGAAAAAATTTATTTTTTAATAGAAAGTAAATAAATCTACAACAGATCAAAGGATTTAATGATATTACATTTATTTATTTATTTATATTATTTTGGGTTTATTTTATTAGATTTTCTAAGTAAGGTTTATAACCCAGTGATAATGAACATAGACCTCAATTTTACTGTTGTCTTCTGAATGCAGATTATACTGAAGAATACCACTTTTTGAGGTGAATTTTATGGACAGATGAGTCTGTTTTTACAGACATTTCTACCTATTCATGTAGGGTATCGTTGTTTTATTACGTTTTGTACTGCTTTTTATAAATAGTTGGTAAACACGTGGTGCGACATGTGGATTCCAGTAAAGCTTATTTACCAATTTATGCTGGATTTATCAATTTATCAAAAAATATCATAAATATCCCATGATTTAAGACGGTTTTCAAATCTCAAATTTCTCAAATAATCTCAATTAGGGTTTACAAATTTAAAATGGAGGAGATGTCTCACCTAACATCCCCCATATGAATGAGGAATGTAATCACGTTGCTGGAGAAAACGATTTATTTAGACATTTTTAAATATTAATATTATACTTTCTAGATTGTAAGAATAGAACTGCGTGAAAGTTTTAACAAAAGAATCTGGAAAGATATAAGTATAGAATATTTATTTTTGAGGGTTGAGTTACAGTCGATTCATAATGGTGATGATTTTAAGACATTTTTTAAAAAATTAAACATTCTTATTCATCTAATTATATATATTTTTTATTGCTCTGATTTTTAATAGTTTATATCCTTGCACTTATGCAGTTTATTTATTGTTTATATTCAATGTTTAAAATTTTTATTTTGACCTTAAAAAAAGTTTTGTTTTAGTTTTTGATTTCGTAGAAGATTGTGGTATTAGAATAATTAATAAATTCGATTTAGAATTGAAAATAGCAGAAAATTAATATAGAATACTTTATGTGCTTTCTTGCATTCATTTACGGAACATTTAACTCAGAATACAGAACGCCTTGTTTCAATAGTACAAAGCGTGTCCAGATATTTTTTCAGTTTAAAAAAGGAATACAAAAACTGTTACCGTTTTTAAACTTATTTTAGTATTCTTATATTTTTAATGTATTATTGGTAAAATGAATAATTCCTGATTATAGAATCATCATATTTAACTTTTTTTTTCGCTCAGAGGATAAGAACAGAGCAATATTTCTTATCTTAATTGTTAGGGAATATTGCCAGGAAATCACTCGTATGGTTTTTCCTTCCCGCTAAATATTCTCAGAACGATATCGCTTTCATTGCCAAAAATATTGCTGACACAGTTTTTTTTTTATTGTTTCGTGTAGGTTTTTCCTTTTATCAATTTTACATCAATCAAATTGGGAATACCTACTCGACTGAAGTTAAAAGTCAGTCGGTTGTTAAAATATCAATAAGGAGATTAGGTGCATCGCTCATAAATAAATTCATGTTACTCATAATGACTTAAATGTCTCATGGATTATTTGTCAAAAATAAATACATATTCATCCGTAAGAAACGTCATATCCATCAAAGCCGCTGGTTCCTCAACTCATTAACAGAATTATTTTTTTAAATTTACGTTTCTTTTAATAACTTTCATTTTTTTCTTTCATCGGCTTACTTCCCAACACATATAAAAAAAATGACAGTATGACACATATAACGACACTAAAAAACTGAAAAGTTTGTGATATGACAGGCATCCTTGAGGAGTATCACACAGTGGCAGCTCCATCTGTCAAGTTTATAGTATTGAATTAAATTCTGGGTCTCTTATCCAGCTCTTTATCGACAATCTACGGACGTTGCTGGGTATCATTGTTGTGGACACTTCCACGTGAAATCATCTGTATGTGTTCTTAGATGCTCTAAACCCAGAAAAGTAGTAAGTATAATAATAATAATGCTTGGTAATTTTACGTACTTTTATGTTATATGAGCATCAATAATCAATTTTAAATCCCTGTTGAACAGGCAAACGTTCAAACCTTTCGATTGATTACCAGAGGACTAATTTACGCAACAGTAATTAGGCCTATTTCGGCAAATGGAGTTGAGCTTTGGGGCTCCACTAAATCATCCAATTCATCTCGTATCCAATCCTTACAATCCAAAACTCTTTATAAAATCCTCAATGCTCCTTATTATGTCACAAATAAACTTATCCATAAAGATCTTAATGTTCCATATGTTGCTGATTTAGCCCAAAACAACTTATTACACACGCGATTTCCGATAACCCTCCCTGGCGTCTGAAGAGAAAATGGCCAAGAGACCTTCCAATGTAGAACTTTTATTGAAGTGATTCTTATGAGTAGTTCTTTTAAAAGTTATTGGTATATCATTGTAATCGTATTCCTAACATTTAGTGGTATATATTGTCTACAGTTGTAAATGTAAATAAATAATTTTTAAAAAAATTGATAGTAATGAAGTTGCTTTGATAGAAAGGGGGAGGGTTTATGTTTAAAATTTAAGCGTAAAATACTGCTGCCCTACAGTATCCTTTAATGATATTCCACTAATTCCTGTTGAACAGATCCGCTACCTCCACTTGGACAAACGGCTAACTTGGAATCCACACACGACTAAAACGACAAGAAACTGCCCGTCGTTACAGACTACTTCAACATTTACTAGACAAACGTTCAAAGCTCCCAATTAATTACAAAAGACTCATTTACATGACTGTGATTAGACCTATTTGGACGTACGGAGTTGAGCTTTGGGGCTCTACTAAACCATCCAATTCATCTCGTATCCAATCCTTACAATCCAAAATCCTTCGAAAAATCCTCAATGCTCCTTACTTTGTCACCAATAAACTTATCCATAAAGATCTTATTGTTCCATATGTTTCTGATTTAGCCCAAACCAAATACCTATCCTTCCATAGTAAGCTCCATAACCACTCCAATCCACTAGTCTCCCAACTTGCTTCCTCCTCCATCCCTGATAATCCTCCGAGGCCTCTGAAAAGAAGATGGCCTAGAGACCTTTTAGTGTAGATTTTATTGAAGTGCTACTAGTGAGTAGTTCTTCACAAGTTATTTGCATGCCATTGAGTTCACTGTCAACACATTTACTTGTTGTATATTATTTTGTACAGTTGTAAATATCAATAAATGAAGAAGAAAAAAAAAAAAAAAAAAAAAAAAAAAAAAAAAAAAAAGCGTAAAATACCTTACGTCCCATAATACAAGTGCGTGATATCAGGAACAGGGAATATGTTCAAAGTATTTTTTAATTCAATTCAGATAATATCCAGTACTAATATTAATCCTTAATTTTGAATGTACTTTAAAATAAGTGTACCCTTTACGGTCTCCAGTACGGGTCATTATAATTATCGATTCAATTTTTATATCTAATTAATATACCTAAGGTATTAATCTATTAAGCTCGTATTATTAATAATATAAATTATATATCTGAACTACTAATATACATTTATATAATAATTCATCATTTTACAGACTAAAAAATTTATTTGACGTTACAGTGTTACAGACGATTTTCTTCGCAGACGTCAAATCTCTCTGAACTTTATCCAATGTCCTTCCTTGACCTGACGACTTTCTACCTGAATTTTACAGTGGTATAGGATTAACGGTGAACTCAAGTACCTGAGTATTATTGCACCTAAGGTCATAACCTTAGGACCTCACAGAACTTTTCAAATTTTTTCCACTTTCTTTGTCCCGGTGCTTCATAATGTCCTGTATTTATCAATTATTTAAACTAATAAAACTATTGATAATAATATTAATGTTTGTTATTGATGAGTCACACTAGAATCTTTTTTGATCTTGAAGCGGGAATGTAATAATAAAAATATTAATATTAGTAATTTTTGTAATTATGAGTAACAATGATAATTGTCACTAGAGGTAACGGATGCACCACGTTAAAAATACAAGAAATTAACAAACGAAAAAAATTATATTAGTAATATCGCGTAATAATTAATTTAAATATTTCAATTAAACTTTATGTCCTTTGTTCCAATTATCAAAGAAATAATTTATCAGCTATCCCATATAACTGGAAACCTTGATGCCGTATGTAGACATGTCCCCGATAGATAATGCCTCGTATCACGTCATTATTCTTGAGAAAGAAGTTATAAAAAAATATCCTCTATAAAAAACTTATATCTTGCGAATTTACTGGTAAGCAATTAACATACTTCAAATATTGTTTTGAGCTATTAAAAAAAACTATACACACACATTCACACTGGAAGAATAAATTTAACTTTGAGCGATAAAAGTAAAAGTTTAACTTTTATGTATAACTGAGAACATTTATTTATCTGTTATTTCAGAACTTATAAGTACAACAAAAATAATGACTTATACAATACTCACAAAAATATATACTTTTGAATAATAATATTTTTTTTAAAAGTCATATTAGAATTGTATGAAAGAATAACTGTTTTGATCCCAGTTAAAAATATCATATTTTTCACCATTTATGCATATCTGAAATATATGCATAAATGGTATATACTGGTATATACTCAAATATGTTTGATTTCCCTTTCTCTCGATTATGTTTTATTATACAGAATTGGATAAAATGTAATCATAGCTAAAACTTAATCAAAATTTATTAATAGCTATAATTAATTACTATTAATCTAGTCAAATAATCATTATTTCACTAAAAAATTACTGATTTACACATAATTAAATTAGGTGACTGATTCCGGGATATTAGTTGTCAAATAGCTATGATTAAATTTTGACTCAATTTGAGCTATTATTAAATTTTTCTAGATTTTATTTTATATATATATATATATATATATATATATATATATATATATATATATATATATATATAATATTGATTTATAAATCTTTATGAAATTTATAAAATTTATAAATAGAATGAGGAAGGAAAGAGGCATGCTGGGTAATGTCTGCTCCTGGAAGGGGTCAGGGGCGATACGATGTCTGGGACCCAGCTTTCTAAATGTCTGCCATACTTCCACACCAATGTGCAATATTTTTCACTTAAATTTGTCAAAAGTGTCATCTTTAGTTCATAAAATAACTTATTAATATTTTATATTTAACTAAATCTGTCATTGAACTGTCATAAAAATGTTTTTTTATGTTTTTTTTTGGGCGGTGAAAGAAGGAGGGGGAGGTGTAGTCATTACAAACAAAATGAAGAGAATAAATTTATTTTTCTTACGTTATTAATCAGAGATACGAAAAATAATAATAATAATAACTAGAAAAAATACAGTAATTTAATGGTTTTTGTTTCGAAGCAATTTAAACATAATTAAAAATAAAGAAAGAAGAGAAATAAATTTATTTTTCTTACGTTACAGTAATTAAAAATAAAGACAGTAGATATGACTTACGTATCTTATAATATTGGGTTGTCCCGCAATTATTTCAGGTTTATTATTTTAAAATATACTATTTGAAAACGTTTTTATTAATTAAAATACCCTTCATTCCACTCAATACATTTTTCCTAACATGTTAGCTCATCTCAACAGAATTTTTAATCCTCATTGCTAATCATATCTGATTTCTGACAACTTTTGAATCGATGTAATCTCCAACAATTACATACATTTTTTTTTTAAATTTAAAATATTGAAAGAGTATTACAATCTGCTTCAAAGAAGGCAATAAGTAATATGGTTGGCTTAATGGATTCACTCGCACAATAATACGTACAATAAGAAATAAATGAAAAAAAAAAAAAAAAAAAAAATCAATAAAGTATCTTGTAATATACAATACAATAAATAAAGAGAAAAAAAAAACAGTAAAATAATTTTTTTTTAAAATATAGCGATGAAATAGAAACAATGATAATAGTAAAAATAAAAAAAAGGATTAAATTAAAAGTTAAAAATTCTGTCATACTTTACTTAGAATATACACTTATCCTAGGGAAATCCCCACCAGACTTGTCCCTCCACTTAAGAAAGATACCAACTCTAGAGCAATATCTTTTGGAAGATACCCCTTTGTCGTTTCTATCAAGCCATATTTTATGTACGGTTCTGAAGGCACTACACGTTGCACATTCAAAGGGAATAAAGAAAAATAGTTTGAACGTTGGATTATGAGTACAAAGATAACATTGCTGATATTATTTAAGTTAACATTATCGGAATACTTGATAAACAAATCTAAAGCATGGTGACTTATCATATTCAGCCAAATTTTTGCACAGAGGATAACGTCATTCTGGGAAAATAGTTTAAGTTTTGGATGGCTGTTACTTTTAGCCCAGAAAGGTACAACAGGTACATGAAGGTATTCAAGTTTCCTGTTACTGAAAGATTTATGGAGATTACTGAATAACAGGAACTTTCTTGAAAGAACCCTAACAGTAGAGAGTTGCAACTATCGTTGAAGGATAACTTCAAATTATAAGTACAAACTGTTTAGTATGAATATTAAATTAGGCATCTTTTTTGTACATCGGTAATTTACGATTTGTAATTTTATATGCACTGTTAATATCCAAAACTGTGCTGATTCAACCATTGAGATGAATATGTGTAAGATAAAAAAAATAAATGATGGAAGCATGTACAAAAGCGTGGTATGGGAGTCGTAATGTGGAACAGTGTCCAACGGCATTACATTATCTTTCAGCTTTCTCTAGATGTATAGACATTGTGATCATTTCGGTAGATATTTAATTTTAAAATGTTAGTAAAAGATATGAACCTCGCTGATAAGCGCTACGCAGCAAAAGAACGCGTAAGGAGTATGTTTATATTTTGAGCAAGCCCAGAGATCGAAAGCATATATATTAGATCTAGCTAGAACATTAGATGAATCTATAGTTCGTTGCATATAATATATATGCATTAAACAGTTTGTAATTGCAGTTAAGAAACTGTGAACTGAACTTGTTAAGTAACAGTTGTGGGCGGATTAAACTCGAGCACACATCGATGTATATTTTATAAAAATATTATATTTATGTAATAAATAAATAAAGCTTTTTATTGCATGAGAAAACAAACAATATTTTGTAAAACAAATAATAACTTACAACATAAATAAAATAAAATGTACTGCTTCTAAGATATTTACAATTAATAATAATCTATTACGAAGTTATAATAGTATTTCAAAAACTGTTTGCAATATTTTACAACTATATGATTGGAAGATTTTTGCCCATGACCATGGTCTAACTTATCTGTAGACCAAAACCTACTGGGAAGTGGAGTTCACAATTTCATTCCATAGTTCTTTCCATTTTTTTTTATTACGAGCAGTTCTCATCCCATTGGGACCAGTGGCAGTCTTGAGGACATCAATCCAATATTTATGTATTACTTGTTTAATTAATTTATGTTAATTTCTTTTATTGTTTTTTTCGGAACAATCAACATTTTTGGTTAAACCATTGAACTAGTTAAGCGGAAGTCTAAAGAAAATAATCATCATATAAACAAAAGCATATTAATTAATTTATTATTCATTATTGAAATTATTATTTTTATTAATTAAAATAAAATTATTATTTTTATTAATTAAATAAATTTTTCATTGTGACATTGACCGATAAAATATATCTGTATAGAATATTGCCTTTAATCAAATTATTACTGCACGGGAGCCTTTCTTGATGTAGAACAAGCGTTTGAACGAGTCTGGCACCCGGGACTGCAGTATAAACTCCGTCAGTTCCTACCTTCTACATATTTCCTCATTATTAGGTCTTATCTCAGTGACCGAACCTTCAAAGTAAACCATAAATTTTCCTATTCTCCCCTCTTTACCCAATCTGCCGGAGTGCCTCAAGGTAGTATTCTCCTCTACACAGTGTACATAGCTGACATCCCAACTCATCCTACCACTGTCCTCACCACTTATGCCGATGACACATGTGTGTTATCAGTAAACAATGATCCCTTTGTTGCCTCTCAAACACTCCAATCCCATATCCTAAACCTTCAAGAATGGTGTCTAAAATGGAGAATCAAAATAAATCCCATCAAATAACCTTTACCCTTCGTCGTGAACCCACAACATCCTGCCCTACAGTATCCTTTAATGATATTCCACTAATTCCTGTTGAACAGATCCGCTACCTAGGACTCCACTCGGACAAACGACTAACTTGGAATCCACATACAAGACTAAAACGACAAGAAACTGCCCGTCTTTACAGACTACTTCAACATTTACTAGACAAACATTCAAAGCTCCCAATTAATTCCAAAAACTCATTTACATGACTGTGATTAGACCTATTTGGACGTACGGAGTTGAGCTTTGGGGCTCTACTAAACCATCCAATTCATCTCGTATCCAATCCTTACAATCCAAAATCCTTCGAAAAATCCTCAATGCTCCTTACTTTATGACCAATAAACTTATCCATAAAGATCTTAATGTTCCATATGTTTCTGATTTAGCCCAAACCAGATACCTATCCTTCCATAGTAAGCTCCATAAACGCTCCAATCCACTAGTCTCCCAACTTGCTTCCTCCTCCATCTCTGATAATCCTCCGAGGCGTCAGAAAAGAAGATGGCCAAGAGACCTTTTAGTGTAGATTTTATTGAAGTGCTACTAGTGAGTAGTTCTTCACAAGTTATTTGCATGCCATTGAATTCACTGTCAACACATTTACTTGTTGTATATTAATTTGTACAGTTGTAAATATCAATAAATGAAGAAGAAAAAATAAATCAAATTATTAATAATACTTATTTCACAATCTGACATTCATTGAATTTTTTTTTAAGTTCTTAAGAAATGCATTAAAATAGAATTGAACACAGACATATTGACGGATTTTATTTTATTTTTTTTTTGTTTTTAGTGATTCTCAGAAGATTATATTTATAAAATATGTAATATCTTGTAATCTGAAGTGCTAACCCATGAGCACTTTGTTGATGGATGAGGTGAGAACGCAGACACCTTGAGGTCGCTGTCATGCGCAATTAACAACGGCTCTGAAGATTAAATTACTGCTTTTTGGCACGATACGGGGTTGCGTTTCTGTTTGCATTAATAGTTTTAGATTCACGGCTCTTTCCTGTGATTCTATCACGCACTATTTAAACCTGCACTCTATGATAAATAAATACGTTTTATCAACTGTTTTGTTTTGGATTTTCTAGGACTCTCTTGTAATAAGATGGTATTCCAAATTAAATCGTTTATTCTTCCTTCTGCATACAATGTTTCTTATGCCTTATAGCACCTGCACCATGTGTGGACCTTTTGTAATAAACGCATCAATTCTTTCAGTCACTTAAAAATTCGTTATCACAAGACCGATTATCAGAACCATTATTTCAGTTGTTATCAAAATCTCATAGACATCCGGGGGTGAAGCAATCACCGATATCTAGACCATTACAGCATTTTTTTTATTTGACAACTTTTAGTAACATTTCGTCAGAAAATATAAGTTCCTTTTTCAACAGCCATTTTCCTTCATGCATTCCTCTGTTCACCAATCTTTCTTTTACACATTCTATAAAATGTCTTCTTGTGCTCAACTTTCTCTAGCATTTCATCCTCATTAAATGCCCAAATCAAGCCATTTCGTAATTTCCCTTGTTTCAATATTGTTGTGGATATTCCGTCCGATTTAGCACTCGTAAAACGAAAATCATGAGCAACCCATCAAAAAATCATGATTAAAGATGGTATTATTTCCGGGTAGTGAAGTCCTAAAACAACATTGTAGTACCGTAGAGGAATAACAAACATTGATATCCATACGAAAAAATTATATAATAAACATAAACAGTTTATTAAGCAAAGGGGTAATTTAAAGAAACCAAGAGACTCTGTATTATTTTCCGGACAACCCTATTGGATTCTAATCACGAACTTCCGATTGCTTATACTTATTTCAATGTCTATGTGAGTTGCTCCTATAGCTAGCTTCCTAGATACTTAAACCGGTCATCAGTTTTCAGAATTCATGCGTCTATACCGAGGAATCCATCTAGGTGATGAAAAGCCAAACGTACTGTTTCTTCCTTCTAATACATACTAACAACAAGAAAATTCCGAGACCCAGCTCGAGTATTTTTGGTGAATTTTTCTCTGCACTTTAAGAGTAGAGCATTTGGTTGTTAGCTAACTAGTCAACCACTTCGAATATTAACTCCTTTATTAAAACCATAACCTTTCTTCTTTCATGCTCTCAGTGCTCGTTCCACATAAACATTAAAGGTAAGCGGAAGCAGTGAACGTCCCTGCTAAAACCCCTTCTCTATGGGAAAGCTGTCACTAATAAACGTACCGATTTTACCACTGACTTCTTGCTTCATATGGTGCTTTCTGTATATTGAATCTTTTTATGGGAGCTATGGTACGGATTTATAATGAAGTTTTCTAGCGTTTCCCATTAACTCTTTAATGGCATTCATCATACGCTTTTTATTATTCCATGAACATCAGAATTACGTCTTCTTTTATTACTATCTCTATGAGTTTCTAATGTAGAAATGTTACAACTGGAACGATCTTTTCTCAAAACGGCTTTTTCTTTTGGAATTATATGCGAACTTAGAGCATGGTTGTATATAATTTGAATGTTAACATTTTAACCGCTCTAGACGTCGAAAATTTGACAGTTAAAATAATATTAAAATGTAGGTAAGGGATTTCTTCATTAAACTGGGACTGGTAAAAAGTTAACCTAATCATACATCGGACTAAAAATTTGGGGGACAGCAAAACACTCGAACATCAAACGTATCCAATCCTTCCAATCCAAATTCCTGAGAACCATAATCAACGCTCCCTATTATGTCTCCAACAAAACCTTACATAACGATCTTAATATACCTTTTGTCCTAGAATCCATACCTGTCAGATTTTCAAGATTTCATCAAAAACTTTAACATCATCCTAATCCACTAGCGCAATCCCTGTCCAGCTCACCCCTATAATTCTCCTTGCAGGTTAAAAAGGCAGTGGCCTCGAGATCTATTATAAAATTCGACATGGAGTCCTGGCAATGGCTAGCTTCTCGACTCATGCTCTGAGTGACTGTTTTATGACGCTCTCACTCAGCCTCCACTGGTATTATCTTTACACCAGTGAAGCAGCTGATAGAGTAGCACTGGGGTCTCTTGGGACCTGGCTTGTCCTTCCACAAGTGGAGGGAAAAGTCTGTTTGGGGGATCCCTCTGATGTGTATATATTGTAAATAAGTATGAATGTATTTTTAAGAATTAATTTAGTTTTTTTTTTTATTTCTATATTATTTTTTTATTGATTGTTTCTTTCTTCTCTCACTTTATGGATTGTGTAGTTGTATAGTTTGAGTTACTTTGTTTATTTTTTTTTTCCGCATTATTTATTATATTATATATTATGAGATTTTTTACTGTTTTTTTTTTATTATTATTTTTTTAAATTTATTATTATTTACTTTTTTTTCTCTTCTTTGTGTTTATTTCTTATTATACATATTGTGGAATGGATCCATTAAGCCATCCATATGACTATTTGCCCACATTGAGGCAGATTGTAATACTTTCTCTAAATTAACAAATATATATAATCATATATCAGTAACATTGAACATCTACATAATATAGTAACTTGCTAATCTTAGTGCACTGATGAAGTATTTATTAGTTTACCGTCCTCACTTAATGAATGGAACACAACTGCATCAAGAAGGTTCTGGATTCCAGGCGGGCCTCAACCGTCTCATACCCTTTGTCGGCAGAACTGCCCTCCCCGAAGACACCAATGAAAGAACTTTTATGGGCGTAGCCAATCTTTAGGCCGTGTGGACGGGCACGAGGAACCTCTCTATTGTCACAAGTCTTTCCTAGCTGTCAGCTCTTATTATCTCAATCCTTTGAGGTCCTATCTTACCCGCAAATTGGTATTTTTTTTTTCCTCCCCACGTATTTCCCTAAAAATAGGACAAATGCCTTTGAAGCGTGAGAACGGCTGATAACAAGACATCTGCCAGTGAAACGTTATAAAAATCCTTTCCTCAATAGTTTTGTTGTTAAGAAAAGAAAAGAAGGTTCACTAAGAAAATTCCCGCTCGTTTTATTAGACCGAGAACTGGTCTAGGATCCAATGATACGTTACCTTTCTGTTATACTAAGTAGAGTTATTTGAAAAAAGACTGAATTTCACCCTGACTGAGAAAAACAACAGATCATGAATAGGTCTATCAATAATCTACTGCTTCTGATAAGGAAAGAGGTAAATTTTCGATCCGAACAACACCAACAATTACAAAATGTAGCCAGAACATAACTTTTTTCATTCAAACCAATATAGCTCCTAAATAAGAGGTCCTAGTGACAAATGTTACATAACAAAAAATATTCTTCTTTAAATTTATGATCAGAAATATATCGACAAATTTTCGATTTGAGCAACACCAAGAGAGCTAGAGCTTGTCAAAATCACATTTTTGATTGTGAAAAAAACGTTGCACCAACAAAGTATAGACCCCAAGTGAAAAAACATATCCCTGTCAAAAATTGCTTTTCCTGACAAACATTGGATTATATTTTTTTTAAAATTATTTTTCCCTAACTAAAAATCACTCACTAAATTATATAGATTTTTTACACTATAAAAAGAAATTGAGCGTTTTAGGGTTAAACGGGTTAAAATTAAATAATTTAATTATAGTATGGGCTTATGTTTAATGTCTTTTTTTAGGGGGAAGGGAGACTCCCCAGCATGCAATCCCTAATAAAAAGGGCTATGATCTAAACCAAACCCTGACACAATCCTCCTATCTACTTCTCGCCTTACTCCTCGGACGCATACCCGACGGCTCAAAAAATATCGCCTTTTTTGGAATTCGGTCATTATTAAATTCAATGACTTTACATAAGAGAGTAGTATTTATAGAAAATGAGTTAATTCAAAGAAGAAATTAGAACTTTCTATAGCTGCTAAGATGTTGGATCTGTTTGATTTAGATGAAGAGGGAGAGAGTAGGCGGGGCAGGTAGCTGGTTAGTGAGAAGGTCGCCCGGGGGCATTAATAGTCCTTAATATCTTTTTAATTGGTCCATCTCAGGTGATTAGCATTTGTTTGGGCGCCGAAAATGACAGCTTCTTTTTAGCCTGACGTCTTGGTGCTTCTTTGATATTATCGTAATGATAAAGGGTTCAAGGCAGTGCTTAAAAAATGAAAATGCTTAAAGTGTTTAATTAATAACTTCTTTTAATGGGGTGTACTTCTATGTCGAACCATTGTGATAAGAAAAATGATTCCTTTCGAAGGGGCAAAGCTACAATTCAGCAACCCGAAAAAATAATCTTTTTTTTTTTTTTAATTTCTTTTTTAATTATTTATTGATATTTACAACCGTAAACATACAACAAGAAAATTTAAGGAAAAGGATTATAATAACATGTAAAGAATTACTTACTAGCAGCACTTCTTTTCTGACACCCTGAAGGATTATCGGGAATTGAGTGTGATGCAAGTTAAGATACTAAGTGAAGTCGAGTGGGTTTGAAATTTGCTATGAAAGGATAGGAATTTGGTTTTGGGCCAAATCAGCAACATATGAAACATTAAGACCTTTATGGATAAGTTTGTTTGTGACATAAAAAGGAGTTGAGGATTTTACGAAATGGTATTTTTATTGTAAGGATACGAGAGGAATTGGAAGGTTAAGTCATGTAAATATGTCTTTTGTAATTTATTGAGAGCTTTGAACGCTTCTCTAGTAAATGTTGGAGTCATCGAAAACAACGAGCAGTTTCTTGTCTATGAAGTCTGGTATGTACATCATCAGTAATTTAATATAAAATAAAAAAAATCTATATTTTTCCTCTGGCGAACTACCTAGTTCTAAGAATACTTAGGGGATTTTTTAATTTAATTTCTTCCAATTATATCACTAATATCATCACAAATACTATCAGGATTGATAGTATTTGCCTCTTTGATAGAATTCTATCAGAATTTTCTTTTTCGAACACTGGTTTCGAACGTTAAACATTCATAGTATTTAAGGAGCCAAAATGGAAGGCTTCTAAAAGATAGTTTAGAATCTCCTTAGAAATGATAATGTTTAACATTTGAAACTATTCTTATAATAAAAAAAAATCCAATAGAAGCTAAATAATTCATCAATTCTGTATTGACTCTTCTATCCAAGGGACAAATAAGCTAATTCACAATGCTCTTAATTCCCCACGTATATTGATCATTTGCCTCGAACCTCATTTAAAAGCATACCAATTTAAATTTACTAGTGATCTCAACTTCACATGTGAGATTGTGATGACTTACCTAGGAATCTGAAAATAAGATGGCATTGGTATCTTCTAATATAAAGCACTTATTGCTACCAATAATTCTTTTCAAGTCTTAGCTATTTATCAGACCCTTAATTCAGCTCGTTTTCCATATTTATTTTGTTGTTAGTTGCAAATTTCAATAGACTTAAAGCATAAATTATAACTAAAAATCCTTTCTAGAAAATTTGTTGCTTACCATCTTCATTCACATCTTCTATTACTTCATACATTTTAAGTAGCATCTAGTTTTTACTTCATAGGTAGATGACGAAATACATGAAAAAATATTTCACAATAAAAATTACACTATACTACGAAACAGTTTTAACAAGGGTTACGCAGTATAGTGTAATTTTTATTTAATCTATAATATAAGTAAATAGTTTTATTTTATCTTCGATTAATCATTGAGAAATCATTTAACTTGGTCTTGCAGAAACCACTTCAAGAATTTCCATGTATCTCACCACTACACAAGATTAAAATGGTTATTTCCCTTTAGAAGACAATACTTCTTTGTTTCGTTCCTTTACAAATCACTCTCCACTCAATCACCTCCCTATATCCTCAAAGGATTAACATTAAAGTCATCAGTGAGTTCCCGCAAAACCAGATAACGTTCCTCGGACCTTTACCTAACTCCCTTCAACACAACATCCTTCGAACGTTCCTTTATTTCCAGAGCTTCTAACTTCTGGAACTCCCTCCCTTTTATCATTCTCCATTCCTCCACTCATAATAGTTTTAAATCCCGTCTTTTCGTTTACAAGTTAGATATTCAATCTAATAGCCATATCGATGAAGACAATATTTTTTAAAATGAAATATGTTTGAATATTCAGAATATTACGAGTATATTGATTTTATACAGTATCATTTTTGTACTATTGCACCAAATTTCTATAATTGTTTTTGACATGTCTTATATTATTATATCAGACAAAATATTATTTCTCCGGACAATACATACTTTTTATCTTTGTCAACTGTACTTTTTTTTTTTTTTTTTTTTTTTTTTTTTTTTTTTTTTTTTCGTAGCTTATTTTAAATTCTTAACCTTAAGATATAATTTGTTTTTCGTATAATATTTTAGAACATGTAATATTACTTTTATATTGTAGTTTAATTTTCTATATTTAATTTTAATTGTATTTTCCTTACTTGCATTATGTCTTTAATTATATATACGGCAGCTAGGTCGCCATTATATTGCCCATTGTAATTATTCTTAAAGGGCAATGGTCCCAGAATAAAATTCATTTTTATTTCATTTCAAGAATTGTTCCAAATATGCCAAAAACGATATACCTACCATGATAATATTTAATGTGATCAACTGCTACATTTAATTCAAAAATATTACTGTTATTCTCTATTTAACAATATATTTTACGGTATTCATTATCTACTTATTATTATTTCCTAAACATTTTCGGTTTAATGATACCCTTCGAATCAATCACTATCACAAGAGGTCAACTCCAGAAACGTATAAAGTAATATATTACATGTAATATATTAAATGGATACAATGAATAAATTCTATATATTATATAATTGAAAGTGGTGCATATCGCCTGGTTTTAGTAAGCGATATTTGCTTAAAGCTGATCAATACAGTAATAGAAGTGCATAACTTCATTTTTATTGTCTGCATTACAAAATTTCTACGGTTGATTGCTATTGAATTTCAGTGTTTCTTATAATACGATAATTGAATACTCTTTTTATCCACCGCAATCAGCGGAGCGAGTATTCACTGTTTATTTAGCTTGAATGTTATAATAGGTACTTTTAGAATGTTCCAAAGGTTGTATTTCTAAACAGATTAATCGTAACTTAAAAAGTGATCTTTCATTGCCTCTTCGAGTTTTGCAGTGTCGCCTCTATGGAAAGCAGTTTATCCAATTCCAGCTTATATCAAATTTCCGGAAGTTTTTCTTCCATATTATTTAAATCCACCAATTCAACATCCTTTTAAATATTTTTAAAGATACATGAACCATATCCGTCTCTGCTATTATAATGAAAAAAAAATATTATTCCATTAGCATGTCTTGTTGTTTTAGAAAGTATATTGCTTCAGTTGTTCTCAACCGAAGTTATAATATTGTAATATAATTCAACTTCTGAAGTATCGATAACTCATACGAACGGATTGAAGAGAACAAAAGCCATTGCGGACTGACACAAAGGACAAGGAAGACCTATCACCGGAGCAGCACCCATTGTTAGGAGTCGTGACGAGGGCTGAGACATCGGAAGATATGCAATAAAATAAGAAGAGGTAATGGCAGCCAGTATCTCCCTTTTATTTCTCTGTCTTATTAATAATGGTTCAACAAAAGACAAATGGCCGACTCCGCCATTTTGTCCTCCGCACAATGCCCCCTGTCCCTGTCTACTTTACGGCGCCCATTTACATACTGTCTGCAACGGCTCTTGCAAGAATAGATCAAGAAAGAAATGTCAATCATTGCTGGAAGAACACCGTAACAGATATTGTGAATCCCTCGAGGAAACCTTTGGAATAGGTGAAATGTTCCAAGGACATTCCAGATTATCCAACATGCACTAAATTCGCAAAACGAGATACCTTACTTTTTGAAAATATTGAGTGTAAATCATTTTTATTTTAGTACGAGTATGTCCTATTTACCCCTAGATAAACGTTCTTATCCAACCAGGCTCTGAACGACTGTTACAGGTTCCCATCCTCTTCTAGCCAGAGTGAGGTGTAGACTTATTCCATGAGTCCTCCACGAAATAAAATTGCACTCGCCAATGCTGGATTCTTACAATCCAGTATAATAGTTTTTGTTTTCTCTCTCTGCTCTTTGAATCCTTTATTGTATCCAAATACTTTAGAGATATATGGCCAAATAAAGTACCTATGATAAGGCAATGATATCTACAGACTGGGTTCTGTTGGTTTTGATTGTTCAACGAAGCCGCTGAGGAAACCATATTTCCTATTCAGAAAATACTTGGATAAGGCATGCACATGAGAGGTTCAGATACAGCATGTGAAAAGATAATAACTATTATCAAAAGAATTTTTTACTTGTTTTTGTATTAGTTGAGGTTCTTTATGTGGTTGTTAGTGCCCTGCTTTTTCTTAACTAAAGATCACCCATCATTGGTCAATTTCCCAGAGATTTTTATTTAAGAAAAAGAAAATCATACCTCATGTTGTGATTGGATCTGGCAAAAAAATAAATTAAAAAAAAACACCGTTGTTAGCATAACTTTTTTTGTTTTAAATATTGGGTTGTCACGAAATTAATGAAGGATTTAAAGTTTTCCTTTTCTCAGTAGATCATAAACTGTTCATATTTGCCGGATTTTTTCCTTGTAAGGATGTCTTCATTTGTTGATTTTCTTCCAAACAAACATATTTGTTTACCTCGGTATCATGTCGATGTCTGGATTTAATCAAGTTTATACTAAGATATCAATGCCTGATTTTCGCCTAATTTCCTTTTATGATTTTAAATCCGGTCGGAACGATAAAAGATGAGAAACCTTGATGAAGTCTGGTATGATGGGAGAGTGAGCGAGTGCACCGTTAATGGTGTTTGAAAAATTTCGGGTGGGATATTTCAGCTCTGAAGACAAAGGTCGTGGAAGGACTCCGTCTCTTGATGAAGATGGTCTAAAAGAGAAAGAAAATTTCAGAAGGTTCGAAAACTTGCAGAGAAGCATTCAGTCAACAAATTGACTGTCGCCCGTTACCTCAAGACGATCGGAAAGGTTAAAAATGGCGAAACTAGGATACCTCTTGCAATAACTGACCGCCAATGTCTCAGGTATGACCTCAGAAAAATTGTTCCAGCTTGGTAATGAGATTTTGCCTCATCCACCCTATTCTAATACGGACAACCTAATAATATTATAGTATTCAGTTAAGGCTCATACAAAGGGTGTGTATAGAAGCATGACTCAATATACAGTGGTGTTTATAAGTTTTCGGCCACCCCGAAATTTTATTTTAGCTCCCATTATAAGTTTTTTAATTAAAATTTTGGTTTAATTTATTTTAATATAGGATTTTATAAAGATTTAAACTCTGCAAAAGAAATGCACTAATTTAAAGGAAACAAGCAAAAATATTATAAACCAATGAAGGAAACAAATTTTACAACTTTTAATAGGTTTAGGAGATTCAGTAAATTTTTATTAATATATAGTTACCATACCTTTGGCAGAAACTCTGTCTTGTCGAATGAACTGCCAGCGTTCGGTAACTTTTTGATAAATTTCATTATGGTTTTTGGATTACCCGGTCTTCAAACATCTTATCACCTTTTGCCATAAATGTTCTGTCGATTTAAGAGGTCCAAACATTAAGCCAGGCTACTTCAATTTTATCTTTTTTTTTTACCGAAGCAACCGGGCTACAATAGCAGGTAATTCTTTTTGATCGTTTATGTGCTTAAAAAGGGACAGGGGCCATTTTTTCCCCGCCCATATTGCAGTAAATTGTTTCTCATTACATTTCTGAACGTATTGCCGGTCATACGTTTGTTTATGAGCACGAAGGTTCTAACATAGTAAGCTGAAAATACACCCCCACTTACATTCCACATTCCTACCACCAAACATGACAGTTGGTATTCGCTATTGCAAATTATTCCTTGTGCCTCTAGGTCGTTTTACATATTGTCTCCTGTCACTAGCTATCAAATTGGATTTGTTTTCGTCCAAGGAGGCCTCATTTTTCCACTTATTAAAAGTCCAATGAAAATACTCTCGGGCAATTCAAGGGGGGTCTCAGATTTTTCTTTCTGATAAATGGTTTCCTCACAGCGGAGATGTCATCGGCACATCTTTCTAGGTTCATTTTTGAAAGCCTACTAAGGGCTTTATTCGTATTTTTTGATGTTTTCTTTTGCCTTTGTTTCCTTAATTGATCCTATAGACCATGACCGCCGCGAATTTTACGTAGGAAGACATTTACTGTTAATTTAATGCGTGAAATGTCTCGGGAGGATTAACCTTCCACGGAGAGAGGATTCTTTCTCGAAGCTGAGGACTAGCGTGAGGAGACGTATCGATGGCCACAGTACCAGGCATAAACTTAATTAGATCAGCTTGTATTTAATACTCAGCAAACAGTCACAACAAAGGGTGTTCATAAGAACTTATGAAACTCCTTGACTGTAGACAAGAAAGTGCTTACAGGTCAGTGAAAGGTATGTTGTCAGGGGTGTGTTTGTTACTAGAGTTATCCCATATAATCTCACTTTGAACGGTGTCAACAGAGACTAATTATTTCAAAAAATTTAAATGGCCGGAAACTTTGAACACCACTGTATATGTATACAAATTACTTAGCTGTATTCAAGAAGCTATATATAAATTAACGTAGTATCGGATGCCCTACCGCTGTAAGAGAAATAGCCCTCAGAGATAGGGCTGGGTGTGGTGTACTTAATTCCCGACGGGAGGAGATGACAGAGGGGCAGCCGAACCTGTAGTTAGGTCGGGGCAGATTCCTCAGCGCACGTTCACTTTTTGTCTGCTGAGTCAGGGCTGGCGCTATTCGTCCGGACCAATTAGCCTTCTTTCTTGCCCGGAAAAACTTTGGGGCATCAGGGGGAACCTGCGAACCTGTAATTACATCTTGCTTTCTTAACAGGAGTCGGTAATAGAATCATGATGGCCACTTCGATGACCCTTCTCTCGCAGTGAAAGCTATTGATAAAGGATATTTTAAACATTCCTATACGCAGATAACACAGCTTTATACACAGCATCTTACCGCATTGACACAATAGAAAACAGGTTACAACAAACTTTGAAAAAAATCTATAAATACTGTCAAACATGGAAACTGAATCAGAAGCCATTATTTTTACTAAACGGAGGCCCACTCATAGACCCACAGATTACTTTAAACGGGAAAAAAAATCCCTTGGTACAAATCAGTAAAATACCTCGGGCAGATCTTAAACTTACTCAGACCACTTATTTTTTTTTTTATTATATATAGTAAAGTGTATCAATCAAGAAGCTCTCATACTTGATACTTAATATGAATTGTAATTTGTAAAAAAACTGAAGAAGCGGACTTCAGTAAATATGAGACTGAAACTAATGTAAGTAGAGTATCTAATTATGGCCTTCCTCCTTATATGGTCTATTGCCATATTAATTTATAAATCAAATAAATGCGCTATTTAAAATTAAAAACAAGTTAGGATGTGATTCTCTACCTAGAGAGGACTTGCTTTAGTTTATAGTCGCCGCGTCAAGAAGACAACAACTAGTTAATCATATTTTTGAATTATGTTTCAGAAGCTTTTCCTGTATGCAATACTTTACATATGTTTAAAATGTTTGATTATTTTGAAACCAAAGAAATCGAAGTTTTAGAATATTGCTGAGATTTTATTCCAACGTTGTTCCATGATTTGATTTTTTTGCGCGTTTATGAAAAAACTCTTTGTGCCATAGTACGGCCAATTATTCGCTGGGTAGGCCATATAAGAACTCTATTGTTATTTTGACCATGTTTTGCCAAATCAATGTTGTCATTAGGTACTTATATCATAATTGCAGGAAATTATATATAATTGCTTATTTCATTTTTTGTTTTGGATGTTTTTCTGTGCATATGGCTCCTCCTAAAGAAAAAAAGAGAGAGGTCTATGGACACTTTTAGGCTTTTTTTTTCTCTACAATAATTGTATTAATATTTCATTGATATTTTTCATCATTGAAATAAATTATACTTGAATAAAGTTATTCTCATAAGAATCGACTTTTGATTTCCAATTTTGAGTTTTCCTTAGTAAGCAAAAATAAATTTAGTGCATAGGCAATATTTAGAACCTGGGTTCAATATTATTTGCATAAGCAAATATAATAGTCTGTTAGTGTACATAATCGTTTCTATTTCCTTTATTTTTTTTTAAATGTTAATATATAACTTTTAATATAATCATTATGCACTTTTAATTATAAAGAAAGTTTAATTGAAATCTCCGTTTAATCCTACCTTTTGACCGTTTCGCCCTACCCCTCGGTCCCTTAGGAGTTGGATTAGTGAGGTTCTGCTTTACTCGTAAATATATATATATGATACAACAGATAAACTAATAATTAATTTAATTTAATTTTTTTGAAGATGGAGCAACATGACAAGCTCTGAAACATGTAGTTAAATTAATAAAGCAAATGGGGAGTTATGCCTTTTTAATATAATAACTAATAATTAACTTTTTTTCACGTATTTCTCTCTGCTAATTGTAATGAGATTTTTTTATTGTTTTTCGGAACATCTCTCTATCCAAAAAGTCGGTTTCTGACATTTAAAGGTTGTTTAATTCTTCTTGCATTTGCTTTGTATATCCACCTACGCTTTTATAGCTACAAATTTTATCGAATATCTCTTTATTTAGTCTTTCCTTCTTCATCCTTTTCATATGTCCATAGAACATCAGCCTTCGGATTCTTATTTCGGTCTCCAGGTCTTTCAATTCTCTGTAGATCTCTTCGTTAGATCTTAGCCTGTAACCTTCCTGTGCCCATAGATCTTTCTCAGGATCTTCCTTTCTATTCTTAATAGCCTTTCTAGGCTGGGTAAGCAAGTGGTCTCCATCCCATACAAAATCACAGGCCTTATCACAATATTGTAATGCCTTAATTTCGCATTGGAGGAGAGGTTCTTCTTATTGTAAACCTTGCCCGTTTGGAAGCTCAAATGTTCCAATTTTTTTATTTTCTCCTGGATGCCCTCCTTCTCCGAACCATTGCAACATATTATTTCCCCCAAGTACTTAAACCTTTTAGATTACTTTAATTTTACCATACTTGGTGTTAACTGTTTTTTTCTTGAATATTATTTTAATGTAGTAAATTTAATTTAAATTTTTATGGATACATTAGTGATCTTTTTTTTTTTTTCTTTATAAATTTTCAATAGAGGGTAACCGAGACAGTTATTGACACCCTTAAAGAGATATCCATACTAAAATGATATAAAGAATAGTCCAATAAAGTCGAAATTTGTAGTGATTTTTCCTTAAATACTATACTTTGATGATGATGATCCTCGGCTCTACAGCCCTGTGCGGGCCTTGGCCTCCCTTAGAAAATTCGCCCATTCCTCTCTGTTCAGCGCCATGGTCCACCACCTAGTTGCGCCTAATCGTCGGGCCACAGTACCTATCTGGTCCATCCAGCGGGCCTTCGGTCTTCCAACCTTCCTCTTCTCCATAGGCATGTGGTTAGCGACCCTTATCGGAATCCGATCCTGCCTCATTCTTTTTAGGTGTCCTGCCCAGCGAAGTATGTTGAGATTGGTAAAATCCACCACAGGTGTGTCACGGAATCCTGCGTAAACCTCTCTGTTGTGACGCCTTCTCCAGACACCATTCTCCCATACTGGTCCATAGATCTTTCTTAATATCTTCCTCTCAAATACGGCCAGTCTTTGCTCATCAATCCTGTTGATCACCCAGGATTCTGATCCGTATGTGAGGACGGGTCTGATCAGTGTCTTATAGACAGTGACTTTTGTGGTTTTGGTTATTAGCCTGGATTGGAAGTGCTTGAGAAGGCCATAGTAGCTCCTGTTTGCTGCTTGTATTCTTCTTTCAATCTCCTTAGAACAGTAGTTATTGACATCTATACGGGCACCTAAATACACAAAATCCTGCACCGCTTCAAAGACATAGTCTCCTACTTGTAAGTGCGGATCTCTCCGGTTGTTTCCGACAGCCATATACTTAGTTTTATGCGTGTTAATGACTAATCCCATGTTTCTCGCGGAAGTTTCCAGGGCCGCAAATGCCTCCTTCAGGCCAGCTTCTGTTCTTGCAATCAGATCAATATCGTCCGCGTAGGCCAGGACCTGGATCTGCCTATTAAATATGTGTCCCCCTACCTGTAGGCGAGAATCGCGAATCGCTTTTTCCAGAGCCAGGTTGAAAAGTAGGCAAGCCAATGCGTCACCCTGCTTCAGGCCATTCTCTGTTTCTACTGGGTTTGACAGGTGTGACTGTACTCTGATTCTGCATCTCGATCCAGACATTGTGGCTTTATCCATTTTTATCAGCTTTGCGGGAATGTTGAATTCCATCATAGCCTTGTAGAGCATCTTCCTGTTAACCGTATCATACGCCGCACGGAAGTCTATAAAGAGATGGTGGGTGCTGATTCTATATTCCAATGACTTTTCCAATATCTGTCTCAGCGTAAAGATTTGATCAGATGTTGACCTATCCTTCCGAAAGCCGCATTGGTAATCTCCAATAATATTCTCAGCATATGGAAGTAATCTTGTGAATATTATAATAGAGAGGAGTTTATAGGCGGAGTTCAATAGGGATATTCCTCGGTAGTTTTCACATTTTAGCGTATCCCCTTTTTTATGTATGAACCAGGCATATCAAGCCCGTCTCCCATTCCTCGGGCATCTTCTCTTCCTCCCATATTCTACCCAGTAAATGCGTCATCTCCTTTATGTAGGTTCCGCCAGCGTTTTTTAGTAGCTCATGAGGAATTCCGTCCACTCCTACTGCTTTATTATTTTTCAGCTTTTCCAGAGCCTCATAGACCTCGTCGTAAGAAGGTACTATATTTTCATTACTATCATCCTGTTCCTCCACTACATCAAGATCAAAATTCGTTCCTCCTCCCTGCGAGCCCAGCAGTTCATCAAAATGCTCATACCATCTATTCAAAATGCCTGGAGTGTCATTTATAATTTCCCCAGTTTTACTTCTGCAAGCAGTTGTTCGTGGTTTAAAGCCTCGCCTGGTGTCATTCACCTTCCCGAACATTTCTCTGCTCAAATTCCTGCTTTTATATTCCTGTATCAGTCTCATCTGCTCCATCATATGCTGCCTCTTCTTTGTCCGGTGCATCTTATCTTCCTCTTTTCTTGCCCTCCTGTAGTTCTCTGTAGCCATTCTGGTCCGTTTCTTCTGGATCATTACCTTATATGCTTCATTCTTGATTCTAGTGAGCCGTTCACAGTCTTCATCAAACCATTCCTTCCTTTTGCTGTTCATTCTCACTATACTTTAAGCTAAGCAAGAAAGTTCACACCAAACAATATTCCTGGGATGTGTTTTACAAGATAGTGACAATAAATAATGTAAAGTCAGTTACTGACACCCTGTGGATATCTTTTAAAATACGGACATAACTGAAAGTAATTTTACACAGTTAAGATGTAGGATTTAAAAGGAAATTGATGATTTTTTTTTGGCTAAATATATTTTTTATTTTTTTTCAATTTTTAAGATTGGGTGTCGATAACTGTCTGGTGTGTGAATGTCTGGTTTGCCCTATGCTGTTAGAATTTCCTCCTTTGCGATTGCTGTGTTTACACCGCACCCGTAAAAGTCATTATATTTAAACTTGTTTTGTCATAAGAAGTTTTCAAAGGGTAGAAAAACACATGTTTACATGTTTTAAAAAGGTATAAGTACATAGTAACAGACTGAAATACTCAATATACTGCAAGCATACCATTATAAAAGTTCGAATTTGAAAAAAATCACAATACCTAGAAAGCACAATTTGATTACCAAATTGCATTAACAAAAGAAAAATAATCACCTAATAAAACATGTAAGTTACTTTATATTTCATTGTGCCTAGTTACTTCACCATTTTCAAGTCCATTTCCCGCATCAAGCGTAAAACCTCTTCAGCCATAATAACGGGATTTGAGTGACCTAAAAAATGAGTGTGGGTCAAAAAATAAGTGAAGTTCGAAAAAAGAAAAGGAAAATAAATAATCCGTAATAAAAAAAAAATTGAAAAATAAGTTATCAATGAAACAAATACGTTAGATTACGTAAGAAATGAACAAGAGGACATTTTTCTGTTTTGTATTTTTGTAATGAAATTGTTACCAAAAAAATGAGTTAGTGTCGAACTTACATTGTAACTGACTCTGGTTGCGCAGCTGTGTAAACTCCGCAAGGAGCTGTTTTCGCAAGTGCCGAAACTTAATGACTAATAATGTGACTCAGCAATAAGTATTTCCGTTGAAGCTTGGCACCTGCCTTTTAGAGATGTCAACTAACGAATTCATAGGTGGCTTAGTAGAAGGCACTGGCTTTTAAGCCATTGGGAGCAGTTTTCCCAGAGGTGCGTTGCCAACACCGCTAGTGCGACCGAGGCAAGGTTGAGGGAGTGATAACAGCGGATAAGAGTTTCACATCCCTCTGGGCCTCTTCTTAACTGTTTCATTTAAATATTTATTAAAACGAATTATTTTATTTATTACTAGCTGAAAGTATCCTGCTCCGCTACGGTTTAATATCATTAGGATTTAGGACAACTTAAATTAGTAAAAGTTGAAGACGTTGATAATTATTATTACTTAAATAAACCTAAAGAATTCCATTCTTAGAATAATTTCAATAAGTAGATTTGACAATTTGCAAAAGTTAGTTTTATATTATTTTGATAGTCCTCCAGTGAAGCTTCGAGTCATCTCTACCATCTTACCCAGCTCTGATACCAGACCATCCATCAGCTTTTCTTAGGGCATACTTTGAGTGAATATAGTCTCAACTTCTCAACTTTTTTGATTTTTTTGAATAAGCATTAGTCTTTCTGTTTCGATTTTTGCGTACATATCAAGCATAAATTGGTTGAGGAGATTACGAAATAAATAACGCTCTTCACCTCCTCGCTCCACTAATATTTAGGCATAAAAATCATCTGCAGACACAGTTTTCTTAATTGGTGTATTGGTGTTTGGGTCACACTGAGGGATGTTAATACTGTACCCATGAACATCGTACTGGCCTTAAACGTCATCATCAGAGAACATAAGTCTTTTAACCTCCTCTTTAACATAAGTCTTTTAATAGCTTATCGTCACGAAACAACTCAAACTTGTAAGGGTACATACACCTCTGCACCCACCGTAAGTTCGCAGAAAGTACCATATTATAAGGTATCGACATCGATCGTATTTTTGTTTGTTTACAACTATAAGGAACTTAATTTGTGGTCAAAGTGTGCTGCTTAAACATCTAACCTATTTTTTTAACGTAGCTTATCTCCAAATACCATATGACTATTAATCTATTATTATTCACCCAATAAAAATTGTAATCACATTTTTCGCGAATTAGCCGCGATCCTGGCCGATTTTTTTAAATTCCTTTCTTAGCGAGCACCTAGGGCCATAGAGGAATCTACATATCGATTTTAATTCCAATCCGTTCCGTGGTTTCTGAGATTTCGTGTTAAATGAGTGAGTGGTATTTGACAAATATATAGTAGATTATTACTTTTTATAATATGAAAATGAATGAAAAATAACTTCTAGTATGGGCGTATTACTGAAAATATCATAATGGCGTAGTGAAATTTCACTATTGTCCAGCTGAATTAATTTTTGACAAAAATATCTGTACACTAATCTTAACCAATAAACGTGCCCTTTTCAGATACCGTAGTTCCTCATAGTGGTATCCTTCAGTGTGACTCACTCACGAAGATTTCTTAGTCAACTATCGTACATGGACCCACGCCATTGAACCCGGAAAAGGTTCGTTTTTAAGGAACCTAGTCATCATTTCTTTTTAACGTCAGTTACATCTTTTGTTTCCTATATATGGTAATACTGAGGGCAGTGCCGTCACTTATTATCTGGGAGCAACATATTTGAGGTTAACAATTAGTGGAATCACATATTATTCTTCTTATCCTTTAAGGAAAATTCCTAAGTGATGTTTACAAATACTTAATAAAATATAAAATAATCTTTCGTATGGAATACAGTATACATTTCATTAATGTTAAAGTTACACCTTATGCATTAATGAAATACATACTAAATGGTACAATTACTTGGTTAGCTTTATTAAAGACTTTTTTTTTATATACATTTATTGAAATTTAATACATACATAAAGTAAAACGATGGGCCGATTCAGCAAAATTTGTCAGTTTTTAGAACTGAAGATGAATGACTTGAGGTACTTAGGATGGTATTAAAGGATTAATAGAATTACAATTGGTAAATTAATTGACACTTCTATTGGAATATTTTTATTAGAAGAATAGTTTCGAATATTAAACATCCATCATCAGTTCAGGAGGCAATGGAAATGGCTTCTAAAAGATATCAGATCGTACCTCTAACATACCTCGAATGTATAATTTAGAACCTGGCTCCTATTATTTTGTCTTCTCAAAACTTAATTGTGAATGTTTAACATCCAAAACTAGTTTTCTAAAATCCAAATATTATCGACGTAGTTTAACAATTCCTAGCACATATTTTTACCTGAAAAATACATTAGGCTTCCAAATGTATTGGTTATACATGTCTCCACATTCACTGATTGGCAATATAATAATTGACAGAAGTAAATGGAAATGTATAGTTAAAATTATTATATCTAACTAAAACACTTTTAAATTATGTTTATTTAATTCTGGAATTAACTCGTATTTTATAATATATTCCACTTAGTAGCGTTATTTTCCATCATTTATGCTTATCAGTCATTGAAACCATTTTACATTTTTTCTTCTTTAATTTAATTAAGTAAAATATGTAAATAATTTAAAACTATCTTGTCGTTCAGGAGTTATTGAAGGGAAACGATGTTTCGAAGCAAGCCTCGGATATTTAATCGAAGTTTGGAACGAGCTGTACGTTCAATTTTCGACCATTCCTATGCAACGCCTGTCTCATCAGTTATGCATCATTTGCAATTCAGAAAAATAATATGTTTATTAGGACCGGTTTCGAAAGATTCCAATATGCGGCCGTGGGGCTCGGAATAAAACCCCAATAAGTTATGTTACAACAAAAATATTTCAGAAAGTAAATTTAAATAACTCTATAACTGGGCATTAAATATTTAAATAGGATTTATTACATCGTATGGGAAGAATTTTTCATAATTATGGAAAAAATTGGAGCCATACTTGGGTATACTTTACGATTCAAAAATCCTTTCTGAATCGCAAATTTATGTAATATACGCTTCATGCATTTTTTATATTTTCTAATACAGAGATATAAAAAAAAAAAATCAAACAGAGTAAAAACAGGTCACCTTGAACCTATCGGCTACAGAAAGAATAATATGGAACATGTTTTAGGGATTGCACCCTTCACCGTCAATGTTAGTCATATCGTCGGAGAGATTGCTAATGCCGTTATGTGAATTTTTCGATTTAGTTTTTTTTTTTTTTTTTTTTTTTTTTTTTTTTTTTTTTTTTTTTTTTTTTTTTTTTTTTTTTTTTTTTTTTTTTTTTTTTTTGCAGCTTACGCAAATTTAGTTTGGGTCAGGTTTTGACGAAACACCTTTGTGATTTTAGCCTAAAAAATAATTACACATGTGAATCAAAGCACGTTTTGTATTTCATGCCATAGAAGGTACTGAAATGCACATAGCAGAAATGGTGATCTCATTGACGATAGGTTTTCTATTTCTTTTCCCGCTTACCTGTGATTCAGTTTTCTGGAAAAGATAAATTTTCAAAATAAATATTTTTATCCTTCTTACTGTCTATGCCCTTATGTTCTTTATTTTTTTCCGTTAACATATATGATTGAGTTGTTTTTTTTTTATACACAACAGCCGAAAGGGATCGAACAAGATTGGTCAAATCCAGGATAAAAATTTGATTTCGTGTTAGGAGAAACAGAGTCAAAAGGAGCTCACTCATTAGAACCTATTATTTATTTAGTATAACGAGAGTTGAGCTCTTAACTGCTCCTATTCTCCTAATACCTAATTAAGCGTAACGCCCTCGCGTTCCCCAAAAACGCTCGCTTTTGACCAATAAGGTCACCGGTAACATGTTCCATGTTGAAATTTTTAAATATTTTCTTTTTAAAAATATGAATAAAAAAAGCATTCTAAATACACAACAATGTATTACTTGTATCTAAAAAAGTGTTTCTCACATTTGCCAGGTGAATAATCACGCGGTTGGGAGATTGTGACTACCACATTCCCTACCAGTAAGACTGAGAGAGAACTAATCATACACCAATAACTTTTCTTCCTATAGTTTCTGATTACCTAATTCCAATGTTTAATGAATGTATAAAACCCATCCGTATTAATATCTTTATACAATAAAAACATGACTAAATAAATTGTCTAAAATATTAAAAGAAAGAATGAAATGAAATGAAACGATCTAACTAGGGCCTTATTCCTTATTTTCTGTTCATAATAATGCATTTTTATTGAAAATTTAATGTTATTAAAAAAAAAAAAAAATTATAATACGTTTATGGACACTCACAGAATTTCTTTGCGATTTTGAAATAACTCTATAACTCATATATTTTCATGGTCACTAAACTTTAAATATATAACTAGTCTTAATTTTTAGTTTTTTTTTATCACAATCTATCCTCTCTATTATCACAATCTATCCTCTCTATTATCACAAACTATTACTCCAAACATTTTCTGCAATATTCAGATTTATTAATCTCCTAAATTGAACATTAAGTGCAAAAATATTCTGAACCTTTGTGAGATTTTTTTTTTTTAGACCTTTGTTCCTTGTAATTCGCTAACAATTTCTTTATTTTTTTGTACAAAATGTTTAAATTCGTTGTCCTCAAAAATAAAATATCAAGGATCTAAAATTTATTGATGATAACTGACAAACAGTTGAAATCATCTCAAAAAACTTTGAATTTTAAATCCGAAATTCCACAAATATTTTTCATACATATTATTAATACTATTGAATTTTACCTGCAGTTTAGGAGACAAAAATATGTACATGGGTATCATTAGATTTCAGATGTTATAGGGTTGAAAAAAAATCATAGCAAGCGTCAATTAAAGTGACAATATATAAACCACGCTATTTTAACTGTTTTTGGTGTTTTACATTCGCCCAGTATTCTTTTTCGATGAGCTTCCCTTCGTTATTCAACCCATATCCTGCCTGTTTATCATTTTGGGTTTTGGTTGAAAACTTTGTGCTTTTTCCAGTTTCCTCTTCAGAGAATCACGTTCTATGATGCCTTCGTGTGAGATGCCCAGTTCCAGCAAGTCTTTTTCCACTTCTGTAATCCACTGATGAAAGGACAATCTTCTAGGTTACATTCGTCCCAAGTGTCTATAGGAGATTCCCCTTTTGCGCATTAAAGTAGATAAATTAGTTGTTTTAATTATAAATATATTTTATTAATTGGGTTGTCCGGATATTAATAAAGGTTTATATCAAAACATAAAAATAAGATAAATTATCTAAAACAATTATTTTATTAATCAAAATACATTCCATATTCTAAATACCACCAACGAGTTAATAACATTTCTATGCCATGTGAATACAATTTTGAGTCTTTGGTGTTAACAAATTTTTGAAACGCATTTTCTATCGAATTTCGGATATGAAAATTTTTATCTCTTAAAAAGGGGTCCAGTTATCTGAAAAAATAGTTTTAAAGTATAAAGATATGAGGTCTTATCGAGGGTTTGTTAATCATTTCAGCGATATTGGAGAAAGTACTGCTGTAGACTGAAGTGGTGATACTGCAGATAAAAGATCTTCTTCAGGGTTAAAAATAACAAATCTATATGAATTTAGGCAATTCTGTAATTAATAATTAATGTTTTAATTTATTTATCGGTAAAAAATCTTGAATTATAACATGCTAAGAATAATTTCCTTAATTATATTTTCACGCATAGCAGTAATTTTTAACCTGGTTAAAACTGCACTGATTTGTAATGGGCGGACTGTTTCAGACAGACCAGGCAAATATACGTATATTTCAAGCAAAGATTTAATTTGGATAAATGAAAATTGTTTTATCATATTTCAAGATTTAAAGATAACTGCCTTTTCTGATGAATCCGACCAATTAGGCTGCAATATCTCAATTTTAAATACTACCAACCTTAATAAAAAATACATAGTTAAATAGGAGTCAAAATCAATGAAAATTTCAGCACAGTGGGACAAAAACAAGACTCAAGAATTTTATAAAAATCTTCAAACATCTAACAGGATTTATTACAATGATAATGACACCAACAAGAAATATGAAAATATGATTGCCTGCCTTACAGATTCACTTCTAAAATCACAACTAATAATAATAAAAAATATCCTAATAATAACACCACTTCACAAAAAAAAATATGGTTTGACCTCGAATATAAACAATTAAAGAGACTATATCACAAAAAATATACTTTAATGATCAAAAGTAATTATGAAGAAAATTCGGTTCAAGAATATCTAAATGCTAAATCAAAATATAGGAAAATAATACTCATGTAGAAAGCGGAATACCGTACTGATATTATAAAAAAATTACAAAACGTTAAAAATAGTACAGAATTTTGCAAAGTAATCAAATCCCTTAAACCGCCCTTAACTCATAGAAACGAAATAGAAATAAAACAATGGGTAGAATATTACAACATGTTATATGGGAAAAAAAGCAATATCACTTGTTAATTTCTTTTCTGTTACCCATCCATTCCTAGATATCCCTTTTTCACTAGAGGAATTACAATATTGTATCAAAAAAAAAAATAATAATAAGTCTCCTGGTTTTGATAATATCACTTATGAAGTTTTTAAAAATTTAACTCTTATAATGATCATAACATGATCATGGACACTGAGAAACCCCCTTCTCTATGGTCTATATCAAAATTACATCTAGTCCACAAGAAACGGGACAAGAAGGATTTAACAAACTATAGCGGCATCTCTTTGATAAACAATGCTACGAAATTGTTTACAGCTATGCTGTCACATAGAATCATGAGATGGGCGGAGATGGAAAAATTAATTCCTGAAGAACAAGCAGGTTTTAGAGAAGGAAGAGGATGCGAAGAACACATTTTTACACTTTCTTCACTAATAAATATTAATTTGCGCGCTAATGGAAGCTGCGTATATGCTATATTTGCAGATTTTAAAAAGGCGTTTGATTCCATAAACCATAATTTACAATGGCAAAAATTGTTTGATGTGGGACTAAGTGGAAAAATTATCAGAGTAATGAAAATGTTATATGATAACGCAAGCATGCATATACAAGTTGGCAACGAAGTTTCTGAAAACATCAATATTAGCTCAGGTCTTCTTCAGGGAGAGAGCCTAAGCCCAGTACTCTTCATTTTATTTCTTTCAGATATTTTATTATATTTCCAAAGTAACGGGGCGACTGGGATTTCCATTAATAAAAAAAAAAAAGGTTATAATGCTCCTATTTGCTGACGACATAGTCCTTTTAAATAATTCATGGCAAAGTACTCAGAAGAAGTTGAAAATACTAGAAACATACTGTGATCAAAATTCGCTATTCCTAAACCCAGATAAAATCAATATAGTAGTTTTCCACAAATCCCCTAAAACAAAAAAAAGAATACCATTTTACTGGAAAGAAAATCAACTACAAATAAAAAAGGCTTATAATTATCTAGTAGTACCATTTACCTCAACAGGAAAGTTTGCAAAAGCAGCTGATCACTTTGTACAAAAAGCAACTATTGCAAGCGCAAAAGTAAAAGCAATACTTATAAAGGGTAAAAGTCATTCCTGGGAATCAAAAATGGTTCTTTTTTAATGCTATGGTCTCATCAACACTTCTGTATGCAGCTCAGATCTGGAGTTTAAACTACCTGGAAACTATCGAATATATGCAACTTAAATTTCTAAAAACACTATATTTCTGGCCCAAATGCACACCAAATTATATTGTAAGATTAGAAACAGGACGGAATCCGTTATTCATCCCAGTACTAAAAAAAATAATAAACTTTTCAGTTAAAATCATGGTATAACCAGAAAATCGGCTACCCCGTATCTGCCTCGAAAGACTTTTAGATTTACATACCAATAAACCAGATTTTCAATATAACTGGGTGTCTCAAATTAAACAATTAACCATTAATGGCAGTATCCCAGAACACTTTCAAGATTTTTTCAATCCACAAAAATTATTATCTAATAAAAAAATAACATAATAGAAAAAGCCACTAATCATTTATTATCGACAGACATTGATCGTACTTTAAATACAAGGTATAACTCATTATTCATGAAAATTTCAAATTTTAATAACCCTCAGCCGGAAGATTATTTAAAATATAACATTAATTTAACCAAAATAAGAACCGTTAGCCGACTGAGAATAACCAAATGTGACTGCTTGAAAATATTTTTTAAAAATAACAGTTTGCAAATTAAAGCTAATGAAAAATGTGAAGATTGTAGCTTATTCATCGTAAATAGCTGTAAACATCTGTTGTTAGAGTGCCAAAGACACGATAATTTTCAAAAAAAAAATACCTAAAAGACTATATAGTTCAAACAGATGATAGTCTATCTTTGGAAAATATTTTATCCTACAATAGCATTGAAAAGATAAATAACGTCTTCCTATTTATTTTAAATGTTTTAAACGCTAGCAAAAAGTAATTGATTTATTTCTTTTAAATTAACTAAATAAAATATTGGATTCTAATACAACTGCTGCTACAACTTCTGTCACCCTAGACTATAATCAATATCGATTATTATAAATTGTAAAAATGTAGTGTTTTGATTTTTATTTTATTTTTCTTTGTTTGTATATATCATTATAGCGTATAAGAAAAAAAAAAAAAATCTTTTGTTAGTATAAATTATTATAATATGAAGAAATTCTTTTTCTGTTAGTACTAATTATATAACATGTAAAACTCTTTCTCTATTTGTATTTATTGTTTATTTACTATTATGTAATTATTATTGTTATTGGCTAACTCAATTGCCATAAAGTTTATACTTTAAAGCAATCAATAAAAAAAAATAAATAAATAAAAAAACTGCACTGATTTAATGGTTGAAGATTACCTAAAAGCATATTTTATCGTCCGATTTTTAATTTTCACGTATGAGTTGGTTATCTAGATGGACAGAGACTATTAACTATTAAATGCTTGCACCTAAAAGCTCATAAATCATATTTTTACTCACAATTTCAAACAGCAAAGGATCGAAATTTTGATTTGATTATAATTTTTATTCCGGAGAAATAATTTTATTAATTTGATCCAACTATTAAAGGATATGACTGAGTGGCAAATCTCATTTCTGCCAACATTGTACATTTAAAGTTTGATTTATGAAAATTTTACAATTGAAAAACCTTGAAGGTGATGTTAAATTTTGGTACAGATGGATTATTTTTAAGCCAACTTTAAGTAAACTCTGCTTGAATGATTGATCTGTGGGAACTTCACTGGGATCCACATTTTGCACAACATATTTAAATCTTTTTTAATAATCTAATTGAATATAAGTTGATATTACTTCAAGTTCTATATAGCACTGTACCTCTGTAACCTCTGATGCTGAATGGCGCTCGCCACCTTTCGGTCAATTTTCAAAATTCACTGTTATCCTAATACGATCACTGTTTAAGGAACAAATTAATAGAAAATCAGTTGATTTTGTTATGGCTGAGACTTCCTGGAACTATAAAGATGGTGTGGTTGAAATTTGGGACAGATTGTCCGGTAGTTTTCGTTGTGTAGTGATCACAATAGAAAAATAGCTACATATACATACAAAAAGAGTGTAACCTTGAATTTTACAAACCATGGATCTAAAGTACAGCTTGATCTTCACCTTATTTAGGGACGTAACAATGTCTTATAATACTTCAACGGTCACCGACTTTTGAAAAAATTATCCACAAAACTGAAAATTCCACAAAAACTTACAAATTTAATCAGCTTTCATAAGGCATAGTCAAATTAATGATTCCGTATCTGTTTCATAGAGAAATTTACTTTTAAAACTGTAAAACATGGTGTTTTCATTTAGCATACAAATGAGTCACTTGTGTAAATAAGACATTATAATAATCGCTTAATGGAAATATGCATTTTAAATATAATAAACTCTTCATTGGAATGATAATCAAAGAAAAAATTTATTGTTTAATAGAAAATTTAAAAAAAAAATGTCAATAAAGCGACACCAGATCAAAGGATTTTATGATATTACATTTATTTATTTATTATTATTTGGGATTTATTTTATTAGATTTTCAATGTAAGGTTTAAAACCCAATGATTATGAACATAGACCTCAATTTTGCCGTTAGTTTCTGAATGCAGATGATATTGAAGAATACCACTATATGAGGAGAATTTTATGGACAGATGAGTCTGTTTTTACAGGGAAAGGTATTTTTACCTATCCATGTGGGGTATCGTTGGTTTATTCCTTCTTTTTTTTTTATAAGGCGAATAGTGTTTGAAAATCATAGTTTGCCAAACAGATAGAATGGTGATAATTACTAGGATTTCTTACAAAATGTCCGAACACAACTTCATCACGATATTCCACCTGAAGTTCGGCAAAATATGATTTTCCATCATATTATTCTATCAGGTTTCCTCAAAAAAGTTTTTGAATTATCGTATATCTGCAACGGATTGAAATAGAGATATAAGATCTACGGCATTTTTCTTCATTTTTTATCTAGTTTCACTTTTTTTTTTTTTTTTTTTTTTTAACTAAGAGAAACTCACCCTGTATAATAGTATAGATTGGGGATTTATTAATACCATATATCGATTTTAGATTCCACCAAGCTCATAAAACGAAATTAGGTGAAAATCACGCTAAGACGTCTTCATACAAATTGGACTATATACAAGCAGTGACTAGAGGTATAAAAACATTTGGTTTAAGAAGGATTAATAAATGAAGTCATCCACACAAAATAATAATCCATCAACAGTAAATAGTTTATTATTTATAGAGGTGATTTAACGAATACATGTTATCCTGCATTAGTTTCCAGACAATCCAGTGTTTTATAGCTTCTTAATGTTATTCTTTAAAATGCTTCTTAAAAATGTTAATCATGTATCAGAGGAACAAGTATGAAGGTAGCGCTGAATCTGGTACCGGCTGGAAAACGAGGTGGGAGGTGACGAAGAATGCATGAGGTATGTGGTAGGGAGCCCAGACCGGATCCAGACTTGCCAAAAGGAATGACTCACAAGCTGTGAATCATTGGTAGAATTTTTCGCCTTAGCAAAAACCTCTTCTCATGGCATTTACCGCTTATTCAACCTTTTTGCCAGATGCTATCTCTCCTCCTGGTACCAGATATAGTTGTTCTTGCCTCCATCCTCTTTGTCTTCTCTTGTCGGCTGTCTTTTTCGGCGATTTTATCTATTCCCCGCTTCCTCAGAGCGGCGCGTTAATCAGAAGCCCATGGGAAAGGAAGGAGGAAAATTGGGCGATTAATTCTATTTTACTGACTGCTGTCTGTATCTTCCTTCTTGCTGGGGATTGGTATCGATACACGATGCATCGAAAATATCTGTTTCTTTGTCATTCCGATATTTTTAAAATCGATTTTTTTTTTTTTTTTTTTTTTTACAATAATTATAGTAATTTATATAAACACCAAGAAAATCTCATTGATGCCATCAGAAGAAGGCGACTGGCTTTTTACCAACATCTATCCAGAATGGACTCAAATAGGCTATCCCATAGGATCTTCAAGGCTGATAACAAGGGCAAAGCTACTGGATTCTTGTGGATGAAGCAAGTGGAGAAGGATCTTTCGGAACTCCGTATAAATCAAAATGACATAACCGACCGGAGTAACTATCATAAAACTCATAAAACAAATTCCTTCAAAACATCCCTCACAGGAGTTACCCACAGACCGAAAGACGAACCAGTAAATGGTAAGAGGAACTTAGGATTGAATTTAGCCTAGGGCTACTAAGCCATCAGAAAAGCTCGAGGTACCAACAAGAGAGCAGCTGCCGAACCCACCACTAAGAACACCAATCGTGGCAAACAACGACGATGACATCAAGAAACATCTAAAAAACAAGCACCGTGGTCCATAGATGGCCCTAACGGAAAAAAAAAAAATAGTAATAAAAAGTTTTTTTCAAATGGAATTTTAACAATTTACGGTTGTAATATATTTCATATATTAATACGTTTTGGTAATAAAACAATTTACATTAGATATTGAAGTTAGCTATAATGGATATAAATTGGAATGTATTTTCAACAGTAATTTTTTTTTCTTTTTTTTTAAATTTTTCGTATCGATACGTACGTCACAATGTATCGTTTTCTCTTGACTATAAAAATACAGCCCACAATTGGAGACAGCGTTATGCAGAAACCAACCAACCCACAAAATGACAAATAACCAACCCATAAGAATGTCAATTTGAGATAAATTAAAACTAAAATTAAATTCAGCTTAAAGTCAAAATTCATCTTCAAGACTGATTGATTATGTTCACTTTTTCGGTCGAATTAAAATAAACTTGGTTAATTTAAAAAAAAATTGATAAGAATTGATAATATTTTGTGGCTTGGTTGGGTTCTGCAGATTAGATTATCACTAATCTTGTGATATTTATCACCTTTATAATTTTTTTTAAAAGTTAAAATGCTCATTTATTCTAAAATTGGTCAAACAATATTTTTTAGTATTTATTTCAGTTATATATACAGTAAACAGGGCCGTGCCCTTACAAAGGAGTTTGGTTATTAATTATGTAACATGAAATACAATACAGATATTATTTACATTATAATACAATACAAATAATAATACCAATAATATAACAAATAACTTCAAATGTAACTAAAAATTAAATACAAAGAATAAGAAGTAAATACAACGTTTGTTTATTTGTTTGGGTTTTAAGGTGTAAAACCGCCAGGGTCATCAACGTCTTAGAGTAAATACACGTTTTTTAATCTAAATAATAAATAATACCTAATAAAATATAAGAATTTACTATTTGTTATTTCATTTTTAAACCTTTAAAGTTCATATTTCACTATCCCTACTTTCAAAGATATACATGTTATAAGGAAAATAGTTCATAAATATGCAGAAACTAACCAACCCATAGAATGAGAAAAAACCAACCCATAAGAACGTCATTTTGAGATACATTAAAACAAATTAAAATCAGCTTAAGGTCAAAATTGATAAGAATTGAAGTTTGTAAAATTCAAGGTTACAGATACTCAGCTATTATAGAAAATTTAATGCTTAATTCGAAAATATGGTCAAAATTTGAAAAATATTTAAACAAAATGGAGATATTACAGCTTTTATGGAAAAAAAATGTGGTTTCCTCAAATTAGTCTTTGATTTATCGTATTTCTGCAACGGATTGGAATAGAAAGGTGAGGTCTGCGGCATTTTGTTCCATTTATGATCTAGTTTCACCCAAATTTTACACTAAGAGATACTCACCCTGTATTTGGTATTTGAAATCAGGTTTAAACTAATATCAATAATTTCAAGGTAATCACAACGCAAATAAGATTCACTTTTAGAAAGAAAGAACAAATTTTGTGGCGAACCTTCTGTTTGCAATGATATAATGGAATGTTAAGTCAAATTTGCAAAAGGTGGTTTCTATGTTATCTATGCAACCCATTATTGTATCAACAACTTTGAGTTGTGACCAATAGCTCATTTCGGAATAAGCAAAAAGCCCACTTGGTGGGTCCACCACATTGGTTGCATGCTTTCTGCTGAAACTAAATCCACATACAAGACTGAAACGACAAGAAACTGCTCGTCGTTACAGACTACTTGAACATTTACTAGACAGACGTTCAATGCTCCCAATTAATTACAAAAGACTCATATACATGACTGTGATTAGACCTATTTGGACGTACGGAGTTGAACTTTGGGGCTCCACTAAACCATCCAATTCATCTTGTTTTCAATCCAGAATCCTTCGAAAAATCCTCAATGCTCCTTACTTTGTCACCAATAAACTTATCCATAAAGATCATAATGTTCCATATGCTGCTGAGTTAGCCCGAACCAGATACCTATCCTTTCATAGTAAGCTCCATAACCACTCAAATCCGTTAGTTTCTCAACTTGCTTCCGACTCCATTCCTGATAATCCTCCGAGGCGTCTGCAAAGAAGATGGCCCAGAGACCTTCTAGTTAGAATGTTTATAGATGTGCTACTGATGAGTAGTTCTTTTCAAGTTTTGACATGTTATTGTGATCGTTACCTACTCATTTACTTGGTGTATATATTTTGTACAAATGTAAATTTCAATAAATGAATATAAAAAATAAAAAAATCTAACGGATTTAACGAACATTACTTGGGTTTGAAAAAAATAAAATGGTAAAAATTTAATATTGTTCTGCAAAAAAGTTTGAATAAACATAATTCAAATTGTAATTTTTTAGAAAAGAAACGGAATATATATTAATAACTACTTAATATATATCCCGTTTCTTTTTTAAATAATACAATGGACAGACAATTTTATTTTACAGACAAAAAATCTTTATAGACATAACATTGTTAGTTTTTTTTTTAAGAATAATAATTTGAACTGATGATGGCCAACTATTTACTTCAATTATTTAGCACTGATGATTTCACTGGCGAAATTGGGGAAACATGAAAACGATAATATAAACCGAAATATCATTGCATATGATAAGAATAATTGTATCGGTGTATCGGTATTTACAATCCCTCTTTATTTCCCTTTTCATTTATTTGTTCATTCATTTTATTAAAAATAATATTATTACAGAATTCATTAAGTTTTTTTTTTTAAATAAGATACAATCCGACTGATACTAAAAAGGTGCTGGTTGAGGGATCTCTTTGATGAAGAACTAATGCTAATTACATGCTGGGATTAGTTGCTGCCGGATGCTGCTCTTCACTCCCTACATACAATTAATTCGTTTCTATATTTATATTCAATATTTTCCTGACAGCAGATTCGCTGATTGTTTTTATTTTACTGACAGTTGTGGATAGAATAATAAACAAGAAACCACGAATTAATTATTTTCGTATCTAATTATTTATAATTCCACAGAATAAGAAAAAGTTAAATAAATAAAAAATAAAGTTCATCAAAATTAATGGAAAATGAAACAACTCATTATATGTTTTTAATTTATTTATTTTTTTTAAGCTGCTATTTACTGGTGAGATTGAATAAAACGTAAGAGGCTAATCACCTGCTTTACTAGATTTATTTTACGGATCCTCTGATGTTCTCACTTCTGGTACAATAAGAACTCAATTAACCGCCGTGATTGGGATCGAGATAGGTTCATTATCCGTACCTATCTCGATCCCAATCGAGTATATATACAGGGTGAGTATCTATTATTGTATTAAAAAAAATTGGGTGAAACTAGATCAAAAATTTAGCAAAATGCCGCAAACCTCACTTTTCTATTCCAACCCGTTGCAGATATACGATAAATAAAATACACCTCAAAAGTGGTATTCTTTAATATCATCTGCATTCAGAAGCTATTAGCAAAATTGAGGTTTATGTTCATTATCATTGAGTTCTAAACCTTACAATGAAAATATAATAAAATAAATCCTAAATTATAATAATAAATAACTAAATGTAATAACATATGGTCCTCTGATCTGGTGTTGCTTTATTGACAGTGTTCCTTTATTTTCTATTAAACAATAATTTTTTTCTTTGCTTTTTATTCCAATGAGGAGTTTATTATGTTCAAAATGCACATTTCCATTAAGGGATTGTCATAATGTTTTATTTACACATGTAACTGATTTGTATGCCAAATGAGAAAACCAGGTTTTTTCGGTTTCAAAAGTAAATTTCTCCATGAAATTGAAACAAAATCATTACGTTTAACATATCATTCGAAAGCTGATTAAATTTGCAAGTTTTTGTGAAATTTGACGTTTTGTGGATAGTTTTTTCGAAAAACGGTGAGCGTTGAAGTAAATACGACATAGTGACTTCCCCAAATAAGGTGAAGATCAAGCTGTTCTTTAGATACCAAGTTTGTAAAATTCAAGGTTGCAGGTACTCCGTTATTATAGAAATTTTAATGCTAAATCCGAAACTGTGGTCAAATTTGAGATATTACAGCTTTAATGGAAAAAAACGTGGTTTCCTCAAAAAAGTCTTTGATTTATCGTATATCTACAACTCAAAAGTGGTATTCTTCAACATCATCTGTATTGAAAAGCTAACGGCAAAATTGAGGTCTATGTTCATTATCATTAGGTTTTAAACCTTACATTGAAAATCTAATAAAATAAATCATAAACCATAATAATAAATAAACAAATGTAATAACATAAGATCCTCTGATCTGGTGTCCCTTTATTGACATTTTTCCTTTATTTGCTATTAAACAATATTTTTTTCTTTGCTTTTTATTCCTATGAAGAGTTTATTAGGTTTTAAATGAACATTTCCATCAAGGGATTACATAATGTTTTATTTACACAAGTAACTGATTTGTATGCCAAATGAGAACACCATGTTTTTTCGTTTTCATAAGTAAATTTCCCCATGAAATTGAAACAGAATCATAACATTAACATATCATTTTAAAGTTGATTAAATTTGCAAATTTTTGTGAGATTTGACGTTTTGCCGATAGTTTTTTGAAAAGCAGTGAGCGCCCAAGTAATAAAGACATTGTAACTTCCCTAAATAAGGTGAAGATCGAGCCGTTCTTTAGGTCACAAGTTTGTAAAATTCAAGGTTATTTGTACTTTTTTCTTATAGGAAATTTAATGGTAAATCCGAAACTGTGGTCAAAATTTGAAAAATATTTAAATAAAATGGAGATGAAAAAAAACGTGGTTTCCTCAAAAAAGTCTTTGATTTATCGTATATCTGCAACGGGTTGGAATAGAAAAGTGAGGTTTGCGGCATTTTGCTACATATTTGATCTAGTTTCACCCATTTTTTTTTTATACACTAAGAGGGACTCACCCTGTATATATATTGACCTATGTACCTTTGTATATTTATTGTAATTACCTACAGAGGTGAGAAAATATGAAAAGTGTGGGATTGTTAACCACAGAAACAGTTGTGAAGAGATGGTGGAGACATGAAACCGCATTCACCATTCTCCGCCCTCGACCGGAGCATTGACATGGAGAGAAGAAAATAAAAACTATCTATTGCGGTCCCATAGAAACGTTAGGATGTGTGGCTTCAATTGAAATGCTTATTCATTCAATTTTTTTTTTTTTTTTTTGAAAAACTAAAAGAAAAAATACAATAAAATGTGGTTAGTTCGTCATTTTATCTAGGAAAACTGTTACAATAATAATTTATTTTGGCATTATTCAATATGTTTCTGGGAAGTTTTTCACCCATCTTCAGGATTAACTTCTAAAATAATTGAACTAACAATCAACATATAAATTTTACAATAATGACTAATTTAATTTACATATTTACAGTTTTTGTATTCTGTATAATTAGAAATACTTACATGTTATCTATATAAATAAAAATGAATCGCCAAATGTGTTGCTAAGCGTAAAACTCGAGAACGGCTTGACCAAATCGGCTAATTTTTTTTTTTAACGTTATGTTTAGGCACAGGGTCAGTCGTTGAGTGTTTGCGGCGTCAATCTGCAAAACCCATGCTTCTCTCATGGACAGTTGTATGTTGCCTGCTCTCGCGTCGGAAAACTTACGGCTTTATTTATTTATGCGCCAAGCAATCAAACAAAAAATATCGTGTACCATAGGGCATTACAATGAAAATACCAGATTACACTACTAAAGTCTTGCAATGTACAAAATAGAAAACATATTTGTAAGTAATCGTTGTTTATTATGGAGACATAAATCTATAAATAAAGTGATCACTCTGAAATGTTTTATTACTGCGAAGGGACAATAACTTTTGACAGAACAAAGTCTGTCGGGGAGGAACTATTACCATAAAAAATCAATGTTGTGTTGTTTTAGAGAAAATAGGGCAGAACTACGTCTGCTGGGGCAGCTAGTTTTTACATAAAATTATTTATTTCCTCAGCGATAATATTTGTAGGTGAAATTATAGCTCTTCCTTACAAGTAATTTATTCAATTTAGGTTTATTTAATAAACCTGAATTATCAGAGTAAATTTAAAAGCCCATACCACTGATTATATTCATTGAAAATATAGTCAGATCCTGGCAGATCTGAAAAAAAAGTATCCTTTTAAACTATCATGTCCGAAATTAAATGGAGAATTTCTTACTGTTATATAACATTTGTCGCTAGGACCTACCGTTTAAGAGCTGTATTGGTTTGAATATAAAAAGTCAAGTTTTGCCTACATTTTTTAGTGTCGGGGCATTTTGACATGCCTAGCTCTGTGGAGTTTTTGAAATTATGTGCTTATTTTTGTACTTTATTGAATTATATCTCCACTTTGTTTTAACATTTTTCAAATTTTGATCGCATTTTTGGATTTAGCATTAACTTTCCTATAAGAGCAGAGTACACTTAACCTTTAATGTTACATACTTGAGTCCTAAATAACAGCTTAATCTTCACAATATTTAGGGAAGTTAGAATGTCTTATAATACTTCAACGCTCACCGACATAGGAATAAAAAGCAAAGAAATTATTGTTTAATAGAAAATAAAGGAAAAATGTCAATAAAGGGACACCAGATCAGAGGATCTTTATTACATTTACATTTAGTTATTACATTTGTTTATTTATTATAATGGTTTATGATTTATTTTATTAGATTTTCAATGTAAGGTTTAAAACCTAATGATAATGAACATAGACCTCAATTTTGCCGTTAGCTTTTCAATACAGATGATGTTGAAGAATACCACTTTTGAGTTGCAGATATACGATAAATCAAAGACTTTTTTGAGGAAACCACGTTTTTTTCCATAAAAGCTGTAATATCTCAAATTTGACCACAGTTTCGGATTTAGCATTAAATTTTCTATAATAACGGAGTACCTGCAACCTTGAATTTTACAAACTTGGTATCTAAAGAACAGTTTGATCTTCACCTTATTTGGGGAAGTCACAATGTCGTATTTACTTCAACGCTCACCGTTTTTCGAAAAAACTATCCACAAAACTGCAAATTTCACAAAAACTTACAAATTTAATCAGCTTTCATATACTATGATAAAATTAATGATTTCATGGAGAAATTTACTTTTAAGACCGGAAAAACATGGTTTTCATTTGTCATACAAATCAGTTACTTGTGTAAATAAGACATTATGATAATAGCTTAATGGAAATATGCATTTTACACATATTAAACTCTTCCTTGGAATAAAAAGCATAGAAAAATATTATTGTTAAATAGAAAATAAAGGAAAACTGTCAATTAAGCGACACCATATCAATGGATTATATATTATTACATTAATTTATTTATTATTATTATTATTTAGGATTTGTTTTATTAAATTTTCAATGTAACGTTTAAAGGCCAATGATAATGTACATAGACCTCAATCTTGCTGTTAGCTTCTGATTGCAGATGATGAAGAATACCACTTTTTGAGGTGAATTTTATGGACAACCAACAGCTAAATTGAGGTCTACGTCCATTATCATTGGGTTTTAAACATAAATTGGAAATTAAATAACATAAATCAAATTCAAGGTTACATGTACTCTGTCTGCTCTTATACGAAATTTAATGCTATCCAAAAATGTGGTCAAAATTTGTAAAAATGTTTAAACAAAGTGGAGATATTAGAGTTTTTATAGCAAAAAGTGTGGTTTCCTTAAAAAAATTCTTCGAATCATCTTATCTCTGCAACGGATTGTAGTAGAAAGGTAAGATCTGCGGAATTTTTCTTCATTCTTGATCTAGTTTCACCTTCTTTTTTTTTTTTTTTTTTTTTTAATTATTATTTTTTTTATTTTTTATTATTCTTATTTTTGTTTTAGTACTAATCATTTTTACTCTACTTTACCAAAACACTGACTTAGGGGTCATCTCTGTTTACGAACATAGGTTTATACATAATAGGTTACATAGGTTTTTTAAATAATTATTTAAAATGTAGAGTAACATAAAATTTTTCCATTACTTAAAAAAAACAAGGTTTGTCACTGTAGAAAACATTATGTGGGAAAATATTTTATCGTTTTGCCAATCTTATAAAACATGATACTATGTAAATATGATTTTTTAAACCATATTGTAATTGTAAAAAAAACAAAAGATACAGTATACAATGCTCTATTTTTATGAGTCATAGAATCTGAATATTTGTAAACATTCTTTGTTTGAGGAATGTTTTATTTATTTATCTTTATGTCTTATAATAACGGTTACTTCATATGCCTATGAGTTATTTTGGTCTAGAATAATAAATAAAATATATAACGCAGTTTTTAAGGGAATTCCCTGAACAGATAACGCATTATGTTTCAGAACGCGTAATTAAGTTCGATTTTCCTCCTTCTAAAACGGTTCTAGAAATCACTTCCATCAGTATGAGAACACCGTTTTCATGTTAAGAGCCGCTTCAGCAAAAATCTATTAAGAAACCATAGAATGACGTTTATACAACAGAATTAAAAATATTGACGAAATACCGGTTCCTATAAAATTGTTGCTATGATATATAATAAATAAATATATAATAGTGAATAATTTTTATACAAAGCGCTACTAAGATTTCTATTATTTATTTTATCAAAATATTTTATCTGATATAAATTTATTATTTATGAGGAAAAATATCAGAATAGTTTATTTATTCTTTTCGAATAATTATTTCTTTAAAGAAAACTATTAACGTGATTTATAGATTCAGGCATTGTAATTATAATTTTGATTAAAATCAAGAAAAATCTTTCCTTTAATTTAAAATTAACACACATACACAAATACATGGACAGAGAAAAATATGCAACTTAAAAAAATATATATATATACCTATTCCAATCTAAAATGATTGAAAAGATTTAACATTTTTTTTTATCCACATACAAGACTAAAACGACAAGAAACTGCCCGTCGTTATAGACTACTTCAACATTTACTAGACAAACGTTCAAAGCTCCCAATTAATTACAAAAGACTCATTTACATGACAGTGATTAGACCTATTTGGACGTACGGAGTTGAGCTTTGGGGCGCTACTAAACCATCCAATTCATCTCGTATCCAATCTTTGCAATCCAAAATCCTTCGAAAAATCCTCAATGCTCCTTACTATGTGACCAATAAACGTATCCATAAAGATCTTAATGTTCCATATGTTTCTGATTTAGCCCAAAACAGATACCTATCCTTCCATAGTAAGCTTCATAACCACTCCAATCCACTAGTCTCCCAACTTGCTTCCTCCTCCATCCTGATAATCCTCCGAGGCGTCTGAAAAGAAGATGGCCTAGAGATCTTTTAGTGTAGATTTTATTGAAGTGCTACTAGTGAGTAGTTCTTCACAAGTTATTTGCATGCCGTTGTATTCACTGTCAACACATTTACTTGTTGTATATTATTTTGTACAGTTGTAAATATCAATAAATGGAAAAAAAAAAAAAAAAACATTTTTTTTTTTACTCACAGTATAAAAATATATTCAAACCCAATATGTAATGGGTAATAATATGTATTTAATCCCACTAGGGCGGTTAAAATTTTATTTCATGTTGGACCCAAGAAATTTATCTTGACGTTCCCACCATGGCTAGAATAGGTTTGTATTCTGCAGGATTCCAGCCCTAGTTGAAGTACTTAATGGACGTTACGCCCTGAATAAAATAATCTAAATAGACATGAGTCTTCTAACCGACGAACAGTTTCTTATCATTTCAATCTCTTGTTGCAATATGATTTAAATCGCCAAAATTTTATTTGAGACACGATATATTTACACGTAGATTAGTTCATGGGTTTACTAGACTTTTTCTTTACTTTTAGAAGTATTCGAAAAAGTATTGGGTTGGCGAATAAGTCAGTTCGGTTTTCGAGGGTGAAATAAAAATCTGTGTATAATAGACGTTTTTTTTTTTGTTTTTTTTTTTTTTTAAAAACTTTTATTGAGTAATTATTACAATCTGCCAAAAATGTGGGCAATAAGTAATATAGATGGCATGTGATTACATTCACACATTATGTACAAAAAGAGAGAGAAAAAAAATTATATATACAAAATAAAATAAATATAAAGATAACAGAAAGAACTTCCTATACATGAACAATATACAAATAAATAAAATGAAATACTAAAATAAGAAAAAAATAAAATATTGAGTAAGTAAAAATAAATAAATAGTAGTAATAAAAAATAAAACCAAATTAAATTATAAGTTAAAAACACAATCGTACTTTATTTACAATACACACTCATCCTAGGGACCCTCAGCCAGACCCCTTCCTCCAATTATAGAGGGACAAGCCAGGCATAGAGAGGTCCCAGCTCTTCTCTCTCAGCTGCGTCACTGGTGTAAAAAAATCCAGTGGAGGCTGAGTGAGAGCGCATAATAGACGTAAAATTTATTTTAATCTACAATATATTCACCATTATTTAGTATAACTTGTTCCCATCTTTCGACGACTGGAACTCTGTGGGTTTTAATAAAAAAAATAAAACGTTAATACAATATTTTATAACATACGTACCAATGTACTTACTTAATAAGTTTTAAGTTAATTTTTCTGTTATTTTCGCTTGAAGATTTCAAGTGGGGGTTCATGTTTACATTCGTTATCATTTCTGGCACCTAATCGTACCTTCGTTTTTTTTTTTTACATTTGCGTTGCCTTGGCACTTAATTCTGAGGATAATCGAGAATTTACTGTATAGTTGACTTCACCTTACCCGGCGTCACCGGGATTGACACCGCTTTGGAAAAGAGAAAACTCTGGATTACGGACTAGAAAAAAACATATCTGTTTGTTTTACATAAAAAATTTTATTAGAAAAACACGAAACTATTCCTCAAATAAACAATTTTTAATAGAATTGGCTAACAATTTGTCAATTCTAATTATACTGATCCTTGTATACCATCATGCTGACCTCACAAGGGAAGTCATCATTTGGTTTGGACATCGATGCCATCCAAAAAGTTCCAGGTTTAAAAATACCATTTCGTCCTAAAGGGATTGAAAAAGTTTCTGGTCACTATTAACATAAAAGCTAAACGCTTTAGAGCTATACAGAAAGCCGCAGACGTCCTACATGAAGAGGTTAGGGTCTATAAAGTCTTCATATTTTTTTAATTTATGCCTTAAAAAGTGATTAATACAGGATACTTAGAAGGGAATTGCTTTGGGACGAACAAAGAGCTGGAAGATTAGCAGGAACCTGCCGGGGGAAGAACAAAAGGAGTTGAGCCGGCTCCTTAGAGGATAAAAAATCACGGGAGCCCGGGGCTGGAAATCCTGATGGCGGTGGTCATTACAAGATCCATGGATCATGGCTCATCCGGTCAGGAGCAATATATACTCGTATATTGATTTAGTAAAGCTTTCAAGGTCATCCTTAACTAAGCGTTGACTACAGTTAAATATTATAACTTCATTAAATATAAAGTTAAATAAGTAGTTCTATTTTGCAGTCAAATCTTATTTTAAATGTTGCGGGTTTTTTTTTTAACACGCTGTAGCTCTGTTGTTGTTGCTCTGATCTAAAATTTGCAGTTAGTTATCTGTTCAGAAATTTAATAGAGAATATTTTTTGTTATATAAAATTTGCCGCTAGTACCTTCCGTTTAGGAGCTATATTGGTTTGAATGAAAATAATCACGTTTGAAAACCCTTCTTTCTCTCTACTTTATTTCGAATATTAATATAATAATATAATGGTTAATTATTAATATCATTTAATTACTAATTTAAATAATTTGATCCTTTTAATTCTAAGATATAAATTGGAAAAAGCAGTAGATTAAAGTTAGGCACATTCCTGATCTATTGTTTTTCCAGAAAAAATGATTTCTTTTTTTTTTTTCATTTATTGATACTTAAAACTATACAAAATAATATGAATCAAGTAAATGTGTTGATAGTGAATACAATGGCATGTAAAGAACTTGTGAAGAACTACTCAATAGTAGTACTTCAATAAAAATCTACACTAAAAGGTCTCGAGGCCATCTTCATTTTAGACGCCTCGGAGGATTATCGGGAATGGAGTGGGAAGCAAGTTGGGAGTCTAGTGGATTGGAGTGGTTGTGGAGCTTACTATGGAAGGATAGGTATCTGGTGTGGGCTAATTCCACAACATAAGGAACATTAAAATCTTTTTGATAAGTTTGTTGGTGACAAAGTAAGGAGCATTGAGGATTTTTTGAAGAATTTTGAATTGCAAGCATTGGATACGAGATGAATTGGATGCTTTAGTAAAGCCCCAAAGCTCAACTTCGTACGTCCAAATAGGTCTAATCACAGTCATGTATTTGAGTCTTTTGTGATTACTTGGGAGCTTTGAACGTTTGTCTAGTAAATGTTGAAGTAGTCTGTTATCATGGGCAGTTTCTTATCGTTTTAGTCTTGCATGTGGATAAATACGAAATTGTTGACCTAATGGAATTTATATAAAAGTAAATTCTAGCATCAATATTTTGGTTGGCTGTATCAATAATATGTTTTTTTTTAACCAAGAAACTTTTGTGTCAGTTGCCCTATTCGCATTTATTTAATTGTTACTTTTAACATTACTCTCAATAACAACCCATTCGGCGGAACTTTTTTTGTCAATATATATTGAAGAATGACAATCACTTATATCAGTGAGATTTTCAAACTTCACTGGATTCCACAGGTCGGACCACATATTTAAATCTTTTTTAATAGTTTAATTGAATGTAAATAAATTTTATTATCAAAATCAAACTCTATATAACACCTAATTTTGTAACCTCTCATGCAGAATGGCGCTTGCCACATATCGGTCTACTTTCAAACCTTACTGTCATGCACACATTATCGTTCTTCTAATCACAAATTAATTGAAGATCAATAAATTTTATTATTGGTTAACCATCTTGGAACTATAAAGATGATGTGGTTGAAATAATGGGACAGATTGGTTTGGTAGTTTTCGCTGTGTAGTGATCAAAAACGAAAAATGGCTTGTCCTTTTTTATATTAGTGTAGATATAAATAAGGTATCATTTTGTCTGAAGAAAATCAAAACTACAGTTTTTATTTCCTTCAACATTAATATTTTTTATTTATTTAGTTAGTTATTTATTGAAATTTACAACTGTTTATACAAATCTAATACATCAAGTAAATATGATGATAATGATAAAAATGATACGTCACTTGTTTTCAAAGCAACTACCCATTGGTAGCACTTAAAAAGGTTCTATATAATGAAGTACTATATTAGAAGGTACCGAGGCCTTCTTCTTTTCAGGCGCCTCGGAGCCGATACACAGGTAAGCTAAGTCAGAAACGTAAGGTATATTAAGATCTTCGTGGATAAGTTTGTTTGTGACGAAGTAAGGTACATTTAGGATTTTGGATTGTAAGGATTGGATACGAGATGAATTGGATGGCTTAGAAGAGCCCCAAAGCTCAACTCTGTATGTCCAAATCCGTCTAATTACTGTCATGTAAATGAGTCTTTTGAAATTAAGTGGAAGGTTTGAACGTTTGTCAAATAAATGTTGAAGTAGTCGAAAACGACGGGCAGTTTCTTGTCGTTTTAGTCTTGTACGTGGATTCCAAGTAAAACGTTTGTCCAAGTGGAGTCCTAGGTAGCAGCGGATCTGTTCAACGGGGATTAGTGGAACATCATTAAAGGATACTTTAGGAAAAGATGTCGTAGGTTTACGACGAAGTGTAAAGGTTATTTGATGGGATTTATTTTGATTCTCCATTTTTGACACCATTCTTGAAGGTTTATGATATGGGATTGGAGTGCCTGGGAAGCAATGAAGGGATCATTGTTTACCGATAACACAAGTATCATCAGCATAAGTGGCGAGGATGGTGCTAGGATAACAATATTAAGACCAGAAATCCCAAAATGAGAAAAAAAAAATTTGATTACATAATACGTGAACTAGACATTTTTAAAATCAGTAATATAACTTTTCCTGTTGTTAGTTACAGCCGCGGGTGGCGAGGGTAGTATTTGAATCATTTCCTACTACCTGGACAGCTGGTGGCCCAGGAATTTTGGAACTTTTTTGTCGCCGCAGCAGTTCCCCGATATCTCCTCATAACTCTTTTTTATCTGAGCCTTATCCAAGACCGGGAGCATGTTTTCAGGTCGGGGAGTAGAGGTGTAACACGGGTGGCGCGGGTGGGAGGGGTTCGCCTCTCTCTCTCTCTGTCCAGCTCCTGCTCCTAGCTAGGGGTGACCGAAAGTCGACTGTTGCAAGCGATATATCGATAGTTGAGAACTATCGAATGCTTATTCAAGTAATCGATAGCTTCGATTTATAGGATTTGAAGGGGAATTTCTTGTAGTTATTATAAATTTGCTTTTTGATTAATCCTATAATGTTTTGAATTATTTATCAAAATAAAACTATCGCAATATTATAATTAACATTTAAAATATTTATGTCAATATTTATCGAGATACTCACTAGACCATGCACTTCCGTTATATAAAATAAATTACTGTTTTCTTATAATTTGAAATTCTCAGAACCTAAGATGGCATTCCAATTTCTCAAGAAAATTAAATTATTGATAATTCCAAAATACGCACGCATAATTAGGTTTTTCTTTTTTTTAATTTAAGAGGTAGTTTAATTTTTGTAATTCATAGAACTGGCAGTTTAATGAATTACCTCCAAGAGTCAAATGTTTACGTCTTCAAATATATGAAAATTGCGCATTTGAAAAATGTTATTTGGTTATTTTAATTACTTACCATTTCTGACATTAACGTCAGATTTAGGCATATTCCTTGATGTAGCTCAAGCGCTCGATTGAGTCTGGCTCAATGGACTACTTAACAAACTTAAATCCTTTTTACCTCCGACTTACTACTTTATACTTCTTTCGTTTCTTTCCGATAGATACTTCTCAGTTCCGCAAGGATCAATTCTTTCTTCTTTTCTGTACATAATATACACAATCCAATTAACCCTGATACTATACAATACACAGATGATTCTGCAGTTCTGACAAGACATTCAGAAATCACTCAGGCTTCAAATACTCACATTCAAAAATTACAAACTTTTCTGTCTAAGGTTTTAAAGAATCATAACTCGCTCAGCCAGGTCAGTCAGTTGTAGAACATTGCATACAGACTTGAACATACCCACTGTATAGAACCATATTCACGCTTCATACAAAACTTCAAGGTCGCTACAATTAACCGATTCAAAACATGGCTACTTTGGATATACCTATGTCAACCCGAAGAAGGCTGAAAAGGAGCTGGTTAAGAGATCTCCTACGATAAATCTAAACAAATGCGAGACTGGAGTACGTACCGATGCGCACTGAACTCCTCATAACCTGACATGCCAATTTTACATAATTTTTTTCAGATCACATCCGCTTACTGTCGCGGTTTGAGTGACAGATGTGAATAAAAGAATTATAGAAAAAAAAGAAGTCGGATTTCAGCTTATTTTGAAGGTGTTTTTTTTACCCTAAATTTTGAGAACTTTATTTCATATATATTTTTTTTTAATTTATTTTTTTTTTACTTTCAATTGTATTTTAGTTCTAGAACAATGAAAGTCATTTATCATAATACACTATGGTTTATTTATTACCCCTTGTGTGTGCGTCCTGTTGATTATTATACCACTTTAATTTGGAAAACAAAGAAACATTTTTTTTTTTTTTTTTTTTTTTTTATCATTAATATTTACAACTATACAAAATAATATACAACAAGTAAATGTGTTCATAGTGAATACAATGGCATGTAAATAACTTGTGAGGAACTACTCAATAGTAGTACTTCAATAAAAATTTACACAAAAAGGTCTCTCTAGGCCATCTTCTTTTCAGACGCCTTGGAGGGTTATCGGGAATGGAGTGGGAAGTAATAAAGGTCATTTTTTATTACATTATGCAAATTTATTACCCCTTTTTTGTGTGCTGTTGATTATTATACCACTTTAATTTGGAAAACAAATAAATTAAACAAGGTTTTCAATTTAATTTTAATATTATATACCAAATTGTTATACCTCAACATTGTATTTTGAGTTTTGAAAAATGTTCGATGGTTAATCGGATGATCGATTGTATCAAGCCCATGCAATCTTAACAATCGATTGGAAATGACTATCGACAATCGTTCACCTCTAATCCTCAGGTCCCCTGTGACAGGATATCCCAGGAAGGATAGCCACGGTGGGATACCCTAGGAGTACCCGAAAGTACCCGGGTTTGGGATACAGGAACCTCTATTCCTTGAGCTACTAATTGTCAAGAAATATGAGCGAACCGCCTGTGCCGTGGGAACTGGGAGCCCGGGGCGATCCTGCCCTCTACTGTCCGTAACGAAAACGTCCGCTCATATGTCACGACGTTCTGCCTTTCCAAATTGTTTCCGACCAACAGAAAACAATTTCTCTTCGGTTCAAAAACAATTTCCTTTTGGGATTCCACTGTATTCCATCGTAAGATGTGGCTGGGTAACCCAATATCAAAAATGGTTATCGAATAAAATTTGACCTACTGGAGTAGTCTGGAACTAAAGTAGTCTGGACAGCTAAACGCATTTCGAGAGATTCATAATATACAGTCTAGTAAGAATTGTCTATGTTTAAAATACTGTAAACTAAACCGTGACCTACAAACGAGGAAAATCCTTACCTTATATGCTTAAAAATCTTAAAATATTAATTTTTTTTTAAGAAAAACTTTTTATGTGAATACAATTACAATCTGCCACACTCAAGGGCAATGAGCAATATTCATGACAGAGACTCATTCATTGAATATATAAAATATCTTCACGTTTACAAGTAATTACACAATTGAACGCTTTGAGATACATACCACAATAAATCAAACGTTAGTACAATATTTTATACCAAATGTACAGATGTACAAAATAACTTTTAAGTTAACTTTTTCTGTTATATTCGCTTAAAGATGTCATTTTTAACCCTCGAGTGGTCGCGCAGACGACAATAGTCCTCCATTGCTCTTGAAATCGCTACTGTGTATTTGTTTTGGCATGGATGAATATAACGAGCCTATAGTCTGCAAAGGGAGGCTACGGGGATAGTCTCAGTACCTCTCTTAGTTACTATTTGATATTCCCGACCTGTAAATCCCATTTGTTTAGGTTGGCTAACAAATGTCCCCTGGCCTTTCAATTACTTATTTTTAGTTTTGTATTTTTTTTTTGTCAACATCAGCTAAATTAATACAATGAGAGTTTGTTATAATTACATTGAATGCCCCTACAGATATTTTTTAAGTACTTTCCTATTTAAGTGAATTGTTTCGTTTGTCATTCACGCAACCTTCCCCGTAATTATTATTTTCAACTTGGCATGTGTTGATAATGATCTATGTACTTTCTTGATATTTCTCTATTTTGAGTAAATAATTTATTTCTCTTATCCTTTGTCAAGTATTTTTGAAAATAAAGGGATTAAAAAAGATGCCTATTGTCAAAACACCAGAAAACTTTATGGATGACTATTGTCATCCGCGCGACCTTTCTTGTAACTGTGCCATAAGCGACCAACCAAGGGTTAGTTAAAAAACGAATTTTTAAAACGATCATTAAACTATTCCAAGAAAGCCTTATAAATCTATAACAGTTTTCATTAAATTTGGCCTTTAGATCATGGGTGCTTCAAACACAATTGATATCAACATTAAAAATAGTTTATTTAAACTTGTTTGTTTATATCGTTTTACGTCACTTTATGCTGCTATGGCTAATCGGACGATGCTACGGTGGGAGTCCTAAATTTTGCCTATCCAGGTATAATTAGGACAGGGATCTTTAACGAGTACCTGACATCGCACAGGCTCGGGACCCCCATTTTACGTCCCTTCCGAAGGACGGCACAGCTAAGGATTTTTTTACTTCCTTTAAAAAATCCTAAGGTCATCTGCCGGGCTGCGAACCCGCGATCTTGGGTTTATTAGGCTGCTATGCTTTTAAACTTACTTATAAACAAAGAATTTCCGAGTGGGGATTCATATTTTCATTCCGTTGGACACTTGTGTTTACATCCCTTAATAGTCCAGGCAACGGAGACCAAAAAATACCAAACCGCGGAAATAATTCATGGAGAAGCCAATTTTGGCACAGTTATAGGGAAGGTGTTGTTAAAAAGATACTAAAAGTACGGAGAAGTGGGAGTGGAGCTAAGAGTGGTGCGGTCTCTAAAGGTCCTTTTTTTCAAGTTTTCGTTAATAACTCGAAAACTACTACCTTAAGCGAAAAAATGTCTATATATCAAATTAATCCACATAACATTCTCTACAAAAAATATTCTATACAATTTTCTGCTGGGATCAATGCTTAGGGAGATATGAAGGGGGAAATGTAATGCTTGAGGTAAGTCACACTTCTCTATGAAAACACGTTTGTCGGTACTCTTTTGGCTGTAACTCCGAAACTATCTGTCCGATCTAAACAATTTTTTTCTAATCTGAAAGCTGGTTAAATTTATTATTAAACTCTTAATAAAATTTTAGTCAGATCCTGCAAAACAATCATGCTCACACGCTGTGTAACTCCTACTGTTGTTATCCCTGTTTTTTTTTCGGTACGTTTCTCGCTATAACTCCAAAAATATTAGTCCGATCCCAAATTCTTCTTCCCCCCTCTAAGCTGATTAAGTTTTCTATCAGATCTCACATCTCAAATTTTAATTATATTCAGTGAAATACCCCTGCCACCACGGAAAAACTGCGTAATGTTGTGAAATCCAAATTAGTTTTTCACATTTTTCGCTACAACTCTAAAGCAATTCGTTTAATCCCAATTATCTTTTTTTCATTCCAAAACCAGTTCAATGTACTTTTTTTTTTTAATATACATTTATTGAAATTTAAACTGTACAAAATATATACATCAAGTAAATGTATTGACAACGATTACAATAACATGTTAAAACTTGAAAAGAACTACTCATTAGTAGCACTTTATTAAAAATTCTACACTAGAAGGTCTCTAGGATATCTTCGTTTCAGACATTTCGGAGAATTATCAGGAACGGAGTGGGAAGCAAGTTGAGAAACTAACGGATTTGAGTGGTTATGGAGCTTACATTGAAAGGATAGGTGTCTGGTGTCGGCTAAATCAGCACCATATGGAACATTAAGATCTTTATGGATAAGTTTATTGGTGACTAAGTAAGGGGCATTGAGGATTTTTATTGGTGACTAAGTAAGGGGCATTGAGGATTTTCGTAGGATTTTGGATTGTAAGGATTGAATACGAAATGAATTGGATGGTTTAGTGGAGCCCCAAAGCTCAAATCCTTACGTCCAAATAGGTCTAATCACAGTCATGTTTATGAGTCTTTTGTAATTAATTGGGAACTTTAAATGTTTGTCTAGTAAATGTTGAAGTAGTCTCTAACGACGGGCAGTTTCTTGTCGTTTTAGTATTTAAATGTACTATTAGATCCTATATATTAAATTTTGATACAAATTGCAGCCCACTGAACATATCAAAATTTCCAAGTTTTGCAAAAACATACATATTTAGCGTGGTGGCATGAGTATAAGAGAAAACGCTGCATATACGGAAATTATCAATTATAATTATAAAAACATATCTTTATTTTAAAAAAAATAAATTGTTTTACATAAAAAAATATATTAGAAAAATAAAACTTACAAATAAACCCCCCCTTTTTTTTTTTTTTTTTCTTTTTCTTTTTTTTTTTTAAGAGTGGAATAACTACAAATCAAAATACATGGTTTTGAGTAAAGGCCGATAAATGTTTTTTTGCTTTGTCCACATTAGTACTTGACATTATTTTATCAAATACGTTAAAGGCCTGAAAGTTCCAGTGCTCTTATTATCCGGTGTTACCAGGACCAATACCGCGCCGGATAAAGGAAAACATATCGATAAGAAAAATTTAAAAAAAAAAAAATTCTAGTAGTTTAACCTAACGACTATAAAAACCGGTGGTTTTCCTTGAAAAATATGACGTGTACGGTATGTACCCAGTAAGACGAAATAGCACGTAACCATCATAGCTTTGTTTTCCTTTCTAGAAAACATTTTTAGTCATTTTTTTCTTTTAAATAAATTATAGTTAATTATAATATATTGATTGGATATTATTAAGTAAATTTGTATGTATGTTATAAAATATGGTTTTAATGGTTTACTAATTGTAATAAGTATCACAAAACTATCAGTTATACTATTATTCATAAGTTTCCAAATGATACTACAGATGAAGTAATGATTAAATATTATTTTAATGCAGTAAATTCCATTTTATTTCTTACGTATAATACTCTATCTTACATAAGATACTATTTCTTAATAATAAATAATAAGCTTCGGTCATGAGAACATCGGATAACAGAGTTTGAAGTATTTTAAATGTGTCTATTCTTACTAGACTTTATATTATGAATCTCCAGTTCCAGACTACTGCAGTAGGCCAAATTTTATTCGAAAACCATTTTTGAAATTTGAGATATTACTTCGGAGTGCAGAGGAACTTAAAAAGGAAATTGTTTTCTATTGGTCGAAAACAATTTGATCATGGATACGTTTATCTATAATATACTACTCTATGCTTCTGATAAGGAAACTGTTGGCAAATTTTGCGATCCGAGGAACACCAAATAGAGTTATTAGTACCGTTGATAATTGCTGATATAAGGGGTGTAGAGTGCATGAAATAAGCGATTATTTTTGACTTCATAGCTTCATTAGGAGTAGTTAGAAGGTAAATATATTTAAGTCCCCGCCCCTGGGGTTGAGCTTACGGTGGAAGGTAGGTGAGAAGGTCCGGAAACGTATATATGAAATTAAAGTAAATTTAATGTTCTACAACTTCGATTCTGAAATTTTTTCTAAGAAACGATCGTGAAAGGTACTAGAAGCAAATATTTGACAAAAACCGAGGTAAAAATTATTTGTTTTAGAAAATTATTTATTTTCAACAACGCATATCTCGAAAACCGTTGGAATTTCGACAAATATGTATAGAATTAATTTTATGAGAAATTTAATTAGCTCTAATTTATATTTGAAGTATAATTTTCTAGAGTTAACCCTTTTCGAGATATAATCAAAAAACCCAAAAATGGGACATTTTTCCCTCGCCCACCGTAAGCTCAACCCCCAGGGGCGGGGACATTTAGTAGGTTTATCTTCTAACTACTCCTCATGAAGCTATGAAGTCAACAATAATCACATGCACTCTACAGTATGTTTATTGACTGGACTATTTGGCGTGTCAAACAAATCGTAAAACTGTAGGCAAAACGTTGCTTTTTTTATTCAAACTGATACAGCGCCTAAACAGAATGTCACAGCGACTAATGTTAATATCAAAACATATTCTCCATTAAATTTCTGATCAGAAAACTGCCTTAAAATATTTGTTCTGAGAAATTCCAACAGAACTATGGCATGTCAAACAAGTCACAACACGTAAAATATGTAGGCAAAACGTTACTTTTTTCATTCAAACCATTATAGCTCCTAAAAAGTAAGTCCTACCGACAAATGATACATAAAAAAAAATATTCACCATTAAATCCCTGATCAGGAAACTGTATAATTTTCAATATCATAACCAACAGAGGTAGAACGAGCCAAAAGTTTACATTTTCGATTCTTAAATAAACTTTTTCACTCGTTTTGAGGGAGAAAATAAATGATACACAAGAAATTTATAGACTCCTAGATAAAAGACATTTTTTCAGACATTTAAATAGCTCACTCATTGCTACAGAATCCAATGATGAGTTAGCAAGAATTCGTCATATCAAAGAGAATAATTAATATTATTTTTTTTTTTTTTTTTTTGCTTAGCTTTTACCGTTATTTAGATTTACAATAATCATTGACTGAAAAACTACATAAAAATGTATTCCTTATTTCTTTAATTATTCTATTTTCCATATTACTTCTTATACTTGAGTGAAGTAGATTGTAATATCCATTCATATACATAGTTAAAAAATAGTTCTCAAAATAAAAAAAATTGTATTTAATACGAAGCAATGCTATGGAACTGAAAGCTAAGTATAAATGATCCATTCACTCATTTTTTCCCCGTTTCGTTTTACGAAATATAAAATATAAATTCTATAATGGAGCAATATTTAAAAAAAAAATGTTCTTTTAGATACTATCGACTTTTAGAATCACAAAGAATGCCTTGTAATGTCACATTATTTTCTGACATTATGGTGAAATAATGGGTTTCAGGATTGCGATATAAATGTTTTGTTAAAAGTTTACAATGGAAGCTATAGTGTTGATTTTTTTTTTTTTTTTTTTTTTTTTTTTTTTTTTTACAATTAATAGAATTGTAAAGGCTCTGGGAATTATTTTATTGAGATACAATGAGCGTTCTATTTTTTTTTTTTTTTTTTTTTTTTTTTTTTTTTTTTTTTTTTTTTTTTTTTTTTTTTTTTTTTTTTTTTTTTTTTTTTTTTCATATCTGGTCGATAGGAGTTCAGACTGGCATATGAAGGAGAATTATTTTTTATATCGCTGTTTTCAAAGTGATTTAACTAATTTTTCGAGAAAATCTTACACCTAAAGATAGTCGTACAAAAAATATTCAATAAAAAAAATCTGGAAATTCAAAATAGCTGGTTTTGAAATTCCACGCCTCATATCTTTAAAATATTACAAGCATTGTTAAATTCATTAAATATAGATTTTTTTTTTTTTTTTTTTTTTTTTTTTTTTTGGCACAACTCCTAATTTATTTATTTAGCTTGTTTCACTACATGTTTCGGGACTTTAGTCCCATCTTCAAGTTTCTGCCTGTAGAATTATTAGATTGTTCGTCTCATTTCTCTTTTTTGCTGGAATTATCTTCGAATTATGAGGATTATGGTTTTAACTTTTTAATTACTGCATCCTATACCATCTCCTTGAACTAAAATAATATCATATTGTGTAAAGTAAACGGATAAACAAAGGATTTAAACAAAAATGAAATCCTTAATATACATCTTAATACATGTCTCTTTCAACTATTACATCAGAATTACAAAATAGTCTGCAATACACCCATTTGAATGTTGTTTATTTGACATTGAATAAAAAATAATAAACAAATAACACTCAAAAATCTTAAGTATTTATTATCTTCATTATACTAAACTGGTATTTTATTTATAAAATTAAATACTAGAGAGTCCTTGATAATATCTTTCTGAAGTAAGGGTATTGCGTGTTTTCACTCACACACATATTATTTTTCCCTTCTTTAGTGAACCATACAGAAGTGACGTGAATTTTAGAATTTTGGTATACACTTTGGCACATTACTATGCCAAAATATATGTTAGCAGTACAATATTATATAAAATTATTATTAAAAAAAAAAAAAAAATGTGTAAGATTTTAGAAGAATTTTTACAAAGTTAGAACCCTTTTGAGTTTCCTGTCACAAAAATTATTGCTAGACAACCATATTTAGAAAAATTTTAACCCGTTATTTTGAGGCATGGGTACTCTTGATACCAAAGGACTAAATAGAAATTAATACTGAAGTTTTGTGTCGTTTCTCGTTGATTATGCTATATGTTTATATAATGACTTAATAAAAATGATTATTACGATAAAACCGTGTTAGAATTTACAATAATTCAGAATTATAATAATATGAAGGATAAAAAATGAAACTGTGATAACTTTAAAAGAAAAAGGAAATGTTTTTGAAGGATCTTGAATAAATAAAACAATTTCTCACAACATATATTGGGATCCTGCCTGTCAAAATGTGTCAGGTTCAATTTTTTTATGTAGATTTTTAATTATTTTTTAAAATAAAATATTAATAAAAGTAAGTAATATAGACAGTAGATCTAGTAATATATAAGTTATTTATTTTATAAAATGTTTAAAACGTCAAGTGAAGCAGTGAAAAGGAATGTAATATAAGACAACAGAGGATATTAGCTACTTAATTTTCACCCACTTCAGCAAGTTCCATTACCTGTTGGAAACCGCAGACTGCGGTCATTTCTTTAAATCATTGATTTATTTTTTTATCTTAAGTAGTTCGCGTTTCAATTATATAACAATGAATGAAGTGGGAAAAATTTATAACTCTACAATGTTGGCTTTAAATGCAATGAAATAAGTTCCCGTTGTAACAATTTAAATAGAATACACCACTTTTATTTATTTATTTTAAAGAACAAACGAACCAGACTAACAAGGAGACGTTTTGACTTATAACTCACAGATTTGAATGCTGATTTTGTAGTGGGTAGTAGGGACCTACAAAAGTGCAAAACTAGAATTACAGCCACCAATAAGCATTGTGAGCTAATAAAAAAAAAAAAAAAAAAAAAACCGACTTCAAGATTAAACCTACATATATTTAGAACTAAAAAGAAAAAAAGTAATATTTTAATTGCTTCTAAACAATGAGTATTAGATGACAATCAACGAAAGTATCGATACTTATATACCTATTCACAATTAATGATAAGTTATTTCTGGAGTCGGTGCCAACAAAAACAAACAGAATCCGAAAAAAAAAGGGAAAATGAATAGGTAATTGTAAAGATTCCTCACTATTTCATCACCGCCACACCGCTACCTCGTGCCATTCAAAAGTTTGTTGCAAATTCAGGATTGAAGTGCCCTCCTTGGTTGGCACCGACTCCAGAAATAACTTATCATTAATTGTGAATAGGTATATAAGTATCGATAATTCCGTTGATTGTCATTTAATTCTCTTTGTTTCGAAGCAACTAAAATATTATTTTTTACTTTTTAGTTCTATATATGTAGGTTTAATCTTGAAGTCGGTTTTGTTTTTTTTTCTAAAAATTATTTTTATTTTTCTTAAAAAGTGCTGCATTAATTTCAAAGTATTTTTTATGGGACTACCTCTGAAGTATGCCCTACTGGCCTAAAAAAGAATCATCAAAATTGATTAAGAATTGACGGAGGTTCTCAATCCGTATTTTTTTATTTTTTTTTTTTTTTTTTTTTTTTTTTTTTTTTTTTTTTTTTTTTTTTTTTTTTTTTTTTTTTTTTTTTTTTTTTTTTTTTTTTTTTTTTTTTTTTTTTTTTTTGTATGTTACGCGATTACTCCGTCAATTCTGAATCAATTTTGATGATTCTTTTTTAGATCGTTAGGGCATACTTCAGAGGTAGTCCCATAAAAAATATTTTGAAATCAATGAAGCATTTTTTAAGAAAAAAAACAGTTAATAAGTGATTTTATTAACTGTTATTTTGTTTTTTCTATGTAAGTATGCCCTACCGGTCTAAAAAAGAATCATCAAAATTGATCCAGAATTGATGGAGTAATCGCGTAACATACACACAAAAAAAAATACAGACGAGTTGAGAACCTCCTTTTTTTTGAAGTCGGTTGAAATTCACGTTTTATTTTTTTCTCAGCTCTCAGTAAAGATAGAGAAATGATTCTTTCACGTTAAATTGTAGTATTTTATGCAATTTGAAATAAAAATAGTTTCTTATGCTCAAGACACGACCCGGCTTATAACGAAATTTTAATTAAATCAGCTGAAAATAAGTGGAAAATTTGTTCCATGACAAACTATCCTCAAATCTCGATTTAACGCGCCAAAAAAAACAACAAAAAAAAACCCTTACATGAGAAATTTTATCAAAATAAAAAAAACATTTATTTTTTACCCTTTTCGAGGACGTTAAAATTATGAAGTAGAGATTTCTAACGGCATTAACAACTGCTGTGTTCAACCGATTACAATAGTAATAGCATCACAATAATTAGCGTACATTCTGCTTTGTAGCCATGCATATAACATTGGATTTAATCTAGATTTTAGTGGACAAAAACTGATGTGAATAAAAAATTCCGAGGTCAACTATAACGTGAGATATCTCAATAAGGAGAAATCCTGCCACCTACGGATTTGGACCAAACTATGCATGGCTTATTTATATAATATAGGTGAGGAAAATTTTTAAACTAAAAACTGATATCATTTTCAGATTCCTTATCTCAAAAAACATGTAAAAACCAAATTCTGTAGATATCAAAAATTAAATTTTTTTACTCCTAAAATTTTGTAGGGTTTTAGAAGTTGTGAAAAAACGTAAATAGTCCAAATTCCGAGGTAGCAGGATTTCTCCTTATATCTCAAGTTATAGATGACTTCGGAATTTTTTATTCACATCATTTTTTGTCCACTAAAATCTGGATTACATATCAAGGTTTTTTTGGTGCGTTGAATCCAGATTTGAGGTCATTTACTGCAGATTTTATTGGAAATATGTCATTTTTTTTTTTTTTTTTTTTTTTTTTTTTTTTTTTTTGCGAGTTTTTGATCACTCGAAAGGGTCGTGTCTTGAGGTTAACGAAAGTATTTTTATTTCAAATAACATACAAAGCTACAATTTAACGTGAAAGAATCATTTCTCTATTTTTACTAAGAGCAGAGAAAAAAATAAAACGTGATTTCCATTTCCCCCCCCCCCGGCTTCCAATGCTCATTGGCGGCTATAAATCTAGTTTTGCTCTATTACAGGTCCATACTACCCACACAAAAATCGGCATTCAAATCTGTGAGTTACAAGTCAAAACGTCCCCTTGTAAGATAAAAACTAAGTCCTAAGTCCAATGTAATAGAATTAAAATTAAAATTTAAGTCCTTAAAAATTCAATTTAAGGACATAGTACAATACTGTACTCGGTAGCATAACAACTTGCTGGGTAAAATACTTTCATATTTTATTTAAGTCTCTATATCTATTTCTACTTCTCGTTTAATATCAAAATACTCTACAATTAGGGTATAAACATGTCCGTTACTTACTGCATAGAATTAAATGTCCTATAATCCAAAATCCTTAATGCTCCTTATCTTCCTAAAACTAATCCACTGCAGTTTTTCCATTTGTTATTGGTTTGCCTCAAACCAGATGCCTATAAGAAGTATGATTTCGAATCATTACAATAATTTCAAAATATAATGAAGGTTCGATTACCTATTTTATAAATGTCATAAAAAAACATAACAACTTTTATAGGGATAGTGATTTTACAGGTTCGATTTGTTTTTCATTTTGGATTACATTTATTTCTTCTTTTCATATAATTGTATAGCGATTTGTAATATTTCGTTCTGAAATAATCACCTTTTGCTCAGCATGATTTTGTTTTATTTAAAACATAACTTTGTATTTGATCTGTGAAAGATCTAATCTGAATCAGTGGATTATTAATCAATTAAGTCTAACGCACACTATAGGAAACTGAAACTGCATTTCGTTTTGTACAGTAAAGTTATGATTGCGGAAAAGCGCTTCGAAAACGTAATATCAACAAAAATAATCGAACGGAGACCTCATAACGCGAAATATTTTTTCCCATATTGGATATGGTGCAGGGATGCTAGAAGGACCTGACTGTTGCCAATCGAACATAAATCGTAAAGCATTCCTGAAGCCGGGACCTGGTGCTGGGCCCCTCCTCCCGCGGGTACAAAAAGCACCAGCCCCGGGTGACAGTTTAAAAGCAAAAAAATTCTAGAGATATAAAGGACAGGAGGGATCTATAACTCAATCCTCCGTTGGACTTGTTCCTTTTACACCGCCATCGTCATCCCTAAGTGCTGTTTCTCACTTGTCAAAAGATATTCCTCCTAATGGCCTTCGCTCTGTCTCTTATGTCCTTCATCTGCACCTCTCTATATATAATATGGCTGATTGTTTCTTAATCAAATTTAATTTATTAGACCGCTCGTCGTTACAGACTACTTCAACGTTTACTAGACAAACGTTCAAAGCTCCCAATTAATTACAAAAGACTTATTTACATGACGTACGGATTTGAGATTTGGGGCTCTACTAAACCATCCAATTCATCTCGTATCCAATCCTTACAATCCAAAATCCTTCGAAAAATCCTAAATGCCCCTTACTTTGTCACCAATAAGCTTATACATAAAGACCTTAATGTTCCATATGTTGATGAGTTAGCCCAAACCAGATACCTATCCTTTCATAGTAAGCTCCATAACCACTCAAATCCATTAGTTTCTCAACTTGCTTCCTACTCCATTCCCCATAACCCTCCGAAGATGGCCTAGAGATCTTCTAGTGTAAAATTTTTTTAAGTACTACTGATGAGTAGTTCTTTTCAATCTTTGACATGTTATTGTAATCGTAATCAGCTCATTTACTTAATGAATATAATTGTACAGTTGTAAATTTCAATAAATTGATATAAATAAAAAAGAAAAAATTATTAGGTAGCCCAGAAAATAAACTTCTTGTTTTATTTAGATTACCCCTCTGTGTAATAAACTGTTTATATTTCCTTTGCGGTCGCGAAGAACTTAATTAGTCAAAATTGATCCACTTTTTACAAAATCCTGTAATTACTCTAAAAACCATTTGCACCGAAATAGATACTTTATGTCCTTACTAACCCATTTGTGTCCACTGTTGCGTACGTGCAACATTAATTTAACTTTTTTTTTCTTGATAAATCAAGAATTATATACCAGTTCATTATTTACTAGAAGCTAAAAAAAAAAAAAATTATTTTTTAAAAAAATAAATTTATTAGTGTTTTTAAAAAAAACTATTTATTTTTTTAAGCTTCTTTTAGGATTATTTTCTGAAATAGTAATATATTATTAAACTGAGATATTGGTATAGATAATACTAGCATCGAGAATCGAAAAATTCTGGTACTGACACATCACTGATTCTTTTATTTTCCAAATTCAACTTTCCATTTATATTCCTCCTTGTTACATTTTTTTTTTGTTTTTTTTTTTCATTCTCTTAACAATTAAAGTCTATGTTGACTCCAAAAAGAGAAAATGGAACTCATCACTTGTTACTTACGATACACAAATTTCATAATGTCAAAATGGCACAAAGGTCTAAATTAAGATTATTGTTGAAACTAATTACGTGCAGACACGTTCATACATATCACGTCGTGAATTTGCTTTAACGATGTATTTTCGGGATCATTTACATTTTGATATAAATAAACTGTAACATTTTGATAATAATAAACTATTTTGACTAATAAGAAATAAATATAGCAATGTTTAGTAAGAGCAGCGGGGAGGGCGGTCCCATACTAAAGGACAGCTCTGAAACCGAACACCATCACATCCTGTCGACGTTATCTGATCTGGCCGCTTTTCGGCTCGGCTATCTCCAGCTCTCTGTCGTAAATCCAGTCCTCACTCGCTCCAGGCTGCCCATATCCCTCAGGGCACTGTCCCCTACAGATATTTGCAGGAGGGCAGGTCGTCTCTCTTGGATCTCGTGCAATTTCCCAGTAATTCTCCCACTTAAGGATGCAGACAAATATTTGTTACTATTATTTCTATATTTGACCTTCTAAGGTAATTCGAATCGTTTTTTCAGCCAATTGTCAAAAATCGTTTCTAAAAAACCTTGTACCACATAACGTTGGCACCGTCTTATTGCACATCAAAAACATTGGACCATCGTTCCTCTTAAAGGTTAGCTTTATGTTTCAGAACTACTTAAAGTACACGTGATGGCTTTGAAGGATCAATACAAGTAGGAATATCATTATTCTAGCTCATGCAAGACAAGAAATCAAAAATTTTGATCAAAAATTATAATCTGGATTGGTTTTGAACGATTTTAGAGGTAGTCTTACCCATTGAGTATCAACATGTTTGTTTTTTTGTCTTACATTTTTAAAAGTTTTATATATGAAATGAAAAATAAACTTTATTCTGGGACAGACTGTCCCCTAAGAATAATTAAAGTTCACAATAAAAGGTACAACTGTCTGGCTGAGATCAATTACAAATCAGCACATCAGTGTTGTAAATTAAATTATGAGAAAAAAAGAAGAGAGAAGAAAAAAAAAAAACTAAGTAAATAAAAAACTATCAACAATAAACATTTTAACATACTTATGTTCATTTACATATTATTTACATTTTTGTGGAAGATTGAAGATCGAGGAGATGGATAAATAAAAGATGTTTAAAATAAGTTAAGGAAGAGGCTTTGCGAATATGGATAGGTAAGGAATTCCAAAAAGAGGTAGCACCGATGACGAAGGATTTTTCAAAGGGGGCAGTTCTATGTGAGGGGGTTTATACGTTGGAAGGTTGGGATCTTGTATTCAGGTGGTGAATGGAGGAACGCAGAGTAAGTAGGTCTAGGATATAGGAAGGTTTATTGGTTTCTAAAGATTGGAATATAGCGAGGAAGTACTGACGTCGAAAATCTGGGAAAAGCCACCCTTAGGGCATTGTACCGGCAAGATGCGTTCATGTAATCTGACAATGGGACGTTTTGACAGATTTTAATGCCGATTTTTATGTGGGTAGTACGGACCTATAATAGTGAAAAACTAGAGTTATAGCCGCCAATGAGCATTGGCGGCTGAGAAAAAAAAAATTAAATATGAAAATCATATTTTATTTTGTTTCTCAGCTCTCAGTCAAGTCAGAGAAATAATGTTTTCACGTAAAATTGTAGTTTTGTATGCTATCTCTTTACAGAGATCAAAACCCATTGTCCGGAATTTTATGCAGGATTTCATGTTTAAACCAAAACCTGATATTATTATTAAAGAAATAATTTATCAGGTTTTGGTTGTAAAGAGATAGTATATAAAACTACAATTATAGGTAAAAAAAAATATTTCTTTATCTTGAATGCCGATTTTTGTGTGGGTATTAGGGACCTATAATAGTGAAAAACTAGAGTTATAGCCGCCACTGAGCATTGGGGGCCGAGAAAAATAAATATGAAAATCACGTTTCACTTTTTTTCTCAGCTCCCAGTCAAGATAGAGAAATAATTTTTTCACGTAAAGTTGTAGTTTTGTATGCTATCTCTTTACAGCAACTAAAACCCGTTGACCGGAAATTTCATAGGAAAGGATTTCATGTTTAATCCAGAACCTGATATTATAATTAAAGAGATTATTTATCAGGTTTTGGTTGAGGTAAAGAGATAGCACACAAAACGTGAGAGATGCGAAAAAAAAATAAAACTTAATTTTCAATTTTTTTCCTCGGCTCCCAATGCACATTGGTGGCTATAACTCTAGTTTTGCACTATTATAAACCCCTACTACCTACACAAAAATCGGCATTCAAATCCGTGAGATACAAGTCAAAACGTCCCCTTGTGAGTAGCATAGTGCTGTTGTTTTGAATTAGTTCTAGGTTTCTAGAAGTGATGATGAATGTTTAATATTCGAAACTAGTCTTCAAATAAAAAATCCCAATAAAAGTGCAAAAAAATTCATCAATCCAAACATACTTTACTATACAATTCAGAGGATAGGAAGAAAATATGACATCCGAGGAAGACCTGGATTCAGATTGGGAATAAGGTAATCACTATAAGAGGAGTACGAGAGGAACGTTGAATAAAAAAAAAAGTGTCAGGAGTAAATTCAAATGAGAGTATAAATTTTGTTCATAGAGTAACTCGATACGCCATCCATGTCAGAATCAGTATTAGATCCCCTATATTTTCAGCATCTGTTCATTTGTTTTTTACTAAAACTGGAAGTCAATGAAAACCAACAATGGTAGTCTAGAGTGAACAAGAAGCTGAATCATAGATCCGGCGGAAGAGTTATTAATTCCGATTTCGGTAACAAGAATAAGATGATGCAGCCGGGTTTGATAATAAGAGAAAGGTCGACGACGAAGCGGCAATGAGGGACCATCAACCGAAAATTATACGGCCGGTGGTTGATACGATCTCTACCGCTGCGTCATCTGACCTTCACCAATGTGCATATCTGTGATGAAATTCACTGCCCACCTGATCCGGTACCCTGCGGGATGTAGGCTTTATTAAAACTAGGAAGGCTGCCTGCCAACTGGAAAAGTATCTTGATAGTAACACTTTAAATTAGGTTGATGCATAAATTTGCAATCGATATTGGAAAAAGATATAGTATACCTGAACTGCAGATGATTGTTGATTCCGTAATGGTTTACACAAGTTTTCATTTATATCAGTTTCCTAAATTTTTTTACTATTTTGTTATTACACTATAGAGGAAATGTGTAAATATAGGCACCCTCTTCATTTATATCGTTTTTGATTTACAGATATTTTCAACTTGAAAAATTTTACATTTTTGTCTTTCATTAACTTCTATAATAATTTATTTAAATGCGAGAAGGTGAAACAATGATTACCATCAATTATTCCATGTCGAAATCGACAATTTACAAGAAGCTTTGAAAATAGCACGAGAAAAATTCAAGTGTAAATATGGGCTCTTTTCAAAAATCTCACCAAACGTAGTTTAAAACAGGATAAAATAATACTAATCGCCAGAGAGTTCATTTGTTGCAGGAAAAAAAATTATTTACAGATATCACAATCATATATTCTTTCAGCCCCCGCACAATCATTTGGCACTTAAAGCATTTATCCACACCTCTCCCCGAGTGTCTTCAGTGAATTTTCCATCTCAAAAGATGCGATGTGCATCGCTTAAGTCTGGTTTATCCCCAACGTTCTAGATTTGTATCATAATCGCTGTCCACAAGAGGAGGGTCATTGTAGTCTAATGAGTACGAAAATGGATTGTGTCGTTGCTAGTCGTAATTCCTTTTTTTGAAGGCCTTTCGTCCAGGCCCGCAACTAGGACGGTGCAGGAGGAGGTTTATTAAAAGAATAATAAGTAATTAAAACAGTTTTAAAATTAATGACATCACAATTACTATTATTTATTTTTTGCATAATTTATAAACTTTATTATACTGTATTACGGAGGTATTGTATCTTAATGGTGGGGGAGTATTGGGAAGGTGGAAGATGAGGGCGGCAAACTGATCTTTGCCCCCTGAAAAATCTCCTATTTCCTGTTCTGCTTTCGTCTTCCCATCCCTGGCCGGTCACTTGCCCCGGGAAAACTCAAGGGCGTTATCTTGAAACTACTTTTGTCAAGCGACTTAATCAACTGATCCTTGTATGGTGATCCATTGATGAGACTGGACCGTTGCTGCTTTGCGTCCACGAGTTGTGTTACTCTTCTTAATTTTGGGAACAGGAGCTACGTCGAACAGAGAAATTGCACATGATGCTCCCGGCGAAATGGGGGTTCATATTTACACCAACTCAACCTAAGAAAGATGGCCACTATCTCGTATAATCTAAAAGCGTGCTTGACTAAAGGTGTACTTCAAAAAGTAGCTTAAGATCTTCGCTTTCCGGATATCACTGTGAAATAAACATAAGAATATGAAAAATTAGCAAATGGCTTCACAGACAGTAGAGAGGGGTGCCCATATTTACACCAGTGCCCGTTTTTGCACCTTTTCCTCAGCTAATTGGTCACTGAAAGAAGAACTATTGGAAGAACTATATTTTTCCCCTCTCCTCTTCCATTTCGTTTCGGCAACACGTGGTGAGGTGATTTAATATAGCTTCTGAAATTGTATCAGTTATATTCACTAGGTAATGAAGATCGTCATTACTGGAGGCTAGAACTGACCTAATAACGACTATCAGACGCTGTAAAAATACGATTTTGAGAAAATCATCCTTCGCTAGCATTACTGCCTAGTAATCGCTTTTCCTTCTAGAGTTGGGAAGGTTTTAGGATTGAGTTAGGTTTTCTCCACTTTACCAGCTCAGGATTTTTCAAATTCTTCCATAATATGAGCCCTGAGATCTAAATAAGGGGCTTGGGATTTTGGTTTTGATAGGGAAATAGAAAATAAGTTCGGCCACATCGAAATCTTTTTTTTTTCAGAACCATACTCTTGTATAAAAATAAAAATCCTTTAAAAAAAATAAATTGAACAAACCAAATGTATCCTAAAACAGTATGAGCTGTGTCATACAAAGAGATCCTTGGATACCACAATAACTGTCTCGTATATCAAAAGACACTTTGTTTTTTAATAATTCGTTTAATTTCTTATCCTTGCCTTACCTTCATCTTTTGTATCTTAAAATGACGGTAGACCCTGAATCCATTTCTCAAACTCCTGCCAGTATCTTAACCTCTCCTCTTGTCGTAGTCGGTTCTGATATGGGGTCGTTCCACCTTCCAGACTTCCTGATTGTTTTCTATTGTCTCAGATCAGAAGATTCCATTGTCCCGTAAGGGTTCTCAAGGAGAACATTAGGAAACGTTTGGATGATTGCCTCATTTTATAATCATAATAAAACTCACAAACAGATATGAGTTGCCCGTATGGAATTATGTGCGTAGTTTGGTACCGCAAAGGTTTCACAAATTCTATTGCTTGCAAGAAAGGGTGAAGTTTAAATTAATTAAAAAATATTATATCAATAAATTTAGACTTTCAATACAGTTATAGTAAGTGCCACAAACCAGCTGTATGTATGTACAACTAACATAGTGAAAAAAATATATAATAATATTAATAATTAATACAATATAATAAAATAATAAGAGAACAAAAGATACTCATATAATCCTTTGTTGGTCCAGAAATAGTACTGCCTGAAAAGCCTTCACGGATAATAGGAGAACTTTTCAATTTATTTATTTATTTTTTTTTTTTTTAATAAATATTACTAGCATTCTATATAATATGTATGATAATCCGTTCATACAATATTAACAATCAAATTAATACAAAATATAATAAAAAAATAAAATTAAAACAAAATAAATAAACAGCCTGTAACTACGCAAGAAATAAAATAAAACATAAAATACTTTTTAAAAAATTATAGTTTATAAAAAACACGCTATAAAAGCTAAGGTGGTAAAATTCGTCGGTTTTTGACAATTGATTGTGGTTAAACGCCTAAATCAAATTCAGCTTAAGAGGTGTCTTTCAACGCACATTTTAATAAACTTTAATTTTGTATATAACGTATTTTTCAATTGGAAGCATTTTTCTGTATGTTGTTTGCCAAAATCTAAAAGAAGTTCAAAAAGTTTCGGGTTTTTTGTCCCCCAAACATTTCCCTTTTATCATATTTAGTTACATTTTTGATATTTTATTCTCAGGACCCATCCATCAAAGGACCATGTAAAAACATAAAACCTTTTGCAAGGCAGATCCTCTTTTTGGGGGTATATCGACTGGACTAAGTAAGAACATTATAGAATATTGCAGTTGGACCATGGAAGTTCAAATTTTCAAGTTAATCAGATAGCTGGAAATTGGTGAAAATTACGATGCAAGATTCTGTTACATACAGGTGAAGTTAATAAAAGTGTATTCAAAAAATATAATATAACATAAAATGGAACTATTGAAAATATGTATCTGGTCAGTGTCGAGAACATTTTGTGTTATCAATTATAACATATTAAACATGTTCCTCACATAAGTAGGTGAGGACCAATATGTTTAATTTCTTATCTTACATTTTAAAAATATAAAAGAATCTATGTATCAAAGTTCTGATGTTTTGAAACAAATTTTTAATGTTTTTAGAACTGAAATGATTAGAATTCGAAACTAGTATTCTAATAAAATAATCCTAATAGAAGTGACAATTAATTCAATTAATCCTAATTGTATTAATCCTTCTATGCTATGATGCTTAACTCAGGTATAAAATTTCAAGCGATTACTCAAATAATGCCGTAACCAGGAATAGCTTAAGGCTAAAATTATAAAAATACCGGCTGATGTTTTGAAATTACCAGTAGAAGATGAAAACAACTAAGCATTTAATATACAAAAGATATTAAACATAAATAACGTGTAATTTGCATTAATATCCTCACGGTGGACGGTAGAATCTGCAATCAGAACAATTTACTGCATGGAGATGTAATGGGTTTTTCCAGTATCCCACAGGAAGAATCCTGCACAAAACCAAGCTAAATCCTCTGCAGACACTTTGTATGTAGGCAGGAGGTATCTACTTGGTCCTTTTTTGCAGCTCAAGAGGGCCATGTTAATGCTTCATCCGTATCCAATGTTTCACTGTAATCTTCATCTAAGTAATATGAGTTCATCTTGATATTGCGCTCTTGGGTCGGACTACTTAGTAAGCAGGGATGTACAACTGCATACAGGTATATTTTCTAGATTCTGTAGATATCCTTGTAGACAATAGATCATAGCTGAGGATGGATTTATCATTGTACTTCTCAAGTATAACATCAGCTATAAATTGTGGTATCTGCTAATCTGAATCGAGGAAAGTAATCTGCATGCAAAATTCCTCTGGACAGCCCAAAGGTTTCAGGCGACACACTGTTCAGAATTGCACCCTAGCGCGTCAACAATCATTTTTTTTTTAAGCACAAATTCTTATTGACAAATCTATCTTTTATATTAAATATCAGACAGAATTATTGGGTCATAGAAAAATACTCTAAGCTTGTGTAAATACAATGATACTCGGACAAATCTAAAGGCGAATTAAATCCTGACCGTTTATATGGCCAGGAAAACAACATTTAGTCATTTGTTTACTTTTCATTTAGGAATTACATTATTTATGCAAAGAGTCGGTTTTTATGTTCGAATAATATTGATTTCTGATTTTATTAAATTTATTTATTTATTTAATTTATTTATCGCGTTAGCGATGTTAGTATATATTCCTAATGGTAAGTTATGATTAATAATTTTACTAATTCTATTTCAAACATTTCTTCAATATCCAAAGTAGTTTCAATAAAAATAAAGTAATAATGATAAAAGAATATTTTTTTATTTTTGTCAAATCATATACAATGAATGGAACTTATTTTAACTGGAAAGTCCCATTATAATTATTTACAAAATGTGTTCATAGATTCCACATTCTGGAAACCAAAGTTAAAAAGGTTTTGAGATTTAAACAAATTGTTTTTCAGGTGTTCAAAGAGCTCACCATTCACTTTATATGATTTTTAAAAAATATTATTTATTATTGTACTATTTTCATTACTTATTTATCCACACTTGCCAAAAATACAAATCAGCCGACATACAAACAGCGGAATGTTTTACATGGGGAAAATACATAAAATTCAAGGAGCTTGTGTGATAAGCCTTTTTTTTTTCTTTTTTTTTTAAGTCTGCAATCAATGTATGTGTTTCTTTTATGCACTTACGAAATGTGTTATTAGTACACTTATTTTTAATTTGGACTTTAAAATTTTTTGAAATTCACTGTCTAAATTATTTATTTAATTGGGAAATATATAATTACAAACTTTATCAAATATATGATTCCTATTGATATAAAATAAGAGTTCAAATCTTTATTTTTCCTGTATAGATATCCAATCAGTTGATAACAGACTATTGTTATCTGTATTATATTATTTTTTCCCATCTTTATCTGAGACAGTTTGACATTTAAAAAATAATATATATTTTTTAAGTTATTTGAATATTTAACCAAAAAAGTAGGATTTTTTCAGAATCCTAAGAAAAAGCTGTTACTGTAACGTACTGACAGCCGGAAAGCACCGATCTGCGAAACATGCAACACAACACTAACATTGAAGAACCTTGAAACAATATTAGTATATATATATATATATATATATATATATATATATATATATATATATATATATATATATATATATATATATATATGTATAGGTACTAACTGATATGGACGAAGCACTCCAAGGAAATGTTAAAGCTCATGAAAACGTGAATAATGTTTAAAATTGTTCAAATTTTGTTATTACTTGATAGCCACTAATGACTAATTGCGATTATTATAAAGCAAATAAAAATAATTTGAAATTATTAAGAATTTTTAATATATATCGGATCCAAAATTCTTAATAATATCCCAATGATTCTATCTCAAAAATAAAATTATCCAAGAAGCATAAATATTCCACAAACTATGAATATTTTCCGTAAAAGGATACGAATCCTTCCATTACAAACATCCTAATCGATTTTTGATGATCTTCAAAGGCATATGAAAAGAAAATGGTCCAAGACATTCCAACGTATATCAAGGTTAACCTATTTTAAAAACATAGTTATTCTTGGGTTGACTTCTTGGTAAGGAAGTAATGTTTTGAGACCAACTGTTATTAAGGGCAGGGAAGAACTGCATCCTTAGAGGATTAGAGGAGAATTGGAGGTCGTTCCGGTAATGGAGCTGTCGAGACCTAACTATTGAAGTGGTTTGACCATGTTGAAATGGAGGAAAACGGAGACCCAGTAAAGATGATAGAGTATGGCCCTCATGGTAGAAAACCTCGAAGCCGCCCAAGAATATCCTACCTCAACTACATTGACAGGCTGTGTCGGAAGTAAAAGTAAGGAACAGGCGTCCGCCAGATCAGGAATTTAGCGAACAGAGAGTAATAGCAGTCATGGGTTAACGCTCCCCTACTTTGAGTAACAGTAAAGGGGTACTACGAAGGAAGTAGAAAAAGATTATCAAGGATATAATGCGGTCAGCATTTAAGCACTACCGCCGGGTTATTAACCCAATTAAGGTTAGCCAATTCAAAGAATTTCTGTGTGACTTAAAAGAGAGAGTCTCCAGAACCTGAAGTCGATCCACGGTTGAAATAACTGGAAATAAATTTTCTGTATACGGCTGGACTCGAACTCGGATAAATCCTCTCCCTTGATTTGATAAATAGCAAATATAATAAACAAAAATCACAACCTTAAAATTTTAACTAATTTGATACAATATTTAAATAAGGTTTTAAAGCTCCAGGATTTTAGGATAGAAAGATTGGTCAAATGTTTCTACCCTCATCTTCATTTTTGCGTTGAAAAAAAATTTAGAAAATAATGAATCATATATATATACATATTTTTTTATAGATGAGAAAAGACTAACAATGAAAAATTTTCCAACAGCCTCCAGAAACAGAAAACGAATACATGGATACGAATCATGAAAGAAGATATGATGGGTGGTTGTAATATACAACTGGATTCAATTTGTGACATAGACAAAGTTCGGACAGCAGTCAACAAGATCAAATTTCCAGAAGTAGCTGAGACACAAATTAATAGACAGTGCTCAGATGAAAGGAGGAAACATCAGCTAGAGGTGCTGAAGAAGTATTGGAAAGAACAGAAGAGTAAGAAGTAAATTGTTGAACGCAGTCCACATGAATTCGAAAGAAGATAGAAGAAGAATGATTTTTTGTAAGACTTTCAAAAAAAATATTTTGCCGACAGCTTTTGCAGAGTACTCCAAAAAAATTGTCAGCAATTAGAAAACTCTGTTGCATATATTATATATATACATTCTTCAAACATACATTGATACAAAAGCAATTACACAGTACAATTCCACGTAATATGACACGGCTACACTTGAAGGAGAATGTTCCATGTTCCAGACACGTATTTTACTCACTGAATGTGATTCAGAACGCGTAGCTGTCCACCTCTGAGGATAAAAACTCGAGGTGTAAAGAAGACTAATTCTTTGTATTGTCAGAGCTGCAGTGTGGTGAGGAATATAATATCAGCTCGGCGGTGAACCCTCAATTAGTGCCTCAACTGAGTCTATAAATATTTATAGGCTAGGCTCGCAGGTTCTTGCAGGAGGGGTGGGGGTGGGGCAGGGGGTAACTGATCGTGTCTTCGGCACAGTACTGGCCATTTTACTTTGCAGATAGCAGATAAAGCAACAGAGTGTTATGCAATGCTCGAGTTCAAATTAGCTTGTCATATAGATTGAAAAGCGATTTTATTGAAATCCAACACAACTCATTAACAGTTTTGTTTCTTTTCATTCATAACTGAAATTTACAACTATATAAAAAAGAATACACTTAGTATATATGTTGTTATCACAGTAGTAATGACAAGACTATAACATAGAGAGAAACTACCCACTGTTGGCACTCTAATGAAAGTTTTACAACAGAAGGAGATCCCGAGGCCATGTTCTTTTAGGACGCCTCGGAAGATTGCCAGAAATAGGAAGCAAGTTGGGAAACAAGTAAATTTAGAGGAGTATTGAGGTTTTTATTAAAGGAAAGGTCTCTGGTTCGTGCCTAATCAGCGAGATTAGTGATAATAAAGTCATTGAGGATCAAATCATTTGTGACAAAGTAACGAGAATTGTGGATTTTTCGAAGGATTTTGGATTATAAATCCTTCTAAAACGGGAAGAATTCGATGGTTTAAACATTAACAGTACATCAATAAATTTTTGGATGACGACATTGAACCACGACTCTGTTATCGCAAAAATTTCCTTTTTCCCGATTGATACCATCTCTCGATTTATTTTGATGTTGTCATCGCTTCTTACGGAGGAGTAAGTTGCTCCCCTTTATTCCCCTAGAGAGATTACATAAATATGAAAAATGTAGTCATTACTTAGCCGCCACTATTAACCATACTTACGATTACTAAAAAAAATAAGGAAATAATAGAAAAAATCAAAGAAATAATTTTCTTGTGCCTTATAACTTCGCTATCATATCAGAACATGAAGTAAATAATGAACCATCATCACAATATTTAATACATTAATGTCTTATTAATTCAATTTCCTCTCTACAATGGCAACTTTTGGTTTATAGTAATATTATGAAGATAATAATTTCTAATATCATCACAATATTTACATTCTTCAGCTATCCAACCTAAGTTGCAAAATCGATTTTTAACTGAATTACTGCAAATTGGACAGAATCATAAATAATGCAACTGTTTTAAACGCCTGATTGGATTATGAGCTTGTGAACTTTGAATCAGTTGAGAGCAGGAGTATTCAGGAGGGAGCGAATTCCTAGGGTGCTGGAACGGGCAAGGAGGGAATGGCTCTATATATATATACACACCCATCGCCAGCCCACTGCACATGTCATAAATGTCATATTTTGCCATAACATACATACTTATGGCATTAAATTAAATATAATACTGGCTAGCTGAGGTGTTTAAGGGGATTTAATATAAATTATGTACATAGGGTCTAATAGTATATTTAACCAGCTTGGAGTAGGAAAAAAGAAATTGGGATCAAACAAATATTCGCGGAGTAAGAGAGAAACATGCTTTTTTAAAAAAATTTGGATTTCACAACAACACAGAGGTTAAAGCGTGCTGGTGTGTGTATTTTACGACATTTAATCAAAGTTTTATATATAATGTATAATAGTTAATTTAACAAGCTTTAAGATGAAAAAAAGTTATTTTGAATCGGACTAATAGTCTTGGAGTCATAGCCAAAAGAGTATGACAAACGTGTTTTCGCGGAGAAGTGGGCCTGACCGCAATTTCTACAACTTATCCGAAGAGCATAACTTCGCGAAAAATGGTGCGAATTTGGAGTTGTTTTTTTTTTCCGCAGGTACTGTTTCCAGCTAAAATTTATATTTGAAGACTTTCTTCGAAAAATGCTTTGTTTATGCGTTAAAGATTAAAATAAAAAAAACGATATTTTGGGCGTTGTTTCGATATTGGTAGCAAACTACAGATCAGGATTCAGCAACCTAAAAAACATAAACATCCATTGAGAATAAAATTTCGGTAGTTTTCCTTCGGCAAACCTTATATTACTGGACTATATTACACCTATGTTTGAACATGATAATGATATTTGCTGTTACTTACTTTGCTGTTATTTTCGGCTACTCCAACATCTACTAGACAAGGGTTCAAAGCATCCAATTAATTAAAAATTGACTTATTGACAATAGTAATTAGAATCAGTTGGACACACGGAGTTGAACTTTGGGGCTCCACTAATTGCTCCAACTATTCTCGTATCCTTACAATCCAAAATCCTTAAAAAAATCCTACGTTCGCAAAGTATTTCGCCCTGGAGCATGATACTTTTTGTGGATATTCAAATCTTTCCTTGGGCTAAATGCTACACAACTCTGTTTCAAAATCCCGTATGAGCGATTCCGCTATATTCATTACGAGGGAGAGAGGAGTCATTTTTCTCTTGTTCAAAGCCCCTACTTCAGATTCGGATTCAGCACCCCAAAAAACATGAAGATCGATTGAGGATAAAAGTTCGGCAGTTTTTCTTCGCCAGACCCTTATTTTATTAGACTATATTACACCTATGATTGAACATGATAATGATATTTGCTGCTACCTAATTCTAAATAATTGTTGTGGATTTAATAGTTTTTGTTTTACTCTTTTACCTCTTATATGCATTATTTTTCCGAATTGCAATTTAGTTTTAAGCCATGGTATCGTTATTGATAATCGATTGATTGTTACGTGTACAGGTATCAAGATTCGAAATAATTCTGTGCCCATGCATCACTATAGCCCTTAGTTTTCAGTTGAATAAGACCTCTCTAACGATTGAAAAAAGAACTATTTCAGTCAATTTTATTTATTTATACAAATATAAGGATCGGCCGACTATATCTTCTTTCCCATGAGCTGAAAGATAATCGATTTCCGAGGCGAGCGAGCGTCGACCTAATGGCGTGGGAACAGTTGAGTCCGATTGTTCTGACAGACGTTTACGATCGTGTGGGGAAGTCTGTGTTTAGAGACTTGTCTTCCAACGGTGGGGTCAGCCCTGGAGGAGTGCCGACCATCACGTAGTCTCCATATTCCTCCGATCCGATAATATATCGATAGTATTTATTTAAATTTAAATAACTATTAGATTTTTGGTAACTATTTTGTTCAGGACCGTTCGAAATCAAACGATCCATAGTAAGCGCTCTCTTGTCTACTTGTTAAGCTCCAGTGACGGCAAAATTATTTATTATTTTTTAACAAAGCTTTACTTTTCTACGTAGTAGCTAAACAAATAATCTGAAATCATAGTTAAGTAAAAATCGATTTTACAACTTAAATTGGATAACCAGCTGACATCCCGACTCATCCTAGCACCGTCCTCACAATGTATGCCGACACATTAGTACAGTCAATGAGTGCTGAAATGAGGGGTGAGTGCATGAAATATGCGATTATTTTTGAATTCATAGCTTTGTTAGGAGTAGTTAGAAGGTAAACATACTAAAAGTTTCCGCCCCTGGGGTGTGAGCTTACGGTGGAGGAGGGGAGAAAGTCCCATTTTGGGGTTTTTAGATAATATCTCGAAAACGGTAGGATCTATAAAATTATGTTTCACATAAAAATTAAAGTTAAATAAATTTCCTATAAAATTAATTCAATATATATTTGTCAAACTTTCAACTGTTTTCGAGATATTTGGCATTGAAAAACGACAATTTTAGAGAAAAAAAAAAATTTTTTCCTCACTTTGTGTCAAATATTTGCTTTGAGTGCCAGAAACGTATATATAAAATTAAAGTATATATATTTAATGTTCTACAACTTTGATTCTGACATTTTTTCTGAGTTACGATCGTGAAAGGTACTATAAGCCAATTACCAAAAGTGAGGTAAATTTTTTTTTCTCGAAAATTATCGATTTTCAATAACGTATATCTCGAAAATCGTTAGAAATTCGACAAATATGTATAGAATCAATTTTGTAGGAAATTTAATTTGCTTTAATTATTATTTGAAACATAACTTTCTTGAGTCTGCCGTTTTCGAAATATAATCAAAAGATTCCAAAAATTAGACCTTCTCCGCTCCCCCCAATGTAAGCTCACCCCTTAGTGAGCTTATAGTTGTAAATATAGTATATAATATATAATAATAATAATAATATATATGTCTTTAATCGCAAATTATTACTAAGAAATTTCATATACCAATGTAGGATGGGTATCGTTTAGAATAGTCTAGGGCGTAACTTTTAGTATGTTTACCTTCCAACTGCTCCTAACGAAGCTATGAAGTCAAAAATAATCGCATATTTCATGCACTCTATTATATGTTTATTGACTGGACTACGTGTGTTGTATTACTAAATAATAATCCTTTTATCAATGGTGAAAAAAAAAGAAAAATTAAAATAAATTCAAACAAATCTCATCAACTAAATTTTACCCTTCGCCCTAAACTTACGACTTCCTTTCCTACGGTATCCTTTAATAATTGCCCGTCGTTTTCGACTGCTCTAACATTTACCAGACAAGCGTTCAAAGCTTCCGATTAATTACAAAAGACTTATTTACTTGAGTGTAATTAGGCCTATTTGAATATACAGAGTTGAGCAGTGGGGCTCCACTAAATCTTCTAACTCTTCTACAATTCTTACAATCTAAAATCCTTCGTAAAACCATCAACGCTCCTTATTATGACACAAATAAACGTATCCATAAAGATCTTAATGTTCCATATATTGAGGATTCGGCCCAAACCAGATACCTGTCCTTTCATAGTAAGCTCCATACCCACTCGAATCCAGTTGTTTCTCAACTTGCTTCACGCTCAATTCCCGATAATCCTCCGAGTCGTCTGAAAAAAAGATGGCGTAGAGACTTTCTAATGTAAAACATTTATTGAAATGATACAAAACAGTAGTTCTTCACAAGTTAATAGCATGTTATTGCAATCATTTAACCGCTCATTTACTTATTGTGTATAGTTGTAGATATCAAATAAAGTATATAACAAATAATAATAATCTATCTGTAATTTGATCGTAAAATGTCTGCACTAATTAACGAGATAGAAAAAAAAATCTCGTTACATGTTTATGTTTAGTGACGAAGAAGCATGCGGCTAATTTTCTGTTGAACTCAGTGTACTTTTGAATGTCATTATCAACTATGAAATTTTTGGATCAGGCCCATCACAAAAAAGATTATTCTTAAAATATACGTGATTAGCTGAAATTAGATCAACCATGTTCTAAAATTATATTATCTATTTCTATTTACAAAAAAATATTGGGAGACTTCCCAATGTCCGAGAGAATTGGAGCGATGGTCTCAGTGCGCTCGGTACAGAAAGTCGTGGGTTCGATTCCCATATGGGCGGGTTAAAATTTATTTCGTGGCGGGCCCACTGAATAAACATCCACCTTCCCACTCTAGCTTAGATAGGTTGGTAACCTGTAGGATAACCCGTCCTTCCTGCTCTTGTTGGAGTTCATAAGGACGTTAAGCCCCAATAACCAACAACGAGTAATCTCGTTAAATGTTTATGCATGCGGGTCATTTTCTATGTTCTATGAGTTCTATTATCATACTGCATGATATATTATATTAATAGAAATCTCAATAATATTTTTTGTTTATCATCGTTCAGTATCATAAAACATTGAAACATTTTCGAAGAAACTTAGGGAGCTTCAGAATCATCAGATAAGTAAAGGTCTATAAGAAAAAGAAACAAAGAACAATACACCAAACCTCTTGAATAAAAAAAATAATCATTTTAAATTGGCAAAAAAACAAAACAAATAAATAAATAAAACTATACCACTAAAATCTATGAAGAGTTTTGGGTTCAGAACTTTGGTAACCCCTGTAACCGCCAGGTTTTCCCCCAAATAAAGGTACCCACTTTATTTAGTCTTGGTGTGCCCCTGGAGTACCTACCGAACCCAGGATCGGTTCTAGGCTGATACAACACAAATTATTATCTGGGTTAGTCGGACTTGAAATACCTTGAGTTAGGATTTAATAGTCATAAGGCGGTAATTTTTTTTATTTTTATAATTTTTTTTTTACTTTTTGAAGTTAGGATATTGTGTTTCGAATCCTTATAAATCAAGAAAAACATAAGATTTTAATAATTTTTCTTATTATTAATAATTTTAATAATTGTCGCACCGCTTGCTATTGTTTTTATTAGTGTATTATTAAATTATTGTTCTTTTATTATTATTTTCTGGTTGTTATTATTATTATTTGTAAGAAGTGTTACTTGTTAAGTTCTGTTGTGTTAAATTTTCTGAGAAGTTTGTTAAGTGAATCTGGCAACACTGAGTGCCTCATAAACCAATTATAACCTACTAAGTTAATTTAATTATAGACGTTTTGTTTTGTTCTATGTATTCTTTTGTAATTAAAACCTGCGAAGAAATATCAGTGAGTTTGAGTCTACTGTAGCGAATAGTCACAATTAAAGAGACATTCATAAATTATCTATCTCTAAATTCTTAGCCTAAACTTATTACTGATATTATTTCTAAAAAAACAGGAAGGAGAGGGAAAAACATAAAATGTATAAGAAATATGTTTCCATTTAAAGAAATGTATCCACTCCCCATGTAATATTAAACATTTTATAGAATAATATTGCCATTTTTCACCTAACTGTGATTTAAGACAGGCATTGCTCTATGGAGCACTGAGGTTTCCTTCATATAGCAAAGGCTATAACTAAACGGTTAAAATCATTCCTAAATATGATAAATAGAAAAATAGTAAAGGGAACGTCACACAGTGGGACGAAACAGTGTTTTTTCTAGACATCGCAATTTGAGCCTCTAAAAATTTTTGCATCGACTTCAAATTTCATATGGGTATGTTTTCGAGGGTGTAGGATTTGAATCTGAAGTCTGCTTTTGCATATTATTTCAAGATTTTGCTCTGTTAACCAATAGTGTGTCCAAAAACTCCAATTTTTGTTTGTTCGTGTTTTGATTCGAGGGATATTATTTTCTATGATTTTTGATGTGCTCTATCGAATTAAAAAAAAATCAGCAAATCAATCAGTTTACCCTTATGTGAGTTATACGTGTTGTATGCCTTTTTCGTCGATCGGACTTTTTAAATATTTAAGAAATCGGGGTTTGTCGACATTTAAATGAAAAAAAAACAACTAAACTGCTATAATTAAATGACCCCGACTTCCCACGAAAATTAAGTAAGTGATGTTTTAAAAAAAAAGTTGGCGGCTTCTAAAGTTGACTAAACTAAACTGTCTATATAATTTTACCTACTCTTAATAATATATAATTTTTTCTTCTTCTATTTTTTCTCTTTTTTATTCATTTATATATTTTTTATTCAATTATTTTTTTTCTCCAATCTTTATTCTATTCTTCAATTAGCGTATAAATCCATTTGATAATTACTGCTTGAATTTCATCTTGACTCAATTATTTTAAAATAAAGTTAAATTATTTTAGTATGATTCTAAAAATATTTTATGTATTATTATAAAAATAGTTTGTATAAATATTTATTTAAGTATACGTTATGTCGAGAAATATATGAGAACGCGTAGAAATATATGCACCTATTGCTGGGCGCCATTACCATTACTGCAATGTGGAAAAACGTAAGAAAAGAAAATAACTAAGACTAAACATTTTGAAATTAACAAAATACAATTCTACACTAAAAATTACAAATATTGTTTTGTTTTTCATAACTGGGAAAGGTACAAATAAAAATAAAGAAAGGTTGATGGTTTAATAAGGTCGAATTACAACATTAGAAATATATAAACTATGCTTAACCACGGGTTAATTTGGCCATATTCGGAAAATAATGGAACGTATTTATGTCATTAGATATCTAAGGTAAAAGTCTATAAAGTCAACTTTTTGGAAAAATTTGGACGTGGTCTTCAACACGCAATAATGTACTCGAAACACCCTGAAAGTTACTCCACATGTCATTGTTTTTTAAAATCCTAGTTCTTTCTAATAATAAAACCATGACTACTAATTTTTTTTTTTTAATTTGAATAGACTAGTATGAAATAGAAAGTAATTTTTTATTTGTGATTATGAGGTATAATTATCAGTAAAGTTTAAAAAGTTACAGGAACGATAATAATCACTAAATACGATTTCGTGTATTTTTATCTCTATTTTCATTACCTTTTTATTTTAAAAACAGCATTTTCACTATGTATTTCTGAAAAATTTCCACATTTTCTTATTCCTAAGATGTTAGAAGATGGTGCAAAGTGGTCGGAGATTGCAATAAAATAGTTTCAATTTTTAGTGCATGTCTGGAAATTAGGGCCATTCGTCCCACTGTGCGTCATTTGGAAAAAACAAAGTTAGTAAATGAAGAGCTTCAATTACTGACAGTAGCATAAATCATGAACCTGAAGCATTTAGTTTTCCATTCAAAATTACCGCTATCTGGGAATAGCTTATTCAACAAAATTATATTAAGTTCAGTTCCCAACGTTAGTTGAAATATGTGGACAAATTTAAGTTTTCAGTTCTTAGGTTAAGCCTACTCAGAGAAACGACGAGCCCTATCATCTGATAATAAATAAATTAAATCTAAATTCCTTAAAATGTAACAAACAAGGTGAGGACACAACCAATCTCACACAATTATTAAATTGAATAAAACAAGAAAATAAGTGGTTTTTAAAATAAAACATGATTACTGCACTGTGAGTGCAATAAAATACTGTAAACTTGTGATGTAATTTTAAATAGAGCATAAATGTAAACATTATCAAACGTTAAAAAAAAAAAAATTAATATGTATATTTTATTATTATTCAAGAAACCCTCAACAATAGTCTGGTGCACAAATGAAATGATTTTTTTTTTAAGAAATTTGCTTTTGTTTCTGTTTCCTTTCTCTCCAATCGTCAGACCCGCAGAACATCTTCATTCCGTTCAGGCTTCCTCACTTAGATATCCCGAGAGTATCTACCAAAACCTTAATAATTTATTTGAAACAACCGAAGTATGTTCAGGCTGAATTTTATTTAGTTAAAAATAAATTTTAATTCTATAGTTTTAAAATTTGTATTATATTTTACGTCCCCATATACTTTAAACAGGGCATATGAAACCAATTAGGATTTTTACATAATTAATTAAATAAAAGCAAACAGAATTTTAAAAAAACAAAAAAACAATACCAACCAATTTTAAATTTACAAAATTTTTGATTGATAAGGTTTATATCCGCCGATAGGGATTTGCTCCACGAATGCAAAACCGTAATAAGTAATAGTTTATTTTTGACATGGATGAATTTTGGCTGGGGGTATATACTCGTAGTTTTTGTGTAACGTTTTTTTTCAGCCTCAAAATATGTAACGTTTTTTCAGCCTCAAAATGTGTAACTTTTTTTTATACACAAAAATGTAACATTAAGACTTGCTCAAGCTCAAATGGTGTAGCTCGGATCTAAAATTTTACGAGTTTACTAATCATAAATTTAATGGAGAATATTCTTTGTTATGTAACATTTGTCGTTAGGACCTACTGTTTAGGAGCTATATTGACTTGAATGAAAAAAATAACGTTTTTCCTGCGTTTCTTAAGTGTTGCGTCTTTTTTGATACGCTCTAGCTCTCTGTGTTGCTCTTACTTAGATCAAAAATTTGCGGATAGTTTCCTTATAAGAAACAGTAGATATAAAAGCATTAGATTGTTTTTGTTATATTGTTTTCCCCATTCAGGAAGAGATAGTTTTGTTTTTTTAATACTACTCGCTTACTTACTTAATTAATCGTTTCAATAATCCTAATAATTTTATATGTACAGGTTAAAGAATATGGGAACTTTTAGCCGAGAAAATAGAAATGTCAATTAGGTGTAATTTTTGGCCTGTCAGAATATAAAAAATAAAAGAAATTATACTAAAACGAGTAATTAATTGATTTAAAAAATACATAATATAAATACTAAAATCGGGCCTTTGTTTTTAATATAATAGTTTTACTTAAAGTATTCGAAAGTTATACCAATGTAATTTATCTTCACTGTAAAGAAAGTGAATCGTTAAAGGAAAATAAACAAGCTATTGTTTCCTTCTTCTTTTTTTTTTTTTTTTTTTTTTTTTTCTTAAATAAAGGAGGAAAAAACGAAATTGGGTAACCAGTGGCAGTAGCAACTAGACAAGGAGTCATGTTAAAAGAAGTAATTGGCTGCTGTAGAATGAACATATATCTAGTGAGCTGTGGATGGAATGTGGCCTCCCCTCCACGGTTCAAGGGTACACCGTCTGTCTGTGTCTTACCACTCAGCTTCACTATCTAGCCCCTCCTCCATACTATTTATTACATTATATATTATATAAAAATTTTCATTTGTCAAGATAGTTAATTCTTGAGTAACAGAAACGAAGAATAACTTAGAAAAGAAATTTACAATAGTGCTATCTATTTTCGGCGAACTTGAACAGTAGCCCACTTAGTAAAAATAATAACATTAAACTTGAAACAATATAAAACTTTAGCATAAAATCAATCAAATATATCTTGAAAATGGTGGACACGATAAATGGTTAACTCATTTCTTTTTTTTTAATAAATCACCCAACTCTAAGGGTAGTAATTTAATTCGGAAGTTTACCTAATCACAATAAAATCTATAAATAACTAGGGGGGGGGGGTTAAGAGCAAAGATGAAGCCTTAAACTAAACGTTAGCTAGTGAAGTGTAAAAATAAAAACTAACCAAAATTAATAAATGATTTCTGAACATAATACATGTGGAAAATAATGGGATTATAAGTTAGTAAGGTTGGAAACAAAAGGGAACAAAATCACAGATAATCTGATTCCAACAGTTCTTTGAGTTCACAACTGTAAACAAGTAGATTTCTTATAAATGTGTAAAAGAATCTTTTGGAATCACAAATTTAAATCATGCAAAGAAAAAATGAGTATGGTCTCTAAGAACCATAGAATTTATTAGAAATATAGGATTGTATTATTTGATTTTATACCTCAACTTATCTTTTTTTATTCATATTGATAAGGTTAAGTATTTAATTAAAGTATTAAGTTAAGGTAAAGTATTATCTGTTAAGTATTTCGAGAAGTAGATTGTTGTGGTATGCAGTAAAGATACACAGCAATTAAAAAATAAGTTTTTTAATTTGTATTCCAGTTTCTGGTTACATCTGTCTCTTAAACCCTGATGAAGGCTTGCAATGCAAGTTGAAACATTGGCATTACAAATTAAAAAACTTATTTTTTAATTGCTGTGTATCTTTATGACTGCACACCCCAACAATCTACTTCTCTATTTTTTATTTAGTTCTTATTTTAATTATTATATCAGTTTTGTTTTGTAAAGTTGATTTTCTTTATTTTTATCCTCTTTGGAATCCTGTATACACATAATATTGTTTTAAATAGATTGTTACAAAACCCCTACTCGGCAAAAACAAAAATTTCAGAAAATTTCCTCATTCAAGATAGCAGTAACTACAATAAAAACCCTTAAAAGAACCAAAAATTTACTTTTAACGTAACTCAGTTCACACATCGCTTGACTGTTATGCACATTTATTAGTCATTTTATTTCATATTGATTATATTCTGGTTTGTGGACTTTTACTTATAGAAAATTCTATTTTTACTTGAAAATGTATTTGATCAGAAATGATTGAAGTGTTATAACATATTGCTATTTGAAAATGGAGTTATGGTTTACAAAATTGTACTCATTTATTTTAACCGAATTTAATCCTTGCACAAATCCTTTTTATTTATTTATGTACTCAAATTTTATTCCTGAAAAAAAGGATATGCATCAAGTAAAATTTATTGATTATATAAATTCTTAATACTACATAAAAGTTAAAATAGATAAAAAGTCAGCAATAACACAGATAATAATTTTATTCCAAACAGATCCAATCGGCCACAACAGGAAAAAAGTGCATTTCCAGTAAATATGTTCTTTTGGAATCCCGAATTTAAATAAAAAAAAGAAACAAGACTGGCCTCTAACAACCATAGGATTAATTTTTAATTTAATTTTTTTTTAATTTACATGTTATTTTCTTTTTGTGTAACATCATTTTATAAAGTGATTTTCTTCCTTCATTTTTTCTTCTCTTATAAGGATATAATTAAATTAAAGGATGTGAACAGGAGTATATATATGTATATGATTTTGTAATTACATTGTTGCAATTTAAATTATGATCTAATATAAAGGCAAAAATAACCATTTGCAGTTTTGCGCTCTTTATGCCAAACAACAAATCTGGTCTCGAAGAGAGAAGCAAAGTAAGGTTTTTAACAACAAATTAACTAGAGGCAGAGTTACACATAAATAGAATGTGAAGCATAACAGAAGTATTGTATTTTTTCTGGGAAATATATTTGATCAGAAATGATTGAAGGGATGTATCATATTGGTATTTGAAATGGAGTTATGGTTAATAAAATTGTACAGATTCATTTTGAACTGAATTTAAACCTTGCACGAATCTTTTTTATTCATTTTATACTGTAATTTTATTCCTAACTGCAGGATATGCAAATAGTGAAATTTATGGATTATATGAATTCTTGATATTTCTTACGGAACGTGAGAAAAAAAATTAATGGTAAAATAATTAATGATGTAACTAAATATTTCAGGGGCTCTCTTAATTCTATAAACAAAAAAAAAGACTTCATGAGGATGAATTTTAAATAAATTAAAGAATACTTCAAAATTTTTATTTTAAATATTTAACTGAAAATAAAAACAATGAACTATATAAATCAAAATTTAAAACTATTCAGTCATAAAAGTTGAAAACTAGGTTACTAAATATAATTATGAATTATAAATTTATAAATATATATATGAGATTCACAAAATTTTAGAAACCAAATAATGTCCAAAGTACTAATAACTAAACAAAGTACTACTAAAAATTATAAAAAACAAAAAGTATTAAAAATAAATAATGGTAACTTATATAATGGTAAAGATTAAAACTAACAGTCTTATGATTTGGTTGAATTATTATCCATTTTTACAAAAATGAAAAGATAAATTCTTGAAAGACAATTGACATTCATTTAAATATACAAAGGCAAAAAACCAGACTCATATTTTGAAATGTACAAATTTCTATCATCTAATGTAGACTAGATTAAATAAGATCAGAAGTTAATGTATTTATAGAAACAATGTTAAATAAAATATGGTAGGGAAAAAAATTACCAAAACAATGGAAAATCATTTAGTGATGATCAAGATTAAAACAAGATTTACAATCTGTTTTGTTTTTTAAGTCAAATATACATTTATTAAATTCTAACAGAAAATTTAAGTGCACATTTCATGTACGTGTCCTCGCAGTGTCACTCAATATACAGGGAGCTATGGAAAACGTTTGGTGGCACTTCATCTCAAAAGCTTTGCATGATCATCAGTTCTGGAAAATATATATAAACCTTATGCTAAGTGATAGATACAGACAACTAACAATGGAACCCTTTGCAGCTGGCAACAGACAAAACAAGTCCTCAATATTATGGAACTTAAAAATAGACAGGGTAAGAGATAGCAATTAGAAGAACGAAAATCATAGTTTTTCCTGCCAACATACTTTTTTGATAAAACCTGAATTCTTCCACCAACTGCAAGCAGAATGCAATGACACTTTATAGAAAATATCAAAGTAGTCAAGTATAATTAAGCTGAAGTTTATGCCGCAAAAAAGTAAATACACAGGCTTTTCAAGAAAACAAAGAATACCAAACCTAAGTAACCAGTGTATATTTTAAGGAATTTTGACTGGGCGACATATGGGACGGCAAAAGTTAAAAAGCTATAAAAAAAATAGTAAAAAGTTCAACTCCACAGCTACAATTCCAAAAAAACCTTGACATCTGAGCTCCCATTGGTCAGTTTCAAGGTTTTTTTAAATTGTAGCTGTGGAGTTGAACTTTTTACTATTTTTTTTATTATTTTGAAAAACTGTATTTAAATTGAAATTTTTGCTCCCGTAAAAATTTGCCGGCACCGGCTACGTTCACAGGGCGACAAAGTCATGGAACTGGGCGACACAAGTGTCGCTCAGTTTATATGTTATTTTATGCTATGTAAGTAACACATTAAACATCAAATTGTTGAATTAGACATATCTTGGACTTAAATTGATAGGAAATTAAACATTTCTTAAATTAACCCACACGTTGCCAACTTGTAACCAAAAGTACTCAAAATAATTCAGTCTATAAAAATAAAATATTCGAGCACCTTGGGATTAAATTTGGAAACCCTTAAGACTATAAGTGTGCAGGATTGGCTGTCATGACATATGGGATAGAGGATTGGTAACCAGGATTGAGAATAAAAAGAAACCTTAAAAGTTAGAATCAGTCCAAAGACTAATGTCAATAAAAATCACCAAAGGATAAATCAAAAACCTCCTCATGCACTTAGGCAAATATATTTCCCTTAAAAGTAAAATGCAACGGAGTTGTAGGACAAAGCTAAATAATAAAATTGTGCAATATTCCAAAGTGATTTCACAATCAGGACATAGAAGGCATTCCATATGCCTCCTCGGCTCATCCAAAAGAGATCAAAACTATCAATAACAATATACACAGACAGGAGTAAGAAGGAAAAGTAGGAGCTCTTTTTATTGTATTTAAAGAGGACAACTTACACATGGGCCTGTTTAGACTAGAATCATCCTGTTCCAACAATTAAGCAGAACAGCTAGCAGTGCTGAAGGCCTTACTGTAAGTTGAATCTTTAGGATACAACAACGTTTATATAATTACTGACAGTCAATTAAATTATATAAATTATTAAATTCGTCAGGGAGAAAGACATACAAAAATATAACTGTAAAGCTGAATAAATCAAACGCTTACTCTGCTCTATGCACCAGAAAAGATGCAAAATGCAAGATGTATCTCCAATCAGTAAAAACCACTTGGAAATGATTTAGCTGACCAGACAGAAAAACCAGCTTCAGTGGATCTCACTACCGGACCTGCTTTTTTCAACATGGCCCCTAAAAGCATGGTAAAACCAATACTGGAAAAACAGGCAATACAACAATGGAACGAACATTGGGCAATTAGCTCAAATGCAAACTTTCCATTTCATTGAGACAATAGAAGAAAGAAAATGGAAACTAATAATAGCATACAAACTACCCAAGTACTATGTGAGCATACTGTATTGGAAAGTTACCTTCAACAGATTCAATCTGATAGATAGCAAAACTTCTAGGAGCAACCATCAGACCAAACAGACCTACTATCAACTATTATATGATTGCCAGCTGTTAGACAACCATCGATAAACGCGAATCAGAACTGTAATGCTCAAAGGTCGACAATGGCCGTTCACTAACTCGGAGCTATTCCTTCATTATTTAAATGAATTTGATGTGTGGAATGCTTGGATTACATCATAACTTATAACAGTCATTCTAATTACAGAATAGTTGCATAATAATGCAAATACCCAGAAATACTTTTGTACATTTATATACATAAATAAATTTCTATTTAAAACAATACATGTATAATATTTTAGATTTTGTAAATCCTAATCTTCAAAATAAAAAGATCCGAAATCAATAAGTGCCATAAAATTGGTTTACCAGGATTCGAAATGAATTGTGAAGCTTAATGGATCGATGTCGCTTCTACTCAGATTTTACAGAGGGGTTAAACAAGAAGAGAGCCTAAGCTTCCTCGTATTTAATTTGGCACTGGACAACATCTGGAAGCAATGCCCAACAAACACAGGATTCTGGAACTTGATATCGGTTCAGTTTCTTCAATGCCGATTGCAGATTCCACTCATCAGTTGTAGATTTTAGTGGATAAATGGAACAAGAAACCAAAGGGAAGCAAGATCATGCATGTTGGCAGAGATAAATCATCCTCAAATTATTAGCAATCACTAGATTCTATTCTAGTCTGCAGGTAGTCAAGAATGCTTAGGTTCTATGATCAGAATTGACTAGGAAGTAGATGTGAGGAAGGCCAGTGATGTATTCTCCCAAGTATCTACAACCCTTGTTAGCAAGCAAGAGCTAAGTAAAAAGCTAAACTCGGACAATAAATCCATAAAGCAATTTTTCTCCATTTGTAATTTATTAAGCATTTGTATAGTTATAAATGTACTTATAAATGTATGTAAAGTATGCAGAATTACTAAAAGGTGGGAATATGAAAAGTTACAATTTTTTTTTTTTCATGAAATTGAAAATGTCCAATAAAATGTTAAAATTATTTTGTTTTAAGTTTCACCTCTAACAGAAAAAAGTTAATTGTTGAGAAGACTTCAAGTATCACGTATTTTTAATTTGTCATGATCAAATGTTTTAAATGCGAAAATAGAGTGGCACAAAGTTGTAGCAATTCATATCCCAACATTCTACTACCCAAAATAAAAAATCTTCACATAGGTTACCTACATTTATTTTAAGCACATCATAAACAAGATATAATTTTTTATGGAGGGTACGAAAACCATGAAAAGTAGCATTGCAAAAGTTGGCAAGTTAAAGTATTTTACAGTATAAAAAAAAAAAAAAAAAAAAAAAAAAAAAAAGATTAAATGGGGATTTGGGAATATTAATCGCTATGCTTGAAACTATCACTTATGGCTTTTAAAAAAAAGTGCTATCCTTGGGAGGCAAAGATCAGATTGTTTCAAATCCTAGTGGAATATTGTACACAAGTGAGTTCTTGGCATTAAGGTCTCTGGAGGTAGTTGAAAAATTACAGTCTAACTCCTTAAAATGTTTTTTGCATTTACCTTACAATACTACAGGCCATTACGTAAGGACTCAAGACAGGTCAAGTGAAAATAAGCCTAAAAATACTTAAATGTATTCTAAAATGGTGGATTAATGTTCTAAACATGACAGCTAACAGAGCGCCCCCGTATTGTATATAACTAAACTTCATATTGCACATTCACAAGAAGTAAAATACAACTGGATAGTCAAATAAAGAATTTACTCTTGGTATCAAACAATGATTACTTATGGGAAAATCAGGATCCTGCCCTAATAAAGAAAAATTTAGGAAAAACTGTGGAAGAATATAAAAACATACTAATTTAGAAAGAGTAAATAATTCTACCTTTAATCACTTATATAAGGAATTAAAACCAACACACGTTACAGATGCCAAATACCTTCTCTTAAATGCTTCATTTTACAAAACAAGAATAATATCACAACTCAGGCTAGGCTCAGATAAACAAATACAGAATTATTATAAAAATAAGTGCGAAATAGAAACTGAAGCTTATGTGGGTCATTTTCAAATAAAATGGCAATTTGCTGTCCCAGCACTTTGAATGACTGCAAAACAAAACATACAACCAATATTTAACTATTGTTGATTTTATCATGTCAAGTTCATTTGTTTAAATTAATGTAGGCCTTAAAACTTCAATTTCAAATGTTTGATAAAGAAAAAAACAAAATTAATTGTTAAAAATTTTGTCGTACGTTACTGTCCACAGGTCAAGTTTTCAACTTCTAACCTTCACAAAGAGTATAGAAATTTGTTTTCATTTTATTCTCTTTGTTATTTCTTATTAAATTATGTGTATATTAAATGAAAATAGAACTTTCTTTTGAAAATATGATATTTTGGGAGCTTGAGAAAAAATTTTCTTTGTGTCCGAGAATTTCCGAATTTATTCATTTGATGTACATGAACGGGTGTAGAAGAGTGGGTTCTGGAGCTAGGGGAGTCGGGATAACGTTCCAACACCCTCCAGACTATTTATTGTAACCATTCCCAACCAAGGGCCCAGGTTGCTGTACTAACCAAAGCAAGACGACATTGATTCTCAAAACATAGTGAGTGCCTTAATTCATTTTGACATACGTTACCATTGTTTTCTCACATTCAATCTCATTATATTTGAAAAAAATTTTAGTTAAATAATCTGGGGCTCCACTAAACCATCCAATTCATCTCGTATCCAATCCTTGCAATCCAAAATCCTTCGAAAAATCCTTAATGCTCCTTACTATGTGACCAATAAACTTATCCATAAAGACCTTAATGTCCCTTATGTTACTGATTTAGCCCAAACCAGATACCTATCCTTCCATAGTAAGCTCCATAACCACTCCAATCCACTAGTCTCCTAACTTGCTTCCCATTCCATTCCCGATAATCCTCCGAGGCGTCTGGAAAGAAGATGGCCTAGAGATCTTTTAGTGTAGATTTTATTGAAGTGCTACTAGTGAGTAGTTCTTCACAAGTTATTTTCATGCCATTGTATTCGCTATCAACACATTTACTTAATGTATATGTTTTTGTACAGTTGTAAATATCAATAAATGAAGGGAAAAAAAAGTTAAATAATCTTTTATTTAATTACAATTCCTAAAATTTGGCATACGTTACTGTTGACATACGTTACCGTTATGGCAACGTGTGTTAAATTTCGTAACGTACGTTAAATCGGGGGTTCCATTTGTTAAATATCAATAAATGAAGGAAAAAAAAAGTTAAATAATCTTTTTTTTAATTACAATTCCTAAAATTTGGCATATGTTACTGTTGACATACGTTACCGTTATGGCAACGTGTGTTAAATTTTGTAACGTACGTTAAATCTGGGGTTCCATTTGTTAAATTTATGGTAAAAGAAAGAAAGAATTATGAAATAAAGCTTTTTTTTTCTCTTAATATATACAAACACAATGGAAAAGAATGTGATAGCTAGAAATGAACATTAGGTACTAGCATTTTGTAATGTTGTTGATGTCGCTCAGACTAAAAGCTATTTTGTTTGGCTGTTACAGAAGCTCACACCTACTAAAATATATAATAAATACTTTTAATATTGTTTTTTATATACTTTTTCTTAAAATTCAATTTTTCTACATGTTTCTCTTAGTCATCATTAATTTTGAACATATTTTTGACATACGTTACCAACAATTAAAAATAAATAAATTAATCAGTTAATAATAATTTTTTGGTAATGAAGGATTATTGAAAGGGTCTTGACATTCTTAACAGATATTATTAACTTTGGGGGGGGGGGGCAGTATAAAATCCAAAAACCTTTCAACAAAGTGAAAAAAAAAATTTGGTAACGTGCGTTAAATGTTTTGGAAAAAAAAAAAAAAAAAAAAAACTTAAATTTTTCACACAAAATTTATAACCATTGCTCTTCCTGGGAAATCACTTTAAATTAGCAACCTTTAGAATCCTTTACCAAAACCTGAGTAAAAATCATAATGCTGACAAGTTACAAACCCGGTTAGTGTGTCAAATTAACAAAGGTTTTATTTCTTTTAAAATTCATTAAAAACCAAGGAAGCGAAAATTTGACGAACCAACTCAGGTATATATTCTCAAGTAGTTTGTTAATGTCATAGTATGCTATAGAACATGAATAAGTAACTTTTTTTTTTTAGGATTTTTGAGATTTCTGGAAAACTAAATTGCCGTTTTATTTGAAAATGACCCATGTAATCAAAATGAAAAAGAGCCTAAAGTATCTAATACTAAGGTGGATTTTTCTAACTGGTAATTTAATAACGTTTTATGCTGAAGGAGAGTTAATCAATTATTTAAGTCTTTTTTGGCATAACTCCTATTATATTTAAATATATGTTGCTACATGTTTCGGAACATTGTCCCATCTTCAGGCTTCTAAAATTTTTTAAATACATTAATCTACATAATAATATTAATAGTTTTACTATTATATACAATATGATATTTACCAATTTATCTGAGATTATTTCCACATTTTCTTTTCATTTATGTCCATATTACCAGCCATTTTACTATATTGATTAATATATTGAAATATAATAGGATTTATGCCAAAAAAGACTTCAATAACTAACTAATAATAAAATAAAAACTTCCCCCATTATATTAAAAATTGAAGATGATGTAAAAATTGAATGATTAACAGCAAAAATAAGATCTAATTTTTACTTCTTTTTTATTTTCTATGTTTGTTGAATTTAAATTACTTATTAGTACATAATAAAGCCACCTAATCAAGTAAGAAATTAATAAACAGATTTTGTTTTATATATCCAAAATCAAGTAGATCTTTATTTTATTATTTTGTAAATATGCACCTATACATGTGTATTTTGACTAAGTGTAACTAGATTGGCCATACTCTATTGCAACAAGTTTAACGCTTATTCAATAAAATAATTTCATTCATTCATATAGCTTTTTAAAAAAATCTATAAACTTTTAAAAAATTAGTAAATAGATAAATAAGCAAGACTATATCTTAAAATAATGTAATTCCTATTTAATCGCTGCTACTGTTTTAAAAAAACCCTGTAAAAACAATCAACACAAAATAGTATTGATCCTATATAAAAAGTAGATATTCAAGACATCCATGAATTATTTTCATATGTTTTAGCACATATCAATTTAAAATGGTCAGCTAAGTTCTCTTCCACGTTTTTGAGTACATTATTTCTCAGTCTAAAACAATCTAAAAGAACAAATTGACCACCAATCTTTACAGGTTCTTTATCCTCCATATTCATCAATTCTGGGTCGATACACACATCTGTGTTGGCAAATACAGACCGCGGGTACACTTCACCAGTTAGCGGAAATAGCACCACTCTCTTTGTCTTCAACATTGAATAATAATGAAAAAAGTGGAGCAGGAGTTCATACTTGGTTTTTTCACAAGCCAATGGGTTGTGATGAAGCTTGATTGTCTCAATGTGACTAGAAAATGAGTAATTCCATCCTAAAACAAATAGTTCATGACAGTTAAAAATTTAACGATAACTTGTCAATTCAACAAATAATCATCAGGTTGAAATAATATTACTCAAACATGCTTATATAAGTGATAATTAATTGGTCAAAATTTAATTATTAGCCAATCATAACTGGCTATTTATTATATGAAGAGTCAAAATGTGGATAAAATGAGGGAAAAATGCAGTCGTCCATTTTTTGTAGATATTAAGCTGGTGGGCCCATCTCATAATAAAGGAAGTGTACTTAACTTTCATACATATTACTATCAGGAAAAAAATGATAGTCCACATAAAATCGATAGAAAAATATTAAGGGGGAAAAGTGTCCTTTTTCTTATACTGAGCATTCAATCCAAAGCCACAGGAGGATAGTAATTTTTGCCAGGATCTAACGATTTCTGGCCACTCCTTCCCGACAATTTAATTTTCGTCTTTTTGAAAAATTATAATATATTTTTGTTTTTTAAAAGGGCACTCTCTTCCCATTTAATATTTTTTACAGGACACTAAAGGATACTATTTTGTGATCTCCCAGGATCTAACAATATTTGATGACCGCCATTGTTGTCCTTTTGAATATTGATTAAATATTTTACGTTTTTTTTTTTTAAAAAGACACTCTTTCTTCCCATTTAGTCCTTTGGATTTTGGCTATTTTAGTAAGTGTTTGACGTATTTGTTGGAAGGATTGAGAAAGCCTCTCGACCCAATCTTTCCTTACCTGTTGAATGTTTTTATGTACTAAATTGGTACAAAATAGAACCACGGCAGTGGGTTACACCCTAAGCCCCTTACCTGCATTACGCTCAAAGCCACTGATGAATACTACTCTTATTCCCACGATCTGGCTAGGTTGAACAGCCATAGTTTTTCCCCATGAGCCTTTAATTTACTAATCACAAACAAAATAAGCACTGAAGAACTAAAGTGTTTTTTCCCCTAAGCAATAAGCTTAGGTGATGCTTCGTTATTTTTGGAGCATTAAGAACTATATTTCGGTTTTAAAATTTTGTGTGGAGGGAAACAATCATCTGGGAAAAGAGAATATATTTTGAGAAAATAATTTACACTTTTTGAAGATGATTCACCGCGAGTTAAACTTAAAATTTCATTTTTCTTGAAATCGACTAGGTTGGACTACCGTGTTCCCCCCCCCCCCTGGCCCTTCACATAATTACAGCTATTTACGCTATTTACGTACATATGATTTAGGTACGCAAAATGAAGAAACGATACAAAATAGTAAAAGTATTATGATTATCAAATCAGCCAATTCAAGTTCCTTTAACAAAAACATAGCAATTGAAGCTCATAATGACTGTATTAATTTATGATTTCTCTTATTAATATCAATAGAGACCTATTATAACTCTTTGATGCACTCTGCTGCTGATCAACAAAATATTTTTTTTAGCAGTCTAGCATGTTTTATTGTGGCTAAATTTAATTAAACTAAAATTAATGTTAGTTTTCAACATTATCAATGAAAGGCCCTGTGTATATTTTAAGAATAATGTGCTAATGCTTCAGAAGTTATTAAGTATTTTGTTTCTCAGTCTTACAATATAGATCAGCATCTGAGACAGGTATTTTTTACAGTGTTTTTCTAAATTAATGATTTATTTATCTAAAAACTGCTTTAAGCCAGAAAAAACAACGGTTTGCAACATGTTTTAGTTACTGAGGGTATGCCAAAGAATACATCACAATAATTTTTCTTTTCTTTTTTTTTTTTCAAGTATTATAGCCCAAGAAGAAACATAGATTCTTTACATTAATAAAAAAATTATAGTTTAAAAAACTATAAGAACACGCTTTAATAGCGAACCAAACTAAACCTATCTTAGACAAAATCTAATGATCTTCAACTGTTAATATATTACATTTTTTGATTGGATTAGCCATTTTTGTGTTATAGACTATTAAACATGACCAAAACTAACTTTTTGAGAAAGTTGGTGAAATTCGTCGATTTTCGTTACCGTAAAATGGGGTTACATTAGTACGGTGGGGTGAAATTGGTACACAATTATTTCTGTGGTGATTTCCTTCTGGCAGGTTGTTGTGTCGACTTTTAACAAATGAGAGCGCATGAATGAGTCGTTTCGTGGGCTCTCATTTGGTAAAAGTCAACACAACAACCTGCCAGAAGGAAATCACCGCAGAAACAATTGTGTACCAATTTCACCCCACCGTACTAGTGTGACCCCATTTTACGGTAGTCGATTGTGGCTAAATGCCTAAATCAAATTCAGCTAAGAGATGTCTTTAGATGCACAATTTAATAAAATTTAATTTTGTAAATGACATATTTTTCAATTTGAAGCATTTTTGTATATGCTTTTTGCAAAAGTCTGAAAAAAGTGCAAAAATGTTGGGGTTTTTTTCCCCTAAAAATTTTTCAGGTAATCAAATGTAGTCACATTTTTGATATTTTATTCTTAGGACCCATCTGGACCATACCAAATCATAAAAACTACTTCTCCACCTTTTGCAAGGCAGGCCCCTTTTTGGGGAGTATTTCAACTGGATTAAGAATATTAAAAAAAAGTTGTGTAATTATTGTATTGTCATTGGTCCTTGACACGTGTGCGAATTTTCAAGATAATCAGTGATTATAACGATAAATTGGTGAAAATTACGATGCAAGATTCCGTTACATACAGGTGAAGTTAATAAAAGTATTCAAAAATACAAAATCATGCACTGAAGGGTTAACTGACTAAGCAAAAGCAAGTATCATAACAGTTCAAAAAATCTTGTTTGATACCTCACCACTTAATTTACTTTTACGATCAATTTACCATTATACTTGATTTACTGTGAAAATCGAACAGTATAACCGATTATAAATCCTCTTTGAGTTTTTTAATGTATGCCGAATTTCATTTCATGCTATATTAAATACTTTTTAATGCAACTGAATAGGTAAATGCAAGTGATAGTAATTTATATAATTTTATAATAGATAATGTAATCAAATAAATTACCATTAATCAATTTCTTAGGGCCGTTGTAAAGGGTTTTTAAAAGATTTACAGGAGGGATTAAACAGATGTCGGGTTGCATCAAGAAGAAGAGGACAAGCCAAATCAACCCATAACTGGTGAATTTCTGAGTTCCTCTGATGTAATTAGCAGAAGCCCACTCCTTCACAGCCATTAATAACCATTGCACTCTTGAATCCAAAGCCATATAAATCCTGAAATGAAAAATGATATATCCATAAATAAAGTGTGAACTAATATTCTTATCAACAAATAAAAAATGTGTTCAATTATAATCTGTTCACTATTTCTTGTAAAAACATCTAATAAGCAGTTGAGGTGTACACGATGGCATAGAAGGATCATTACAATTAGGATTGATGAATTAATTGCCACTTCTATTAGAATTATATATTTGACAACTAGTTTCGAATGTTAAACATTCATCATCAGTTCTAAAAACATACAAAAATTCAAAACATCAGCAATTTGATACACAGATTATATATAACTAGAATCATACCTTGCCCGCTCTCATAAGTAAAGAACTTAAATATTTTAAACTAATAATTGAAGTTTTATTTGTTTATCGATATATGGAAAAGGGTGAAATATAAATAGGATAGTTGAAAATAAAATGGAAAAAGATTAAACATAATTGGAAAATGTTTAAGTATGAATGCAAAAGTTGAAATATAAGTAGAAAAGTCTAAATCAAAATGGAAAAAGATTAAATAAATGTGGAAATGGATTGAACATAACTTGAAAATGAATAAACTATTCTGGAAATGGTTAAAGTAAACTTGGAAAGGGTACATATCTACTATTGCCAATAAGTTATTATTCAAAAATTATACCTCAAATGTCCTGGTTTCTTTATATAATAACTAGAGACCGGATTTTTGTGCAGTAAAAAATCAAAAAATGTGTAGTAAAAAACTCAAAACACGCAAAATCGTGCAGTAAAAAACTTAAAACGTGAATTTAAAAACTTAATACATGCAGCAATCCATTTATTAACACAAATATGCTAAACTTAACCAGCCTTGAATAAACTTAAGGACATTTCGACAAACGTTTCGTTTTAGAGTTAATTCAATCTAAAATACTTTAAAATTATGGGAAAAAAAGGAAATGAAAAAAATTTTAATTAAAAGAAATACAAAATATCTTTATTAAAATTTCCTTTTACGTGGAATCAAAATATAATTAAATGTTTTTGAAAAATAAATTAGTTTTTAAAAGTTTTGTGAAAATGTACGATATTATAAATTTCAAAATATTTCTCAGTAAAATTATGCCGCCTATCACTTAATAAAATGTTCTTTAGCAAAGAAATGGAACGTTCTACATCTATGGACGTAAAAGGAAAATTTTTGTAGCATGCGATTGTGGATGGATCCAGATTATCAGCTTCTACAAGCTTCTCGTATTTCCTTTCCGTTGATACCATAATTTAATTTTTTTTTTTTAACGAATGTAGCCGTAGTTTTTCTCAAGGATTTACTCGAATTTTGAAAACAAGCATCTTCCCTTTTCATTTTCAATTCGTTTTAAGCTTTCTTCGAGAGTTTCAAACAAATATGAGCTCTGGATATTCATTTGTCCATTGTTTCAATTTTTTAGAAACACTCGCGGATGTTTTAGGCATTTTCAAAGTTGATAGTTTAAAATCTTGTCAACAACTAGCCCTTTGTGTTAAAATCAGAAGTGGGGAATGAAATGGGAAGCGGGGAGTAAAATTTTTTGAGGAAACGTCTTAGTTCTAGGAAGTACGTCGATCTTCAATGTTTGCCTAAATCCTCAAAGCTCCTGATTTAATAGGATTTAAAAGTAGTAGGTCACAAATACATTTGATTTAAGCGACTTTTTACCTTCAATTTAAAACTAATTAACCTATTTAATATAAATAAATGTTATAAATTTTCAAAAAATAAATGGTTAAGTGAATGAAATTTGATGGATTTGGTTCGATTGTGCAATTTCGTGCAGTAAAACCTGAATTCGTTCAATTAAGCTCAAAAAGTCAAATTTGTGCAATTTCGTGCAAAATAAAATTTAAGAATAAGAATCCTTATTATATAAATGAGATAACTGCTTGGGTTAGAGAGCGCTAAATCAAAGCGAACTAAATGTGTAATAACACAGAAATCCGGTCTCTAATAATAACTAAACAACTTTATTTGGCTTTTATTTCCATTAAACAGTCAATAATTGTACAAGCCAGAAGATGGCATTTGGTCCCGAAACATAGAGTTAAAAAATTTTAATAAATGGTAGGATTAAATTGTGAAATAGCAATTCATAAATTAATTTAAAATAAATTATATTTTAAAAAACTAAAAAAATATGCTTTAAAAGCAAACTAAATTAAAAATAATAAAATAATTTTTATTTCATGAAAGTTTGTGTTAGGGTGACAGAAAACCAGATCAATTATGATTATCTTATATGATTACAATCAATTATCAAATGCCTAAATCAAATTCAGCTTAAGAGATGTCTTTAGACGCCCATTTTAATAAACTGTAATTTTGTAAATGAATCATTTTTTGATTTAAAGCATTTTTTAAATGTTTTTTGCAAAAAGCTGAAAAATGTTGGGTTTTTTTGCCCCCCAAAAATTTTCCCCTTATCAAATATAGTCACATTTCTGATATTTTCTTCTCAGGACCTATCTGGACCATACTGAATCATAGTACCTACTACTCCACATTTTGTAAGGCAGGACCCCTTTTTGAGGTTATTTCAACTGGACTAAGTAAGAACATTTAAATTAAAAGAAAGTTGAGCAATTATTATATTGCCACTGGTCCATGACAAGTTTACACATTTTGAAGATAGCTAGAAATTGGTGAAAATTACGATGCAAGGTGAAGTTAATAAAAGCATATTAAAAACCGACTAAATTTTAATAAAAACAAGTCATTTTTTATATTATTTTTAAAATATTAAAGTTTACTTTTCTTACTTGACAATTTCAGAGTTGTAGACTGCGCCTGAGTCACAACAGTTGATATCACAATCCAAAGAGGTATAAATATGTTCCACCTTTATGATAGGTACTTTAGCCTCTTTAATAGTTTCTTTGACACTAAATAAACTCAATGACTTAGAAAATCCTCGCTCCAAATCTTCTATTGTTGCACCATCTAAAGGCAAAGATCCTGCTTAGATATTTGGTATGTAAATGAAATAACAGTGAAGAAACTAGGGCATAAAAAAAAAAAAAGAAAAGTAAAATAGTACTTCATAATTGCTCAAAAATTTGTTAGGAAGCATAATGTAATGACTGTCAAGCTCAATACATAGGAAACTTTGGACAATCAGTAAATCAAAGATTAAAACAGCATACAATAATAAAACACAGAATTCCAATCTTGCTATCTATTTAAATGAAAATAACCATAAATTCAACAAAGATTTGTTTTAAACTAATACATTAAGTAGAAAATAGTCTAAAATTAAATATTTATGAAACATTAAAAATAATGGAGAAAACCAACCTGTCATAGTGAAAATTGAAAGATTTTAACCAACCTACCAACCTGACCTTTAAATCTATCTTTACATTTAGACTGCTATAAGTCCTTAGGTTCTTATATCTTGATATCAAAAAATCGGTTGAGTGTGATTTGGGACAAATCTCCTCCTTTCACAACAGTTGGCCTAGTAACAGTACATCCTTACCTAAGTACTGAGCCTGACCCTTCATGGGTTGTTAGTGCTACAGGTTTATTCATTTTTAAAGTACCTTAAACACAAAACTTATGAAAGTTTTTCCAAACTTTTTTTTTTTTTGTTGATAATTTGGAATATTCCATTGCATTAGTAGAAGTATGGCAGTTAACTGTAACACTGCTGGCATACAAATACAGACAAACAGATCGAGAAACATTTAATTAATTAATGAAAATAAGAAGTTGCCTGTTGGACAAGGGTTAAGAACACATTTAAAATAAATAAATAAATTTAAAATAAATAAATAATATATATATATATATATATATATATATATTATAGAAAATATATATATATATTGAAAATATAAGCATATATAGCATATAAAATAAAAACTACCGCTTACCTATGTTTAAGAATATATCTACATCACTATCTTTGCGAGCTAAGCCATAGATTCTTGAACCAAAAAATTTAATATCTATGGCACCATAGGTCGGTTCCAAGGTCTTTTTGATATCTCTTTCCAGCATGCCATGGACAAAAGAAAGACTTTTAGTAATCTCTTCACTTTCTTTTAAACAAGATTCAATATGTTTATCTAACACTTCTTTAGAAGAAAACAATCGCAAACTTTTATCAGTCAGCTTTCCTGACCATCCTAATTTCAGATTTCCTAAAATAGATTGATCAAATTTAAAAATAAAACACTTTATAGTTAACCATAATAAAGTGAAAATAAACATATACAAAGTTTATAAATCAATAAACTTTTCACTTCATAACAAAATTTTATTAATTGCTCATAGTCGTAGATATCGAATAAATCAGTTTATTCCACATAATTAATGATAAACACTTTAAAATCATTTTTATGAATAATTCAGAGGATCGAATTTAATTTACTACAAGCAGAAATCAAAGTCTAAGCATTAACTTTCACAACCAAATCTTTATTTACACACTTATCAATAAAATAGGATAAAAATGGGACAAAATCATAATAAAAAGATGATTGCATTGTCTTAAAAAGTCCAATCTTTTCAAGCTCTCAATTGCAATAAAATCATGATCATATTTTACGGGGGAGGAGGGGGGGATTAAGTTTACTCACAAATCAAACTTACTTTTAAAACACAGCCTATTATTTTCCACCCTTTAATCTATCTCTGTGCCAATTGATGTTTCTACCCAATGTTGATTGAAGATACCCTGAATTAGATTTACATACTTCTAATATTTAAACTAAACATGCCAAGCTCATATAGAAATAAAGTTTTTTCTTCATTGCAGCAATTTTCCAAAGTTTATGAAGTATATTATTTTTATTAAAATGAAGCAAAATTGAATGAATTTTGAAACTTAGAACCTACTTTTCATAAATTTTACATATATCTTTTTAGACATTTAATGTAATAACTTCACATTCATTTATTAGCAAAATTTAAAATAGATATCTAATTGATAGGGAATAAGAAAGATTTAAAAAAGAAATATATATATATATATATATATATATATATATATATATATATATATATAATATATATATATATATATATATATATATATATATATTTATATATATATATATATATATATATTTAATGTTTATTAATATTGGCTTCTCAATATATTTTCATCATAAATTTCACACAAATAACTTGCACATCATCTGTTCCTAGTTCAACGTCATGATGAATTAATTAATTAATTAATGAAATGTCATTTGTACTTTCATTACATATATATATATATATATATATATATATCTATATATATAAAAAATGAATGTGTGTGTCTGTCTGTTCTCGATAGATTCAAAAACCATACATCCAATCGCCGTGAAAATTTGTGAAGTTATTAAGTATATCCCGGGAAGGTTTTTGTAAATTTTTATTTAAATCAGAGTTGGGGTTCAAGAAATATCCCAAAAATATCAAAATAATATTTATTTTTTATAAATATTTTACATATTATCAATTAAATTGTTGCTAAAAAGAGATAAAAATGCGGTACGCAGTAAATTTTGAAAATTGACCGATATGTGGCGAGTGCCATTTAAGAGAGGTTATAGCGGTACAGCGTTATATAGAGCCAGAAATTGATAATAAAATTGGTTTAATTCAAATAAATTGTTATAAAAAAAAGCTATAAATATTTAGTGTGACGTGTGGATACTAGGGATGTTTAATAATCGAACGATAAGTTGTTAGCACCATCCTGCAACAGAGTTTGCAATGGTAAAATTATTAAACCCATCTGTGCCAAATTTTAACTACAAAATTTTCATAGTTCTAGGAAGATTTTAAATAGTATAGTTTACTATAATAATTCTTTAGGTAATAGTCGGCTTACGAGCCACCACCAAGTTTGATCCTTACGCTTCACTTCGAGTTTAAATTTATCGATAGTTCTTTCCTATAACCTCACATGTAAGCAAACCTCTGCAGGTTCAACTTGGATTGTGTTGTTTAGTGTGTTATATTGATATTTAGTCTTCTTAAATGTAAATAGGTTAAACAGAAGTTAACAAAATGATTTTCATAAAGGATTAAGTGTTTTATCAATTCATGTTTTCTTATTTCCTCTTATCTAATGTGTAAAAGTGTTACAAAACTTAAGAACATTAATTTGTACATGGATTTGGTGTTTTATATATTTTGATTTGTTGTATCAATGAAATTTCAGTATGCATATTTTGTGAATGCATTCTTTGTCATCCATAATACTTATTGCCCTAAAGTGAGACAGATTGCATAATTTATTCAATGAAACATATCGATCTAAATATAAATGTGAGAAAGTATATCATAGGTTTCCTATTTTATTATTTTCACTTCCCCTAAAAATAATATATCAGAAAATATAGCAGAAATTAACATCCTAACTTTCAACATTGATTCTGTCTTATATTATATAATTCCTTATAACATGGAGAATGGACAATGTGAAAATAATCTTAGATTAAGAGGTGTACTGTTGGTAATAACTATTGGTGTAATTTTATAGATTAATGTATTTTTTTTTTTTAATTTAGAAGCCTGATGATGGATTATTTTCTCCGAAACATGTAGCTACAAATGTTAAACAAATAGGAGTTATGTTAAATAAATTCTTATTGATTCTGCCTTTATATATTTATAATATCTGTGGCACCTGTGCATAGTGGGCTAAGTATATTGAAGAAACAATGCTCAATTGCATTCTTCAATACAAGACTTTTATAGATAAACTATAAAAGTATTAGTAAAGTTCTTTAATTATGAGAGCGGGCGAAGTCGCTACGGGGAAAGCTAGTATATATATATATATATATATATATATATATATATATATATACATATATATATATATATATATATATATGTATATATTTCTTTAAACAACAGCATTAAAGGCTCACTGTATTTAATGGCAATGAATTGGTTGAATTAAATAATTTTACCATAGCACCAGGAAGACTTCATTCTGTGGCATTTGAGCAAAAAAGTGCAGATCATATTTTTAAGATTTTAGGAAATAACAATTTACTGTGAGACAGCCACAGAATACAGAATATGATAGAAGCGGTGGTTAGGTGGGGGGAGAAGGCGCCCGGCTAGGAGCGCTATCCCCACCACCTTAACCCCGGCTGTCCCAGTCAGTACCACTGTTTACCCGGTGTTTATTTGGAACAATTGGTAATTGTTAGGTCTCCGTTATGTGTATGTTTTTTTTTTTTTTTCTCAATTGGATTAAAAAATGGCGTGTTGTGCCCCATTTGGATGTTCAAGGAAAGAGTCCAACAAGGATTTAAACCCTCCAATAACCCTTCACCGGTACATTTTAAACGTACACAGTTTAGTTTTTCAATGAATTGAGAAACAAATCTTCCTTCCCTTTTGCCACAGTAAAAATATGTTTATTGTGGAGCTTTTTTAACTTTATTGTTAAACTCCCCTATATTAATAATACTATGTATTGTAACCACAGAATACAGAATACTCTGTATATTCAATTAGGATTGATAAATTAATTTCCAATTCTATTGAAATAATTTTTATTTGAAAACTAGTTTCGAATGTTAAACATTAACGTTTTACAATAATAATATAGTTTTAGATTAAAAGGTATAATATACCTTTAAAAGGTAAGCAGTTCCAATTTTACCTTTTATTTTTTCCACAGCTTCCCTTCAGTTGATGAGGAACGAAATAAGTGGGTTCAAGCCCTGAGGCAAGAAAAATGGATGCCAACAAAAACAAGTGTTATTTGTTCAATACATTTTGACAGATCTTCATTTCGAGTAAATCTAAAGAAAGGTTGCAATTCAGTCGGTTTTTTGATTTCCCAGATCATTTGAGACAGAAGATTATTATAATTTTTTATGCTTTTCCCCTGCTTTACCCACATACCTAAGTATTTAAACTTAAAAATTTAATGTTGAATTTTTTATATCAGGAAAGGGGGCCAATAAAAAGGCTTGCGGCCCCATTAAAAAATATTAGGTCTCCAAATAAAAAGAAATTTAAAAAATGTTAGAGATCACTAATAAAAACATAAACGAGCTCAAAAAAACAACTTGATAAAGAACTGTACAGCTTCGAAATACAGCTGATTCATTAAGCTTCACTGAAAATTCACTTTCTACCTCAAAAAAAATATACTGGTTGAAAAGAAAAAACAAATTTAGAACCTACACCGAAACGTTTAGCAGTATAAGCAGAAAAACTGTGCCTACAAATCCAGTCTACAAAAACTGTGTGAAGAATAACAAAATAAACTAATTAAATGGAGAATAGGAAATTTGGTTTCATTACTTCTAAAACAATACCTTGGAAGAAACTTTTTTTTCTAGATTTCTACATTTTTTAGAAGATGGCTCTCATTATTCATTATTAATCAGATCGATCGGAAGGATATTTCTTAAAGTCCAAATCCACCATTTTTTGAAAAATATAATGATAATATACATAAAAATAAAATAAGATTGAAAAGTAATAAATTAGTAATTTTCTTTTGGTAATATTTTGTTTTATTTTCCTTCCTAAAGTACCTACCTATGCATGAATGTGATACATTACTGAACAATTAGTTGGAATCCAATAAAATTCATAAGAGTTGAAGCCTAAATATTAGATGATAAAGTTGTAAATAAGCCTGAGGTGGAACTAGCCCGGGGTGAAGGTGGTGGGGAGAGAGCCGGCCGACCTGGAGCCACAGGAACTAAACTAAACTCCCTGCCCCTTCAACTATATTCTGTATTCTGTGGAGACAGCTAATCACAAACACTTATAAAACTTATGATTCTAAATTTTAAGGTATTATGATTGGGAGCAACATAATATGACAAAAATATTACAAAACTATTTTCAAAAAAATGACGTATTCCTTTCCCCAAAAACCAGATAATTAAATGGGCTGGTTTACAATTATAAAATAGCATTAAAACATTTAAAACCTATTATAAAGGACTTAAAAAAAAAGAAAAAAAGAGGAGGTTCAATAATTGCAGAAATTAAAATTTGAAGACTTCACTATGTAGGTAAAAGGAAAAAATCCTTGGGATTTTTTTGTTGCAAATCAGTAAAAACAGCATTATTATTAGCTTAAATCAAGAACTGTGCCTAAAAGAATATTAATTTTGATTTTACCACATTATATAAGTTGTCAACTATTATAAATATAATATGATATTACTGGGAGGAAAAGGAAGAAGAAGAGTAGGATTTTTAATTAATCTATAGGACAGGCCGAGAGAAGCATCCAATCATCAAAAACTAGACTGAAGAAACTATTAATTGAAAATGGTAACATCTGAGAGTTGACTTATTCACTTTTCACCCACCGTCGAGCCCCACACTCGCTGACCGGAAAGTTACCGGCAGAATTATTTATTGGGCGAAGATTAAGGTCTCGTCTGGATTTAATGGTAAAGCTTTGGAAGTCAAATAATGAAAGAATAAAGGTAGTTTATACCAGAGCAGAGAAGCTTCAACCCAGGCGATAAAGTATCCGTTAGAATCTATAAACTGAGGGCTGACAAGTGGGAGTTTGGTAGAGTTGAGGGGAGAACGGTAGACATTCACTACAAGGTTAAAGTAGGGAGAAGAGTTCATCGCCAGTATATGGATCAGATACTGAAAACCGGCAAAGAGATTGAAGTAGATAGTGAATGGTTTCAAGTAAAGGATTCTCTGCTGGTATCGTTGGCTTCCAAGCAGAGGGAGTTATCTGAAAAGGCCGGGAGAGGAATAGAAGAGGATAGTAGGAGAGAAACGCCACTATGGATGCAAGGACCAAGAAGTGAAGCCAGTCAAGTAGCAGAAGGAAGAGATGGAGCAAGGAGTGTGGAGCCAGGAGGAACGTCAGAGAGACTGAGTCCAGAGACCAGAGGGAAGAAGCAGCTAGAACTACAACTGGACTGCCACGTTCCTCTAGGCTCAGCCGTCCAGTGATCCCATGTGAAATAAGAAGAGAGAAGTTGTTATGTATGATTGCTTAAGAGTGTATTTTCATCTCTATGGCATGTTTGTTTAGAGATATGTTTTTTATCATATGATCACACTTTCAGTTATTAATTAATAAATTCAACCTAATTATAAATATATATAGTTATAACTATTATGCTTTTTTATTAAAAATAACAAAAAATATACCTGGTACTACAGAACTATACTACAAACAAAAACAGTGCTCGAACACTGGCCGTTGGATAGACAATGTTAAGCCTAGTACGCACTGGGATATATTTGAATCGACTCTCTGCGTCTGAGCTGAGTCTCGCGAGAGTGTACGCTGAATCCTAGCAGCGTCGACTCTTGTGACAATGAATATGATGTTCAGCGGATTAGTATTTCTGACTTTTTTTGCGTCCCAACTGAAATGGGACTCTTCGACGTTTGTTTGATTCATATTCTGCAATATTACTCAGTGCGGACGTGAATCTCGACCAGGAAAGAGCACCTCCCTCAAGCTTCCTTTCACGTGCACCTATTTTTCCGGCTTACAAGTTTGTTTTTTTTTCTTCTTTATGTTAATTCTATACTATCTAATATTAATAATTAAATTAAATTATTAAAGAACATAATTATTATGTCGTGGAGTACGGTCCAAACATTAAGTTTGATTGAAGATTTGCATTCAAATCGGTGTCTCTGGGACCCGTCTTTCACTGATTACAGAAACCAGGAAAAAAAAATAAATGTCTTTTGTCATTGGCAACGAAGTATTAGGTTTCATCGGCGGAAATAGAAAAAAAAAATCCACATGCTAAAAGGCCAATTTCGTTGGGGGCACAGGAAGGTTGCATCCCTCAAAAGCGGATCTTCACCACAGAAAATTAGTTGGTTTGGCTATGAACCACTATTTTTTTTAATGCCTGTGATTGAGTCAAGAGGAAGCAGGAATACTGATGAGGAAAACGAAGTAAATAAAATTATTTCAATTTTTTCAAAATTATTATATTTTAATTTTTACATTTTTAAACCATTATTATATTTTAATTTTTACATTTTTAAACCATTATTATATTTTAATTTTTACATTTTTAAACCATTATTATATTTTAATTTTTACATTTTTAAACCATTATTATATTTTAATTTTTACATTTTTAAACCATTATTATATTTTAATTTTTACATTTTTAAACCATTATTATATTTTAATTTTTACATTTTTAAACCATTATTATATTTTAATTTTTACATTTTTAAACCATTATTATATTTTAATTTTTACATTTTTAAACCATTATTATATTTTAATTTTTACATTTTTAAACCATTATTATATTTTAATTTTTACATTTTTAAACCATTATTATATTTTAATTTTTACATTTTTAAACCATTATTATATTTTAATTTTTACATTTTTAAACCATTATTATATTTTAATTTTTACATTTTTAAACCATTATTATATTTTAATTTTTACATTTTTAAACCATTATTATATTTTAATTTTTACATTTTTTAAATAAGAATACAAATAATATTATTTTTTAAAAAGGCATAATTCCCCATTATTCATTTTTTATTCACTAACTTCGACATGTTTCAGAGCTTATCAATTGCTCCATCCTCAGGTTCTACAATCATTAATCTTATATTTACAATTCTATACTATATTACTATTACATTTTTTCTTTTTTTTTCTATTCCGTTTTTTCATCAAACTTCTACTATTTTGAATAACTATTCCAAAAAAGGCTATGGAAATCCCTGACAAGACTAGTTGCTCCGTCATCGTTTCGGGAAGAAATGAATTAAATATAAGGGCTACGGAAATCCCTGACAAGACTAGTTGCTCCGTCATCGTTTCGGGAAGAACTGAATTAAATATGAGTCTTGGTGTGGACACGGTTCATTTGAATCGGGGCTGCGTCTGAACAGAGTAAAAACATGATCGACGCAGAGTCCGGACACCAGTCAAACATGTCTCGATTCAAATGTGTCCCAGTGCGTACTAGGCTTTAGATGAGCAACACATTTCAAGATCTCAAAATATCTTTTTAAAAATTATATTTGAAAAATTGATGATATTAATTTGAAATACCTTTAACATCTCCATAATTTATATATTTTGTAAATTATTCTTTAATAAATATTATTAAAGTATTTATGAAGTTATAATAACTTGGTTGCTTAGTTGTCTATATTGCGTTTTCCATTTTGTATAACTTCATATTCTTTATTTTATTTTAATTCTTGGTTTTGTTTTGTTTTTGGATTTTTTATATTTAACTTAACTGTATTGTGTATATTTATATATAAAATAATAATCAAAAAGAAAATTATAAAAATTACAAATACATTATATATATATATATACTAATGTTTTAGTATGTGTGTATAGGAATAAATAAAATCCCTACTAAAGGGGTTACTGGAAGGAAAACTCTAATAAAAAAATTATAGGAATGAAGAATTTAACTCCTCAGTTAAGAATCTTTCTAATAACATGACATTAAATTTAGAACCTTAGAAAAATAAAGAATTTTCAAAGAAACTAAGAAAATAACAATCACACCATAGAGATAAGGTTTCTCAGAAAAACGGGGAAAAATGTTCAGCTACTGAATAAGAACTCTATGAACACCTGATATGTAAGAATCAGATTACATAGCCAGAAAGGCCTGTCAGTGATTTATAAGTAACTGAGTCCAACTGTCATTTAAAAGTAAAGAAATAACTAAAGTGGATCTTGGTCTAGAAAGACATGATCCATAAATATGATATGATAGGATTTATTTTCAGTTATTTTATGTCATTCTTAAGGGACTTTGTCCCAAAAAAATTTTTTTTTTCTATTTTATTCTATTCTGAATAGGGCATTTCATAACAACTATTTATAGGTGAAGCGTGAATCATGAAGCGACAGAATACATTACAAAAACAAATTAATACATAAAGTTTAAAGACTTTAAAAAAATTAAACAAAATTAAATGCTCATGTAGGAGATGTAGTTGGTTAGGGTAGGCAGTCAATGAACTCAGCAAATCAAAACAAAATGTTTATTTTATTTTAATTGTCAAAGCCGACGTTTCGACTTGCTTTGCAAGTCTTCATCAGGGCTAGAAGAACAGAGCCCTGTTCTTCTAGCCCTGATGAAGACTTGCAAAGCAAGTCGAAACGTCGGCTATGACAATTAAAATAAAATAAACATTTTGTTTTGATTTGCTGAGTTCATTGACTGCCTACCCTAACCAACTACATCTCCTATATAATTCACAGTCAACTATACCTTATGAATTTAAATGCTCATGTATAGAATAAACTCACATAGGACTTATAATATGTTTATATGAACCATAACTCAAAAAGTTCGTAGAATGAAAAATACAATTAAATTATAAAATAAAGGTACTTGTATCCTTTGCCAACTCCATCTCGGTTACCACCAAAAATACCTTTTTGTCGATTGTGAACTGCAATTGGATTTCATTATAACTTTATCAAAGTTTACAGTTTACTTTAATAATCCAATTATCCTATGTCCAGTGCATATATATTATATACAATGAACTTATAGCTCATTTAGGTATCTCAAAGGTAATTTCCCAAATGGTCCTTTTCATCCTTATAAACAAAGTTCACAGCTTTCAAATCAATTTTAAAATTAACATTTCCCAATCAACCAAAACATTCTAAAGTAATCATTATCATAAAAAATATGAATACATTGATCACAAAAACTTTTCAGTATTATTCAGTACAATAAATTTTGCTTTAATATTAGCACTTATTTTTAATAAAATAAAATTGAAGCTGAACATACACGGTTGTGTCAAATAAAGAATTCAAGTGAATTGGTAAGATTATGGGAAGAACTTATCAAGATAACTCAGTCAGGAAGGTAAACCGATATGAAGCTGCACAGCGGGTCAGTCATTTGAGGAGTTGTCAAAAGATTAGAAGTAAAAAAATAACTAAGTGAAAATATCAATTTAAAATATATTACCTGTATTTTCAATATATTGCCGTTTGATAAACTCCATTTTGCATTTTATATTCTGATTGTGGTCAGGGGAGCTAAAGTGTTTCTTTATTAATTCCACATGAGATCCCAACAAAAAAACTTGGCAAATATCACATATTTTAACATGGAAAATTAAATCTGAAAAGGGGCGCACTTTCATTTGATGCTTTCTATTTTTTAAATGATTATAAAATGATGTTTTATCCATCCTGAATGAAGAACAGTTCAAACATGCAAAATATAATTTCTTGAGATCCGAATATATTGAATAAAATGTTTCTTCAATGTACTCTTCAACATTTTCAACAGTCATATCTTTAGTAATAGTAAAATCATCCTGTACTCCTGGATTTGTGAATTGAAAAACAGATTCGCTAAAATTCGCTACTTTTGGGTAGACAATTGTTGTCTCAACACAATAATTTGAGCTAGCTGCCATTGTTACATCTAAATCGGAAGAAGTTTTAATTTCTGGACATTCAACTATATTTTCTACTTCTCTTAAATTTAAATTATGCAGTTCAAAATGATCAAACAATCTGTTTACATTCTGAGCTATCAAAACAATATGGCATGCATCACAAAAAGCAGTGAATTTCCTACTTTCATACACTACCTTTTCTAAATGTGATGAATCTCTTAAATGAATTACAAATTCTGAAAAAGATTTAACCAATGGAGAAAAGCAAAGCAAACACTCAAACTTCAAATCAGATTTTTTCAGAGAATATCTTCTTACAAAGTCACTTATATATATTTCAATGGCTTCTACAGAAATGTCCGGCATTAAATGTACAGCATTAAATTTTTTGTTTAACTGATTTCTCAAAATTTTTTTTGCAGCCCCTTTGTTGTGAACATGGTGCATTCTATCCCCATAAGCAATAAGAAAAAGTCTATCACACTTATGACACATTAAAGCATACAAGAACTGACAATAAGAAACTATGTGTTCTTGATTTAGATGATAGGGTAAACACTGAATTGGTAGGCTTTTACAACAAAGAGAACACCAGACGATAGTAGAAAGAGGTATTTTATTGGAACACCACTCAAGTATATCAACAAAGAGTGGCCCAGAAGAAGGTATTCCTTTGTCAAATAGCTCATAAATATAAGCAATTTTAGGAGAACAACATCCTTTTGTTTCCACAACAATGTTACCAGTAAGATGTGAATATCTAGCAGCTCGATTCTCATAATATAGTTGCGAATCTTGCTTATCCACAACTATTCTAAAATAAACTGAATTTTCGACGGGTGGTATGAATCTCGGAGAACTGACAACTATTTTATTACTCGCTTCTGATTCACTAATGTGTTGGTCAGTATTTTCAGAAAAAACAAAGTCTCTACTAGCAACAACAATTTCATTTAATCCATGGGTTTTATAAAATATATGAACAAAAGCGATCAAATCTGACAAACAGCACAGAATGAAGGTGTTGAATTCTTTACTAATTATTCCAATTGCATCCTTTTTTTTCCGGTGTTGCATCAAATGTTTAGGACTCTTTAAATGTGTATACACAGAGGATTCATCACTGCATGTTTTGTTGCATAGCAAGCAATGCAAATTAAAAGGATGAATAAGTGTTTTCCCTACATAAAAAGGTACCTCTGTATCAACTACAATTTCTTGAAGATCACGTTCTTCATAATTCAGATTGTAAACAGGTAAAAAGTCATTAACAGACAAACAATCACCACAGCTCTTGATTCTTTTAGCAGGAACTACATCAAAAACGATATCCATTGCAAACATTAATAAAAAAACACTTTGAAACAATTATTTTACAACAATAAACAAAATGGTCATGTGATTGAAAGGTGTGAGTATAATTATGAATGCTGCAATACATATTGAATTATTTTGTAGAAAATACGAAAAATAATTTAGGATATATTAATACTAGTTAAGTCTCAAATCAACTGAATTACAGTTGTTCATGTACTCTTTTATGACGTCGATTTACAAAGTTGTATGTATGCAAATTTTATCAATTCTACGGGTATCAAGATCGAGTTTTAAACAAAAACGACAAAAAATATAATTTTAGTACAAGTTCACAGTAAACACCATTCATAATTACCTCCTAAATCAACTTTCACGTAAATGCCAGTTTAAAGAGGGCGCCACCAGTTACATAGCAGATTTTTTAAAACTTCATTTATTGATCCTCAACAAAAAATGCTGGTTGATTATCAGCAGAATGTACCGCAATAGAAAAAGTATGTGTTGGTAGCATATTAGGCATTATGAGATACAATACTCACTGTAGGACTGTCCGAGGAAAAAAAATCAAAAGAGGGAATATCTAAAAAATAGAAGGCGGAAAATAAAAAAAGGAACAAATATATGGACCTAAGACCGCAGGCAGGATGAAGACAGAAGAGGAAGGAGGATGAAGGCAATAGAAAAAATTTACATAGTTCAGTAGTTGTTTAACGCGGTCCCTAGACGGCCAAAATTGAAGGGGGGAAAAAGGAGCAAATAAACCACAAGTTATCAACTTAATCATTCTTTCGAAGGCCTTAAAATGTTACGAAGTTTAAAAAAAAAAAGCAGTAATCTTTCTATCTTTATATTTAACATTATAAAGAGCTTCCACACTGTTTATTTTCATAAGGGTTATGAAAACAAAAAAAAAATATTTAGATTTAAAATCATCCTGTTTAATAATTTTCTTATACAACAGTCACAAATTTTGTATTACAATGTTTTAGGATTAAGGATGGGATTTATCCCCTTCTGAAACCGCCATTGCCCTACTGTATGTTTATCTTACCATTCATCTAAATTAGGAGATTATTATTGAAGAAAATATTTCCACTGTTTAGGATAATATTTAATAGCCATGATCATTTAATCATTAAAAGACGTGAGTAACACTTGAGCATTTCTTGATATTTGATGAAACATTGTAGGATTTATTAGATCATGACCAGGATCATTCATTTTGTTTGCTTTGTTCCCGGACTTGTGATGGAGTGTAACAAGGAAGGGCGAGAAGCAGTTACAGTACTAAGCAGATTAAATGTATATCTGTCTGATGGAAAACTATTAGTCAGCCAAACTTTACAACAATTCTCCTCCTTTTTTCTTTATCAGTTCACTATTGCGTTGTAGGCGGTATTGTTTTCTTTGTTCTGGTTTCTGAAAACGCTGCTCAGCTTATTAAAATTTCTCTTCAGTTTTAATTGAGAGTTTATTTTATTTGACAAAATCTAAGGGCTTTTAAAAAAGAACCATTACAACCAAGGAACAAATGAGCAAAATGAGCTTCAATTGTCAGTCCGAACCATATTACCAAATCCTTTACAGAAAAAAAATCTAGAATGCTATTTCTAAAATTTGGTCTGTGAGTCAGTTTTGTAAAAATTTCTGTATTCGCGGATCCAATCGGTATCTTAAAAGAATTTGGTGTTTTGGTGAGCGTGTGATGGCATCATTTGAGTACTGCTGATATGTGTTTAGGCGGCTTCTAGAAGTGTATCTGAGCAACAGTGTTATTTGAACAAATCAAATAAAGCGTACTCCAAAAGTTACATTTTAAGGCCGTTCCAATTTTTGCAATGCTTTCGGTCACCCTCATAAGCTTGAATCTATTCATCTATATAAAGGTGATGTTTTAGCCACGTAACACAACGGCTTTATTTCAACCTATGGATCAAGGAAAAATACAGATTTGAGGGCTTTATTACACTAAGCGAACCTTCAAAATCATACTGGACGACATGGAAGCTTATCCTGATATGAATGTTTTTCAATCCTGGAAAAAATGACATACTAAATCCATTTTTATCATTAAAGAATCATTGGAAAAACTGAAGCAAGAGACATTGAAATCATGCTGGAAAAAACTGGCTTGTTCTGAGTGTCAAAAATGACGAAGAATTCGTGCAAATTCAAACCTCAACAGCACACATTACAGAAGTTGCAAACGGAATAGGACAAGATGAATAGAATAGATAGAATCAAACACTTTAAAAGCGGCAAAACAAGAAAAAAAATACTAAGTTCTGCAAACCTTTATTGAAACCTAATTAATAAATACTAGCCTTTATTAAACATTTTTAATAGATATTGTTAAAAATAAATTATTAAAGTTGTTTATTTTTATTTCGTTATTTATTTTTATTTGTTATTATTTTTTTATTTCGGAACCATTGGACGTATCTCCTATAATTAATGGGGCGTATAAAAAAAAAAATGACCGTTTTATCAAATTCCAGAGTTCAAAAGTCTATAAATATCTTAATGCTATTTATTATTTACCAATACTTAATAATCCCTTTAGAGCATTCTCTAAGCTTGTTTACTAACACTGGACTTCCTAAAAAAAAAGCCTCAGTTCAGTTATTTATTTCAAAGAAAAAACATGACAGTGTCCTACGAAATTCTCGTAATTTTAAGACATTACTGGAAACAAAATTTCACAGCCGCTGAAGCAACTCGTGAAATTATTAAATAAGAAGGAGAAGGTGTCCTTGAAGAGCGCACTGCGCGGCGTTGGTTTAAAAAATTTAGAAGTGGAGATACGACGTTGGAAAGGAAGAAGGGTTCCGGGCGGCCATTAATGGATATTGATGAGGTTCTGAAGGAAGCTGTTGAGTCAAATCCGTCCACAAGTACTCGCGAACTTGCCAGGGAGTGTGGTGTGTCGAAAGATACTGTTAGTCACCATCTTCTCTCCATGGGAAAGGTGAAAAAGACCGGTAGACTGGTCACTCACGAACTTACTCCCCAACAATCAGCTAAGAGGCTAAAAATTTGTGAACATTTAATTGGAAAACGCTTCTGATATAAGATTTTATTGGAGGATTGTTACCTGTGATGAAAAGTGGGTTTACTGGTGAACCGATAAGCAATGGCTAGATTGCGGTCAAACTGCTTTACCGGTTGCTGCAATAGGGGAATTTGAAAAAAAAAAAAAAAAATCCATGCTTTGCGTTTTTTTAAATTTTGAAGGTGTTATTCATCACGAATTTGTTCCTGATGGATGCTCTATGAATTCTGAACTCCACTGTGAACATCTGGAAAGATTGTACGCAAAGTTTTCAGAGCGTTATCCTGCTCTGGTCAAACGGAAAAGGAGTTTTATTCCAACAAAATAATGCTCGTCCACACATCCCGTCGAACCAAAGAAATGTTTACAGAACTTCATGGGTTTGAACTCCTGCTCCATCCACATATAGTCCAGACCTCGCACCTTCGGATTACTACTTATTTCGATCCATGGCCCATTTTCTTCAAGGGGAAAAATTTGATAATTTTGCGGAAGTTGAAAATGCTGTCCAGGAGTTCTTTGAAAGCCATCCTAAGTAATGGTATCAGCGTGGCATCGAGCAATTGGCTAGCAGATGGGTAATGACGGTAGATAACAATGGACTATACTTTAATTGTATTTTATATCAAAGAAATAATAATACAAATATTTGTTTAAAAACGGTCATTTTTTTTTATACACCCTATTATATATAAATTACCATCTCATATCCAGAGTTTCTGTATTTGTCGTAAATATATGGAACATATTCCTCGCGAATAAGCAACTTTTATAATGTGACTTCACTCTTCACTTTTCGGTAAATTTCGGAACTATCGGGGTAAACAGTAATGCTTAAAATATTTTATTTCACTTCCAATGAACTTTCCCCTGTTTTTCTTAATAACAAAATCAGGGAGTTGTAATCTTGTACTAAAGTTTTGGTAAGAGTAAAAAGTCTAAAATTCAGGATTTTTCTCCGTTTTTTGATCATATTTCTTTCACCAATATGTTTAAAAAATGTTACCATTAAAAGTTTTGATATATTATTAAATTACCTTCAACTTTGGTATGAACATTTAAAAATATATTTATATGCATTAAGTGTATATCTAGAACATAATAAATATACTTATGTGTAATGTAGAATTTCATTACTCATTCTGCACTTTTAATTTTATTAAATTCTTAATTAGACACCTAAATTCTGCACTTTTAATTTTATTAAATTCTTAATTAGACACCTAAATTCTACAAAGGCTTCATTGAACTTACACCATTCACTGGAGGTTCAAGACTGGTGTAAACTTTGGAAGGCGCAACTAAATCAACAAAAGTCCTAACCCATTACGTTTACTTTAAGGCACTAAACGTTCCCTTCCGTTTATATCGACTATGTCCCAGTCCCACAAACAGACAGTACATAATACCTGGGACTAACTTTCAATAAGGGGATGACGTAGGGCCAATATGTTATGAAGAAACGGACTCATTATATATGAGACTGAAACTAATGTACTCACTTTTTAGAAAACAATCAAAATTAAAAATAAGACAAAAATTAATGGCCTACACACTTTATATATGGTCTTATGCATCACAAACCAACGGCACTGCTAAACAGACACGCATAAACACATTGTAAACATTTTAGTCCAAGACATTAAGGCTTTAATATACACAAGCACCATGATACGTTTAGTAACAAAATTATACACACTGAACAATGAATACCAATTGTAAATGAACACATACCGACACACTACAAACTGTTTCATAAAATAAACATCCACATAAAACGATCGATAAAATGCCAACATCTCTCATGCCGGAGAATGCTGAAAAGAAACTGGAAAAGAGATCTGCTTACATAAAAGTAAATAAAAGGAGGGGTACTGTATATTCTCATGCCTAGCAGGGCATTTATTTCATTTTTATATTTCAGCTCATCTTTTGATTGTCAATTGTATGTTTGTCAGAAGTTGCATTAAAAATTAAAAGTGAAAAATAATTATTTTTTGTTTTTTGATTAAACTTTTTATTGTTTCATCCGCTATAAACCTCGCTGCACAGTATGAAGCTGTGGAGATCGTTGGGGAGGACATTAACCTGATTGTTGTTCTGACGAGTTTACCAAAGGTCTCCCAATTTATTTCAGGGAACTAGAAAGGCGAGGTACTCCAGACAATTTTGTTTACCCTTTAATATACAAACATCCTGATGCTGAAAATTTACTCCTTCATCATGCTCTTAGTGTATGCCACCTTATATCTTCCTTGTTTGGTTCTGGCAGAGCCAATATCTGCACCTTGTTTCTCAGGAAACCAGCACTTGGAAGTGCTTCCTGAAAGAAAACAACCTGATGCCATTGCTGCAACCTTCGCAGATATTGGAGAGAGTATGCTTCTGGCGTCTTCTCTGATTGCTTGTTTTATATTTTTAAAATTAGTCTATACACTCTGAATGTAAAATTGTGGATGTTCTAAATTTTTATATGTTTTAGACCTGATGATGATTCAAATTTGATACTTGTCTTCGAATCAAAAATACCCTTTGAATCGGAAAATGATTCAATTCCTAACTGAATTGATCCTTCTGTATCTGTTCTTTACCTTAGCTGGTAACACATGATGTTGGGAAACAGCTAGGGTATAAACATCCTTCAAAAATGGAGCAATGAAGATATCCCTTTCACAGAAGATATGTTCTGTTCATATAGGTGGTGAGAGGGAGACATAAATTCAGCTAAGCTGTGAATGGAGTCATAAATGAATTTCAATGGACACAGAGAACCTGCATGAATTGTTGATCTTGGCTCCTTTAATTCATAAAACCCCTGTAAATTACTAATCTATTTAAATATCAATGATTTATGTTTGTTATTATGTTCTTAATACAATTCTTCTATTTGATTGAGGTAAAGGAAAACTACTTGTTCTGATCTTTTATGAAATAGGTTTATTTCGTCCTGCATTTCAGAGCACTTAATGAAATCTATTTTCAGCTTTAATTAATTTAAAGAATTTACATTTTATAATATGGTTTTATGGGCTGAATTTTAAATTAATGATTCTGATCTATATTTTATTAATATACTTTTAAAAATTCACTGTAAAGGTTACTCAGATAATTTTTTTAATTTCAACACAACAAAATTTAAACAGGAAATAATTCATTTAGTTCTTTAGGTCTTTGTCCACATGTTTTTCAGGTATCTTAGATGCAGAGAATGACATTAACCATAACTGTGTTGTTTTTGCTACATGATTTATTTAATAACACATGGAAATGTAGTAACTTATTTTTTTTCCATCACTTTCCAATTCAGAAAGGCTAGTTTGAAAACTACAAACATCCTGCATAACAGTTCTGATATGGTCTGTTACATCAATGCCCCCGTTTTTTTGCAGGCGCTCTTCAAAGTATTAGCAATTTTCAACTTCAAGAGATTTGTCATCAACTCAAATGATATACATTTGGCATTTATCACTTCCGTTTTAGCAGTATTCATGATCATGTTTGTATTCAGTAACTCATCATTTGTTAATTCTTCATATTCATTATTTAAAAGATAGGTCTTGCATAATTCAAAATGAAAGCAGCACAACTCCAAAATTGTGTTTTAATTAAACATAATGTTTAAGATGTAATATAATCAACTCATTTACACTTTTACTAACTTTTTCTGTCGTTATAATTGCTGATAGACATCTAGACACATCAGTTATTTCAGCTCAACATTTGAGGGATGTTTATCTCAACAATAAAGTTCCAAAGTAATAGATAATGCTATTGTTAATGTACAGTTTTGGGACACATTGGAGGAAATACTCATCCTTTTTTTCTTACCCTAGTGTTTCCCTGAGTACTTATGAGATTTATTATGTATCATGTGCACCAACTATTTCTCTTTGAATTCATGGACAGTTAAAGGAAAAACAATTTTATGTTTTCTTTATTTTTTCCTAAACATAAAATTTGCACTAATTGTGGACACTTGTATATCTGTGAAATAAAAATTATTGTAAAATACCTCTAACTTTTTTACAACCCTGAATGATTCCCCAAAACATAAAATTTGTTCCTACCTACTTCATGAAGTTTAACATTTGACAAAAACGAATATTATTACAGAAGATATTATTTCCAAACAGCAACAGATGGTTCTAATGACTATAATAAAATGCTAAATTTCTATTAACTGCATCTGTATGGTGGAACCTACATTTATTGTATTGTGTTTAATGTATTATGACCATCTAGTTATCCAAGTAGCCTATTTTATTCTGGATTATAGTTTATCAATAATCTAAAAAGAAAAATAACTTTTGACTGTGTCGTCTAACATAATAACTGTTTTTATAATTGTTGAGCTTGACAATAAGGTGAAAAAATAATAACAACTTTAAACTAATATATTTTACAAATACAGATATCTTAATAAAATCAATACTCAACAGTTGCTATTATCCAAAAGATCTTACTATGTTATTTGTTCATTTTTTTTTTTTTTTTTCTATTTAGCAGGACCTAAGTTTTGCATTTATTATTTCCAATATAAATATGAAGAAGGAACATATGAATCCAAATATGAATATTTTGATAGCAATTGAAGTTTCTTGTAATCCAATTTCAGCATATTTTACTGTGCCTAAACACTTGTGGTTTCTTTTATTCCAATTTTTATCTTCATGGTTTATTATTCCAGCTTCTTTTAAAAGCAATATTCTGAAAATTAAAAAAAAAAATTAACAATTTTAGGAAGGGAGAATGGGAAGAGAATTAAAGTTTACTCTTAGTTGTTAAGTTTTTTCTTTATTGGTGCTTCACATCCTTATGTACTCCAACTAGTGCCAGAAAAACGCTATTCTACAGGTTACAAATTTATTCTAACAACAGTGAGAAGGCTGAGACTCATTTCATGGGACTACCAAAATATAAAATCAACTTAATCAGGTGGGAATCAAACCCATGACCTACGCTGAGTGACCTATGACACTTGACTAAACATACTCAGCAATTATGGTCATCAGTTGTTAAGTTATAATCTAATAATAACAAAACACATATTACTGTCATATTTCAAGTTATAATGTAAATATAACCAGGAAAATAAACTTGTTTTATTGAGAGTTAAGTCTAAAATTTCAATATATATGAGATAAGAAGTAAATACTTAATTGTGAGAAATTCCTCCTTTTTGTGCTCTGGAGAAATCAAATAATTTCTTGAATAGTTAAAAATATTTGTAAAACCTATTGATTAATTATTTTTATCTGATTAGTCTTTTCTTTTAAATAACTGTCCATTTCTAGATAGGTCATTTTTGATTGATGTTTGAGAATCATAACACCATTTAGATGGAAATGTTTTGAAACACAATTCAAATATGAAATTATTTTTAAGCAATAAAAATAATTCCCCAGATCATTATTATATGTTAATTACCAATGTTTACTTTTATATTATTTTTAAATTATATAAAAGTAACAATGGTAATCTAATGCAATTGATTATGTTGAAATATTAAGTATTTATAAGTAAATTATTTATGCCTCAATCTAAGGAGAGGAAGTTAATTTTTATCATCTAAAATTAATCATTTTTTTAAAAATAACAAAAATAATTACTAAAGTTAAGAATGACTTACCCTTTTTGAAAAAATTCTTTGTATGGTGAATTCTTTCTTAAATACATTGATAAATCATAGGTATTTTTTAAAGGAATATAAGAAAGTTCACATAATTCTGTATCTGTGAAGTATTCTGAAGTTGTTTTATAAATATTAGAATCAATAGAGAGAAATGCAAATTTGGACTTTCTGATTTTTTCTACTCCAGTTGTAATATTGTATGAATCAATTATATTTCCAATGCCAAATTGGACAATGCCTGAGGTATTCACCTATTTTAAAATATTGGTAGATAAATGTTTATTCATAACTTTAGATAAAATCTTAAATAATTTTATAATAAAAAACTTATTTTTTAGTATTTGTAAGTATTGGACATTTTTAATTTTATCGGATATAATGAAATGAAAATAAATTTAATTCTGGGGCCATTGTCCTTAAGAATAATTATAATGAATCATATAAAGGTGACCTAGCTGCTGTATACAAAATTAAGGACATAATACAAGCAAGAAAAATATTAAAATTAAATTACAGTATACAAATAATATTATATGTTATAAATATTACATGAAAAACAGATTATATCTTAATGTTAAGAATTTAAAATAAGGTGAGAAAATAAATATGAAAAAAAAAAATTAACTGAAAAAATACAGTCTACAGGGAAATAAATGTATCTTATCTGATATAATAATATAAGTTATAACAAAACAATAATAAAAAATTAGTGCAATAGTACAAAAATAATAATAAAGGTATCAGTATTATATTGTGAATATTCATATTTAATTTTAATGAATATTATCTTCTTCAATATGACTATTAGATTATATACCTAACAAGTAAAGGAAAAGTCGGGATTTAAAGCTGTTACGAGTGGAGGAATGGTGAATGTTGGAAGGGATGGGAGTTCCAGAAATTAGATGTTCTGGAAATAAAGGAGAAGGATGTTGTGTTGTATTGAGTTTGGTAGAGGTCTGAGGAACGGGATCTGGTTTTGCGGGAACTCACTGATGACTTTAATGTTAATGCTTTGAGAATACAGGGAGGTGACTGAGAGGCAAGTGATTTTTAAAGGAATGAACCAAGGAAGTATTGTCTTATTTAGGTGTTTCATTATAAATATTTTTGTTTTTTGGCGGTTGAGCGTGATTTAGGCCAAATCTCCTCCTTTCACAACTGTTGGCCTAGTAACAGTACCTCCTTACTTACTTAGTATTGAACCCAAGGCTCTTCATGGGTTGTTAAAGGTACAGGTTTATTTTTATTTTATAATAAATATTTTAAACTAAACAAAAAAAAAAAAAAAATATATATATATATATATGGATAAATTTCATGACATTACTATTAAATGTTTAGTAAGGTTCTTGAGGTTCAGTCAATAAATAAAAACAACTATTTTGGTGACTATATTGTTCTCATAATCATGCCAATGTTACTGGTGGATATAAAATCGACTAACTGACACTTATTTTTATTTATTGACTGAACCTCAAGAACCTTACTAAACATTTAATAGTAACAGTCAAGAAATGTATCCATATTAACATATCGAGGCAATACTGGGAAATAAATGTATATTCTTTTTTTTTATTGTCGTTTAACATACAATGTATCACCAACTGTAGCTGAAAAGATGGATTATATAGGTTGCCATCATATTCTTACAAGAATGAGAAGATTGAAATCCATTCTATGCATTTATCATGAAATATCTTTTAACCCGATCAGGGAATGCTGATATGCAAAACGCTCAACCATCTCGATTTTTCCTTTTTTAATGAAAACTGTCTTATTTTTCAATTAATTTTAAACAGTCTTAAAAAAGAAATAAATAAATTATTTCTTTTCTGAAAAACAGATAAATCCTTTAATCTTTTTATATAGTAATTTCAATATAAATAAATTAAATTTTTTCTTACTGAAAAAGTGTTTATATTATAGATAGTGTCTTCATAACCAATGTTGAATCCTTGTCACTCGGGTATATGATTTAGATACATTCCTTGTTTGGTTCTCTCTATTTCAATGTCCTACGAAAATTATTCAATTGTCCCAAAGGTCTTTAGTAGTAGGCGAATTCTGGGACCATGAGTGATTATTTTATGTTTTTAAATAAAATTTAAATTGTCCTCCTGCCAGTATTAAATCATCAATACACTAAACCAAGAGATAAATAGTTAGAATTATCTTTTTTTAAACACTACTAAACATTTAGCAAATTGGACTTTGGTTCGGAATTGTTAAGTTAATAAAGTTCTCATTTTAATTTCGCTTCCACTACCTTGGTGCGCTTTTCCGCAGTCCATAAAAACTTTGGTTTAAGTTCCAGACTAAATTCGGATTGTTAATGTAACCTTGAGGTTGCACCATATATATCTGCCTTCCTGCAGGTCGCCATTGACAAAAAGTTGCCATTTTACCGTCCATCTGCACGAGGTAAAAATAATTTTAACTTATTTATATAATTGTAAGCAGGATTCTTACGGGTAGTTAGGCGGGCAACCGAGGTCATACCATCATCCACTGTTGATTGTTGAACGACTCGGGTATAATAAATAGTTCAGAATAATTGCAGAATAAAAGTTTGAAATAAAAAGGCTCAGTTGTAAAATGTTAAATTGAATTATGCGCTTCGAACTCCTTTTTGATGAAACAGATAAACCTATAATAAATTTAGTTTTTAGTTAAAAAAAGTTTAGAATCTAATTGATAATTTTTAGCCTTAAAATTATTTCTACACAAATTCATTTGAATATATAAACATCATGGGTAAATAGTGGTTGTTGTTGGAAGCCAGGACCTGTTGCTGCTGCTTGTATTGTCAGTTGATTATTTATTCTGAGGAAGATTTCAATTTTAATAATGTGAATGACAGTTAATGGCCTACTTTGATGCCTCCATTAGTTTAACTAAATAATTAGTAAATTGAACCTACAAGCTTAATCAGTCAGACCCATTTTTTATTTAAATGAATCATTACTTGATTATGTTAATGGTGTAGCCCAAGTTTGTTTGCCCATCAGTCAGACCCATTTTTTATTTAAATGAATCATTACTTGATTATGTTAATGGTGTAGCCCAAGTTTGTTTGCCCAGTTAGTTAAAGAGGCCTGTGAAAGATTGGAAAAAGAAGCAAAAATGTATTCTATTCAAAAATGAAGAGAAAATGAAAATGATGACAGTAAGGAAGAAAACATTTCTCAACCTGCCAAAGCATTGTATGTAATGGAAGAATACATTTCAGTGTGTCTATTGCTTAAGGTATCTGGGATTAACAATTAATGATGAAACATTTTGTAACCCTAAGATTTTTCTTCCTGATGAACTTCTAAGCTGTGGTAAGAAAATCTTTCATTACAACACAATCATCTACCTCATGTTGACCTATGCTCGTTCAACCTGGACGTGAAGCAAAATATCAGTTAAAATCTAAAAATTTTTAGAGGAAAGTGTTAAATAGATTATGAGGCCACTCAGTGTATATGGTTCATAACAGTTTAGAAGGGACAAAGATCTAAGACCTATACAATGAACTCCAGGCTTCTTGTTTTGTACAACTTCAGCGACTGAAATGGTTTTGAAATCAGGGTGGATTGTGGGATAGCAGATAAACTATTGTACAAATCCTTACCACCTGCAGGTCATATGTTTAACATAAGAAAATAGTTATCTGTAGGAGATAAATTAATTGTCCTGCAAGCAGGATTTTTGCCTATCCATGCGGTTCGAGATTGTAGGTGAGAAAGAGATTATTTTTCTGTATTTATGATAGAACTAGAGACAGTACAAAAGTTTTAGCAACAGAATTTAGAGATTGCTTGATAATAATATATTATTAGGAATTTAGCTATACCTGTTAATATATTTTATTTCATTCCTCGAACAATAGGATTATACCTATATTTTGCTTTAAAATCCTTGGAAAAATAACTATAATTTTCTGATTTTTCTTTAAAATATTTTAATGTCATTGTGTAGAATAAGTTATGAAAAACTATTGAACCTGTGAAGCCAATTTTTGAAAGGGAGAAACCAACAGTTTTGACAAAGAGAAAGAAACTAATGTTTAATTTCAGGAGCTCCATTCTTTCAAGATAATGGAACAAAAATACTAACTGACGAGGCTAAGTTTCCTTTTCAGTGTACTCTTTTGTTTGACAAATGAAAGGGTCAAACTTCATAATTTTTAATCTCTAAAAAAATTATCAATAAACAACAATTTATTATATCTAATTTTTACTTACCTTGATTAATAAGTGCCCCTAAACAATAAAGTATATTACCAAAAATACTTAGTTCATTATGATCGAAGTCCTCAACTTTAATTAAGCACATTAAGTATAACAATACTGCTGATAATATTATAAAAATGCCAAGACATATCCAGAGTTCAATTGAGAATGGTTTCAGATAAAATGTGTTATAGGAATAGATTGGTGGGTGTCTTAGTACAAAACATTGCCTAAAATCAACATAAATTCAATTTTTCATTTCTTTAATAATACAATCAATCAATAAACTATGTTTCAATTAGTTATTAGTACAGTTTTATTTATTTTTATTTGCTAGAGTAATGAGCTAAGAAATTTATTTTTTCTTAATTTTGAAAACTGATTACAATTAAAATAATTAACCTCCAAGGAATAACTAAAAATAATTTTTGAAATAGAAAGAATAATACTTTTTTTTTATCTCACCTAATTGTTTTAATTGAAGGCAGTCTAATTATTCCAATGTTCATAGTACTAACGTAGTTCTCAGAAGTTATTACAAAATCTAAAGAATCAGCGCTAGCATTTAAAAAAATATTCAACTGATTCTTTAGCATGTTTGGATTAAATATAGTAGTTAATTCCCATCTACCAACAGCTTTTATTAATATAATGTATAATATCACAATTTATTGCTACCGTATTAACATTTTCTGACTTACTCCAAACCATGCATTAGTCGTAAACAGCTAAAAATGCTCATTGAAAAATTGGCCAATGAGCTTAGTTCTAGATCAAAAATTTCCTCATTCTTGATCCTTAAAACTGAGTCATTTTTAATTCCTTGATCTGTAAACTGAAATTAGTTATGTTTTTTATAGAGTTATTAAAGGTTAAGTTGCAAATAAATAAATGAAATTAGAAACTAAGTAGTGTTTCTGTTTCCCTAATTGTTTAATTAAAAAATAGTTAAATATTAATTTAATACATTATTTGCTAATATTTTTTATTCTTCGTAACTAAGAGTCACTAAGTCAAAATATAGATGGAAATAAAATATGGAGTTATTATGAAATTTTAATTTTGCATCAGTTTTTAAACCATCTTTCATTCATAAGCAACAATTTATTTTTATATATGAATAATAAAATAAATTTTGAGCTGTATAGTTAATTCTCAAGAGCTAAACTTTTTTTTTTTAAATTAATTTTATTGTTATTATTGATTATAAGTAGTTGATATTCTATATACCTTATAACTATTATTTGTGTATATTATTTTATTCTCGGCAAACTTCAAATTTTAACTCTTATATCTCTGTTGATTATATCTTAACTATCATTCATTTAAACAGTATTAATATAAGTCAATATTTTCTTTCTAATTATTTAAAACTATCGTAAAATATGTTAACTGAATAATAAACTATCATATCTTACTGAAATAATGCCATGTAATACTTGGTTCTTGAAATTATTTTTGTTGAGTTCAGGCTTTTCCAAAATTAAATGGCCATTTTCCCAGTAGCCCAGTTGGGCAATCTCATTAGCGACTGTAATATCATATAGATCTATTTTGTTCTCATTAGGTTTAGCTAATATCAATTGTGTTCCGAAAGGTATTGAACCCTCTACTAGTTTATTACTAAAAATTGTATTCCAAAACAATACACTGTAGCAGCAATTTTTAACCAGTTCAGAAAGTACCTGAAAAATTAAGTAAAACGGCCTCTCATTTTAGCTTGTTAATAAACAAAAATAAAAGTTATAACTTTTTTTTTGGGGGGGGGGGAATATTAGCTTGCTTACTCACTTAATACAAAGTAAGGTAAGAAGAATACTTCATTTTTATATTTGTTAATTGATGCTAAAACATTAAATAAATCTGGAAATTCTTTTTAGACTATTTTGTGTGTGCTGATCTAATACATTTTCAGTTCTTAAAGGAAAAAAAAAAACCTGGTTTACTGAATCCAGCTTTTTATAAAAACTTAATTTATATGTATATATATATATATATATATATATATATATATATATATATATATATATATATATATAGAGAGAGAGAGAGAGAGAGAGAGAGAGAGAGAGAGAGAGAGAGAGAGAGAGAGAGAGAGAGAGACGGTGAGAAAGGATAAAAAAGCTTTCCTATTCTAGCCCATTCACTATGATCAACTGCTGAATAATGTTGGTTCCTGTATACTATTTTCAATTCATGTCTTACAATAATTAAATCTAAAAAAAACAATTAAACAACAACAAAGCAATTAAATTATAAACCTTTAATTTATCTTATTAAATAACCACATTTATTTATTGTGATATATATTAAGATTTATTACCTCTTCAATAAATGGCTTAAAACTTTCACAATTCAGATCAATAAATATACCTAAATAGTTTAAATCTACTGTATTCATGAAATTGCCAACAATTTGTTCACTATTTCCAAATTCTAAAGAGTGAATAAGTGATAAAAATGGAGCTTTTCTTTCTTGAAAATTCTTGTGTGTAGAAATAGCTTCTAAATAAAAATAAATAAATAAATAAAAATAATTGTTTCGTAAATTCTGAGTTTTAAATCAATTAAATCATAAATACCTGAATGGTTACAAACTAAAATATTTACAGCATGAATTTTTTGCTGAACGAAATAATCAGTTACAAAATCGAATATATGAAATGAATGACTAGTTTCAAAAAATATATTTAGAGCTAGAAGAATGTAGATTATGTTTCGTTCCATTTCCACCAATTAAATGTCACTTAGACAGGGAAGAAATCAGAAAGCTTTGTGAAAGACCCTGTCAAACACTCTTTATATATTCACTTTGATTCTATGGTCTGATCTGCACAGTCGAAGCGTCATCTAGACATACAAAGCTTCCTTATTTTTATGAAAAATTTAAAAATAGAAATCCAAATAACCAACAGTTTATTATAAATTATCAAGATTATTTTTCAACATTTACAGAACTGTTGATCTAATGGGTTTAAAATTTCATATATATATATTAAATAATGTTGACCAAAATAACCAATAAAAAATTTTGAAGCAAAAAGAGGGAGCAGTTTATTATATAAATTATCAAGATTATTTTTCAACATTTACAGAACTGTTGATCTAATGGGTTTAAAATTTCATATATATATATTAAATAATGTTGACTGCATATATTTTTCTAAAAACTATTCTGATTTTTATCAATTTCTGTATATGAATATCTATTACAATTTATAATTTTCAAATCTCATTATATTATATGTTTTTTCATTGACATTGAAAAGTTAATTTAAACTTAATTTCTATAACCAACCAATGAGTGATATACAAACACTCATATATTTTACTTCATGAAACAATGTGGCTATTTATCCAATTTTAACACGTTGACTGCGATACCTGTCCCTGGGGACATGTAAGCAGTGTGCCATGCTTTTATGGAGTACCACCATCCAGAGGGGAAAAAAAAAAAGTTCATAAAGCTCGGAAATGTTTTTGAAATAACTTCAGTATGCATGGTTGTTGACTTTTTCGGCTCCTACAATCGTAAATTATGATTTTTCAAATACATGTCCCCGGAGACATGTACAGCATAGTGGTTTATAGAGGTGACTATGATGCGGTACATGTCTCCTGGGACATGTACGGACAGGCTGGTACCAGAGAGAAAAAACATAAAATAGTATCGTAAAGTCATGTTTGAAGTCTTATTGGGTACCACTGTAGTGAATTTTTGGCTGATCTACAACCAATTAGTAACAAGTTTGCAATCATTTACTTTAGAAGATCTTTGATTGAAAGTATGGTTTCCTTCAGTGTCACGGAACATATTCCTCCCACAATCAATGAAAACACGCGGAGAAAGAAACACAATCTAATAATTCCTCAGGTTCGGGAAGAAAGAAAAGGCGCGTATGTCGTGGCTGTTACGCGAATCTGAGGGAGATAATTTCAAGTAGAGAAACAGATAAACGTGCTAGGCCCGTCACCAGTTATTGTAGTAGATGTCCTGGTGAGCCAGTTTGTTGTCTTGAATGTAAAATAATTTCATTTCATTTGACATTCATGTCTTAGAAATTTGAAATTATTTTTTCAAAAAATATTATTATTTACGTCTTTTTTTATTTGCAATTTAATGAATTAGTGAATATTAAATTTAAATTTTATCGTTGTTGGGTTTAAAAAAAATTAAAATAATAATAATACGTTGTTTATATTTTCATAGAAAAGATTTGGATTAGTGTTCCATTTAATAACTTTCGAGTTACTGCTTTTTTCCAAAGCATTACACAATTTGTACAGGGCAAGATGTTAAAAGATGTGTTGTTTAACATTAAGAAAACCACTACACAGTCATATTTATAAAATGAAAATAAATCGAATAAATGAATCAAAAATAAAAAAAAATTGCCGCCTGTTATTTGTGTTTATCATGGTATATGCATTGTCTTATGACTTCTGGGGGACACCCCCAGATCCCTGGATTATCTCAGTTTAGATCAAGGAACAAAGCAAGGATATACACGTTTTTCGAATAGGTATATATTTGCATTAGTATGTACTATCATTTTTTGGATTTTCGGTAATATAGGTTTATGATAACTTAAGTAGGTAACGTAGTTCTTACTGGTGAGGTTGATATTATGTGCAAACACCAAATGAATACAAGAACCACTATGTGTTGTACTGGAATTTTCGTTATTAATGAGTAACACTAGAATAAAATTAGTAATAATATTATTATAATTAATAATAATAATATTATTTAATTATAATAATAATATTAATCTACATTAGACTCTACAGTGACCTTGAAGCGGGAATTACATATAAAAAAGTTTAGTGGATTTCTCAAACTCAAAGCAAAATTCCGTGTATTAATATGTACCAAAATTGCAAAAAATAAACTACAAATGAAAAATATAAACTACAAGGTTATATGTCACAGAACTTTATTTTATAAAATAATAAAATAAATATTAATTTCAATCTCTATTAAAGTTAATCATAAAACATTAGGCATTAATGTTTTACTACAAATAATAATAGATTATTAAATCTTCTAATATTGAACTATAACTTTTTATGATCCTAATTCTAAATCAACTAGGTTTAGTGAAGAATATATAATAGTGACTCATTAATATATTATTCAGCTTTCCTAGTTTTAATTGATAAATGCTTCCTTTTGTCTATATATATTTCTAAGGCTAGTATGACAAGTGAAAGAAGTAGGCCCGCAACATAAATAATGTGAGCAACGGCAGTTGCCTCAAGGCTGACCGTTGGACTCTCGTTCTGGGCAAAGCAACTGGGACGCTGAGCTTGCCATGTTTTCACTATTCTATTTAACAAACCGTTCTCATGGATGTGAATCATGCTGAAAAATAGTTCAACATTTGTACTAAAGGTCCTTTATTTATTTTAAAACATAGTATAATATATATTTATCACTACAAGAAACATAAATCTAACTAAAACCAGATATTTAACTAATGGAAATCTTATTTATTAATTTAAATATTAGCAAACTCTAACAAAAAGCATTTAATGTTTTGTTTCACTGATTATTAATGAATTAATTTTCTATTTAATCACCCCTGGTAAAGTAGTTCCTTATAAGGAGATTTCTTTCTTATGACTGTTGAACCCCATAGCAGTAATATTTCTATTTCTGTTAAAGCACAAATGTCTGGATTACCAAATGACTTTTCGATAGCTCTGTACAAATTAGTATCCTGAGCATATAGTGCGGTTCCTCCTTGCTTCACTTTTTTGATTCCTAATGATAGGTCAATCCATCTTTCTTTTTCTGTTTGTATATCCTTGATTGCTTCATATGCTTTTGTCGCCTTATCACTGACATTTCCCTAAAACAAAATTAATTTCATTCAAAACTTGTAAGATTAGAAATTGGGATTACGTGATATTTCAATCCTAAATATTTGTTATCAACATAATTTTATTTTTTAAACATAACTTATAATTTAAAACTTTAGTTCTATTATTCGTTTTTCTGTACTTATAGTAAACCAGTATTTTGACCAAAAGAATAAGTAGGAATCATTTATAAGAAGAGATGCACTTTGAAGTATTAATCAATAGTATCAATATTACTTGAAAATGTGTTTGGTGGTAAGCGAGATTTTCAGCATATGGTGTTATTGGACTGTCTATTAGCTTCTCTACTGTATCAATTGTTTTCGGAGATGGCAATAGCAGAAATCCAAGCACAGTAGCACCATAAAACATATAAATGACTAAACTGGCTATTAACAGAAATACATACAATACCCTCACTGGCAATCTAAAAGAATCACTCGAAAGACCTGAAAAATACAAATCAGGAATTTATATTTTTATAGTTCATAGAAAAAAAACTATCGATGTTAAAAATTTTGAGATTGCCTTGTTGACAAAGAGTGCCTAAGGATAAGAGTAAACTGGCGCCCAGATCATGCTCATTTGGTCGTGTATCATGCTCAGCTATATCAGACAATTTTATAAACCAGAGGATAAGGCCGGATAAGATTACACCTGACAAAACACAGAGCCAGCAACCTAGAGTTAGTGGTTTCACCAAAGCTGTAAACTCACCAAGTCTTGATGGGTGTTTGAAAATGAAGCATGATCTACAATCAAACAGAAATACAGCCATTATAATAATGAATTAAAACATTGCAGTTTAAGCACTGGCTGAGGGCACCTGGCAGACGAGAGGAGGGGAGCAACATTGCCAAAGCTCCTTTACCCAACCCTCACACGGGTCTACCCGGTCTTTGCTGAGATCATACTCTGAACAATTTTATATTTGTTTGGTTTTATTTTTTTAAATATGTTTTTATAATTATAACTACAGCCCAGTCATTGTAAGCATCATATTGATATAATAATCAGCATTATTTTATCTTTTGTTCATCAAATAACTAAATTTTAAATGGAGAAGATGATCAGGGATGCAGTCAAAGAGGTTTTTTATTTATTTATTTATTTTTTTTTTAATTTAAAGGAAGAATATGCCAGCTTTGAGGAGAGAGGTTTGGAAATAGTGAAGGTGTAAAATGAGTTTTCTATAAATTTAGGAAAGAGAGAATGGCAGCGGCATTTGAGAAGAAAGATCCTTTGTTCAATTTCCAAACCTCTCTCCTCAAAGCTGGCTTTTCTTCCTTTAAATTTAAAATTGAACAATGGATCTTTCTTCTCAAATGCAGCTCCCATTCTCTCTTTCCTGAATTTATAGAAAACTCATTTCACACCTTCACTATTTTCAAACCTCTCTTCTCAAAGCTAGTATATTCTTCCTTTAAATTTAACCTCTTTGACTGCATCTCTGATCATCTTTTCCATTCAACATAACAGTCAACTATACTTTTATCATTCTACATTTTAAATATTTTGGTCCCAATTTCAAAAATAATTTTAAAGAAACAAAAAACCTTATTCAGGAGGAAGGGGAGAAATTTTATCATCTTCATTCAACTCAATATCACTGATCTCGTCAAAATCACTGCTGCTACTGTTTTCTGATAAGTCGATTATCATTTCTTCAATTTTTTCTAAAATAATGCCATCGTATTCAGTTTGCGATTTAATTATCTGTTGTGTATGCTTCACAACATGTAACCATTTCGTACTTAAAATTAAATGAATTTTATCATTAATTGATTCAATCACATCATTCAAATGAAGCGTGTTGTTTTTATCTGCAAAAAATCCCTTTTTTTGCACCCATATCATTTCAATAGGATCGAAATGACAATGGTAGGGGGGCAAGCGAATCATTTAGTGTCCATTTCGTTCTGCTATTTCATTTATTTCCTATATTGGGAATCTTGATTTTATATATTTGACTATGTCAAGAAGTTCCTCTTTATTTATTTTTTTTTTTTTTTAATAGGAGTTTTCCACTAATGTGGTTTTCCTTCCCCTAAATATCCCTCAGGATCCTTCTCCAACCTTCCCTGTCCAAGGCCTTGGGTCCATTATCTTCTTCGGTAGTCTTCCTGGAGGCATTCTCACATGCCCGAACCAGCTGAGTCTTTTTTCCTCAATGGTCGATAGGATATTCCTATTTATCCCCATCATTTCTCGGATATCTTCGTTTCTAATTCTTTCTCGTCTGGATTTCCTCGCTGCTCTTCTCCAGAAGTCCATCTCAGCTGCTAGTAGTCTTTTCCGTTGCCTTACATTGATACCCATGTCTCAGATGCATATATTTTATATATTAGGGTCTTAGTACTGGGTTGTATATTTTGAGCTCCAGAGAGCTTTAGCATTGCTGTGACTTTTCTTCCTTCTCCTATTCTTTCTTCGTTCAATATCGCTGGTGGAAGTGCCTTCATTATTGAACGTTGATCCCAGATATTTAAACTTTTCTACTGTTTTGATACCTTTTTCAATCGGCAAGGTATCTGTCGAGGTGCCAAGATGCTCTGTTTTATTATAATTAATTAATATTCATACCCCATTTTCCATATGACTCTTCAACTCTCCTGAGCATGTAGTTAATGTCATCTCTATCTTGGGCCAAGATTACCTGGTCATCAGCAAACATAAGGTTCCTCTTTATACATATGCCTATCAAATTCTGCATTTTTGGGTGTAAGCCATTCAATAATATTCTCTTACTTCCACACTGAAGTGGGATGTTTTCTTTTAAAAACTATGATATGGAGCATTGTCCATAACTAAAGCTTTCAGGTCTTTCTAGCGATTCTCTTAGGTTGCTAGTGAAGGTATTGTATGTATTTCTGTTAATAGCCATATTAGTCATTTATATGTTTTATGGTACTATTCTGCTATTTCCATCTCCGAAAACAATTGATACTGTAGAGAAGCTTATAGGCAGTCCAATAACACCAGATGCTGAAAATCTCACTTTCTACCAAACACATTTTCAAGTAATATTGATACTATTCAATTAATACTTCAAAGTGCATCCCTTGTTATAAATGATATGTGCATCCTTCTTACTCTTGTGGTCAAAATACTGGTTTACTATAAGTATAGAAAAAATGAATAATATTAAAACCAATATTTAGGATTGAAATATCACATAACCAAAATTTCTAATCTTACTATTTTTTTATGAAATTAATTTTGTTTTAGGAAAATTTCAGTGATAAGGCGACAAAAGCATAGGAAGCAATCAAGGATATAAAACTCAAAAAGAAAGATGGATTGAACTATTATTTGGAATCAAGAAAGTGAAGCAAGGAGTAACTGTACTATATGCTCAGGATACTATTTGCACAGAGCCTACGAAAAGTCATTTGGTGACTTGGACATCTGTGCTTTCACAGAAATAGAAATATTACTGCTATGGGGTTCAACAGTCGTAAGAAAGAAATCTTTTTAGGAACTATTTTACCAGGGGTTGTTAAATAGAAAATGAATTAATTTATAATTAGTGAAACAAAATGTTGAATGCTTTTTGTTACTGTTTCCTAAAATTTAAATTAAACAAACAAGATTGCTGTTAGTTAAATTTCTGGGGTTAGCTAAATTTATGTTTCTTGTGGTGCTTAAACTAAATAAACTACAAAGTTTGACTAATTTCATATTATGATAAATAAATATACAATGGATAGCGAAGTTGGAATTCTACATCCTATTGCTGCATGCCCTTATGTTCTTTTAATCATAAATTTATTGGTAGTCCAGTTTTTCACATGTTTACACACACATTTAGCTTTATCGCGCTATTTGATTTTTTGTATCACAATTTTAAAATTTAAAATATATAATTTGTGTTGTAGTGTTGATGTTTTGAATTTTTTGTATGTTTTTAGAACTGATAATGAATGTTTAACATTCATAGCATTCGAATAAAACAAATTCCAATAGAAATGGCCAATAATTCACCATTCTCAATTAAAAAATTGTTTATAATTTTATTTTTTAAAATGGCAATAAAACATAAAGTTATAGGATCAAGATTGAATTTATTAGATCAAGTCTTACTAATTTATTATTATTAATAATATTATTATAATTAATAATATTACATAATTATTAATAATAATATTAATATTAATTCACATTAGTCTCTAGAATGACCTTAAAACATGAATGTAATATTAGAAATATTAATATTAATTAATATATTACTTTTTTTTATTAAAGTGTAACAATAAAATTAATTTTATGAAAGTTAACAGACAGACAGCTACACTCTTTAAACCGAGTTAGTCCCCGTAAAAACATGTGTGATGTTAAAAAAAATGATTGCTAGTTAATAGAATATGTACGACAACAATACCAAATATTCTTTATTGTTTGGGTAGAATAACGTGAATAGAACATTTCTTAATTTATTTATTAAAGACCAGAAAAAAATGCTAAGATGTATGCAAGTAAATTAAAAACAATTTTTTCGAATCAGGTTTTCCCCATCAGATTTTCAATTATTACTAACATTAAAGTTCATATGGATGGATTAACAATAATAGTTAAAATATAAATCATCAATTGAAACAATATCACAATTTTTTGTGTTCAAATTTTCTGAAATAGAGTCAGCCTAGATAGCATAATGCTATCCATAAATTAATAGAATGCCTAGTGTAAGAGAAAAAAAACGTTTTAGTGGATCTCTCAGAATCATATCAACATTCCATATATTAATATGTACTAAAGATGCAAAAGTTATACTACAAATGAAAAATATAAACTACAAGTTAATATGCCACTGAATTTTATTTTATAAAACAATAACATAAATATTAATTTTAATTTCTAACAAAGTTAATTATAAAACATTGGGCATCAATATTTTGATAAAAATAATAACAGATTATTAAATCATCTGGTATTGAACCAAAACTTTTTCATGATACTAATTCTAAACCAACTAGGTTTAGTAAAGAATATATAATTTTGACTCATTAATAATTATTCAGCTTTCCTAGTTTTGGTTGATAAATGCTTCCTTTTGTCTATATATATTTCTAAGGCTAGTATGACAAGTGAAAGAAGTAGGCCCGCAGCGTAAATTATGTGAGCTACGACAGTTGCCTCAAGGCTGACCGTTGGACTCTCTTTCTGGGCAAAGCAACTGGGACGCTGAGCTTGCCATGTTTTCACTACTCTATTTAACAAACCGTTCTCGTGGAGGAGAATCATACTGAAAAATAGTTCAACATTGGTAGTCAAGGTCCTTTATTTATTTTGAAACATAGTATAATATATATTGATCACCATAAAAAACAAAAATTTAACTAATGGCAATTGTATTTGTTTAATTTAAATATTAGCAAACATTAATAAAAAGAATTTAATGTTTTGTTACACCAATTATAAATAAATTAATTTTCTATTTAATCACCCCTGGTAAAGCAGTTCTTTATATGGAGATTCCTTTCTTATGACTGTTGAAGCCCATATCAGTAATATTTCTATTTCTGTTAAAGCACAAATGTCCGAGTTACCAAATGTCTTTTCAATGGCTCTGTACAAATTAGTATCCTGAGCATATAGTGCGGCTCCTCCTTGCTTTACTTTCTTGATTCCTAATAATAGTTCAATCCATCTTTCTTTTTCAGTTTTTATATCTTTGATTGCTTCATATGCTTTTGTCGCCTTATCACTGAAATTTCCCTAAAACAAAATTAATTTCATACAAAACAAGTAAGATTGGAAATAGTGGTTATGTGATATGAAAGTCTTAAATATTGGCTATCAACATGATTTAATTTTTTAAATATAATTTATATTAAGAACTATAGTTCTATTATTCATTTTTTCTGTTCTTATAGTAAACCAGTATTTTAACCTAAAGAGTAAGAAGGAATCATTTATAAAAGGGATGCACTTTGAAGTATTAATTGAATAGTATCAATATTACTCGAAAATGTGTTTGGTGGTAAGCGAGATTTTCCGCATATGGTGTTATTGGACTGTCTATAAGCTTCTCTACAGTATCAATCGTTTTCGGAGATGGCAATAGCAGAAATCCAACCACAGCAGCACCATAAAACATATAAATGACTAAACTGGCTATTAACAGAAATACATACAACATCCTCACTGGCAACCTAAGAGAATCACTCGAAAGACCTGAAAAATACAAATCAGGGATTTATATTTTTATAATTCATAAAAAAACTATTGATGTTAAACATTTTGAGATTGCCTTGTTGACAAAGAGTGCCTAAGGATAAGAGTAAACTGGCGCCCAGATCATGCTCATTTGGTGGTATATCAGCTGCATCATACAATTTTATAAACCAGAGGATGAGGCCGGATAAGATAACACCTGACAAAATACAGAGCCAGGAACCTAGAGTGAGTGGTTTCACCAAAGCTGTGAGCTCACCAAGTCTTGATGGGTGTTTGAAAATGAAGCATGTTCTACAATCAATCACAAATACAACCTTTATACTATTGAATTAAAATTGTCTATAACATTAGAGTAGATGGAACGTAAGTATGAAAACATTTAGAAGTATGGAAGATTAAAAAAAAAAAAAACTGAATTTATGCTAAAATATAACCCAATGCTTTAGAAAATAGGTTAGTTTTGTCATGAGAACAGGTTTTCTATATCTGTTAATTTATTTTTTAGTTTTGCAAAAGACATTGTTAAAAGATTATAAAAGCTGCAATAAAATTATTTATTTCTGTAGAAATATCTACATGTACCATAATTTTATATTAAATATCAGAGGAAAAAATAATTTAAAAATAACTTACCTATATACACAATTACTTACCTAAATTTTAAAAATGGTGGAAAATAATATGAAACATCCAATCTCTGTCCATAGATTCTAGATATTGAAGTTCCTAAGTCGATATCACCTGAAGAAATAGCATGGAACATTCCAGTATCCCAAATCTTTAATTTTTCATTAAAATAACCCCAGTCATCATATACACTTATATTCATCCTATAGATAAAAAAGAATGTACCTTTTATAAATGGTAATTTTATATCAATGGCAAGACTTGAAAATCTGATATGTGAGTAGAAAAAAGGGATAAGAAAATGTTTAATTGTGTTTACTAAAAACTTTAGAATTATGCTCCTATGACAAAATGAACTTTAGGAGTAGCATCCTTACGAATAGTCAGATAAGCACAAATTTTTTTATTACTTGCCTACTTATATATTGTATTGCTGAAAAAGCAATAATTTATCTAATGCTAAAAATCATTGATCAGACATTATTTATTTCCCATTCATTTAAAATGCCTTTATCAACCCCCAAAAAATTTATGATATTGATAAACCATCTGACTTAATAATGGTAGTCCATAATATAAATAAAATAGTCTGAATACAAAAGTTTTGCAAATTTGTTTCATTTACTTGTTTCTTAAACTTCAAATGTATAAAAAAAATTAAAAACAAGAAAGAAATAGTTTGCATTAAAAGTTGGTAATATTTAAAATTTTAAGTCAATGAAATCTCCTTTGTTATATGATTGTATCATTCAAAGAATAATTAAATTGTTATTCTTATATTTAATATCAGTTGCATAATTATAATAATAACATTATTATAATGATTAAAAACCTTTATTAATAAAAAACTCATATGAATACAATTTATGGATCTTAAAAGGAACAAAAAATATAAGGTTTATGAATTAAATTATGAAGGTCGAGATTCATATCAAGCAAACACAATTTTTTTGTTTCATAAGTTAGATGGTGTTTTGCTGTAGATATTTATTTGTATTAAAATGATATTTAATCAAAGATATTTTAGGTTAGATCAATTAAAAAAAAAAATGTGGAAAAGAAAATTTCAAATGTTTTGTGTTAGATGTAAAGCACTGTGTAAGTATATTTATAAATATTATCTATGTTAATCATATGAGATGAAAATTACTTGAAGTTGTAAGCTTCTTCCAGAATTTTATGAATTACAAATCCATATCTAGATAAAAATTCTTCTTCTGGTTCATAATTGACATCGAGCAAGTTTTGAATACCTTCTAAAGTAAGGTTTAAAGGTAATCCTCCCGTCCACTAGTAAAAAATAAATTGATACATTCAAGGTAATAAAATTATTACTTTTTTATAAATTAAGAAATATTATTCAAATTAAAAATGGCTGGATTATTAAATATCCATATTCTTTAAATACATTACATTAATTCTTGATGAAATAACACAATTTTACATACCACTACGCCTGAATTTATTGAGATTCCTTTTAAATCATTTCTTTTCTGGGTCTTTATGAAGGTAATTGTTGAGTTGTCTTGAGTTCCAATTATATGAGAGATAATTGGTTCAGAAATATCTGTTCTATACAAATCATACAAATAGTTACTGACAATAATAGTGACATCTGAATCAAATGAAATTGTTGAAGATTCCAGAAATTTTATTGTTCCTTTGTAGTCATCTGATGATATTAAAATTGCATAACTCATGTTAAGTAGTTGATCATTCGACATCTAAATATTGAACATTAAAATAAAGTTTACTTTTTTAATGACTAGAGGAAAATAGTAAATGATTGTTTTGATTACTAGCCTTTCTGAAGGTCTCCTTTGAAGAATTGCAGGAAAAGTCTAAATAAATACCTGTACGATAATGTTGCGAGTTAAAGGTTGGATATAAATTACTTATGTTCTTTTTCAAAGCCATTAAAATGCCATTTCTATGAAATGAGTTTACTTTCAAAGATTCCTGAATTAAATCTGAAATTATATAATAATAGTGGTCTTATGTTTATTAAAATTTTGTTTAATTTATTAAAATTTTGTTTAATTTATTAAAATTTTGTTTAATTTATTAAAATTTTGTTTAATTTATTAAAACTTTTTAATAAATTAAATTTAATAAACTTTAATTTCCGTAAGGTTTCATAAATCTCATATGATGTAGTGAAAAGATACTTGACAGGATTTTATTTTTTTGATTGATCATCAAAGTATGAGAAAACATTTAAAAAATGTATTGAAAATTATGAAATTGTGTAGAAAGAATTTTAATTAATTTTTATTTACCTTAATAATAATTAGTATACCTATTATTATTTCATCTGTATTAATAAGTACTCTTATACTTCAGCCATTGAAAAGATCATATTTTAAATTATAGCACTGACTGTTATTACTTTAATTTTATTAAACTAAACTAAATAATAATATAAGAGATTGTTTATTTTTTGAAAGTGTAATCTTTAATAAAATTATGAATATAAAATACTAGTGGCATATAGATCAGAAATCTTCTATACATATTTATAAAAGGAAACCAAAATCTCATAGTTTTTTATGGCTGAATGTATTTCTTTGTTTGTACATTGTGTTCATTTCATATATAACTGCTACAATTCAGAAACAACATACAATGTATCAAAAAATAGACCAGTCTCAAACTTAAAAACAATATTGCATTGGACAATTTAAAATGTATCTGTACTGAATTATAAAAGATTCTTTGTACATAGATTAGCTTGAAAACTATATTTTGCCAAAAATTTGATACATAATTATTCATTAGATTCGTTTCTCTATAAACAAAATATCAAGAAATTGTCTTACCTTCCTCAGAACATACAACTAGGATTATGGAACCAATATTTTTGTTTTTAAAAAATCTTGAAATTGGAACCTTATATGTTTCAATACAATTAAATAAACACCCCATAAAAATAATTAATAAGGGGTAGGACTTTATCATTTGTTTTCTCATGGTGATTGTAGCTTCAATGGTGTTCACAATCAATGTAGTGAAGTTTTACTAATTTATGCAGTATGAGATGACATTCTGAATCTCTTTGATACCTTATTCAAGCTTAGGTAGACTGTATGACAGTCCATGTCACTCTTTGAATGGAACTCTTTTGTTAATTTTTTCATTCACATATCTTGGATTTAATTTAAAGGTACTATTTGATAATTATTGAGAGCTGAATTTAGATTTAACAAGAAGGATTACTACATCAAATCTTCAAATGCAGTGTTAACAAGCAGTTTGTATCATTAAAACAATTATTTAATTTCATAACTTATTATATGGTCATGCAATATATATCACAGTTACAAAATATATTTCTTTGAAGTAGTGAATAGCAGAACTTTTCACTTAATATTTTCCAGTTATTTTATTTATGATTTGTTTTAAAACCAACCCATTCTCTGATTTTTTCAGATGATTATTTGTAGAATATTTCTTTGATTTCTTTTATCAAAACTCATTTTTCTAATTGACTAATGCAAAGGGGAGAATATATTATCACAATAATGTATTATTTAAAAAATTATTGAAGGAAGTAAATATAAGTATTATATACAACAAAAAGTTATAAGAATAGCTAAGACAATTTTTATTTGAAACATTATTTGAACAGTTATGTAAAAACTCAAAATATTAAGTTGGATAATGTTATTTTGTAGTCGTATGTGGCAAATCGTAAATAATGAAAGATAAGAGATACTTGTAAAAACTTTTTTCAAAGACCCAGTTTTTAGGCCAAGAGCGGTCCAGTAGGTTCTGGAAGGTTCTAAACTTGCTTCATAGCTCCCATTTATTTATGTTGCAAACTGGTAAAATTTTTAATTTTAATTTATATTCATTTGGTTCTAGACAGTCCATAATATTTTAGTTATTACCAAAATTATGATATTTAAAAGGATAATAATTTCTACCCTACACATCATCATTCCTAAATGAATTAAGTAAAAATAGAACATTTTTTGGTTATATGATTCTATTCACCCATTGTACATATGTAAATACCAACACCTTTAAGAAAAATTCAATACCTCAGTATAATAACCGACATTATTATTTTATGTTTTAATTTGGAAATTATATCTAATTTTACAGATCAAAATGTAATAAGATCATAAGTGATAAATAGTAAATATTGAGATAAAAGATAATATTAAACAATTATCTCAAAGACCCAGTTTTTAGGCCAAGAGCGGTCCAGTAGGTTCTGGAAGGTTCTAAACTTGCTTCATAGCTCCCATTTATTTATGTTGCAAACTGGTAAAATTTTTAATTTTAATTTATATTCATTTGGTTCTAGACAGTCCATAATATTTTAGTTATTACCAAAATTATGATATTTAAAAGGATAATAATTTCTACCCTACACATCATCATTCCTAAATGAATTAAGTAAAAATAGAACATTTTTTGGTTATATGGTTCTATTCACCCATTGTACATATGTAAATACCAACACCTTTAAGAAAAATTCAATACCTCAGTATAATAACCGACATTATTATTTTATGTTTTAATTTGGAAATTATATCTAATTTTACAGATCAAAATGTAATAAGATCATAAGTGATAAATAGTAAATATTGAGATAAAAGATAATATTAAACAATTATCTCAAGGACCCAATTTTTAGGCCTAGTGGATTCCAGGAGGTTCTAGAAGGTTCTGTACTTGCTTTGTAGCTCCAATTTTTTTATACTATTAACTTTAAAACTCTAAATTTGTAATTTTAATTTGTATTAAATTTGTTCTAAACAGTCCATTATGTTGTGTTTTTTTTATTTCCAAAAAATATTATCTTTAAAAGGAATAAAATGTCTACCCTATAAATCATCAGTTGTAAATTAATTAAATAAAAAATTACTTCTTGGGTATATTATTTTATTAAGACATTATATTTCACTACCAACTGACAATTCATATTGTTTTTTGTTTGTTTTTTCAGTAAAATAAATATTTTTGAAGAAACATTCAATACCTCAGTATAACTAATTTTACAGATCAAAATTTTATAATTATAAATTAGATTGTATACAGCACAACCAGTTTTTTAAATACCTGGTTATGGAATGAATAAATATAAAAAAATGAAAAATAAAAAAATGTAGGTCTTCTGCATATAAAAAAATGAAAAATAAAAAAATGTAGGTCTTCTGCATCACAAATGATATATATATATATATATATATATATATATATATATATATATATATATATATATATATATATATATATTATATTTTTTTACATAATGTTCTTATCATAATTAACATAGTAAAAAGTTAGTACTTCTCAATATTAAACGATTTCAAGATTAATATTCAAGATTAATTATCAAGCAAAATTGAAAATATACTAAAATACTGTACTACATTTACGATAATTTATATCAGAAGTGCAAAAAATAAATCATTTTAAAACAAAAAAAAAATTATATATTAAATAATGAACTAACGCTTGTTTAAAATATTTATTGAATATGAAAAGCATATGTAAATTCTTAGAAAAGTAAAAATATGTAGGTCTTCTGCATCACAAATGAACTTTAAAAATTATTATTATGAACTTTTAAAAAGATGTACAAAAAACGCTCCCAATACAAAAATTAATATTATTGTGAATGAATTAATAACGGAAAGCATATTCCAACCAGAAAGTTAAAGGCCTAAGTATTTAGCTTTGAGTTTGTACGAATACAAAGTCGTTTTGTAGAAAACTATTGAATATTTCATAATAGTAATGAAGTGAAATTTTGAAAAAAGTTTTAACAGTTTATAATTTGTCTATTCATAAATCTATGTTTTATAAAAATAACGGGGCTACTTTCTATTTTTCCACAGTTCTTGATGATTCTAGAAAGTTCGATAACCTGCCAGCTGTTTCCACCAATCAGAATCGAGAAAATGGTCTAGCCCATCTAGAACGTTCGGCGGGCTATATAAACCTGGCTGAGCTCACAGTCCGGCAGTATACCGACTGAAAAGCGATACAATTTACACGAGTGCGATTATTCGCAATATCTCATTTATTCTATTGAGTGATAGTTGAGTTGTGCGAGTAAAATGCCCGCTATCGGAATCGATCTTGGTACAACTTATTCGTGCGTCGGCGTTTGGCAGCACGGTAAAGTGGAGATCATCGCCAACGACCAAGGCAACAGGACGACACCGAGCTATGTCGCCTTCACGGACACAGAGCGGCTCATCGGAGACGCGGCAAAAAATCAGGTAGCCATGAACCCTCAAAACACAGTTTTTGATGCGAAAAGGTTGATCGGTAGAAAATATAACGATCCCAAAATTCAAGAAGATTTAAAATTATGGCCATTTAAAGTTGTAAACGATTGCTCCAAACCTAAAATTCAAGTCGAATACAAAGGTGAAACTAAACGTTTCGCTCCAGAAGAGATAAGTTCCATGGTCCTGACGAAAATGAAGGAGACTGCCGAATCATACCTTGGAACCAAAGTGAAGGACGCAGTTATCACAGTTCCAGCCTACTTCAACGACTCTCAGAGGCAAGCGACCAAAGATGCAGGTGCCATAGCTGGTTTGAACGTCCTGAGGATCATCAACGAGCCAACGGCTGCCGCCCTCGCTTATGGATTGGACAAGAATCTGAAGGGTGAGAGGAACGTTTTGATTTTCGACCTTGGAGGAGGCACTTTTGATGTTTCTATTCTCACTATCGATGAGGGCTCCCTCTTCGAAGTAAAATCTACTGCTGGGGATACTCATCTGGGAGGAGAAGACTTCGACAACAGGCTAGTCAATCACTTGGCAGAAGAATTCAAGAGAAAGTACAGGAAAGATCTGAAGAGCAGCCCTAGAGCACTAAGGAGGTTGAGGACAGCAGCTGAAAGAGCTAAGAGAACCTTATCTTCTAGTACCGAAGCCAACATTGAAATAGATGCCCTTTATGAAGGTATCGACTTCTACACCAAAGTATCAAGGGCCAGGTTTGAAGAGCTCTGTGCAGACCTCTTCAGATCAACATTACAGCCTGTTGAAAAGGCATTGCAAGATGCTAAGATGGACAAAGGTTCTATCCACGATGTAGTACTTGTTGGAGGGTCTACCCGCATACCAAAGATCCAGAACCTTCTTCAGAATTTCTTTAATGGTAAATCCCTTAACTTATCAATAAATCCAGATGAGGCAGTTGCATATGGGGCTGCTGTACAAGCTGCTATCCTCAGTGGAGATCAGAGCTCAAAGATTCAAGATGTGCTCCTAGTTGATGTGGCACCACTCTCTCTGGGTATTGAAACTGCTGGTGGAATCATGACAAACATAATAGAAAGAAACTGCAGGATCCCATGCAAGCAAAGCCAGACATTCACCACATATTCTGACAACCAGCCTGCAGTCACAGTTCAGGTATTTGAAGGCGAGAGGGCTATGACAAAGGATAACAACCTCCTTGGAACATTTGATCTCACAGGAATCCCACCCGCACCTCGTGGAGTTCCTAAGATTGATGTAACCTTTGATTTGGATGCTAATGGTATCCTCAATGTCTCAGCCAAGGAGAACAGCACTGGAAAGTCCAAGAACATCAGGATAGAGAACAATAAAGGCCGACTATCAAAAGAGGAAATAGAAAGGATGGTCAACGAGGCAGAAAGGTACAAAGCAGAAGATGATGCTCAGAGAGAAAGGATAGCTGCCAGAAACCAACTAGAGAGTTATGTATTTTATGTGAAACAAGCAGTGGATGAGGCAGGAGATAAACTGAGTGAAGATGATAAGAACAAAGTAAAGGCCAGGTGTGATGAAGCTATGAGGTGGCTGGATAACAACACCCTCGCAGATAAGGAGGAATACCAGCACAAGCTACAGGAACTCCAAAAGGAGTGTGTCTCGTTTATGACAAAAATGCACAACAGCGGCTCTGGCTCTACTTGTGGACAGCAGGCCGGCAACAACTTCGGTCAAGCCTCAGGAGGACCCACCATTGAGGAAGTTGATTAAATGGATTGTTTTCCTATCTTTTAATAATTTTAATTGTGAATAGTAGATTCTGTTCTAGATTAGAAGACTGATTTGTAAATAATTGCTATTTTAATTTATTCCTATTTTGAAATTGCGGTTGTTTTATTTATAATTATTTTATGTTATTTTTGTAATTTCTTATAATAAATTATATTCTTTCGACTTCATATTTGTGATTATTTCTGTGTCCCTTCCTTCAATTTTTACTCTTTAAATTCATCCAAGTCACTCTTTAAATTAATGATATTATTAATAAAATGAATGATTTTAGAAATAATATTTTTATAATTATTATATTAAATATTATTATTATTATAACTTTTTATTAAAAAAATAAATTTCTAAAAAATAATTGTTTATTAATATATACATCAAAATTAAGAATTACCTTATCCAAGTAATAATGTAGTTAAAAATAAATTATTCTAAAGATAATTTAAAAAAAAAAAAAAAAAAAAAAAAAAAAAAAAAAAACGCAATAAGCTGTATAAAATTTTATTGATCAAATGTGAAAGTTATTATAATAGTTAAGAAATTCTCCATAAAGAAGATATGAAACGTCTCCATACATTTTTTTACTTATTTTTTATTACAAAAGTGTATAGTGCAGATTCAATTTCATATTATTCTTTATTTTAATGTATAATTAGTTTAATGCTCTATTAGTAAAGGTTCAATTTTTTTTGGGTAGTCATAGGTTTTATCATTTCAATTTTCAACTTTTTTTTCTGTTCTGCGATTATCAAGTAACAATATTATCAAATCATACAAAAATAGAAAACAGTGATTTGCATTAGATGAACTAATTAACATGTCATTTAATCATTGAAAAAGTTGCGGAAATTTGTCAAAGGGGAGAAAAAAAAAGGTATGGATTAAGGATAAAAATATACACAACATGATAAATTCCAACAATACACATGTCAACATTTTAACTGATGAACATTCATATGCCATGAAAATGATAAAAACATCAATAAATCCAATTGACTAGTGAGCTGAAAGAAGTTAATTTGGTAATTAATAATAATATACGAACCATTTCTTCTTAGTGGTTAAGGAATATGAGTAAAAAAATAAAATAATAGTAATTTATACTTGTGTATAGTTGTTAATTATTCATTATGATGTGACTGAGCCCTCACACCATGGTCTGAATTGATAGCATCATACAAAGTGATGATTTTAGTTTGCCATTAAAGAATATGCAAATAAAATAAGAATTTATTAATTAGCTAATTCAAATGAGGTATGTATGATGTTATAGAACTAGTTTTGAATGTTAAACATTCATCATTAGTTCTAAAAACATACAAAAAATTCAAAATACCAGCACTTGGCTATAAAGATTTTATATATTAAATTGCAAGACAAGAAATAAGAAATATTGATACTACCTATCTTAGGATGCAAAACAGAGGGGCTTCTAAAAGATATCAGGACCTATAGTAGATTGACAAGGGGAGGACACCCTCAGTCTCTCATGGATCTTGGCAATTTTTCCAGAGGTTCTTGGTCAAAAAATATTAGACATGTATTTTGCTGTTCTGGTTAATGGGCCCTAGAAGCCGAGAAAAAAAAAATGAAATACCATTATTTTACTAATTTACTTTTACTATAAATTTTACGAATTAAATGGCTGGGACACATAATCAGAATGGGCGAGGAAAGGACAGTCAGAAGACTGTATTACGGAAGCCCCGATGGAGTGAGGCCTCGTGGAAGACCGAAGGGAAGATGGAAGGACAGCTTCTCCGAGGATCTGAAGAAAGCAGGAATATCCATCAGAGGTGCCACCACCAGGAAGGCTGGGGAAGAGCCGTTGAGCTGGCCAAGGACCGCTTCATGCGTCTGTTGTGACGAGAATAAATGAATGAATAAATTTTACTAATTTATTTTATATCTCGAGTTAAAAAATTATATTGTCATAATTCTTGCTCCAAAATTTTCATTTTTGAGTGCTGATTCATCGAAAAATACACTCACTGCATAGACTATGGATTAGGTTTATTAAATTCTTAAAAAATTATTAGATCTTCAAGCATCATCATTTTTTGGGTAGTAAAATCTATAAAGGGAGTTTGTGCAAGAATCATGTCTATATCATATTTTAAACTCCAGGAACCTCCGGAAAAATTGCTAGCAAATTCCATAAGTGACTGTGTGTATCCTCTCCTTGTGAGTGTAAAGAGAAGAAAGGTAAGGTCAGTCAGTGTCAAACTGGGCCCTGGGTCCAATAAATAAATAAAAATAAACAAGAATTTATTTTGTTACTAATAAACTATAATGTTTGGGGTCACCTTAGTGGTTAGCATAGCAACCTACTAAACCCAAGATCGCGGGTTCGCAGCCCGGCAGATGACCTTAGGATTTTTTGAAGGGAGTAGAAAATCCTTAGCTATGCCGTCCTTCGGAAGGGAGGTAAATGGTGGTCCCGAGCCTGTGTGATGTCAGGTACTCATTAAAGATCCCTATCCCAATTATACCTGGATAGGCAAAATTTAGGACTCCCACCGTAGCATCGTCCGATTAGCCATAGCAGCATAAAGTGACGTTAAACAAACAAACAACTATAATGTTTGATTTATTTCCTAATACTACTAATTGCTGTAGAATCGTTTATATCAAATAAAATTGTTGTGAAGTTAACTACAAATAAGTAAATAAAAACGCAAAACATTAGCAGCAAAGTGTTAAAATTAAAACAAGCACTTGAACCCCAGGGATTAGGCCTGTCCCTGCTCTTCCCTTGTCAATAGCTCTGAGTTACCCTATGACTGGTTGGTATTTCTGTTCCGTCTAGAAATTTAAAGTGGGACTATTGGTAATATTTATCTGGCCATGTAAACAAAATCTGGATTGGCTTTGAATGATTTTAATAATTATAATGATTCATATATTTAATTTTAGATTATTTTCTATGTGATATACTAGTTTCACTACAGTCGTCGTTGAATTTATGGTTATTTTGATTTAAGCGGTTAGCGAAGTTGGAATTTTGTGTTTTATTACTGTGTGCCCTTATGTTTCTTTAATCGTATATTTATTAATAGTACAGTTTTCTCTTTTTATTTAGCTTTATATCCCTAGCTGATATAAATTTAATTTAAAAATGACGATAAAACATAAATTTATAGGACAAAGGTTGAACTTCTTATTTTCACCCTATCTTGCCTTTTAAGTCATCCTAAATCATGAATTATGCAGGAAATCAAAATACCATTGATGCAAATACATCACTAATTTAATTTTCACCTTCTCATTGTGTCTTCCTGAATCTTCACCCTCCATCAGGAGACTTGTATGGAACTGATATTTCTCATCCAAGGAATGGGTTGGACTTAAAAATTATTTACTTTCAAACTTATACCAAAAATGTCTTATTGTTGTGTCTTATTAGTTCTGTTCTCCTCAGCAATTAAATTTTAGAACTGTTTTGAACGTGGAATATGTTTGACCTATGACCTAGCAGCTCAAAAGCGATAAGTTTTTAATAGTTTGATATTAGGAGAATGAGAGAATAATAGAGTAGCAGTTAGCTACTCAAGTATAGCAGCTAAACTTTTCTTAAACTAAATAACACTAGACTAGGAGGTTGGTTCTAATGAGTGAGCTCCTTTTTTACTCTGTTTCTCCTAATATAAAATAAAAAATTTTAACCTGGATTTTAGAAAAAATTTTCTCAACTTTGTTTATTTTGAATATTTAATTTCAAATCATATAGGAATGTGGAAAAAAATAAACATATAAGCATAGATAGTCAAGGGGGCAACCCCTAAAACAAGTTCCATGTTACTCTTTCTTTTGCCAACAGGCTCAAAAGAGCCTTTTTTATTTTTCCAACTTAATTAGTTCCATTGAATTCAAATTTTTCTTCTTTATTTAAATTTAAATTTTACAGTTGGGACTATTTTAATTGTTTTGTTTTTTTCATAAAGCAAAACCAAGGCTGACAAATTTGTCTTTGTAACTTGTCTTTGTGTGGTTTCCACACATGTCTTCATTAGTCACTAAATTCATTAGAAACTGATTTAATTTTTTCAACATTTTAGATAATCTTAGAAAAAACATTTTAAACCTTACGCCACTATGTATAAAGCCTTCTAAGAAAGGACTGATTTCCTTTCAGAATTCAAGATTTCATGAAAAAAAAAAATGATGTCTCTGCAGATTGTTTCCAATAAGCTCTAGAATTCCCATTGAAAAACATTATTTTTAAGGGTGCTAATAATTATCTTTGTAACAGCTAGGTAAAAACATATACTTTTAGTATATATGTACTTCATTCAAGTTTATTTTGCCACAGTGAAATATTTAAATGAACAGCATGTATTCTTTTTATTGCACCCCCAATCATATTATTTGCTTATACACGGCAAAAATAGGCTGAAAACACTTGCCAAAATCTTATGCTTATGCTTTTCCTGTCTAAAATAGGCTTATTTTCATAGTGAAACCACTCTTATTTTATACAACAAACATTAGTTACTAATTTTAACATAATATATAATTGAATGCATATCAACAGCAGTCTACAGAAAAGGTTGAAGTAAAAAATATATGTCCTTATAGCGAGAAAAGTCTGGAAACACTTGTGTAATGAAAGAAAACAAAACATTTCAACAATAACAACTGATTATACTTGCTATGGGCTTTAAGGAAAAAGGTCAGAAACAAAGTGTTATGATTAGAAATACTTTTATTTAGTCTGTGATTAGCATTCATGATGGAAGTGCCAAAAGCCATTCAAGAGTTACTAGTTTCTTTACGAAATCAAGGCAATACTGTGAGTAATAATGTGAAATTTGGAGGACTGTTAATAAAAACGTGGGTACAGTATCTAAAATTATAAAAAGGTATAAAGAATTTGGCTGTGGATCCTGGAGACCATGGAACGGGCGCCATTTGAAAATTGTTGAAGAGTATGTCCAAAAGCCTCCATCATTCTGGGAATTTGTTATTTTCTCAGACAAAAGTCGATATAACATTTTTGGCTTCGATGGCCATCATAATGTGTAGAAAAAAACGGAACAAAAATATTGAAAACAAAAAACCTGAGGCCCACATTACTTATTACTACACATTACTTTTTTTGCCCAGTGTATGTTAACCATACTAACATCATTAAAAAAATATTTATATGGAAGAACTTTATAGTAACCAATAATATTTTAAATTGTTAATCACTGGATTTTTAAATTAGTTTTTGAACATTTATATCAGAAAGTTCAAAATAAGTTTCTTAATACATCAAAAAAGAAGGAAATAATGCAGAACATTTGTTAACTGCCAATGGAAATGGTGAATAAAAAAAAATTAATATATTATAAAAAAAAAAAAAATTATATTCTAATAAAAATATACACAACATGATAAATTCCAACAATACACATGTCAACATTTTAACTGATGAACATTCATATGCTGTGAAAATGATAAAAACATCAATAAATCCAATTGACTAGTGAGCTGAAAGAAGTTAATTTGGTAATTAATAATATTATACGAACCACTTCTTCAAAGCAAAGCAAATCATAACCATTTTTATAGCACAAACCAGTAAAATTTTCTTACAATGCATTTACACACGATAAATCAGTCCATCATTGTCTCTTTTCAAAGAGAGACTCCATATCACAATAATTTTATTCTACAATATTTACAGTGTTACATAGATTATTCTAACAGCTATTAGCATATTTACAACAATTGGCTTCTAATAGTATTAATTTACAATAGGTACAGGCTTTGAGGGTTATCTCATAATAATTTCATTTAAAAGGAACGGTAACCCTTTTTCTTTTTACTATGAACTTCCTTACAGTGAGCCAAATGTACAAGCAGCACTTTCTTTATATAAAGATACAGAATTAAATTTTCTAATGACACAATTAATGAGGGAAGATTGTACACAACACATAAATTATTTCTTTAATTAACCACAAAATTTATTTTATTTTGATTGACACTTGTAATCCTAAAGCAGTGGTACTCAAACTGTTTCTTTGAATCTCAGAGTCTACGAACTTTATAGCAGAAATAAGGAGTAAAACCAAAAATAAAGATAAGAAAGTATTGTAAAAATGTTTTTATAAAACTATTATCAATATATATTTAATTCTATTGGAAAAACTAATAATTAAAAAAAAAATGTTTGAGGACCCTGTTCGAAAAGATGAGATATGTTTTGATTGTTTTGAGTATAAAATATTGATATGTTTACTTAATGTAGCAATGAAAACTGAACAAACAAATGTGTTAAATAAAAATTTAGTAATTACAGAAGGAAAAAAAAATTTATAATGATAAAGAAATTAATAGCCACAGTCACTCAAGGACTATAATAAACATCGTCAAAATTATTATAAGAATTAAAACATCTTAATACATAATAAATTAGTGAAGTAATAATTATAGACAAAGTAATATAACATCTTTAAGATCATTCATTCATTCGCTTTAAGATCAGTTGTCTTTTTAAGTTTTTACGATGCCAAATATAATGTAATCAAAGATCTCATCCTTTATTCATTCTTGAAATTAAATTTTAACAAATTTGAAGCTAGAATAATTAAATAGAGTTTAATCAATTTCGTGTACATCAGAAATTGTTTTGCATGTAAACATCACTAGAAGTTCTAACCAGAAGCCATATACTTAAACAACAATGCATGTAGAACAACAATTGAAAGAGATCACTGCATTTACAATGCACATAATTCACAGTAAAGAAATTTAAAAATCCATGAATGATCAAAAAATAGATAGTTCCAGTATATCTAAATAGGAGTGATGCAACTTCATGTTCCCTAGCTCGTGAAAACTTTATCAATATTTGAAAATATAGCACATCAAATTGTAACATTTAATAATCTCTATAGACGAAAAGCTACTACAATATTTAACATAAGGATGAGTTAAATAACAATCTACATTAATGAAAGAATGAATAATTTTTCCAATTTGAAACCAAAAATATTTTTATCCAGATATTATAAAGATCATTTTTTACTTTCTGTGAATTGAAGACATACATTCCATGTTAAAAAAAACTCACAGCTGTACTTATAATTATTAAATTATATAGATATCAAATATGACATCAATAGTTTTACAAAAATTAAAAAAACAAAACAATAAATAATATAAATGAGGAAAAAAAAATGCAATTTCTTCTCAAAAATATCAAAATTCAAAACTAGGAACTGTTATGAACTACTAATTTTAACTACAAAAGAACGTTATCAAATTCAAAAGAATAAAATAAAAAAATGTTACAATGATAATTATTACATGTTGGGAAACCACACACACAAAAATCTAAATTATTCCTGCAGATATTTTTCCTCTATTGCGAATTCACTAAATAATTTTTTTTTCTTACAAATTTAATGTATAAAAAATTAATATTATACAATTAACAATGGCAATGATTAAATAATTTAATAATAAATTAATCTGAAAATGAAAATAAAATCACTTTATTCATAGTGACCATTTACTTATAAGATAAAAGTAAATTACAAATAATCAATTCCGTAAAATATTGGGAAGGCTTTGTTATAAAAATATATCAGAAAATACTGATTTGAAAACATCAGTTGAAAAGACTATCCTCTTAGGACTAGACTTGTACGCCTTTCTGAGGCAGCTGCGTTGTGTAATTTTCATCGTTAATCGTTTCATTCCCACTCGAAAGTGTTGAAGTGGATGCATTCTCACGTTCTTCTCTCCTTTGTTTCGCCCAAGCTCTTGACGCACAGAATACGACAACCCAGAAATATATAGATATCACTGAAAAAATAAATACTAAAATTAGCTAATGGATATTATATAAAACAAAAACAATTAAAATGATTTCCCTTTTGTGAGGAAATACCATCAAGGAATGTTTGATTTTAAAGATGTAAATCTAGTAGAATCTCAAAAAAACAAAACAATTTATGATCAATAACAATAATTGTTCCAGTTAAGGTAGGTTAGTTAACGAGTAACATCTGAAGAGCAATTAAATAATTAATTATTTTTAAATATTATAGTAAATTATAATAAATCAATAATTTCTTTCTGTTAACTTTTTAAAGTTTACCTGCATTTAAAATATGTTTCTGTAAATTGAAATTTAATATACAGGTCACTGTATCACTTATTCTTATGTGAATGAACTAAAATTTTATTTGTACCATGAATAGTAAGAAAATTAAAAAAAATATATATATATTTTAGGTTTATTTTTTTGTTGGGTCTAGAGATCTTGTAGAACTTTCAGAGCCTTTATTTACATTGGTCTCACCACCATCAGGCCATCTTACCTCTTGCATGGCTCTTAACAGTATTTTATACTTTTTAATTTTGTTCACTACCGTTTGAGCTTCTCAGCTATTCTCAGCTCTTTTACAAGAAGAATCAATACTTTTATATAAAATGACAAGCCATTTTTTGTTTGTGATCACTAACCGCAAAAACTACCAAACCAATCTGAGCCAAATTTTAACCACATCATCTTTATAGTTTCAGAAAAGTTTAGCAATAATAAAATCTACTGATTTTTAATTACTATGTCATTAAAAAAGCGATAATATCTGTATAACATAGAAGTTTGAAAACTGACTGATAGGTGGCAAACGCTATTAAACATGAGAGGTGTTGTAAAGAGCATATAAAATTTAAAAATATTTATTTAAATATAAAATATTAAAAATAAATTAACTATGTGGTACCACTTGTCGATTCCAGTGAATTTTGAAAATCAACGGATGTATGACTAGCGCCAATCCGCTATTACAATGATAAAACTACTGAACCCATCAGTACCAAATTTTAATTACATGATTTCCATATTTCTAGGAAGGTTTAGCAATAAGAAAATTTAGAATAATAAAAATTTAAATATTATAATGTTGATTGGCAGAAACGAGATTTGCTACACTGTTAGTTAAAATTATCAAAATTCTTATGAGAACGGGCAAAGCCACGGCAGGGGCAGCTGGTATAAAATAATTTTGGGAAGTCTCAGTATCCAAACAAAAAAAAAAAAAAAAAAAATGGCAGTAATTTAGTACTAGATTTTGAGTTGATATTAAATTTTAACCATTTATATAAATTTAAAATGCAAAACAGGAGTTTAGATAAAATAAAAACTGTGGGTTAAGATTTTATATTCAATGTCTTTTCAAGAGAATCTTCTTAAGTCAATAACTGAAAATATATTTCCCAGTTAAATATATGTAGTTTACATATTGATATTTGCAAGCAAGATCCATAAATATAATATTTTCAATTTTTAGGTTGTTGATTTTTGAGACAAAATATTGGTCTAAAATCTCAATTTTTTTTAAAATTATGACTTTCTCAATAGTTATATCGAAATAAAAATTAAATAAAAGTAAATATATAATTATAATTTAAATAAAAATATAATACTGACCCAGATTAAAGGCGGATAAGAGAAGTATCCACCGATTGGTCCGTTTAAAAGATTTCAGACTGTGAAGGTATATAGTTATGATCTGCGTTACAAAACTTATAGCTTCACACAGCAACCATGGATAAGCGAAACAACTCACTTCCTATGAAAAGTAAATTAAAAAAATTAAAAGCAAAATGTATTATGAAAGCATTATTATTACTATATTGGTTAGTGAAAGATAAGTTGGAAAGAATCAATATTCACTATGATTTTTATGGAAGTATTGATATTTTTTATTACACCATACATGTTATTAGCAATGTTTAAGAATCACAAACAAATAAAAAATGTGATAAGACAAAAATGCAGCCTAATTTTAAACCAGCTAGCATGACAAGAATTTAAAAACATGATTTGGGTTGTTGACTTTAATAATAAAATTATATTTATACAAACAAATCGATATCGTGATGCCGAAAAATTACATAATAGGGTAAACCAGACAGTTATTGGCATCCCAGATAGTTATTGACACCCTATTAAAATTAAAATATATATATATATATATATATATATATATATATATATATATATATATATATATATAAATATATATATATAAAAAACCAAAAAAAAAAATTACAAAATCTATATATATAAAAATGAATGTGTGTGTCTGTCTGTTCTCGATAGATTCAAAAACCATACATCCAATCGCCGTGAAAATTTGGGAAGTTATTAAGTATATCCCCGGAAAGGTTTTTGTAAATTTTTATTTAAATCAGAGTTGGGGTTCAAGATATATCCCAAAAATATCAAAAGAATATTTATTTTTTATAAATATTACTTTAGTGCAGGTGTTATTAAACAATTACCAATAAAACATATGTTCTAAATTAATCTATATCTCCTTAGTTTTTTAGGAAGGTTTTAAAAAGAATAAAATTCCGTAAAACGATTTCAAATTCATTTTGATGTTTCAGGTTTATATGTAGGTATGTTATTAAAATAACATTTAATTAGTAATATTTGTTAAGAGTTTAACCATGAATAAATTGAATAATTAAATTTTTACTCATAGAATTTACTTTTATAAAACAAAACTAACCGCAAAAAATACTGAACCAATCTTTACCAAATCTAAACTACATCATCTTCTTAGTTGAAAGAAGGTTTAGCAATAAGAAAATTTACATATTATCAATTAAATTGTTGCTAAAAAGAGATAAAAATGTGGTACGCAGTAAGTTTTGAAAATTGGCCGATATGTGGCGAGTGCCATTTAAGAGAGGTTATAGCGGTACAATGTTATATAGAGCTAGAAATTGATAATAAAATTGGTTTAATTCAAATAAATTGTTATAAAAAAAAAAGCTATAAATATTTAGTGTGACGTGTGGATACTAGGGATGTTTAATAATCGAACGATAAGTTGTTAGCACCATTCTGCAACAGAGTTTGCAATGGTAAAATTATTAAACCCATCTGTGCCAAATTTTAACTACAAAATTTTCATATTTCTAGGAAGATTTTAAATAGTATAGTTTACTATAATAATTCTTTAGGTAATAGTCGGCTTACGAGCCACCACCAAGTTTGATCCTTACGCTTCACTTCGAGTTTAAATTTATCGATAGTTCTTTCCTATAACCTCACATGTAAACATCCAATTCTACAGTTTCAACTTGGATTGTGTTGTCTAGTGTGTTATATTGATATTTAGTCTTCTTGAATGTAAATATGTGAAACAGAAGTTAACAAAATGATTTTCATAAAGGATTAAGTGTTTTATCAATTCATGTTTTCTTATTCCCTCTTATCTAATGTGTAAAAGTGTTACAAAACTTAAGAACATTAATTTGTACATGGATTTGGTGTTTTATATATTTTGATTTGTTGTATCAATTTAAGTGATAAAATTTCAGTATACATATTTTTTTGAATGGATTCTTTGTCATCCATAATACTTAATGCCTTAAAGTGAGATAGATTGTATAATTAATTCAATAAAACATATTAATCTAAAAATAAATGTGAGAAAGTATATCATAGGTTTCATATTTTTTTATTTTCACTTCCCCTAAAAATAATATAGCAGAAATTAACATCCTAACTTTCAACATTGATTCTGTCTTATATTATATAATTCCTTATAACATGGAGAATGGACAATGTGAGAATAATCATAGATTAAGAGGTGTACTGTTGGTAATAACTATTGGTGTAATTTTATAGATTAATGTATTTTTTTTTTAAAAATTTAGAAGCCTGATGATGGAGTATTTTCTCCGAAACATGTAGCTACAAATGTTGAACAAATAGGAGTTATGTTAAATAAATTCTTATTGATTCTGCCTTTATATATTTATAATATCTATGGCACCTGTGCATAGTGGGCTAAGTATATTGAAGAAACAATGCTCAATTGCATTCTTCAATACAAGACTTTTATAGATAAACAAATTATTCTTAGTTAATCAACTATTAGTAAAGTTCTTTGATTATGAGAGCGGGCGGGCGAAGTCGCTACGGGGAAAGCTAGTAAATTAATAAAATTCCTTTTAAATTCTACAACTGTGTAAAAATTCTTTTAAATCTGTCCGTATTTTAAAAGATATCCTTAGGGTGTCAATAACTGATTTCCCAGGAATAATGTTTAGCGTGAATTTTCTTGTTTAGTTTAAAATATAGTAATTAAGGAAAAATAAATGTAAATTTCAAAATTATTGATCTATTCTTTCAATAATTATAGTATGAATATTTCCGAATATTTCCTTAAGGATGTCAATAACTGTCTGGTTCACCCTACCTAACTATAAAAAATATTGTGTGTATGTTTATATAATTATTTTATTTACTTTAAAATATATATTTATTAGTTTATATATTATACAATACATAATATACATAATTATTTATGTTAGTATTAAATAAAATATAGTATTATATGATTAAACACATTATTATTGAAACAATGAAGTTCCAAATTAAGACCCACTAATACAGCATGATGAATGGTTTTTAAGATCTTTTTAAATTTTTATAATTAGAGAGCATTTATTACTATCCTTACTAATTTGACTACAATAGGACCCAAAAAAAAATTTTTTTTCTTCAATTGATAACTAAATACAATTAAAATAATAAGTAAACTAACTTGAATAATTTATTTCAGATATATTTAATTCATTTCATTAATAGAACATCTGCAACTTAAAAATAAAAAAAAAAAAAAAAAAAAAAAAAAAAAAAAAAAAAAAAAAAAAAAAAAAAAAAAAAAAAAAAAAAAAAAAAAAAAAAAAAAAAAAAAAAAAAAAAAAAAAAAAAAAAATCGCCACTGAATGTCGCTATTTAACTGTAACACTATGTTTTTAACTAACACTCCATCACATTAAAACATCCAAAAGGATGATATTTTGTAAAACTTTGTCTAGATACATTATATTTTAATAATATATGTATCAATGTACTATTTTATTCTGAATAAAGATGTTTTGAAATTAAAAAAAAAAAAAAAAAAAAAAAAAAAAAAAAAAAAAAAAAAAAAATGAATCATTCCAGGTATTAGGTATAGGTTTTATGAAAAAAATGTTATTTTTCCAAATCTAAATAATAAAGGTAAATCAAAATGATGGTATTTAAGCATGAGGCTGTATTAATTAAGTGTTATAATTATTACAATATAATTATGTAATATAATCATTGACTGTTTCTACTCACTAAAATATTACAGCTACTTTAATTCAATACTTCAAGTCGCTAACGACATAAAATCAAACTAAAAGTATGATAAATGAGATAAGTTTCGAATCCTTTACATACATCACAATCATATACCTATACTGCTGGATACAATGTTTATTTATATCGTTAATTTATCAAAGTCCATGATTGGTCACAAATCTGTTTTTAATCAGAACTAATAACAAAAATCAGTGTTCCATTGCTTTTATTCTGGATTTGTAAAATAGAATGATAATATATATTAAGATATGTGAAATCAAGATTTCTTAACAGAATCATTCTATAAAATAAAAAACTAATTACTTTTAATCTAATAATACTTAAAAAAATATACTTACAACAATACTACCCCAAATTAAAATGGCACTAGCTGTCGCATAAACAAAAGAGAAAATAAGGAATGCTATGAGGACTTCCAGGCCTGAAAAAGAAAATATTTAACATTTAAGATAAATCCTGAAGACTGGATGTTTGTGCAGTAAATAAATGCATTTGAAATGTAATATAAAAGCTCTAAAGTTCCAAATCAATGTGAATAAAAAAACTGTTTTCATAATAAAATAATTAAGTCACTGTTCAACATTTATTTATTTTGTAAAGGCTACAACAAGCCATATTATATTTAAAAGTGCAGTAAAACAACTAAAAATAAATAAATAAAATAAAATAAAAAAATAAATAAAAAGAGAAATGATAATTTTAAAACAAAGAAGGATAAACATCCCAATCACAGAGCTAACTTTCATGATTTATAAGTAACGAAAATAGAGTAAAATTATTCAACTGGTTTAAAAAAAATGATAAATGGAAAACAAGATTTTTAAAAATAAAACGATTTTCCTAGTTTTCACAGACATCACTTGCTTCATTAAACAACAGATAGTTTTAATAATTTAATTTACAACTGTAAAGGTGAAAAGTATTATCATGATAATAATCTATCCAATGTTTTTCTGATTGGATTCTTATTTGATATTTGAAATATATTTATAAACACTAAGTATATTTGTATATTAATCGAATAGGAATATATTTAAAAAAAAAAAAAAAAGAACCCAAAGGTTCGATGCCGACATCACCAACCGTTGATCACACACCTCCCTCAAAACCCAAATACCCAAGGTCTGTCCTGATGCATTCCTCCCATCTATGTCTCAGCCTACCCCTCGGTCGTTATATATTTCGTTTTAACGGTATTAATTACCTGACCAATTTAGATAATGGTTTTCATGAGCATAGTTAATTTAATAATTTCCTCGTTTTCACCCAAAAGTACCATATATATATATATATATATATATATATATATATATATATATATATATATATATATATATATATATGAGTGGATATATTTTCTTGACTGTTCCTATTAGATGTTTAATAACGTTTTTGGGGTTCAGTAAATTGACTGAACCTCAAGAACCTTATTAAACATATATATAAATATTGCATGAAGTTGATGAAATGGGTTATAAAGTAGAATTACTTCTAGTTTTAATGCATTTAATCTGAAGGTCTGAAACAATAGAAAAAAAATTGGTTTTGAATTTGAAAATGCTGTGTAAAAGATCAAAATTGATTTATATATTTTATTGCAAAATGATATTAATAACTATGATATAACAATTTCTCTTAGCACAATCTTGAATTTTAAGTTAGCATAAAACATGTGATTAAATATGAATCACAATTTTAGTTAGGTAGCTCTGTATTTAGATATTTAGAGTTCAGATTATTATCTTTCTCTTTTTACCTTGCATACCATTGTTCGATGATGACTGCCAAAAGTCATCAACATCCAGGCCAAGCAAGATGCTGACTGTACCTCCACCATTGGCATCTGGTTCGGCCAATTCAGTCGACAGCTGTGTGAGTACTAGGACTGAGGCTATCTGAAAAATAATAAAAATTTCAATTAACAATTAAAATAAAACAAGCAAGTCACGCATTAAAATAAAGAGAATGAATGATATTTAAATAAAACAAACAAATTTATTTTAAAATTATATTGATTGTTAAAGAAGACAGTTATACGATTAAAAAATAAATAAAAGCCAATATCGCTGTTTCTTTTTATTGTTCTACCACAACCTAAATATCTTCTCCAGGGTTTAACCAAAAGATAACTAATATACAACAATATTCTATTCATTGCTTTGAACAAAACTTATTTTATGTTTACAATTTTATACATGAAAAGTGTTGTACATTCTCTTCTTTAAATTGCTAAAAAAATTGAGATACCATTTTTCTATGTACACAAGTATTATTAAAAAAAACCACTCCACTATAGTTTGACTTCCCTCAGTATCGATAAAAATGAAACCTAAAAATAATTTTTATATCTCGAGACATGCCTAATTCCAGGAGCAAAGTAAAGATACTAAGCAAAATGTTGTGTAAACTTTGGTAATCGTACATACTTAGATAGCAAATGAAAATTCAAACTTTGAAGTCATAGATATTTGAAGTCATTGATATGTAATTAATTATTTATTGAATTTTTGTAATATCAGAAAAGAAACCTATAATTTATTAAATGAAAGATTTTATAATTTAAAGATATAAAATGTCATACCTGAAAAATTATATTCAAATACTTGATTAGAGTTTTTTAAATCTGTAACTATAAGGTTTAAAAAGAAATTTTGTTAATTAATTAAATAAGAAAAAAAAAACAAACAAACAAAGGAATGACATTTTTACTGGGATACAATATTTCAATTATCAAACAAAAACTGTTGTCACAGAAATGAATTGTTTCTCATCATAATAAAAACCTTTGATCTAGTGAAATGAACATATAAAAAGATACTATCTTTGGAGACATCTCCATAAACCTTAAGATAGCATTAATGTAAACTTTACCATAGAACCGCCTTAAAATGTAACTTGGTTACAGAAAAAGGCGCATACTCCCTTTGGCTTGTATAATTCATATAAATGCCCACCACTGTATATATTTGATAAATAGGGGTTTTGAAATTTAAAAAAAAGTACTATCTTTGGAGTACTGTCATTTAGTGAGCATTAGTTCTAGAAAAATATTAGAGAAATAATCTGTAGCAAAATTTCTGCTCAACAAGAAAGGAAAGTGTGATATTTTTTGTGGAATATTATATTTATGAATCATTGAACGAAAATAAGAATACTCAAAAAGTGCATACATATGTGTAAAAAGAATAAAAGATAAAGATGAGGTAATATATAATAAATGGAGAACCAACAAGATTCAAAGCATTATATAGAACTTACGAAATATTATTATTTATACTCTTTAAGACCATGTATAATTAATTCCTTTTCAATGACTTGGTAATATATTGGACTGATTGACTATTTTAATAAAATATTAGTATTTGAGAAATATAAGAGGATCTAATTGTATTATGTTCATATATGTAATGAAATATTGTTAGAACCAAAATTCAAAGAAACAATACAAAACAGAGAAATTCAAATTCAAATGAAGACCCCGGTACTACACTAGACAAAAAGAAAATTTAATATAGAAAAAAATTGGGTGGATAACTGAAAACAAATTGCAAGAGGTTGAAGTTGAGGTTCAAGGTCAACCTTGAATCATATCCTACACCTAAGTGTAATTAAATACACGACCTTAGCGAATACCAAACCACTGATTACTTACAGCTTATCCAGGGTCAATGAATTCAATAATAAATTTACTTCCTCAATAATGTAAGGGAATGGTAATATGGTAATTGGAGGAAAAATGATATTTATCATAATTTACAATTTGTAGAGGTTCCTATAAATCAAGGAAACATTTCGGTATAGGTAAATTGGTATAATGAGATATTTCCCAAATAAAATTTGTTTCAGCTTGTATAAGTTCTAAAGGTTAGGTTTTGCAAAAATGTCATGAATATTAACAGTTATATAATATAATGCAATTTAGCCTTAGATTCTTTAAACAAAAATAAAAAAAAATAAAAATACAATTTCTTTGTTAGAGATTTTCATAAAAACAAAATTATGTTTTAATTCTACATATTTAAATCTAAATATGTAGAATTAAATATCACTCACCAAACAGCAAGAATCCAAGCTAAAAGTATGGCAAAATTCTGTTCTAAGAAGCATTATGAACTACAAGAAAAAGGATAAAATTAAGTGTGTCGCTATGCGCAAAGAATCTAGAATTAAGGATATAAGCCTACATATAAGGAAAATCAAATGGAAATGGGCGGGGCACCTTGCCAGAATTCAGGATGACAGATGGTCTTTAAAGGTTACCGAATGGATCCCGTATAATTTAAAGAGAAGGCGAGGAAGGCAGCACAGGAGCTGGAGTGATGTCCTCAAGACTATCACTGGTCCCAATTGGATGAGAACTGCTTGTGATAGAGAAAAATGGAAAGAACTATGGAACGAAATTGTGAACTCCACTTCCCAGTAGGTTTTGGTCTCCAGGGAAGTTAGACCATGACCCCCACTAAGGGGAGGCCTGCACGAGGCAACATCCTTCAATCATAAATTGTAAATATATTCCAAACAGTTTTTGATATACTAATTATAATTTCTTAATAGATTATTATGAATTGTAAATATCTTAGAAGCAGTGCATTTTATTTTATTCATGTTGCAAGATATTATTTGTTTTACAAAATATTGTTTGTTTCCTCATGCAATAAAAGGCTTTATTTATTTTTTATGTATTTATATATATATATATATATATATATATATATATATATATATATATATATATAAATAAATAAATGGTATTATGGAAAAGAAAATAAATTAAAAGAAAAACTATAATGATCTGGCACAGAAGATTAACAGTTACAGCCTGATCACTGATACAGAAATTAAAAAAAAAAAAAAAATTGTAAAAGGATTTATGAAAGCACAAATTAAACAAAATAAAAAATATGTTTAAATATAAAACTGCAAATTACATTTTTTTGTTTTAAATAGGTATGCATACAAATTCCAGGATCACTTTACATTTTTATACTACTTATAAGCATTAAATAATAAGACTGAGTTCAATTGATATCATACAATTAAAAAATATGTGAAAATTAATAGAAGTAAAATAACAAATGGGTATATTATCTCTGTATAACGTATATTCAGTATTAAAAAAATAAAATCATAAAATAATAAACAAAAAAGAACTCAGTACGATAATTTGACAAAAGTTAAATGATAATAAAATAAACAGAACAAATAAATAAGTTTACTAAGGAAATAAACCTTTGTGCTATTTTTTCATGTTCTTGAACTGTCAATGACCGGTTAGGTATGAATAATAATAGTTCTAGTAAATTCTATCTAATGCAAACAATAATAAATGTTTAAAGAAGAGGTATTCGTTGATAATTGACCTCATCATTCATAGAATAGGTTGGTAACCAGTTGGATAACAGGTCCTTCCTACACTATTTGGGGTAAATAAGGATTTTAGGGCTCATAAAAAAAATTATTATTTTCATTAATAATAACGAGTTATATTAAGACTATGGCTTAACTGTATGGGCTGTATAACTGTATTTTAAGTTGTCCTAAAGAAATTGATTCTAATTTCTTTCCTTCCATTTTTCTATACCAGTATGCGTACTTTAAGTGGTAATGGGAATGTCTCAAATCTAGTTATAGTGTTTATTAAATAAAATAGTCGGATATATTATTTTGCTTGCTTCTTTTAACAGTTAATTTTCGGTAACCAGTTACTGTTTTACCGGCGCGCTATCTAGCGGTACTCATTCGAAATCAAAACTTACAAATTTCCCTCATTTCGGCACGAGATCCTCAGATTCTATTCTAGATGCAAATATAAATCGCACTAAACTCTTTTGTAAATTGTACTTCAGTGTTTACAATTTTATTTTATTCAAAAAATATGAAATTGCTGTTATACTATTAAATATACATGGTATCCTAAAAGTAGAGAAAAAAATATACAGGAAAGAAATGAATAAAAGTTTTTAAATTTATTATTTTTATAAACAGTCTCTAAACGGAACGAACAACAATTCATAAGAAAATGACAATAGTAAAAAGCCTGAGAAGCCATAAATAAATGGCAAGGTGTGAAAATGATTTAATTGAAAACTAATAATATTATGTTATTAATAGTGGAATAATATTATATAAATAATATATGAAGTATATTTTTTATGAAGAGCGGTGAGGGAATTTTAAAGGCTGGAAAACATCATGGCTATGTTAGTCTATGGCGATAGAGGGAAATTGCGTTTTAATTTCGAATGGGTACCGCTGGAATGGGCGGCGGTGAAACAGTAACCGGTTACCGAAAAGTAACTGTTAAAATGAGCAAGTTTTTTTTTTGCTGTACAGATTGTATGAATAGATTAATTAACATCCATAATACTTGTTGCTTTTGAGTGAGGCAGAACAGTAATATAACAGTAGCAATTTTTTCTTTAAACAACAAACAAAATAAATAAAATACTATTGTAATAAATATATGCGTTGATAACAAGTATATGTTAATTCAAGGTGATAAGGGTTCTCGACCCCACTTTTTAAAGAGCAAGATTCAACAGGAAACGAAGGAAGCCGTGAAGGAGGGGTGACTCACCCAGTGAGTATGGCGGTTGCTTCCTGTTTGATGGTCACAGTCCAGTTCCTTACAACTGTTTCTAACAATTCAAAGACCTTTTACGACTCATGAGATATTTATCTAATTCAATTCTTAATCCAGTTTCTTAACCCCAATCGATGAGCCAAAGTTTCAGCGAGTGAAATTTGGCCGTAGCACGCGACTAGAAGAAATAATAAATAAATATTTCACAGTTCATAGAGTGCTACATAGTATCTGATAACAATCAAATACTGAATAAATATTAATTTTGACATGGGTATAAATTTTCTTTTTAGACGCTTCGGTGGATTACCGGGAATGGAGTGAGAAGCAAATTGAGCGACTAGAAGATTAGTGTAGTTATGGAGTTTACTAAGAAAGCATAGGTACCTGGTTCGGGCTAAATCAGCAACATATGGGACATTAAGACCACGGATAAGTTTATTGGTAACAAAGTAAGGAGCATTAAGGATTTTGGATACGGGAAGAATTTGAAGGTTCAGTTGAGCCCCAAAGCTTAACTCCATATGTACAAATAGGTCTGATAACTGTCATGTAAATGAGTCTTTTATAGTAAATCGGAAGTTTTGAACGTTTGTCTTAAATAAATAAATAAATTTTAATTCTCTTTTTACTGTTTTCTTTTCCTCACCATTTCAAAAAATCTAAAGTATTATAAGCAGTGCTGCCGATTCTGAAATAACATTTTTCCCACGCGTCAAAGCAAAACTTCCCCGATTTCCTCCTAACCATTTCAAAACTCCCCCAAGATTTCCCCCAAATGACCAAATGAGTAACGTTGCTAATCAACTTTAATAATGAGGCATTAAATTCATAAATATCTTTATGTCTAAATTAGAAATTAAGATATTATTCGCATATTTAATGCAATTTATGTAATTAGATATTGTTATAAAATAAAAAATACTTATTATAGCCAACTTATACGCTACTAGGCGAATCGATTTTTTAAAATTCAAATCGATTAAAATATTCAATTCGGATTTCCTCCAAGGGAGAAAATATCTCCCAAATTGGCAGCCATGCTGATGACGTGTAACCTCCAACAATTGCTAGAATTTCCACCGAAATACTCCCAAAAATGCAAAGGCTTCTAAAATTTCCCCCTGGGGGAAAATTACCCCGCAATCTGCAGCCCTGATTATAAGTGCTGTACTTTGGAATCTATTGGAGATACGGAGCTGTAATTGAGTAAAAATCTTAATTAGGAGAAAAAAAAAACAATGCAGAGGTCTTACTACAGTGGCAATTTAAATACACACAGATTAAAATATAAAGTCAATTATTTTTAAGAATTATATTTTTCAGTACCTGAAATTTATTTTTTAAATACGTATTATGCAACTTAAATTGGTGTTTGTTGTGGTACGAGGAGAGAATCATTAACGAGTGTTTAATCTACGATAATTATGAATTTGAAAGAAAAAAATAATTGGTAATGCAGAATTTTAAGTTTGGGTTTAAACGGTTCCCATTAAAAACAACAATTCTTAATTTCATCACGCAAACGCAATTCAGTGATAATTTATAGTAATTATCATGTCTGTATTTGTGGATTTTTTTTTTTTTTTTTTTTTTTTTTTTTTACAACTGGGAAGGATTCAAATACAAAAATATTTCTGAAAAAAACACAAATAATATAGAAAAAAAATTATATTTTCTCACTCCAATAAAGCAGCTTTCCATTTAATAAAGAAAACAATATACTCTAATATCGATCTACCAGCTAATCTGGGAGTGAAAGGGGTTCATTTTCACGGGCGAACCATCGGAAATCGTTTGCGCCTTTTATTTTTCATTAACAGCCAACATGTATTTTTAACTTCTTTACCTTCTATTTCGGAAATTAATGGAAAAACGCATCCATATTAACGTAAATTGATCGCTGGTCACGAAGGACAGATATTTTGGGATAGACTTATTCCACCAGACGTCCTGGCACTTCGTCTCAGATGTTAGCATCTGATATGCATTGCGGAATGGTTTCATCCTACGCCTAAGAGAATTTTATATAAATTGTCTGATGTAAACAATACGAATACCTATAAATTACATAAAACTTAAAAAACAAAATAAAATAAAATAAAAAAACAACATAGAAATATGTGATATAATACGTAGTAAGAAGTACTAAAATATGCATCTGCAATATGCTATGATAATGTTATCAATATGCTGTACAATATTTAACTAAATAATGAAAAAAAGTAATAATGAAAAAAAAAAAAAAAAAAAAAATTTTAATTTACGATAAATGGCTATATTTTTATTTCTACTTCTCATAAATACAATTATTGCAAATCACATAAAATATTTTAAACATGCGGATAGTTCAAATTTTTTTTCCAAACAAATTAAGAGCACCAACGACTTTATAATTTTGAGCACAAGATTGTTTTCCGGGAAACTATATCACTTCTCCAAACCACGGTAAAAATCTTTTAATAACTAGAATCTAAAAAAATAGGATGTAGTTTTATGTACGATTTTTATTACATATGTATATGTGTGAGAGAATGGAACTACTGAGACTGTTTCTGGTTTCATCCCCTCCCTCCCCACTCTATGGAATTTTCCGATACATTCTAGTACTTTTCCATCCAAAATAATTACGTTTCTCAGAACTTAGGTGCGTTCATTAAATAGTAAATAACTTTTTTTCTTTATTTAAAAACAAAAATTCCTGGTGAGCCTAAAGTGCAAAAGAGGCAATGGCTATACCAAAAAATTCAATTTCTCTTTGACGGATAAAAAACAATTTATAATCTACTGCTTTTCCCAATTTACATTATATAATTAGAAACACCAAATTAATTATATTAATAACTAAATTAAATTAACAATCAGTATTTATTCTAAATTTAAAAAAAAAAAAAAAAAAAAAAAAATGAGAGCAAATAGCGGTTTAAAACGTGTCATTTTTCATTCAAACCAATATGGCTCCTAAACCAAACCAATATGGCTCCTAAACGGTAGTTCCTAACGAAAAATGTTATATAACAAAATTATTCTCCATTAAATTTCTAATCAGGAAACTATTGTGAAATTTTCAATCCGAGCAACACCAACAGAGCAAGAGCGTTTCAAAATTTTACATTTTTGAGGGTGAAAAAAAAAAAAAAAAAATTATGAACCCCCGCCAATAGAAATAAATATATATCAAGACAAGAAATATTTTTTTTTGGATTTGGATCTTCCGAAAAGAAGTGATCTAAAAATAAAACATTCATTTCATATATTTAAATAGTATCTCATTTTGATTTTTCTCCAACCATCATCATTATTCCATAAAATTTATGAGATATGACGTTCTGGCCAAGACAGCCATTTTTAAATTGATTTTTTTTTTTCAAAGATTTTAAAAAAACAAATAAGTTATAATATCATATCATTGTACCAAAAAAGTAGTAACCTGAGTTCTAAAAATAAATGACAGTTTAAAAATATTGTCCCTCGGAATGTACTATGACACATAAGAATGGCATCTATTTTTAAAAATCACCAGATTTCGCTGGCAGACCTCCAGTCTGTGCCCCCTTGCCGTGTAAATCTTCTAATTGCCTGATTAATCACATTGAGCTGAACAAATAGCTGAAGTTCTCAAATAGATCGGCGAATACTCAGCCTTCGTAAGGAATGATTCTTGATTGTGAATTCAAATTTTCTATCCTTATCCGACGATTCACAGACTTAAATTTAAACTGTAATTTAACTGAACGGAATGAAATGAAATAATAATCTTTATATTTATTCTGGGACATGTTTGTTCCTAAAAAGACAAAACCAAGTATATTAATCTAGCTGTATTACAGATCATACACCATTAAATCTTACAAAGGAGGAGCGAAAAATAGAAGACAAATAATATGTAAAAAAAATTGAACTCAAACGTAATGTAAATTGAGATGGGTAAATCTTTCAATATTGATTTTCAAGCCTATAACCTAACTAAGAGAAACCTTTAAAAATCGATTTTGATTTTCTAGTGTAATGCATAACATATCGAATTTCGACTGGAAATAATGACGATATTATTAATAATACTGCTATAGTATAAGCGGAGAACGAAGCCGACATTTTGATTGTAGGACTGTGGCTTTGAACCCTCAATGCAACAGGCCCGGCTGAAAAAAACATGATGACGTAGTCACGCATCCATTGTCTGGAGATGAAACCTTTCTTCTCATCTTCCCAGCCCATCTGGAGAAATGGCTTTGTTGTTAAGGCAATTGTTTAAGCTTCCTTTTCCAGGGTTCCTGGACAGCTCAGGTGGTTATGCAAATAAACCTATTACGCAAAAGAAAGATGGGATTCGTTATTCAACTGTAGCAATAAGATTCGAAAGGTAGATTGTAACACAAAGCTCACGGCTGAGTTTAAGAATCGAACTAAATTTAAAAAAATAAATAAATAGAAAATATGAATAAAGGTTTGAATATTTGAGGCCTTTTGAGTCAAAACCTGCTATGTCCATTTTAAAAAAAAAATTCCGAATGTCAAAAAAACGTGAAAAATTAAATTTTTCAAAAAGTGTCTAATATTTTCCATCCTGAATGACAATATTAAAATGTAAAAATTTAATTAATATTATTAAATTTGATCAATATAAAGTATTGCTTTTTAAACAAAAACTTTAAAAAAAATGTTTAGTTTTTTACAATACCTTTAAATAAAATATGATTAAAATTTATGGAATCAATTTATAATTAAAAAAATAATAGAAGAATATCAATGAATAGAAATAGTAAATTTTAATTAAAAAGGTAGGAATGAAACAGACTGAACAATTCCAGAATTCAATGGAATTCTTCAAAAATTTAAATATATTACTTTAAAAAGAAAATAGATACCCAACAAATCAGATTTAAATAAACTTCAAATGAATGAGTAGGTATGTTTTTTAATTTATTTTCTTTATATATTAAATAATTATTGTTTGATTTGTAATTATGCAATTAATAATTCTTTAGAGTAAATGATAATATGATTTATTTTTATTATTTTTTTTTAAATCAATGGCCGAACAGACTGTAAGTATGCAGGTGGGAACATGCACGGATTGCCTGCCTCCACCTGTTCCTTTGTGTGAAGGATTTCTTAGTTCGACGAACCACTCGCCCGAACTTCCGAACCTATTATGAACTTGTATTATGGACCCGTCAGTTAAACAATAATCAGAACTGTCAAATCTTATACTAAAGTTTTAATTAAACATGAATAGTGTTATTATCTAGGAATAGAAAAATGTAGAACAAAAAAAAACAACTCAATTTCTTCTAAGTTGGGAATAGATAAACAGATCATGGATTTGTCTATCTATAACCCTTTGCTTTTCCATATTTACATTTTAGAATTAAAAAGGAAAAATAACTTAAATTAATAACAAAATTAAATTAACAATAGTTATTAAAAATAAACAAAGCTGGGAGGAAATAGCGGTTTCAAACGTTACTAATTTTTTTATTCAACTAATATAGCTACTAAACGGTAGTTCCAAGCGACAAATGTTATAAAATAAAAAATATTCTAAATAACATTTCTGATAAGAAAACTATCGTTAATTTTTTCTATCGTAACACCAACAGAGTTAGAGAGTGTCAAAATATTACATTTTTGAGTGTAAAAAAAGTTACACATTTGAGGGTGAAAAAACGTTGCAACGTGAGTTTTTTAATTCAAACTAATATAACTCTTTAAATGGTCGGTCCTAGCAACAAATGTTATGTAACGAAAATTTCTGATAGGGGAATTGTCAGATGTTTTGATCGGTGTAACGACACTAGAGCAAGAGCATTTCAAAATGAAACTGAAAAAAAACGTTACACCAAAAAAGTATATACTTCCAGCCAAAAGACTTACCCATGACATACAAAAAATATATATGAACACAATAACAGATGCCTTAACCTAAACAGTATCCATTAAAAATTATGGACGAAATATGAATGCACTTAAATAAGCCTTCAATTAATATATTGAAAATTTCGTAACAAAAAAAATATAATAACCATAACAATTTCTTTATTATATAAATTTATGACGACCTAAAATGAGAGACTGTCATTATTCGGGGAATAAATCAGGCGGTTACAGCACAGTGTTGACCATACAAGATCCAAAAAATACCACAATAAATCAGCAACTAGGCTTCAGATATTTCTGAAATTATTTAAAATAATATATAAAAGTCATTTAAATCAAATCGGTAGTCTGAAGGAATACTTAATTTTTAACATCAAACAATTCATCTTCAGTTGAATCAACACGGTAGTAATTCTTAGCTATTAGATGGTAGTGGTCAGTCAAACATAATTTCTATCATTAATAATAATTTATATATATAAATATTTTATTTTTATTTTTATTTTCAATGGGACTCTTTAACGACTGAATATAAATTTAAAAAAAAATATCGATAACAATACTTCTAATAATACTTGAGGAGTGGACAAGGCAAAGGTGTAATGAGGATTTCATTAAATTTAAATAAGTTTTAATCAAATTAATTTCAACAAGTATGAATTTAATTAAAATTAATTACAAAATTTACTTTATTATTAAAACTGTCACAATAACAATAATATAATTTTCTTAGAACCACAATATCTTAGGAGGGTTTATCGACTGAGCGTGTGTTGGACAACTGTCAACATTTAGTTGAAAAATTCTTCTGTGGTGCTCTTTCTCATCAGTGTTTATTTTACTTATTTTATCAGATGACCTATATCTCACACGTTCTTGTTTTCTTCGTACTCGTGTTTTAAATAGCATTAAAAAAAAAAACTTCGATCTCTTACAAGTTAGTCATGAATAAAACAATATTTAGTTTTGAAACTTGTATTTCTTTGTTAGGAAACCATCTAAAAATGTACGTCTCATTTGTTTAACATTTATATATATTTATTTATTTAGTCATTTAGACTAAATGATTTCGAGTTGGTTTGAAGGTTATCATGGACGGATTGGAATCTGGTTTGGGCTAATTCAGCAACATATGGGGCATTGAGAATTTACAGAGGATTTTGGTTTATAACGATTGGATAAGAGAAGAAAAGTTCAAATCCGTAGTACAAATAAGTCTAATTATTGCCATGTAAATGAGGCTTTTAAAATTAATAGAAAGTTTTGATCGTTTGTCTAGAAAATGTAGGAGTAGTTCTATAACGAAGAGCAGTTTCTTATCGTTTAAGTCGTTTCTGGTTTCCAGGTCAGACGTTTCTGGAGCCCTAGGAAGCGTATCTGAAAGACAGGGATCAGTGGAATATTAAAAGAATACTGTAGGATATGAAGTGGTAGGTTAACGACGTAAGCCAAGGTTATTTGATAAGATTTTTTTTTTTTTTTTTAATAATAGAACCATCAGAGTGGTTACACAAGTTAATAGATCAAGTTCAGGTGTTTAAGTGGACGAGGCAACTCAGAGCAAATATATCAATAATACTGAAAGAAAATGAGGGAACATTGCCGTTGGAAATCGCAATAATGCAATCTTAACTCGGAATATCAGTAAAAAAACATCTTCAGATATCACCTCAAAACCCTATAATAAGAAAATTTTACTCTATAACCGCCTTAAAATGTAACCTAGTCACAGAAAACACCTCTATATAATGCATAAGACCTAAACCTAACAAAAAAATAATTTCATAACAAAGGGATTGTGATACAAACATATTGCAGGATGAAATCTGAGTGCGGCTTGGGTACCAGAAAAAAAGAATCTTATAAAGGAACTCAGTCTTAAATAGAGCTTACCATAAAATCTTCCATGTACTAAGCATACGCGGTAAAAGTGAAGAAGGAACGAGGAAACTAAAATTTGGTGAATATTTTTTGGTAACGAATGGGTCGTTCTAAAAACAAAATTGCCGCTTTCGTTAAAATAATTGTCACTTGTACTTAACTTATATACTAATATACCTGAGTATATTTCTGAGTTGAAAAATGTTTTGAAAAATACTAAAAGTGTCAGTAGTGTTACTGTCAGCAGCTCAATATGACAACAAATAAATATTTTTGTTTACAAAAATCATATTTCATTTTTGTTATTGATATAAATTAAAAGTGCACACCCTAAAGAACAATATCCTCGTATTTTTTTTCTCAATAAAAATAGACAATACAGACAACCAAAAGAAATTAAAATGCTGTCCCTATGGTCTTACTAAAATGCTGGTCAGAAGTGTTACTATTCTTTCTGACCTTGAGATCCAAGAAATTGGTTCTGTAGGGGTGAAAGAAGTTCCTCCAAAAGTATTACATTATGTTCTGATAGTTAAACCAGTTATTTCTGGTTCCTTGAGGGGAGAGGTTAATTAGTTTCCAAAACAATGGTAACTATTTTTATACAATGTCAGAAGTGTTACCACTATAAAATGTCTTTGACTTAATTTTTATTAATTTTTTTTTTATATACATTTATTGAAATTTACATCTGTACAGAATATATACATCAAGTAAATGTATTGTCAACGATTATAATAACATGTTAAAACTTGGAAAGAACTACTCATCAGTAGCACTTTATTAAAACTTCTACACTAGAAGGTCTCTAGGCCATCTTCGTTTCAGACGCCTCGGAGGATCATCAAGAATGGAGTGGGAAGCAAGTTGAGAAACTACGGATTTGAGTGATTATGGAGCTTACTATGAAAGGATAGGTATCTGGTGTGGGCTAAATCAGCAACATATGGAACATTAAGATCTTTATGGATAAGTTTATTGGTGACAAAGTAAGGAGCATTGAGGATTTTACGAAGGATTTTGGATTTTAAGGATTGAATACGAGATGAATCGGATGGTTTAGTGGAGCCCCAAAGCTCAACTCCATACGTCCAAATAGGTCTAATCACAGTCATGTATATGAGTCCTTTGTAATTAATTGGGAGCTTTGAAAGTTTGTCTAGTAAATGTTGAAGTAGTCTGAAACGACGGGCAGTTTCTTGTCGTTTTAGTCTTTTATTAAATCTAAAAATAACAATTATATTTTCAAAGATCCTACTTTGGATTGTTGAGTTTTTTATTGGTAAAATAGGATCTAAAAGTTCATCAGCACGGAAAAATGAGATGAACGTCAGCAGTGTTACTGGTCAGGAGTATTACCTCACGGACGCCATTCTAAATTGAGGTGAAGATTTTAATGTTAAATACAGAAACTTTTTCCTTATGAGTGAAATAAGACCACATTTTTGAAAATGGAAACTAAATTGAAGAAAAGTTCGTAACACTCCCTGATTAAAAGTTATATTTTACCGACCTCAGAAATAATTAGTTATTAACCCAATAACCAATTCAAAGCAAAATTAGGTGTCCCATGATTAAAACAAAATTATACTCTTTAAGATATTATTTAATTTTGGTAACACCCATGACATAGTAATTACTTTTGTGAACATAAAAAAATAATAAAAATTAAAAAAAACAAAAAACTCATGATTGCAAAGTATTTTCAAAAATTTAACATACTTAAGAAATTATACAAATATACTCGTTCAATAAAAATTAAGTTTATTTTCCGACTTTTTTGCACAATCACTAGACCTGAAACTTTTGAGAATGACCCTAATAACAAAATATAAGTCGTCCGATTAGCCATAGCAGCATAAAGTGACGTTAAACGAAATAAACAAACAACAAAATATAAGAAACTGTTTTTAGAATTGAATCGAACAGGATAGCTCGAAGGGTAAGGTACGTTGCAAGCCCGAGTTCGAGTCCAGCTGTAGGAAGTACACTTCTTTTCTATTATTTTCTCGGTGAATCGACCACGGGGTCAGACCCAGATTCGATGAAGAGGGTGCACTAAATAGTGGAAAAACCCAGCGGTCATTGTGGACGCAGACTACATCACATCCTTGTGTAAGCTTTCGTTACACAGTATTAAACAATACTTCCCTACCAAGTAGTGATTGGAACTGTTTTTTTTACAGACGACAAAATACTAATATACCATATTTATGATCAAAGGATAATAAACATACTTTTAATATAGTATGAAACTTTTATAAAAGTATTAATCGATCAATAATCACTTAACCCTTTAACGGGCAGGCCGGGAATTTTTTTTCTTTTCTTTTTCCCTTTGAATGGCTATAGTCACACTAATCCCCACACATGTATCATGAAATTCAAGGTTGAATAAAGGATATTAGATGATACTGAGTAGGATATTGCGTCGGACATTGCATCATTTATTGAGCAAAAGGCATTAAATATGTGTATCATCCAGGATACATCGCCTGTTAAAGGGTTAATGGTTTCATGTTAGGAATTTACAACTAGGAAGCTGCTTATTAAAACATTGTAAGTTTTTATTAAACATAAACATTTAGAATCCTTAACTTACTGAGAAACGTTTCAACCATAATAATTGCACCATTTACATTCTTTTTTTTTTTAATATTTCAGACGAGTTAGAAGTAATGAGCCTATTATCGACACCGATAAACGGGAGCACCTGCACTATGATTTCCCCGTCAAGGACAACCTGTTGTTACCACAGCCGCTAAAAACAAAAGGACAGAGGATACTCGTGATAGAGCCGCTGAGGTAGAAGGAAGCAGGTAGATGGCCCTAGGCAACACCTGGCACCGGCAGCTGTTCTCAAGAGGTTTAAAATTCCACATCACGAAAAGGTTTAAAAGGAGCTGGAACTTGAGTTCCGAAACAATAATAATTTTTTCTTTCGAGTTCATTGGAGTTGAGAGCTTTAAAATAAGGCTAAATAAATCGAATATACGAGATGTAACTATTCGAAGACTAGTTTCGAAAGTTAAGTATTCATCGTCAGCTCTAAAAAAAAAAAAAAAAAAAAAAAAAAAAATACAAAACATGAGCACTTTCCTACGTAGATTATATATATATTTTTTTAACACAATAACTTTATTCACAACTGTACACAATGGACAACCAGTGAATGTGAAGTTACATTGAAACAACAGACATGATCAGGCATGAGGGAGTCAGCACCCAGTGGTGAGATCTCCAAGCGTGAAACTAAATTATTAAGGATTAGACCAGGAGATCCCTCATCCACCTCCTTTTCAGCCTCCGTTGAGTAATGTCAGGAATTTGTACTGTTGCCATATTATGTATCTGTTTGTTAGTAGATTATATACATATTTTTTTATTTAATACCAAAGACAAGTATAGGTCTATGTTAGGCTAAGAAATCTCGATAAAAAATAAACAATATAAATTTGGCATATAGGGTGAATAGTGTAAAATAAAAATATTTGGTGAAACTAGATCATAAATGAAGAAAAATGTTGCAGACCTTACCTTTCTATACCGATCCGTTGCAGATATACGATAATTCAAAGACGTTTTTTTTTACCATAAAATCTGTAATATCTCCATTTTTAATTATTTTTCAAGTTTTGACCACATTTTCGGATTTATCATTAAATTTCTATAAGAGAAGAGTACATTTAACCTTGAATTTTACAACCTTGTGACCTAAAGAACAGCTTGATCTTCACCTTATTTAGGGAAGTCGCAATATCTTACAATACTTCATCGCTCACCGTTTTTCGAAAAAAACTATCCACAAAACTACAAATCTCACAAAAACTTAAAAATTTAACCAGCTTTCATTTGGTATGATCAAATTAATGATCCGTATCGATTTCATAGAAAAATTTACTTTTAAAACCGAAAAAAACACGGTGTTTTCATTTGACATATACAAATCAGTTACTTGTGCAAATAAGGCATTATGATAACCTCTTAATAGAAATGTGCATTTTAAACGTAATAAACTCTTCGTTGGAATAAAAAGCAAAGAAAAAAATTATTGTTTAATAGAAAATAAAGGAAAACTGTAAATAAAGCGACACCAGATCATAGGATTTTATGTTATTACATTTATTTTTTTATTATAGTTATTTAGAATTTATTTTATTAGATTTTTTATGTAAGGTTCAAAACCTAATGGTAATCAACATAGACCTCAATTTTGAAGAGGTGAATTTTATGGACAGATGAGTCTGTTTTTAACGGGGAAGGCATTTCTACCTATCCATGTATATCGTTGGTCAACACAAATAAACCAACGATACCCCACGTGGAAAGGCACACCTTACATTAAAAATCTAATAAAATAAATCCTAAATGATTATAATAAATAAATAAATGTAATAAAATAAAATCCTTTGATCTGGTGTCGCTCAATAGACAGTTTTCCTTTATTTTCTATTAAACCAATTATTGTTTTCTTTGATTTTTATTGCAATGAAGAGTTCATTATGTTTAATATGCATATTTCATTTAAGCGATTATAATAATGTTTTATTTACAGTAGTAACTGATTTGTATGCCAAATGAAAACACCATGTTTTTTTTCGGTTTTAAAAGTAAATTTCTCCATGAAATCGATACGGATCATTAATTTGATCATATCATATGAAAGCTGGTTAAGTTTGGAAGCTTTTGAGAGATTTGCAGTTTTGTGGATGGTTTATTCGAAAAACAGTGAGCGTTGAAATATTATAAGACATTTTAACTTCCCTAAAAGTGAATATCAAGCTGTACTTTAGGTACCAAGTTTGTAAAATTCAAGGTTACATGTAGTCTGCCCTTATAGGAAATTTAATGCTAAATCCGAAAATGTAGCCAAAATTTGAAAAATATTAAAACAAAATGGAGGAAAGGAATTACCCTCTTTCTAACTATTACTCCTCAGGTTCGCTATAGGAACCGATAGCTTTAAAAACCTAGTGTATCAAACTGCTGGCGTTTTGTGTTATTAGAACAGATGATGAATACCCAGCATTCTGGACTTGTCTTTGGATAAAATTTTGCTGTGCTTACCTGAAATTTTGTTGCAGCTACAATTTACTAACGGATTTAATAGCATTAACACAGAAACCCTCTTTTTTTTCTAACACCTCACATTTGACTCTTTAGACCATTAGCTTCAAGAAGCCGTTCCGTTTTGCTTTTTATAGGTGATTATCATATATAATAATTATTTAGGTAATTATTTTACTCAAAATTGTTGTTTTTTTTCCTGTTGCTTTATGAAAAATAATTTTTGTAACACACAATTAACTGTGATCCTAGGTCCTGCTAGAGCCCGCTACCTATGTATTTTTAAAATATATTTTATTTAAAAATCAGCTTGTGTATTAACCCAAATTTCATTAACTTATTATAAGAAAACACAATTTTAAATTTCAGTTAGAAAAGGCCTATAAGTTTTTCTTAAATCAAGCACGAATCTGCTTATTAGCACAAATAATTCTTTAAGTATACTTTTCTTGAAAAATTTAAATAAATGTTCATTTTTTGGGAACTGATAACCCCAACTTCAGTACTTAATGTATTATACAGGGATTAAGTACACAAACGATGACTTCATTACCTTGAAGTAATTGACGGGAGGTCACTTTCCCCGGTTAGGTAACAAGTAATTAATTACTCCTCGCTTGAGATAAGAGCGATTGTTTAAAAGTTAAGAACAGCCTCTGTTGGAAGTTCTAAATAAATCGAAAGTAGACACTTTAAAGTTATAAAAATATAAAAAATTAATTGGTATTACTTTAATACGGGCGAATCAATAGCGTAAAAAAATTTTAATACAATAATAGTAATTATTAAAATAATAATTTAATTTATTTACTTATTTTTAATAAATAAAACAAGCGGACGTTTGAACGAATAGTAAAAAATAAAATAAAATAACTTCTTAGACATAAATATTAAATATATTTTTTGTAAAAAAACAGCGATTTTTAAAACAAAATGAAAACATGATTTGAAAAACGAGAACATCTCTTTACTTATAGAACCTGTTGATTAATGGAAATAGATTAATACATAGTATTTTATTTTTCTAAATTAAAAACAACTTCAACTCACGCGTTACGTTGGAAAGGAAAAAATCTGTTGCACGTGATACCGGTATTGAAATACTATGAATTAGTTCTGCTAGCTATGCGTGTTCAGTTCGTGAAGTAATTATCGTTGGCAGTTCCAACATAAATACCAAGGATTCTGAATGATATAATATATAAAAGAATTTAAAAAAAAAAATTAAAAATTATAAGCAACCCAAAGATAACCCTGTAACGAAACTTATACACGAAAATCAAACAAAAAACCACGCATTAATTGAAGTAAGAGAGAATTGTGCTCATAGATAATATAATTAGACTTCAATAAATAAAGGCAGGCTAAAATAAAAATTAAAAAAAATTTATTTATAGGCACCAACAATTTTTCGATTCTTGATATAAACAGTTCGGTTTAAAAATAAATTTCTATAACAAAAAATAATCCATATGAGAAAAACAAACGAGCAAAATTTATTAAAAAACAAATAATTATTCAAGAACTTAAGAAGAAAACAGGAAGTAGCGTTCATGTAAAATTAAATAACATAATTTATTTTTTTAAAACTATTTATTGATATTTATAGCTGTATACATGTATAAAATAAGTAAATTTGAGGAAATCATTACAATGACTTGTCAATAACATGTAAAGAACCACTCACTAATAGCACTTCAATAAAAAATTCTACATTAAAAGGTCTCTCGGCTATCTTCTTTTCAGACGCCTCGGAGGATAATCGGTAATAGAATAGGAAGCATGTTGAGGGACTAGAGGATTTGAATGGTCATGGAGTTTACTATGAAAGGATAGTTATCTGGTTTGGGCTAAATCAGCAACATATGGAACATAAAGTTCTTTATGGATAAGTTTATTTGTGAAAAAGTAAGGAGCATTTAGGAAGTTTCTAAGGATTTTAGTTAGTAAGGTTTGGATACGAGATAATTTATTCTGAGGAGTCCCAAAACTCAAACCCATATGTCCAAATGGGTCTGATAACTGTCAAGTAAATAAGTCTTTTGTAATTAATTGGGAGCTTCGAACGTTTGTTTAGTAAATATTGAAGGGACGAAAACGACGAGCAGTTTCCTTTCGTTTTAGTCTTGTTTTCCAAATGTTAATGTTTCCTACCTCTGGAATTTGCATATTACATTGGAATAGATTCATAATTTTAAGCATTTAATTATCGTATGTAATGACCTTTTATATAATACAATAAGTAAATTACTCGTAACTGGCTATTTGGGAAATTTTTTCAGAGAGAGTATAATAATAAAATTATAGCTTAACACTCTTTATTTACAATAGCTGTAATATTCTTTATTAAATTTGTTCGTTAAATTAAATTTAAAAAATCTATCCTACTTGTCATTTTTTTCATAAATAACAAACAACCAAACAACCAAGTAATAATAAAAAAACGACAATGAAAATAATGATAACAACTAAATAAATAACCGATCAAAAAACTGCATGTTGGTTAAATGTTTTAAATGTATATACACATATATTTATTATATATGTAAACAGCTTTGCGTGTTTAATTTATTTTATATTTTTCTTTTAAGTAGGTAAAGTAAAATGTAATTCTTATATTACTAAATGTGTCGTTGATATTATGGTGTAATATGAGTCAGTAATAGTTACAATGGTTTTAATACTCTGGAATAAAACTAAACGAAACTGGAATAAAACCGCATTAATAACCAATTGTTTTAAAAGGGTCTAACACTCTTCCTTCCGACCCATCTTCATCACAGAAAACTGATAGGTGACGGCTGAAGCATTTTAATTTTACTGAGTGCGTTCATCCCTCTACAACTAATGAATCATAGATTTAGATGAAACTCCTTTTGGGGAAAATACATCATACATATTAAAAAAGTTGATATAAATATATCATTTCTGTGTATAGGCTCGAAGATCCCGGTAAAAAATCGTTTCTCCCCCCCCCCCTCCAAAAAAAATAAAATTTGAAATCTTAGGTTCTACAAATAGGTTTAATAAATCGGGTTTAGCTGGAAATTTAAACAAAAATAAAATAGAAAAAAACAGCCAAGAATTAAGTTGTGAAACTTAAAAAATATATATATATATTTATATTTTACTGAGTGAAAACATTGTATTTTTTTATAGATTTTAAGCGAATCGTAGATTTGAATTCCTCCCCTTAATAAAAAGTACTCCAAATGTTTTGGTTGATTTAAAAAAAAAATGTTAATTTCTTGACAAAGGAATTTGTTATTATGTAATTAAGATAAGAGTTTTTTTTCTTCTTTTGGTAGAAAATTCATATTTTTTTCTGGACTACAAGGGGTCTATTGACATCATAGATTTTAGAAAGTTTTAAACTTTCTACACTGTTTAATAGGAGGAAAAAAATAAAAACAAAAATAAAATCAGTTTGTTACACATATTGATTAAGAACCATATATTGATCAATGTTATATTTTCCCGTATATATGTGTGCGTTTCTGCATTTTTTCTTTAACATAATTATTTTAAAACAAAAGAACGTAAAAGAAAATATTTCATTACAAAACACTATAGACGATAACCACGTATCGTGTATAGTTTACAATATATAATGTATAATTAAAATATATAAGTCTCTTATACATAAACAATAAAAACATATACATGTATATATTTCTCAACTATTATTCCGACTTTCGACTCGTAAGCTATCCTGAATGATTTCAATCTTCTGTTGACTTTATTTGTTTATAAACGCGGTTTGCGGTAAATGCTTGCAGCGAATCTAGGTTCTACCACAAATTCTCTTTTCATATCTCCAGTGAAAACGAAATCGTGTTTACTTTCTTGCGGTTTTGGGATGATTTCACATTTCTGTGACATTCAGTAGTTTGAACAACTTCATAATATTCAATAACTTCTGATATAAAAGACCATTCTGAAAGCTATTTGGACCTGTAGACAAGAAATGTTGGGGCAACTAAATATTCGGATATTAATCGTATACTATCCGCAGTCCTGAGATCTGCAGTCTAAATCATGTCTTCAAGAAAACATAATGTTCTCAACATACCTGTTGTTCTCAACTTAATGCACCATCAATTTCCGAAATTCCATAAAAACCTTTCCAACCATCTCAAATCTCTGAGGCTCGCTCAATTACTATCCAATCTAATCATATGAGATTACAAAAAAAACAAACAAACTATTGGATTCTGGATATTGGATTCAATTTTGGATTAGCAAAACAAAATTGTCCCCAGACCTTCTGTAAATAGGCAATTATGATGAAGTCCTGGCAATGGCCAGATTCTCTATTCAAGTCATGAGCGTCAGCGGTATGAGTAGCGTGGGGTTTGGGGTTTCCCAGACTGAATGCTTATATTTATTAATACGCTTTTATTAACCTCACATGCATGTAACGGAATCTTTCATAGTAATTTTCACCAGTTTCCAGCAATATGATTAACTTGAAAAATCGCACACGTTTCAAGGACCAATGACAATACAATAATTGCACAACTTTTTTCTGATGTTCTCACTTAGTCTAGTTAAATTACCCTCAGAAAGGGGGTCTGCCTTGCAAAATGTGAAGTAGTAGGTTTTACGTTTTTATATGGTCCAGATTGGTCCTGAGAAAAAAATATCAAAGATGATACTTAATTAGATTAGCGGGAAATGTTTGGTGGGCAAAAAAAAACCCAAACTTTTTGAACATTTTTCAAATTTTGGAAAAAAAAAAAAAACAGAGAAAAATGCTTTCAATCAAAAATGTTTTGTTAATAAAAGTAATGTTTATTAAATTGTGCGTCTAAAGGCATCCTTTAAGCTGAATTCGATTTCGGCATTTGGCCACAATCTATTGTCAAATATCGAAGAATTTTTCCAACTTTAAAATGATAGTTTTGGTCATGCTTAAGAATCTATAACGCAGAAATGGCTAATTCAATTAAAAAAGGTTATATACTAAAAGTTGTAGATCATTACATTTTTTGCAAGATAGGATGTTTAAAGTAAAATTTTGCGCATTCCTACTCTGAGATATGTCAAAAAAACAAAAATTGTTGGTTGATTTTGGATAAACTATATTAAAAATTCAAACAAATCACGAATGGTATAGGTTTCAGGTAAATTAAAAGGTCAGACTGCTGCAAATTGTTTACCACACTTAGATTTTTAGTTAGGTTTGCAATATAAAAACGTGTATTTATAGTTTTTTTAAACTATATATTTTTTTTAAATATTTAGTATGGCTGTGAATTTTTGTATTATTACTTATATAATAAAAAAAAAAAATTATAGTTGAAAGTTATTTGTTTATTTTCTTGTACATATTGCATGGATGGAACATATATATTACGTTTTGCCTTTGAGTGAGCTATAAAATATATTCAATAAAGCAGCTTTAAAAATAATAAAAAATAAAATAAAATTGTATAAGAAATAAAAATATGGAAAATAATATTTTAAAAGTAAATAACAGGTACATGTTTTTATGAGGGAAATTTATTGTTATTTTTTTTGGACTAGGCTGTATAGATCACCTACCTGTGATATCTATTACATGAAAATTTACTACAGACTAGGATAAATGTAATGTTTATATAAATGTTTTAGATATTAAAATTAAATTGAAGTTAATTTATAAATGGTTGTGTTGTTATATATATGTTTTTCTTTTATTGTCTTCAACACACTTATTATTTGATTAAGTTTTAATACAATAGTAATAAAGAATACAATAATAATAACAATAATATCAGTACTTAAAGATACTTTAAATAAAAGTTTGTTAATGATCGAGTTTATTGAGAAATGTTTCATCTGAATTAAATTGCTACATATTTCTGTGTAGATTGAAATCAAATGATTTTATTTTAGAATAATATAAGTTGCCATCTTAGGACAAAAGTAGTAATGCTAACTAACTGTTAATAATCCTATTAAGTGAATTTAAAATAAAATAATAAAAAATATATTACTACTAAATAGCTGCATATATTTTGAGATGCTTTTAATAAAAATGTAGAAAAAAACTAAAAAGCTTAAAAAATAAAAATACAAAGTTTTTACAGGATAAAGTCTCAGGTGTTCATATTTCTTTGTGTAATAGAATCCACCTGAAGATATTTTTAGAGTTATCTGGAATCAAAACTATTTTCTTATAGAAACCACGAACCGAGAAAGTCCCTACAAAAATAGAGCCTACCGTAAAAAATAAAATAAAAAAATAATTACGGAGAAACAATAAGCCTAGTACAGCTGTGGGGTATCGAGTGACGTTAGAAACAGCTGCTTCGTTGTTTACAACAGATGTTCGACAACAAGAATGTATAAAACCTATAAATATCACAAAATATTCTTATCTGACGCAGTTTGTAGTTTTATTATTGATTATCACTAAAACTATTGTACGTAATGCGGATTGTCACACTACATTCAGTAACAAGTCAGAAACAAAAAAGGATAGTAGAGTTCTCGTTTACTAGTTTTTTGAGTATGTTTTACAGACTTGAGTACATTTTGTAAATATAATTATGTATTACAGTCGTGTTATGTAATTAATTTATAATAGAAGCTAAGCCATGTAAATTTAAAAATACAGAAAAATACCAACTTAAATAAGAAAATTAGGATTGATGATGAAGTGATTAAATAAGAAGTATTGATGAAGTGATTAAATAAGAAAGTATGCCATCAATCTATTGGTTTGTTCGGGAATCAATGCAGGTTTCTATCTTTGAAATAATACAAGAAAATAAATGAATAGAAAATATTTTTATCAAACAAAATAAGCTTTATACCTTTGAATACAATTATCCCAACGTTTTGGCTCAACTGAATAGAATTATGAATCCTTTTTATTAACCTTTTCTGATATCCATCGACTTTTGATCAATATATTTTTCAATGTAATAACATTATTCAGGTCTTTAAAAAATGGTAGCAGGTAGGCAGGAGGTCTGTTGAGAAAATTGAGGTAGAGAATTATACAACAATTTCATATCATTTCATTCATAATTTCATATCAACAAAAATTCTTATTTTATTTATTTATTTTTATTATTATTATTATATATATTTTTTTGTGGTCGTTCTGTGCTTTTTAATTTTCTTGAGGTGTTTAGCGTCCTTCTATTTACCAAATGTTATTTTCCCTACAAGTGTTCGAATAATTCTGGGATTTTCATTCATTAAAGCCCTCAGAATATTACCATCCACCTAAGCAGTCCTACCACCAACCTCGTTGTTTTTAAGGCTGAAGTTCCCCTTTCAAAATTTTTTAAACCATAGTTAAACGTCGTACACTCTAATTATTAACTAGTCTGGCACTTAGGGCCCTGTTCCGGCCGGATTTGAACTCGTAATACGAAATTATACGTAAGTCACGCGTAAACTTGAGAGTAAATGCTGAATTATTTCCATGTAGTGAAAAATGCTAAAGAGGTGAAAAACCATTTCTGTTTAGGAGAGGAATGCTAACTAATGACATTTATACAAAAATAACATAAACAATTTATTAAACAGAAAAGTAATTAAAAGAAAACAAGAAAGTCGCCATTATTTTTGGGAGAACCTCAAAAAAGAGTCTGATGAAGGCCGATTCCTTGTTTTGAAGTTGGGTCCCTTTGTCGCAAATGCGGCAGAGAGTCTGAAACACCAGCACATGTGCTGGGAATTTGCCCCAACAACTCCCTCCTTATAACACGCCGTCATCACAGAGTAAAAAAGGAAATAGTGAGACTCCTTGAAGAGAAAGATTTTGCCTGCTTCGATGAGGTGTATTGCATCGATACCGATGGATCCACACGATACGCTGATATCGTTGCTTTTTCACGAAAAGGAAATTCAGCGGTGATTCTGGATCCCACGGTTAGATTCGAAAGCAACGATCCGGATCAAGCAGGTAAAGTGGAAAGGGAAAAGAAGGGAATATATGACAAATGCATCCCTTTCCTTAAAGAAAAGTTTCGCGAGACTTTCGGCGAGAGAGAATTCCACGTGAGAGGCCTATGGTTCGGAGCTCGCGGAACTATACCTAATAGAACAAGGAGCTTCATGGAAGACCTGGGAATTGACTTGAGGGATGTGGCTGTGTTAGCGGAAAATATTATATTGGACTCCCTGGGAATAATCCACCACCACATATATGGTTGATTATCCTAGTTTTTATATAGTTATTATTATTGTTATTAGTTATTGATATTAGTTATATAGTTATTGTTATTGTTATTAGTTATAAAGTTATTATTATTTGTGTGAATAGTTTTATATTTATTTTATATATTATATTTTATATTGTAATCAATAAGGTTTATATTATCTTGTTAATATTTTAAATTTTGTTTTAATTTTATTTTATATTCCGCATGGATTGATCATTTTAATATGTAGATTCTTATATTTTAAAAATAATGACTATTACGGGTTTTATTTTTTTTGGTATGTCATTTTTGGATTGATTGTGTTTGCTGTGTTTTTTTGCAACCCATTTAAAATGGGCAGCACCACTTAATAAAGTGTTTCTCTCTCTTTGGGAATTTAGAAATGGAAAATTTAGAGCGAAGTTATTACGTACGGTTTTAAATAGAAATCATTATATTCATGAAGAATAGATCATGAAAAATATCTTGTAATAAAAAAAAATGTTTTAAATAAACATTAATATTTTATTTCTACACAGAGATTCAGCTAATTAACCAATGCCGCTAAATTTCCCGATTTAGGTAAATTTTCTTCTTTAATGGGTAATTTCCGATAAAACGGCCAAAAATAATAAATTAATTTGTAACCACTACCAAACAATAATACTGAACTTAAGAAAATGAATTTCACAAAATTGATAACCGTTATATATATTTATAGAAAAAAATGGGCAATTTCTAGTTTACGAGCGGGGAATATATGTTTCGCTGTCCCCTCACAAATCTGAGATAAAATTCAGGTTTTTTATAATTAAAAGATCTGATCAAATTACAGCTTCGACATTGTTTCTGAAAGATTTTGTTTTAGGATATAAGATAATTCTATTTAGGTAATGTCCTTAAGACTCCGACACGAAGACAATTTCACACCTTTTAATTGTTTCGAGGCCATTAGAAGTCCGATGATAATGTATTAGTAACGTTTTCTATCAGCTTCCTACGTCAAAGCTGATCCCTGTTTTACAAAATAATGTGAATTATTTAAAATTCTCATAGCATTTTCTTTAAAATTATTCGTGTTGCATACAACTAATATTTCGACATTGATATATTTAACAACTATAAATATCTTGCATTCAAAATAAGAAGGAAAAACGCAAAATTTCATAGTAAATACGTATTTTTAAATATTTTAAATCTTATTATTTATATCAAATAATTAAATAATCTCTAACAACAAAAAATATAAAATAAAACAATAATAAGTCGCAGGATTTTAACACAACACATTAAAATGAAAATTAAAATACAATTAAAATAGTCTAAAATTAACTATTAACGAATCACTACAAAATATTTATTTATTTTTTTTTTTAAATAACTATTTATTGAAATTTACAACTGTATAATATTTATACATCAAGTAAATGTGCTGTTAACTATTACAATAACGTGAAAAAACTTGAAAAGTACAACTCATCAGTAGCACTTCAATAAAAATTCTACACTGGAAGGTCTCTGGGCAATCTTCTTTTCAGACGCCTCGGAGGATTATCAGGAATGGTGTGGGAAGCAAGTTGAGAAATTAGGGGATTTGAGTGGTTATGGAGCTTACTACGAAAGGACTGATATCTAGTTTGGGCTAAATCAGCAACATATGGAACATTAAGATCTTTATGGATAAGTTTATTGGTGACCAAGTAAGGAGCATTGAGGATTTTACGTATTTTGGATTGTAAGGATTGAATACGAGATGAATCGGATGGTTGAGATCCAAAGCTCAACTCCGTACGTCCAAATGGGTCAAATCACAGTCATGTATATTGGTCTTTTGTAATTAATTGGGAGCTTTGAACGTTATAGAAATAATAAAAACGTTTAAAACAAATTAAAGGTTTTGTTTGAAAGGTTAGAGAAATATTTTCAATAGTCTCATTTTAGATTTGTTTCCAGTAGGAATAGAAAAACCAACCAACCATTGGGAAAACCTAAGGAATTGTTTATTTACCTAATTCTTCAGCTGACTAGCCCACTCACTTTCTTTCTATTAATCCTCAGTTCACTCTATGAACCCATATATTCAAGAAATACTTTCTTGGATGAGAATCAACATGTTTGTCTTACATGTTTAAAATTAATATACATAATTTATATACCCAATTGCTATTGTTTTGAATTTTTGTATATTTTTAGAACTTAAATGAATGTCTAAAATTTGAAACTAGTCTTAGAAAAAACAATACACTTAGAAGTGACAAATAATTTATCAATCGTAAATAATTAGAAAAATAAGGAACAGAGTACTAGCCGAATTTATACTATGAACACTATAAATAAATACACCCAGTAAGGGATGCATCAATTACTTAATTATTTGAAGGTAAATAATTTGTCTTAATGACAAAAATTGAAATAAAAAAAAAACCACTGATGATGAAGTTTTGAGTGGAAACTTTTACATTCTGAATATATGATGTATTTATTAGTCCAGTAAAGTAAGAACCCACAAGGCCGGTTTCAAGAAAAAACTGCCAACCTTTTATTTTTAACAGAACTTTATGTTTTTGGGGTGCTGAATCCGAATCTGAAGTTAGCTACCTCGGTAGCCGTTGGGTTCATACCCAAAATCGCAAAAAAACGCCCAAAATACGAGTTACTTTCGAAGTCTTTGCATATTAACTGTAGCTGGAACCAATACCTACAAATAGAAAATAACATCTCCGAAATCGGACCATTTTTCTCGAAGTTAAGGTCTTGGGAAGATTTGTAGAAATTAGCCAACTTGCGGTTAGTCCCACTTCGCAAAACACGTTTGTCATACTCTTTTGGCTATAGATCCAAAAATATTCGTCCGATCCAAGACTACTTTTTTTCATCTAAAAGCTGGTTAAATTTACCATCAGACCCTGTATATGAAGTTTTAATCAAGTCCCTTAAAATTCACATGCCAGCACACTAAAAATTCCTGTGAAATAATATCGCGAAAAATAATCCGATTTCTATGTTTTTTTCAACAGTTAATATGCAAAGACTTTCTTCGAAAAACGCTTCGTTGCTGTGTTACAGGTTTAAAAAAAAACACGAAAATAATTTTTTTTTTGCGATTTTAGGTATGAAGCCGACGGATGCCGTGGTATTAAACTTCAGATTCGGATTTAACACTCCAAAAACATAAAGATCCGTTGAGAATAAAAGTTCGGCAGGTTTTTCTCGGCCAAACCCTTATTTTCTGAACTATATATTATTTAAAAATGAACATAACATCATACGTCATTTATTATTTTAATTAATTAATTAATTAAATTAAACTAAACAACTAGTGGAGAGTACAAAATAAAGTAAGATGAAGGGTAGGAAAAAGTATAAAAATTCAATTTTAATTTTAATATCTTCGTCATAAACCTACGACTTCCTGTCCTACAGTATCCTTTAATGATATTCCACTAATTCCTGTTAAACAGATCCGCTACCTAGGATTCCACTTGGCCAACGTCTTACTTGGAATCTACATACAAGACTAAAACGACAATAAACTGTCCTTCGTTACAGATTTATTTATTTATTTATTTATTGGTTGGCTCTACAGCCCTAGATGGGCCTTGGCCTCACGCAGAAGAGATGACCATTGGAGTTTATCCATAGCTTTTCTTCGCCATCCTCTCACTCCCAGATTTTTCAGGTCCGCCTCCACATTATCCTGCCACCTTATTCTAGGCCTTCCTCTCAATCTGCTACCATCCGGTCTGTCACTCATCATCCTCTTCGGCAGCCTCTCGTCCGGCATCCGTTGGACATGTCCCAGCCACCACAACCTTCCTTCCTTGATGACCGCCACTATATTCGGTTCCCCGAATAGCTCTTCCAATTCCTTGTTCTTCCTTATTCTCCAATTCCCATGGTCGTTTACTGGGCCGAAAATTTTTCTGAGTACTTTCCTTTCCCACACTTTAAGTATTGTTTCGTTCCCTTTTGTTAATGTCCAGCACTCACTTCCATACATTACCACAGGCCTTATGACTGTTTTATACAGGATTACTTTTGCAGCTCGTGATAATGCTCGGAACTTCAATATTTTATTAAGAGCGTACAGGCATCTGCTACCTGCTGTAATTCTGGCTTTAATTTCCGTTCTTATATCATTATTTTCCGTTATTAGGGAACCTAGGTACTTAAAGCTATTGCACCAACGGAACTTATGTTCATTGATATGCACCTCCTCTTCTCTGCGAGGTTGATTTCTTGCTGTAATCATAAATTCCGTTTTGCTCTGATTCAGCTTCAGTCCTCTATTCATCGCCGCGGCTTCAAACTCTTCTAGTACTCCAGAAAGGGCTGGTAAAGTACGTGCTGTGATGACCACATCGTCAGCATATGCCATATGTTGAGTCATCCTGTTGTAGATATTTCCACCAGGGCTCGTTCTTATGGCCCTTATCACTTTTTCGAGAGCTAGGTTAAATATTATGGGTGAAAGTGGGTCACCTTGGCGTAGTCCCCTTCTAACCTCAAACTCTTCTGAGAGGAGTCCACCAATTCTTACCTGGAATTTAGTTTCTTTCCATGTCATTTCTACCAGTCTTACTAACTTCTGTGGTATTCCCAGGCATGTCCCTGGCAACCTCCTCCCTTTTTATAGAATCATACGCTTGCTTGAAATCTATAAAAAGATGATTCAGGCTCACATTATATTCATAACTCTTTTCTAGAAGTTGTCTCAAGGAGAAGATTAGGTCAGTTGTGGACCTTCCCTTTCTAAATCCGCACTGGTAATCCCCAAGTACCTTTTCAGCCCATCCCGCTAGTCTGTTATTGATTGCACTAGAGAGTACCTTATATGTGGTTGATACGAGCGCAATTCCCCGGTAATTCTCGCATACCCTTTTATCTCCCTTCTTGTAGATGGGGCAAAGAATAGCTTTACTCCATTCACTAGGTATGCTTTCTTGTGTCCATATGTCCCATATTAGATTATATATTTTAGTGGTCAGTGCTTCTCCCCCATATTTGATGAATTCTGCTGGTATTCCATCGATGCCTGGAGTCTTATAGTTTTTCAATGAAGCAATTATTTCCATTATCTCCTCTTGATCTGGTGGGATCTCTTCTTCGTCATCCTCCTCAGCGTTCCATTCTTCCAGGCGGCTATCTCTGTCAGTTTTATCCTCTATTCCCGTGCCATTCAGTAGGGTCTGAAAATATCTCCTCCATCTACTCAACACTTCCTGACCACTTCCTAGTAGTTTTCCATTTTCATCCTTGTAGAATACAGGTCGTGGCTCATAACCTGTTTTCACTTCCCTGATTCCGCCATAGAATTTCCTACTGTTCCTCTTCTCAAAATCCTCTTGTATCTGCTGTAATTTCTCATATTCCTTAGCTCTCTTCTTTTTTATACATATTTTTCGTGTTAATGCTCTTTTCCTTTTGTAGTCTTCCGCTGTGGCTCTGGTATTTCTTTGTAGACATTTCATTCTCGCTTCATCTCTATCTTTGACAGCTTTTTCACATTCCTCATCATACCAATCGTTTCTTCTTCCCTGTTCTTTTTTCCCTAATACTTCTTCAGCTGTGCGTTTTAGTGCTTCTTTAAGTTTATTCCAACTTTCTTCTACAGATTCCATTGCTTCCGAGGCCTCCAGATTTTCTTCCAATTTCCTGCTGAATTCTTTTCTAACCTCCTCGGTCTGTAGTTTTTCTTTGTTGTATATTATATTTTCTCCTCTAATAACTCTTGGATACGATGCTAATTTCATTTTAAACCTTACCCTGACCAAGAAATGATCGGACTCACAGCTAGCGCCTCTAAAACTGCGCACATCTTCAATATCCGTCGCATGCCTACTGTCCACCAATACATGGTCTATTTGATTTCGGGTATTTCCATCTGGTGAAATCCATGTCTCCTTATGTATATTCTTGTGAGGGAAAAAGGTGCTGCTCACTCTCATACCCCTAGAATTCGCGAAGTCTGCTAACCGTATCCCATTGTCACTAGAAACATCATGTTTGCTATGGTTTCCTATAGCTGGTTTAAGGGCGGTTTCCTTCCCAATCTTCGCATTCCAGTCTCCTAGAATTAATTTTACATCATATCTAGGGATAGTATCTACAACTCTTTCAAGTTCCCCATAAAACTCATCTTTTTCCTCATCTGATTTGTCCTCTGTTGGTGCATGGATACTTAGCATTGATATATTGAAAAACTTACCCTTTAGCCTTATTCTACAGATTCTCTCATTTATTGCTTCGTAATCTAGTACAGCATTCTTAATAGTATTCTTAACCATAAAACCAGTTCCTAGAATATTATTCCTACTGCCACTATTGAATAGAGTGTAATTTCTCAGCTCGACCACCTCTGCATCCTTCCATCTTATCTCCTGCAGCGCCAGGATATCCATTCTATACTTCATGAGCTCTCTTTCCAGCATTCTACTTATCCCTGGTTGAAACATACTTCTAACATTCCAAGTTTCGTTACAGATTATTTCAATGTTTATTAGACAAACGTTCAAAGCTCCCAATTAATTACAAAAGACACATAAACATGACTGTAGACCTATTTTGACGTACGGAGTTGAGCTTTGGGGCTCCACTAAACCATCCAATTTATCTCGTATTTAGTCCTAACAATCCAAAATCCTTCGAAAAATCCTCAATGCTCCTTAATTTGTCACCAATAAACTTATCCTTAAAAATCTCAATGTTACTGATTTAGCCCAAACCAGATATCTATCCTTTCATAGTAAGCTCCATAACCACTCAAATCCCCCAATTTCTCAATTTCCTTCCCACACCATTCCTGATAATCCTCCGAGGCGTCTGAAAAAAAGATGGCCTAGTGTAGAATTTTTATTGAAGTGCTACTGATTAGTAGTTCTTTTCATGTTTTGCCATGTTATTGTATTGTAATAGTTAACAACAAATTTACTTGATGTGTATATTTTGTACAGTTGTAAATTTCAATAAATTCATAATTGATAAAAAAAAAAATTGATAATTTTAATATCTGTACTATTTGGGAAAAACTAGATAACTTCATTTTTGTCTACAACAAGGTAAATATTTTGAGCAGCCCATATTGGAGTCATACCCATCATGTATATGTATGCATATTGTTATGTCAATTGTATAAAAGGATAACCATTGCCATTACAACTTGTCTAATTATACATGATGAGTATAAGTAAAATATCTACCATGCATACAGGTATTTATCTTATTGTGGACATAAATGAACTTATCTAGTTTTCCCAAATAGTACAGATTAAGTATTGATGAAGACGGAAATACGATCACTTGTATTTATAAAACTATATGATAAATTAGAAGTTTCGATATTTTAATAAATTCCTATTTTCAGGACAAATTAAAATGTTGATAAATTAACCTTGTTAAATCGCCTGTATTCGGAGAATGAACCTTGATAATAATTATTAGGCAACAAGCAGATTTAATGTTTCGAACGCGTGTAAAAGTTGCATTTTTTCACGCGATTTCGCTTTGTGCATCAGAGCTATCAGTAAAACAACTATTTTCCGGTGGAAAACCGCTAGGATATCAGGCGGTCAGTGCAGATGAAAGTGTCTATGAAATCATGTTCATTACACAATTCAACATTCCCCAGCAACAGGCCGATAACCATTGGGGAAATACGTTACGAGAGCTCCGGTTAATGGTTAAACAGTATGTTCTGTACAGGAAGATATTCGATCGTGTAGAAAGTACTTTCTTATCATAGAAAGAAAATGGTCGAAAGCACACTAAATCATAAGCATAATAAGTTTGCTTCATAGCATCAGATAATGTTTAAAAAAAGTAGTAATAGATTACTAAAATATCCAAAGGGACTTAAATAATTCAGAATCTTGCCGAACAAGAATACGCAATCGAAAAGTATGTACCTGACATTTGTTGTGAAATGGTTTAAGAACTTTCTTCATAGATCGAAAGTTGCATGCAACCAGAGCGTACGTGTCTCCTCGGACCAACGGGGTTAAGCGTGCTTAAAAATAGAGGCCGAGCGTGTATAATCCGCAGCGTTATGGTTCCCCATCCCGTTATTGAAAATTATTCTATTGATACTTTTCATACAAGTTATTTTTATGTAAAATGTTCTAATTAAATATATGTAATTTATGATAATTCTTAAGTATAGTTGTTATTCTAAATTCTGATAATATTACTGGCATTTGGAACATTTCATCTAAAACCATAGAAATTTATTTTTAAAATCCTTTCAAGCAGTTACATGTTAATTATATTGTTAAATAACAGTCACACATATAACAGGTTATTTTTTTTTAAAGATCTGAAACATTTCGTAGTGTCGGCTAAGTAGTGTAAGTAAAATATTTGGTTACATATTTTAACAGATACCTCAAATATATATACATATATATATATATATATATATATATATATTTATATATATATATATACATATATACATTATTTTTGAGTTATTATTTCACCAGAATAAATAATAAAATATTTTAAAAATCCCTGTACACAAATAACGTTTTAACAATAAATATAATAATAACCATCCAGTTATTTGAAGTAATTCGAAAAATTCTTATTTTTCAGCTGAGCTGAATAAATATTTTAATAGTGAAATTATATAATATAAAAGTTATCAAATAAAACTTTAGTTATAAGTCAAATAAAATATTTTAAACATTTTATGAGTAAAAATTAAAACTAAGATTGATAATGCTTAATTTGACTTAATATCCCTAATATAATTTAGTATTAAATTACAATATCTTATTTTAAAATTTAATTAAAATTTCGAATTTTAGTTCAATGGTAAATATTATAAAAATAATCTAGCATTCTTTATTTAGCTAAAAAATAACAAAAATGAGCAAGTTTAAGTTTAAAACATTTGTCCAAATGTTGAATTATTTTTAATTTTTTTTTTTTTGTATGAAATTTTTTAATTTCTATTATGATAAAACATAAACTGACAATAATAAAAAAAAAATCCATTTTTTGATTAAATAACTTAAGTTTTTATAAAAATTTCTATTAACCAATAATATTTAAATTTTAGAAGACATTTGAAATATGTCCAATAATCAAAATTATTATGTTGCATACGAAATACGTAAAATCACCAACAGAATGTTGAACTACATATTTTTAAAATCTTATTTATTGTTTTTTTTTTAATATACATTTATTTAAATTTACAACTGTACAACATATATACATCAAGTAAATGTATAGCCAACCAAAATATTAACATGTTAAAACTTGAAAAGAACTACTCATCAGTAGCACTTTATTAAAAATTCTACACTATAAGGTATCTAGGCCATCTTCGTTTCAGACGCCTCGGAGGATTATCAGGAATGGAGTGGGAAGCAAGTTGAGAAACTAACGGATTTGAGTGATTATGGAGCTAACTATGAAAGGATAGGTATCTGGCTTGGGCTAAATCAGCAACATATGGAACATTAAGGTCATACTATAACATTAAATTTAATGGTGACAATTTAAGGGGCATTTAGGATTTTTCGAAGGATTTTGGATTGTAAGGATTTGATACGAGATGAATTGGATGGTTTAGTACGTCCAAATAGGTTTAATTACAGTCAAGTAAATAAGTCTTTTGTAATGAATTGGGAGCTTTGAACGTTTGTCTAGTAAATGTTGAAGTAGTCTGTAACGACGGGCATTTTCTTATCGTTTTAGTCTTTCATTTATTGTTATTTATGTGAAACTACGTATTTTTTATTATTACGTATTTATAATATTTATTGTTATTTTTTTCTGGAATCTAGTAAATTCCGGATATGGCTTTATGAATGTTTTTAATAAGCACTCTGTAGCTCTTAATTTTGTTTATTCTCTTATAAATATACAAACCATTTTAACAAAAATAAATTGGAAGTAAATGAATCGATTATAAAATTTAAGTGGTGAAAAAACAAGGCCATATTCAGATTTTTGAGTGTTTTCTCGTTTTCATGAGAATCGATATCATCAATGCTCTCTTAAATATTTCATAACCTTTTGACAAATATCAGTTGTTTAAAGAAACTGGTGTTATATAACATTTGACAGAGAAAATCAACAAAAGATATACAATTATACAGTTCCGCGTTAGTAAGACGTGCTCATGAAAGTCTAAAAGAGAAAGATCTATTGGCCATTAAAATACAATTAGATCTGTAATTTCAGAGTTCTTAGTAATTTCCCTCTACCTCTCCAATGCCACCTAAAATTATTAAAATTTTGCAATTGAAAACCAGCGCAGCAAGCAAGTCGTAATTTTTTCAACTTAAGCGTTAACAAATAGGAGTGGGTAGTTCCTAATTTTCGACATTGCAAGAATGGTGTGAAATTCCCATGATCAACTAAATCGTGGGATTTCTCAACTTGAACGGTATTATTGTGTTCAAAGGTTGGTAAACATGCTCCTAGCAGTTTGAGCGTAATCAATTAAAATTGGTGTGGGAACTATTATTATATTTTTTATTTATCTCACAGAATCGTTAGTTTTTTTTTTTAAATGCTGACATTAGCGAATTTTTTCTGATTTTTGGTTTGAAGATTAGTAAGTCTTTCAGTTTGTATTGTGCGACTAAAATAAATATTTACATGCCCTCTTATAGAAAACTATAGGACTGTTTATTTGACTTAAATGCTCTATCATAGGACATGCAATTAACAGACATACCATATGCACAATTTGTTGTAATAAATTATATTATTATAAAATACATTACATAATATAGTACCACATTAACACTATATTAGTGAAATATACCAACAGGCTAAAAATTAAAACCAATTGATTTTTTTTTTCATTTTTTCGGCTAAAAGTTTCATTTCGATTTAGGTGTTTACGCCCTCATATATACATTAACCAGGGCACATGAAACTTATTAGAATTCTTAAAAATATTAATTAAATCAAATCAAGTATTATTTATTAAAAAATAAATAAATAAATAAAGTAACGAAATTTAATTATTTTTTTATATATATAAATCTTATATTGAGTAATTATTACAATCTGCTACAGATGAGGGCAATAACTAATATGGATGGCGTATGACACATTAGGTACAATGAGAAAAAAAAAAAAAAAAGGAAAAACCTATGCTATACATAAAGAATATAAAACAGAGAATATAAATATAGGTAAATTTATATATATAAATATATATATATATATATATAATATATATTTATATATACATATATAAATAAATAAAATAATAGCCAAATTTAAACAAATAAAATAATAAACAATAACTAAATAAATAATAGTAATAATAAAAAATAAAACAAAATAAATTAAAAGTTAAAAAAAATTATAGTTTAAAACAACTAGAAAAACACGCTTTTATAGAAAACCTAATTAAAAAGCTAAGTGTGGTGAACAATTGGCAGCAGTCAGACCTTTTAGTTTTTTGAGTTCAAGGTTCGAAGCTAATCCCTCTACTATTTGTGATATGTTTTCATTTTTAGCATAGTTTATCCAAAATTAAGCCACAATTTTTGTTTTTTTACATATCTCAGAGTAGGAACAGGCGAATTTTTACTTTAAAAATTCTATCTTCTACAAAATGTAATGATCTACAACTTTTAATATAGAACACTGTTTGATTAAATTAGCCATTTCTGCGTTATTGACCCTTAAACCTGACCAAAACTAACTTTTTAAAGTTGGTAAAATTCTTCGATGTTTGACAATCGATTGTGGCTAAACTCCTTGATAAAATTCAGCTTAAGGGATGTCTTTGGACTCACAATTTAATAAACTTCAATTTTGTAAATGAAATGAAGAAATAGAATTACTATTTCAGGCTGCCGAAACTGAAGCACTAAAAAAATTAATGCGACCAGACAATAGCACCATTTTATTATACTTTTTGGTTATACTTTTGTTGTCCTAGAATAAAGATTTTTTTATTTATTTCATTCATCATACTAGTTTTCGAACGTCATTATTAATTTTTGGGCCGACTTTCAAAACAAAACTCGTTGTGTCCAAAACAAAATAGAAATTTTCTGTTTATACAAGGATGAATTTAAAATTCAAAATTAGCTACTTTAAGAGCACTCCAAAAACACAGTATTTAAGATAGGTTTAAAGTGTTATAACACTTTTTGTCAGTGCAAAAATTAGAATTTTGTATTTTTTTGTTCTCCTGTACAATTTAAAAAAAATTACGTAACGAATTGTGATATTAAACGACTCATATATAGTACGTAGTATTTTTATAATACAGAGAAAACGATATATTTACGTATCGATACTACAAATATTTGAAAGAAAAAATTCGACATAATTATATTGGTCTGCCAGAAAATAATATCGATATTGCTGATATAACATGTATCGATACCCATCCCTATACTGCATACTGCCGAAGGATCAATATTTATTTATAATAATAAAAGTTTTTATTCAAATGATTGAACAGTTTAAAATTGCACATATTAAATATTGATACATGTTTTGGTAATAAAACAATTTACACTACATTGTCAGCTGGCTAAGCTAAAATGGGTATAATTTGGAATGCATTTATTTTAACAGTAGACCTACAAAATAAGAAAAAAAAAAGATTGATAAAAGCAAATACATAATAAAAAAAAAAATAAAAAAACTAAAATGCATAATTTATTAGCTTTTGTACGTTAAGTTAATCAACATTTTGGATAATTAACTTATATATTATTTGTGTTCCAATAAATTTAATTTCGAGATGAGATAATAACTTTTGGATGTCTTAATATTTATTTTGTTTTTACACGTCTATAGCTAATTTTGTTGAGAATTACGTCTCTGAGTGAAAGGTTTCATATCCCAAATCTGTATTGGTAAAGATTTCCAGAAATAATAAAATATAATACAGTAATTTCCTTTACTTCATCACCAATCATTGTCTTACTCCATTCCCTCAGGTAAACTACCAGGAACAACCTAGGGACTCAGGTTTCCGCGTCGATAACAGACAAATTGGGAAGGAAAAGAGGAAATAATTTGCTGGTAAGAATCATTAATGGGGCAATCAAGGATGGGCTGTACCGAAGTGAAAGCGAGAGTTTGCTGGAGAGATGCTGAAGCCGTGTCTTGGGTTGCTAATGTTCGGTCGTTAGCGCGAAAGTTCAAAATCTTCAACTTCTTGTCAAGCAGCCTTCAGCTGTTTCCATGCGTCGTAGCCCTCCGTAAGGAAAGCTAATAGCTGTCGATGAGATCTTACGATGGAGGACCTTATCCAGGAATAATTTCACTTCGCTAGAATTGACCCCGTAAACGGTTAATTATTAAGCCTTATTTGTCTATTTATAGGAGAAATCTATGCAGAGAGAAAAGTTAAAGATAGTCATAATCATTTACAGCTTCCATTAAACTTATCTCAATGCGTAATGTGTTTATCACATTACGTGATAAGTTAATTTTTATATAAAATACCAATAAAACATAATATAATATACTTAGAACTGATTTAATACAATTAAAGACCAGATTGGCAATTAAATGTTATCTAAAGGATGTAAAGTTTTGGAAAAAAACTGACGCATCTCTAAGATGGCAAAATATGAGAAATAAACTGACAAGGGGACGTTTGGAGTTGTAACTTGCAGATTTGATTTTTGTGTGGGTAGTAGGGACCTATAGTAGATTGATGAATAATCTAAAATTAATATCAGGTTTTGGTTAAAAAAAAAAAACATCCCCTTACCTATATTTTTTTAAAATGGTCTTATTTGAAATTTATCGTGTAAAAATTAAAATAATAATAGAAATAGGTCATTTTAAAACGTCTTATTTATATAATATAGGTGAGGAAAATTTTTAAACTTAAAACTGATATTATTTTCAGATTCCTCATCTCAAAAAACATGTAGAAACTAAATTTTGTCGAAATCAACAATAATTTTTTTTTACCTTTAAAATTTTGTAGGATTTTAGAAGCTGTCAATTTCTGAAAAAAATGTAAATAATTTGCGCAACCTCACACATTTCGCCAACGATTAATACCAAATTGTAAGGTCACCTAGAAGCCGTAAAACTGCACAGTTTAGTCAAAATCCGGAGGTCGCAGGATTTCCCCTTATTGAAATATCTCAAGTTATAGCTGACCTTGGATTTTTTCATTCACATCAGTTTTTGTCAACTAAAATCTGGAGTAAATCCAATGTTATAAGCATGGATAAAAAGCAGAATGCGTGCTGATTCTAGTGATGCTATTATTGTTGTAATCGGTTGAACACAGCAGTTGTTATGGCCGTTAGATATTGCTGATGAAATCTCAACTTCAAAATTTTAAACTCCTCGAAAGGGGTAAAAAATCAATATTTCTTTATTTTGATAAAATTTCACATTTAAGGGTTTTATGGTGCGTTAAATCGAGATTTAAGGTCAGTTGTTCATGAAAAAAAATTTCCACTGATATAGTGGATTTCCTTGGAACTTTGTCATTTTTTGGAGTTTTTGAGCACCCTAAAGCCGGATAGTGCCTTGAGTATACCGAATGTATTTTTATATCAAACGTAATACATAACTGCAATTAAGCGTGAAAGAATAATTTCTCTATCTTGACTGAAAGCTGAGAAAAAAAATAAAACGTGATTTTCATATTTTATTTTTTTTTTTCGGCTCCTAATGCTCATTGGCGGCTATAATTCTAGTTTTGCACTATTATAGGTCCTAACTACCCACACGAAAATCGGCATTCAAATCTGTGAGTTTCAACTCCAAACGTCCCCTTGTGAGAATAGTGTAACTGAAACGACCGAATGTCGTAAAGCTAGTAAAATAAGGCTCTAAAAGTCCGTTTTCAATAAAAAACTGCCGAACTTTTATTCTCAACGGATGTTTATGTATTTATGGGTGCTGAATCCGAATATGTAGTTTGCTACCACGGCAGACGTCGGCTTCATACCCAAAATCGCAAAAAAAAAAACCGCTCAAAATACCGGTTATGTTCGGTTTTTTGCCTATAACACAAAAATGAAGCTTTTTTTCGAAGAAAGTCTTTAATTGTAGCTCGAATTACTACCTAAGAAAAGAAAAAAAATAATCCGAACTCGGACCATTTATCACGAAGATCTGTCTTTAAAAAAAAGTGTAGAAATTGGCACACTGGCGATAAGTCCAACTTCCCCGCGAAAACATGTTTGTCGTACTCTTTTGTCTATAACTCCAAAACTATTCGTCCGATTTAAAATTACTTTTTTTCATCTTAAAGCTGATTAAATTAACTATTAGATAATTGCATAGGAAGTTTTTATAATATCCCTTAAAATACACGTGTCTGCTAAAACCCACGTAACGTAAAATTCACGTATTTTTGCACATTTTTCACTATAACTCCAAAACTATTCGTCCGACCCAAAATTTCTTTTTTTTAATCTAAAAGCTTGTCACATTTAATATTAAATTTGATATGTGAAGTTTTAATTGGGTCTCTTGAAATACACATGACAAAACGCTAAATATCCCGTACTTTTTTTAAATCCACGTTTTTTTTTTGACAAATTTTTCGCTATAGTTCCGAAACCGAATTATAAGTTTGATCCAAAATTTATTTTTTTCAGCTAAAAGCTGGTTAAATTTACTATGAGATCATCTTAATATATATAAATTACGTGTCGCTGTCTTGGGGCAGGCTGACACCTACACAACTGAACTGATTTTAATCAAATTTGCACACCGTGTGCAGGTTGATCCAACAAGAAAGATAGGATAGCTTATATCTTAATTTATAGTCGCAATATTTTTTGTATATTATCTGCAAGTCAGAATTATCTGTTAGCTTTATACGATTTTAACATATGGCGGTATAAGGTTAGACTATTATATAAAACGACAAGCATTTTTTCGTTTGTGATCACTACTAACCGCCAAAAAACAAACTACTGAACCAATCTCTACCAGATTTTGACTACATCATCTTTATAGGATGGTTTAGCAATAGTAAAATCTAATGATTTTCAACTAATTCTTTATTGAAAAATGAATAATAAGTGGATAAGTGAAGTTCAAAAATGGCGGCAATTGCCATCTACATGAAAGGTTAAAAGGTACAGTGTTACATAGAGCTGGACATTGATAATAAAATTTACTTTTTTTTCAATTAAATTGTTATTAAAACTGCTATATGGAGTGAAATATACCAAATTTTAACTACATTACTTTCATAGTTCTAGGTTTAGCAACAATAAAAATTTAAATGTACAATGTTGAGTGTTAGAAACGGGCTTTGCCACACTATCACATACTTCGATGGTTAGAAATTAAAATCCAACCAGATCAAATCAATAACATTATTTCTGTGGAATGAAAATTATTACAAATCAAAATGCCGATCCTCAGCTGTTTAATATTGTGTGTAAAAATATGAATTTTGAACCTTTAGTTGTAAGCACTGATAACGCAGTCCATTATATGCAACAGTTTCTTAATAGTCTTTGTCCATCTGGATTACCAACTCATATATTAAAATTGAAAATTGGATGTCTAATTCTGCTTTATGTTATCTTCAAACACCTAATCAATCTAAATTTAACCAAGTTAATAATAACTGCTATGAGTGAAAATATCATTGAAGACATGATACTCTATTGCACACTTAAATACAAGATTTTTATAGAAAAAACAAATGAACCTTAAATTCTTAGATAACATTCTCTATTTACTTATAAGCGCGAGCGAAGCCGCGACAGGGGATGCTAGTATATATTTAATTTATAAACACCGTGTAACACCCACGCCAGCTTTCTAAATATATAAGTTTTGCCAGAATATGACAATTATAACATGTTGAGAAATATTAAAATAATTTAATTTATTTTGTTTTATATACTTTCTTCTATAAATAAACATTTCTTATTTATAAAGAAATGAATAGTAACTGATAACATCCACTCTGAAATAATTCAAGTTTGGACTCCTGACCAAAGCCTTGATGGCTCTCAGTTCCGGTTCCGTAAATATAAGTGATTGATGTGTTCAATTAACGGAGTGGACATCAACCAGTTAATTGCTTCCTTGGTTAATTCGAGAGTGGTAATTTACAGCAGATATTCTATCTTGATGCCTGGAAGGCCTCGACCCAGAGTGGAACAGTGAGTCCTCTCATCGTCATGGCGAAGGTCTGTGAAGGTTATGGAGATTTTATAAATTTAGCAAGGACGATTGCGTCCAGCCGATTAGCTTACGTTTAAGTGAGTCAGCTACCAATCTGTAGAATGACTTAAGGTCTCAGGAGATTTACTTGAATGACAAACACGAAATGGCACGACTGCCACGAAAAAAACAAACACAATTCCAAATACAAATATTAGTTTATTTGATTTAAGTAATTTTAGAAAATATTGCAATAGAATGGTTAAAATTCTAGTTCTATTTCTTTCATTGTATTTCTTTTGCCCATCCAATTCATCTGGTATCCAATCCTTACAATCCATAATTGAAAATTTCTCAATGCACCTTACTTTGTCAACAATAAACTTATCCATAAAGATCTTAATGTTCCATACGTTGATGATTCAGCCCAAACCAGATACCTATACTTTCATTGTAAGCTCCATTTCCATTTCCGATGACCCTCAGAGGCGTCTGAAAAGAAGATAGCCTTAAAAGAGATCTTTTTGTGTAGATTTTTGATTGAATGGCTACTGATGAGAAGTTATTTCCAAGTGTTAATATGTTATTGTAAACGTTTGAAACGCATTTCCTTGATGTATATATTTGTACAGTTGTAAATTTCAATAAATTGATAAAATATAAATAAACTACTAGTAGAATCGGCAAATAATTCAATTCTTAATTCTATGTTGCTTACTTAAACCAATGATTCTCTTTTTGACATTTAATGTATACGTATCTCTAGAGTAATATTCTAGTTAAGTTCTTTAATCAACTTATTTTCGTTAATAAAAAAAAAATAAAAATAATAAAAAATAAATTGAAATCAGCGATTGTATTCGATTTTTAGAAATGAAATAAGGCAGTCCAATAAAATAGTCCAGTAAAATAAGGCCCCAAAAGGCCGTTTCAAGAAAAAACTGAAGAATTCTTTTTTATTTAAAAAAAAAAAAAGATATCAAATATAAGATTATTTTAAATTTCTTATTTCTAATAAGAAAAAAGCTAAATCTCAACTTTATTACATAGAAAGCAAGCCTGAAAGAACAATGAAGACGTTCTCCTATTCCAATAGGGTTTCATCAGTTACAGATACAGACAAAAAAAAAATGTCAATTCCTAGAATATAATTAGTTCTAAATCCTAACAGTAAAAACAAAATTAAGCGTGGTTTTCTAATATGTTATACAGCTATAATTAATATAGTGAGAAACTCTTAGTTTAAAAAAAAAAAAAAAAAAAAAAAAAAAAAAAAAAAAAATTGGGTGAAACTAGATCAAGAATAAGGAAAAATGCCGCAGACCTTACCTTTCTAATCCAATCCGTTGCTGATATACGATAATTCAAAACCTTTTTTGAGGAAACTGTGTTTTTTACCATAAAAGCTCTGATATCTCCACTTTGTTTAAAAAATTTTCAAATTTTAACCTCATTTTCGTTATTAAATTTTCTATAAGAGCAGAGTACATGAAATCCTGAATTTTACAAACTTGGGGCCTAAAGAATAGCTTGATCTTCAACTTATTTAGGGAAGTTACAATCTCTTATAATACTTCAACCCTCACCTTTTTCCGCAAAAATTATCCACAAAACTGCAAATCTTACAAAAACTTGCATATTTAAGTTTCTTTCTCATGACATGATAAAATTAATGATTCCGTATCGATTTCATGGAGAAAAGTACTTTTAAAACCGGAAAAAACATGGTGTTTTAATTTGGTATACAAATCAGTTACTTGTGTAAATATGACATCATAATCGCGTAGTGGAAATATGTATTTTAAACAAATGAACTCTTCATTGGAATAAAAAGCAAAGAAAAAAAATATTATTTAATAGAAAATAAAGGGATAATGTCAATAAAGTGACACCAAATCAAAGTATTTTATGATATTACATTTATTTATTATTATTATTTATAATTTCTTTTATTAGATTTTCAAAGTAAGGTTCAAAACGCAATGATAATGAACATAGACCTCAATTTTGCCGTTTGCTTCTCTATGCAGATGCTATTGAAGAATAGGGTAAGGTGGGGTAAGTTTCGTTTTTGGGGTAAGAGCCTTAGTCCACCATAATTTCTATTGTCATTTTGTTATATCAACTGCCATCTGTTATATGTAAACATAACTTCATACCCTCCAAACCTAACATACTAGAGTGATCGACTGTAAAAGATAACCTCTCTAGGAATTTTCATAGTTCAACTTGTTGATCTAGGAGTTGTGTAAAGTTGAATGAGTTAAAATTATAAAAATGTATTGCACGTATTTTTCTTTATTTTTTTTTTTAATTTCAAGGAGTAAAATGATTTCTGGGAGCTGCTTATTTTTGCACTTACCCTATCAAAGAATCAATTCACTGCTAAGGAGTTTACAAGAGATTTATGCACTTACCCCATTTAGGTGGGGCAAGTGCGTAAATGGGACTTAAAATTGATTTTCCTTCGCACCGATAATATTGTTTAGGATATCAGAGAAATCAACTATATTGATGAAAAGAGTATAGTTTAACGTTTGCAATATAACAAAAAATATTATCCTAGCGGGTGATTCTCAAACTACGGGTCAATATTACGTCCAAATGTGATTCCTCACTAACCAGCAATTATAACTTGCCCATTTTTTTTTTTATTTCTTCAATTGAAGTGCTAATCTATAAGAATCTATTGAATGGTTGTGTATAAATTCAGTAAAAATATGGTTTTTATGCAAACAAAGTGTATATTTGTAACCGTGGCTGTCCCAAAATATGATTTTCCAATATAAAAGTGTCCTTTAATATCATAACCTGAGGCTTGGATCCCGAAAGTTGTGGAACCACCAAGAGGAAGCTTTCATTGATCAGAATCATGAGAAATTCTCAACTTTTGACGGCCAATATAAGCAAAGTTTACTTTTTGTCCCAAGAAATGATGCTAAAAAAGAAGAGGGAGTTTTTCACCAAGGCAAATAAGGGATAAAGGTTACAGAAGTTTCCAAGAGGTTGAAGTCATTTTCAAGTGTGCATCCAGTTTAAAGTAGCTTTTTATTTGTAATTACCATGGGCTCTTGTAACTTTTTTATTTTCAAACTTAACTTTTTTGATTTTACTTTGAAGAGCTAGATTAGCTGATTTGAAGACAAAAAAAAGCATCGCAATAATATTTTTTATTGTCTGAATATTTCAATTCAAACGTCTGTATGTAATTACCATGCTACAAAATGTGTAATTACCATGGTTGCAGTAAAAAGCATGGTAATTACATTTTGACCATGGTAATTACTTATTGCGGTAATTTTGTCACATTGGCTTCATTTTCATTTGCAGTTACTTATGTGATTTCAAAAATGCCACTTCCCGGTCGACCAAAGTCAACCCTATCCAAAGAAGAGAAGTTGGAAGAGGGAAGCAGAGAGGGAAAGGAGAGCGAGGAGGAAAGCTGACGTCGAATTGCAAAAAGAAGACCAGCTGAAAGACTTGGGAAGTTTCGAAGGAAACTTCGATACTTGGGAAGGAAGAAAGAAGGTAAAATTAAAATGGTGAAAGGCCTAACTCCAAGAGAGCTTAGGTAACGTCGGAAAAAAGTGAGGGAAAATGTGAGATGTTTCCGAGAGAAACAGAAACTTAGCATGCTCGCTATTTGTTTGCGGTTTACGCACTTGTGACCCACTTCACCTTTTTCACTTTTTGAGGTCAATTTTTTTGCATGGATAGATGAAGCATTAATAGCTTTGTTTTTTTACACGGAAAGGTATTTTCTACCTGACCATTTGGGGATATCGTTGGTTTTCTACCTCATATTTTTATTCATATTTGTACTGCTGTCGAATAGTGTTGGAAAATCATGGTTTGCCCAACAGATTTAATGATGAGAATTACTAGGATTTGTCACAAAATGTCCTACCACGACTTCTCACCCTGTTTAATAAAACGCAAAATTATTATAATTATTATTCGGAAACAGGACAGAATAATAAAAAAAAATAAATTAGAGCGACTTATTCAAGATGAATTTGATTTTTAACATCTGAAAGTGCAGCATGTAATGACTTCTTTGACTTGGCTTGCAATTCTTTCGATAAATTGGGAAAATTAAAGAGTTTTTCTCCCTACTTCTAAAAAATAGTATTAGTGGACGATTTGAACAAAGACTTGAATTAAAACAAGAGAAACGATTGAAAACAACAAAACCTCAAAAAATTGAAGACTGCGGTTTTTGATCAAGGCGTTACGGAAAATCAACGCTAACTACGCGAGCGATATTTATCGATGATGAAAAATAATAAATTGGAATCAATAAAGAAAACAACTTATAGATATAAGAAAGATTCGCGGTAAATCTACTTCAATTCGATTAGCAAATATTTGCTTTATTTTTAGGTTTTATTTCTCTAATGGATGGGGTCCTCCTTAGATTGTACATGTCATTTCAGTCTATAAACGAGACAATAGCGATGGAATGTTGACATAGAAGGAAAACTTCGCCATCTATTTTCTCTGAAGTTACTTAATTCAAGATAAAAAGGGGACTGATAAGGAAATGAGTAATTTCGCTCCATTAATCTTTCAAGTATATCCAGATTAATATTCAGAAGCTTAAAAACCTCAAATAAAAATAAAACACTTAATACTGATCACATAAGCAAAAAATAATATACACTGACAGGATAAAAATCCTTCCCAATTGATTTTCAGTTTCTCACTTAACATGTTCATTATTTTTTAGGATGTTTACGTCCCCACATAGTTTAGCCAATGCATACAAAACGTAAAAAGTTTATTAAAAACATTAATTAAATAAAACAATACCAAATTAAATAAAACGATACCAAGATATTTCAAATGTAGGAAATTTTAAACCATATGCGTTCATTACGTCTTGCATTCGGTAGCGTTTAGGTCGAACGTGTGATTTTAAACGCATTCTTAAGACACATTCCCCATATAATGCAAAACTATAATAAATCATATTAATCATAATCAAATAGTTCTCCTGCCACTATATAAGCTTATAGGACCATTTCTACTACATCTATGTATGATGACTCGAATTATGGAATTTTCGAGATGGGCTACGATAGTACTGAGGATGCCAACTGTTCCCCCACTTATTTCCTGGTATTAATCTTATTAGGTAAACATTAAGCTGACCTTCTCTTCTCTTTAATTTATTATGTATTTTTATTTTTTTTTTATTTATTTATTTTTTTTTTTCCCCCGATTCGGCCAGCTAAGGACGACGTCATTTCAACTGCTTCTTGCTGCATCGAGCATTAACATTCACCCAGTACTTGCGTATTCGTTCTCGATGCTGTTGCTTCCTTTCTACGGTCCACTTCTTGCCTCTTGGAAGTTTAGGCTTTTCTTGGAAACATCGGTGTGCTGTTAGTTTCTGCTTAGTGGGGGCAAATAACGTTGCTAGTAATTCCCACCTCTTTCAAATCTTTGTCCACCTCAGTGAGCCAAGCTCCCATGGTTTTCTTTTTGAAAAAGTACATGAAGATCCTATTTGTCAGTCGCTTTGGGTTCGTTCTTTTTATATGGCAATAAAAGATAATTCTCAATTTCCTGATAGCGTCAGTTATGTTTTCAACGTGGGTGTTAAGTTCGTGCTCGTGCCGTCTACGGTATTCCCCGTTTTCTTTCACTGGGCCCAAGATTTTCCTTATAATTTTCCTTTCTTTCACTTGCGGTCTCTCCAATAGTCCCTTTCAAAGCATTGCAAAGCACTCTGCAGCGTATAAAGCCTCTGGACGGATAACTGTATATAACTGTGTGGTAGTTATGTATTTTTATTAATTGTTATTATTTCATTTTTATTTTATTTTATGTTATCCATATCAGATTTTTCCCCACTCCTATCTTTCTTATCTTGTTCGTCCTTCTTCTTATTGTATTTCTTTGTATCATTGTATTTTTAAACCAACTGTTTATTTCAATAGGCATTATTACACAATTTATCATATAATTATGTCATACTTTATTATGTTATTAACTCTTTTTATATCTATTTGTAATTTCGTTTATTAGACATTTATTAAATTAGTTTATTTATTTATTTTTTTTTATGTTTTGGTTGTATTTAGTCCAGTCTAGTCCAGTCTAGATGTTTACATCTAAGGTCTAGCAAAACCAAAAATTGAAAATTAAGACAGATTTTGGCATTATATTTATCTGGTTTCCATACTTCTTCAACGATAGGTCTTGAAGGATGCTATATATTTATTTTAGGATACAGGGTCGTTGTAACAAGCTTCGCCTTTGGCATCAAAGGAGCTGCTTCATAACTTGTCCGTGGGGAGGTTGTTTGATTGATCTCGACCTGATATACGACCACAGTACCCCACATCTTGGATCCTTAGATCTCCTACACTAAAACCAACTCGAAAACAACTATAGTTGTATATGTTATAAAAAGCGAGAAACATTTATTAACAACTATAGTACAAATTACCTCATTTCTATATAAGTGAATAAGGAGCAATAAAGTTATTCTCAACTTACTTTGAAATGATTGCATCACATTTCGTGATTTGTAGTTTACAAACAGAAATAGACATTGTATTCGCAATTTTTACTCAGAACTGTTAAGTGACAAAATTAGGGTAGCTAAAAGAGTCTTGGGGAAAAATATTAACGAAATAAATAAAATATTTTATTTTAAAAAATACTAGAGTAAAGTACCCTAAAGGATATCTAAGTCTTCTAGCTTTTGATTTTTTAAAGTAAAAATGGAAATTATGGAACAAAAATAAAATAGTTTTTGGGCTTTGTCCTTTATTTATGACACAAAATTCATTATTTGCCTGTCGCTATTCAGCTGTACTCGTAATTATTCTCCCATAAGACACAATTTGACACTAATGCAATAAATAATTTTCGCGTTGAGCCTTTTGAACAAAAAAACCTAAATACCACTACGACCCTAGAAGAGTCTTGCGTTAAGTTTTTGTCCAAAATCACGCTCAAACACCATGATTTTTCCCCGATTAAGGGTACCCACCATATAGAGGCTGGGTGTGCCCCAGGATGGTCTCCTGACCACAAAGTCGATCTATTGTTGAAATAATAGAACATAAATATTCAACCTACAGCAGAACTCGAACTCGGACAAGGGAATTTATCCACTGAGCTACCGCGTCTCGTAGTATTCGGGGAGTCTAGATTTTGAATTGACTTATTAATAACAATTTTTTTTTTTTACAATACTAATTTTTAAAAAAAAATAGATTAGGTCAAACCAATATAGAGAAAAAAAAATCAAGTTTCTGTTTATTATACGCCTCTTTGGAAATCATTTGTAGGTATATTTGACTTCAAAACTTGAACCAATGAATTTCTGCTTTAAAAAGTCTATACCATAAATATGAGTTTTCTACACAGAATACTTTTGGTGAAAAAATATAATTGCCGTCCTCAAACTCATAATTTAAAACAAATCGAATTTGGATCCAAAAATCCAGAAGAATCTTAAAGAATATCATCTCTATTATGCAAGGATCGAGGATTTTTATTTTCGATTTAAAAACACATCTTCAATACAAAGATTGATCTAAGAGATAAAATAAATTAAGACTTGTTAAATTTAATTTATAATACTAATTTCATAAGCTACCAAGTAAAGTATCATAATATAAAAATAATCAAACAGATAAATAATAAATTTAGTTTATATTAAAAACTAATAACTCACGCCAGTATTAGTCAAAACGTAGCATATAAGTGCTTAGGACTAATGTTATCTTGTACTTATTTCTGATGCAAAGCTAAACCAGAAGTGGCATCGAAACTTACCTGTAAAACAAAAAAAGCTATTATTATTCATACTTATATATAAAACAGATATATCAAAAAATAAAGAAAAAGGTATTAACCAAATAAGATGCAATATGAGGTTAAAAGAGAGTTGCTTAGTTTTGAATTAAGAATACCTTCAAATTGGTATAACTCTTCAGACAATCATTGTTATCAGAAAATAGAGATGTTATGAACATGACGTGATTGACATAATGGCCTCCGATATTTACGGCAAACCTTCATAACTATAATTAAAAATAAACGCATAATATTTTTTTTTAGGACAAATGCGTTATTTGCTTCTATTGGAATTTTTTAATGTTAAACTTTCATCATCATTTCTAAAAAAAAAAACTAACGTTCGATACTAGTCCAGGAAAAAATTAACAAATTAAAATTTAAAAAAATACAATAGAAGTGACAAAGAAACAATTAATCAATCCTAATTGTATCGAAGAAGAAGAAGTAGAAGAAAATAAACTTTATTCTGGGACAGCTTATCACCAAAGAATAACAAATGAGTACCTACAATAAATAGAGCAATCGTCTGCCTATGACTACAATTACATTTTGCGTTACATAGTAAATGTGAAATATTGTAAAAAAAAAAAAAAAATTATATATACTTTTATAATATATATTACATAAATATTCATAGATTACATTTGTTCGAAAGACTAAAAACCCGGGAGGTAAATAGATGATGTTTGAAGGAAGTTAGAGAGGAGAATTTTCGAATGGAGATGAAAGGAATTCCATAAAAAAGAAGCGCGGATAATAAAGTATTTTTCAAAAGATGCAGTTCGATGCGCAGGGGTGTACAGGTTGATGGGTTGGGTTCTAGTGTTTAAGAAGTGGATAGAGGAGCGCGGAGTAAGGTCATGAATATAGGTTTTTTTTTGTTGTTTTTTTCAAGCATTGATATGTGAGTGCACCTAGGAAGTATTGACGTCGGGAATTAGGGTAAAGCCACCCGATTTCAGAATACTTGAGTGATATTTGAGAACGTCTGGAGATACCGAAAATAAGTATTATATAACCGTTCATTAGTCTTTTACATCTTATTTGGAGTTCACCAGACAGTCCCCCATATACTATACTTCCGTAATCAAAGTATGGACAATTGAGAGATGATACCAAAAGTTGTCGAGTACTTAGTGGTAATGAATCGCGGTGATGTAAAGTTGTTTAAGAATAGAAATAAATTTCCTTGTAATTTGGGAAATACGATTATTCCAAGAAAAATGTTGGTCAAAAGTTACTTCAAGGTTTTAAATCTAATTTTGAAAATGAATTGGAGGTTTTTGAGGAAAAGCAGTGGATGGGAGGGGAAGGCTTTTAGGTGAGGTTTTGAAACAATGAGTATCGCTTCTTTTATACTTCAAGTAAATAGATTTTTCGCAGAAAAGTGTCTGAAATTTTATTAACAAATACATGCATATTGTATTATTTTTCAAATAGTACGCCTAATAGCTTTGAAGATAACTTCAACTAGTCATATTTCAAGGCTAGAAGTAATAATCATATTGGTATCTACTTGTACCATATTTACTACATACAAAGCAGAATTGTGTATGACAACAAATTTCAACAACTACAGTACTAAAAAAACTAATTAATACCTAATTTTAATTAATATATATATATATATATATATATATATATATATATATATATATATATATATATATATTTATTTATTTATCGCGATACAGGCCAACGGTGGACCACGCGTATATCATTTTCAGGTTTTCTTCCTTTCTGCCCAAATTCTTTTCATTTTTTCGCTCATTTCCCTCTTTCTTTCCTCCGTCCATTTCTTACTTTCATTCTTCTTCTTACAAGAACCTTTATATTTTTAACCATTTTTCCGAATTTATCCTTATCTTTGTAGTCTCCCTCCGTGATTCCCAAAATATATATATATACATATATATATATATATATATATATATTTACAATTTACAAACAAGTCTAAATTATAAAACTTCGAGACCGCACGGTAAAAGAATATTACTGACTTTTTTCGTTGATTCTAAAAATATTAATATTTTTTAAATAACGTTATGCATTGTATTTTATTTTATAATACATTTCAAAATTAAGTGCTTATTATTTTATTATTGTTATTATCCCTTCTATAGTCGGGCCCGGATTTACGGTTTCAGATGGGCACATAATTTTCATAATTTTGTTCCCGCCCATCTTCCCCGACGACTCCAAAAAATATAGAAATTATCGAGTTAGGAGTGGGATTCTTTCCCACAGGAACAAAGCGACGAAGGCCCATTTTCAAAGATAAATATAGAAAGTTTGGTAGAGTCAAAGTTTGATACATCGACAGATTTTTGCGCCACACCAATGAATTCAAATTTCAGAGGGCTGCCCGCTTGGACCACCCTGAGCAAATGAGTCTGCCCATGCGTAAATCCAGGCTTAGTGCATACTGTACACTGAATAAATTGTGAGCATTAACCACATTTAGTTCCTTGATGTTAAAAAGTATTTAAGAATAAATTAGGCTGAAAGAAAACGTTTTTTTATTAGACGAAAAAAATGTTCAAATATTTACTAAAATATTTCTGTTTTATGTAAATAATTTCCCTCTTTTTAACGGATATTTGGTGATATGAATAGATTCATGAGTAAGTTAAAGATTAATGTGACTATTGAATTTATAATAAGCTAAAGCTCGGAACTTTTAATGGAAGAAAAAGTTATAAATAAAAAAATATTAATCTATTGAGAATCAACTGAAATATGAACAATTCTTATCTTATCTAATAAATATGGACATATGTCATTAAAAGCCACATTATGTTAACATATTGGTCACTTGGTTATCTATGACAACACTGCGTCCTACACTGTATCTTTATTTCTTCCGTTAAACATTTAACGAGGCTATCACGGCCGTCTGTATAGTAAAAGTATATAACATTTTAAATTAATATAATCTTTTAATGCCAATTATTTTAATCTATATGTCAGCCAACAGAAGAGCATAAAAAAATATCGGTATTCGGTAATGCCTTTTTATAACACAGTAAGTGTCAATTTAGCAAAACGTTTTGAATTGCACCTTGCTAATAATATTTGCAGCCTGAATCGTGCTTCCTTGACCCCTAAGGTAGCATGTCCGCCAGCCATTCGTTTCCTTTACCATCAACCACGTCGTGCTTGAGGCTAAGAATCGATACAAGAGTCGCAAAAAGGCTATTCATGTAATGCGATTAGAACCCACTACAAAAACAAGCTCTAACATGGCAACAGTTATATTCAATTATATATATATATATATATATATATATATATATATATATATATATATATATATATATATATATGTTTAGTAAGGTTCTTGAGGTTCAGTCAATAAATAAAAACAACTATTTTGGCGGCGTTTCGAGACTATATTGTTCTCATAATCATGCCAAGCATCTTAGTAGGAATGTCCTTGTATTCTTCGCACTTACCAGTTTTCTGTTTGATTTCTGAAGTTCCTAAATCTTTGTGATTGCTTCAGGACCCTGGGTTGTCTTAATTTCTTCGCAGAATCCCATTCTTCCAATATATATATATATATAAATTATATATGAATTACCAACACTTAATTGATTGTTTCATCATCATTGGCATCTCCTGATATTGGTAAAACAACAGAAAATGCACGAGCTAGAAATAACTCAACTGAGGTATGCATGTGGTATAGAAGGATCAAAGATAAGTGTCGAATGTTAAACATTTATCATTAGTTCTAAAAACACTCAACAATTTCTAAACATCAACACATTGAGAAATAGATTAGATATAATATTTTTTTTTAAAATGTAAAACAAGAAATCAAATATGTTGGTACTGACCTAAGGAGGCAAAATTAAAAGGGATTCTGGAAGATATCAGGACTATATAGGCACTTTTTGGCCTTTCCTGTGACTGCTTGGTTTTTTTGTTTACGTTCTTATTAGAAACATATTTATAAAGGGACTACTGGAAATATTTATTTGGCCATTTAAACAAACAGTTTTTCCCGTATATTTAGCTTCACAGTCATTACATATAAGTTTATGGACACAGCGTTTTTGGTCTTTTTTTCTGACAAATAAGACAAAATATTCCACAAATTTAGTCAGGGTCGGAACTAGGAGATTGGACAGAGGGTTGTCAGGAAAAGAATAGGATGGAAGTTGAGAGACTAGTGGATTTAAATGGTTATGGATTTTACTGTGAAAGGATAGGTATCTGGTTTGGGCTAAATCAGCAACACATGGAACATTAAGGTCTTTAGGGATAAGTTTATTTGTCACAAAGTAGGGAACGTTAAGGATTTCTCGAAGGATTTTGGATTGCAAAGATTGGGTAAGAGATGAATCAGATGGTTAAGTAAGTATAGCTCCAAAGCTCAACTCCATATGTCCAAATAGGTCTGACAACTGTCATGTAAATTAGTATATGGTAGTAAATCGGTAGTTTTGAACGTTTGTTTAGGAAATGTTGAAGTCGACGAGCAGTTTCTTGTCGCTTTAGTATTGTATGTGGATTACAAGTTATATATTTGTCAAGTTAGGGTCCTAGATAGCGGAGCTGTTTAACAGAGATCATGGGAATGTTATTAAAGGATACTGTAGGACAGCAAGTCTTAGGCTTACGACAAATGTTAAAGGCTATTTGATAAGATTTGTTTGGATTTATATGAATTTTCCAACTGTGACACCATTCTTGAAGGTTTATGAAACGAGATTGGATTGCTTGGGATGCAATAAATAGATCATGACTTACTGATAACACATGTGTCTTGAGCGTACATAGGATTGTACTAGGATACTTCTTTGAAGGACACGGGCGGATTGGATAGCGAGGGAAGAATAGAAAAAGTTATAGGAATAGAAGGTAGTATGTCGGAGAAAAAAAAAAGCTTTCGGGTGATAGCCACACTCATTCACAACCACACTTAACACACTATTCACAAGTGCCACAGATATCAACTTAGTTACCATTCATGTATCGCTAAATTATAACATTACATTTACAGATTATGTTTCAGCGTGATAAAGAGATAAGATTGACAAACTGAAGAAGCAAACTAAGAGCCAAATATACATCGATTTCTGACAGAAATCGAAAATTAGTTCAAAGTATTTTATTGGCAATTGAGTTCTGCCAACCGCACCAGAGGATCAAAAGGCTTTGTGAAGCGAGACATTCATCACAAATCGTATTAAAATTCAAATCTATGGCCATCGCTTTGAACTGAATGGGAGTCAAATACTCGTTAGAGACCATTGATCTGAAACGCTAAGAGGGTTAATTCTAAAATTAAATAATAATCCAAGGTGGCTTTACAAAATTTATTGCTGTATAAAAGTATTAGTGTTAGAGAAAATTATCTTGTTTTACTAAAAATACGATAAAATGAGATTAAATTAAAATTAAGGAAAATGAAGTCATATATATTTATATATAAATCATTAGTTCATATATAATTTTTAAAAAATCTTTATTTTGTTTTTTGTATATATAATATTTAAAAACTAATAAATTTAATGGTGTAGTAAGACCACTCGTGAACTTACCAAATCAAATGGATTTGGAAAATATTATATTGCAATGTTCCTATTTATTTATTTTTTTTAATATAAACATTTTAATTCAAATGTGTATGCATTTAATACAATTTTTACTAATAAATTAAAATAAAATGAAATAAATGCTATATAAGTATACAGTTGGCGGGGATAGTATATTTTTTTCCATACTTATTTAACAGTCATTATTTTATTTATCGAACTTTATTATCCATTGTTTTATTTTAATATTTATTTGATTTTATCCATTTCTTAATATTTCATTAAACTTGGTTATATGTTCATGTAAATGTACAAATAGAATAGAAATTAGTTAAAGTACGTTCATAGAGTTATTAGTTTAGTTTAATTTGATGAAACAAAGTGTTACATATGTTACTTACCCTTCAAATGTAATAAATTTTATGGCACAATTTTTTTTTTAAATTTAGTTCGAAGGATGCATTTCCTTTAATTGTATACTTACTTTTAGTTTTTTTTAAACATTTACTTATTTATTTTTATTAATCCAGTCAATGTGTGCTGAAAGGAGGGGTGTAAAGTGCTAACCATTCCTGGGGAGTGAGCTAACGGTGAGGGGGGGAGGGGAGAAGTTCCTAATTTTGTGTTTTTCGATTATATATCGAAAACGGTGGACTCTAGAAAAATATGATACAAATCAAAATTAAAGCTATTTAAATTTCCTATAAAATTAAATATATACATATTTGTCGAAAGTCCAACGGTTTTCGAGATATACGTTATTAAAAATCGATAATTGCAGAAATAAAGAAAATGTTTACCTCACTTTTTGCAAAGCATTCGCTTCAAATACCAGAAACGTATGAATGAAGTTTAAGTAAATTTAATGTTCCATAATTTTAGTTCAACATTTTCCTTAGAAACGATCGTGGAAGGTACTAGAAGCAAACGTTTGAAAAAAAGTGAGGTAACATTTGTTTTTTTCCCCGAAAATCACCGATTTTCAATAATTAATGTCTTGAAAACGGTCAGAATTACGGAAACTTTATATAGAATTAGTTTTATAGGAAATTTAATTAGCTTTATTGCTTAATTGAAACATATTTTTCTAGAATCAACCGTTTTTGTGAAATAATTGAAAAACCAACAAAATTGAACTTCTCCCCTACCCCCACCGTTACCTCACTCCCCAGGGGCGGGGACTTTTCGTACGTTTACCTTTTAACTATTCCTAACGAAGGTATGAAGTCAAAAATTGTTGCATATTTCATGCACTCTACAATGTGTTTATTGGGTGGACTATATGTAGGTTTTCGGTTTTTCTGATGTTAAAAAATGTATTCTACTGTTATTGAACATGCTAAATCAACCTTGTATAGTAGTTGTTTTATTAACAATTTTATTAGGATAAAACGTATTATTATTATTATCATTTAAGAAAAGAGGTAACCAACAGGTTAGGATGAACATATGTGGAAAGTTATTTTAAAATATCCTTAAAATAAAAGTAACATTATCAATATTATTAAAAAAAAAAAAAAAAAAAAAAAAAAAAAACGGAATTTCTATAACTTTTTTCCGAAAAATTCAGCATGTTTACTGATAAAAATATTTTTTAATTAACTTTTCACAGCATTTAGTTTGCATACATTAAATTAGTAGGTAGTCAAGGTGGCCAAATCAAAATAAGAGCTTTTCAAAAGACTCCGTTTTAAATTAAAATAATTCCCCAAAATCGGCTATGGGGTAGACAATTTTATAACTCTCCACTGCTTTTTATCACATTTTGTTTTATTTCTGGAAACCATTTTTGAATGAAAAAGGTGAATTTTAAAATAACAAGCCAACTTATTTTCTTATTTGCCAATTTTCACCGAGCCCTATATTATCACAAAAGAAAAATTTAAATCTAATTACAGATTTTTCTTTATTCTAATTTACAGATTGTTTTTTACCATAGAAGTTGCAAAATTCTTTAAATTTTTGGAACGAAGTGTAAATCGTGAGAATATGTGACCTATTCATAATACTATTTTTTTCAAATAATAACATGTTGATGATGTTAAACTACTTTACGTAATTGCCAATTAAAAATCTTTTTCTATTATATTTGACGACATCCGATGTAATGAGAGCATTAACCTCCATAATTTTGTAGACGTGTTGTAGATTCGACAAAGACTTTTCCTTTATATTCAAAGTTCTGTAAAATTAAAATCGCAATTTTATTTCGCCACACAGTCCTTCAGATACACCTAAAGATATAATATCAGTGGTTACATTTTTTAAATATATAAAAAATCAGATAAATCTAATACTAAGGCAAACAGTGAATCACCTTGAACGATGATAAACGACAGGTCAAAGCTCCTGCCAAAGCAGATCGAAGGCTAAACCAAAATCGGATCAGTCTCGCTGCGTCTGGAGGCCAAGACCGAATACGGAGAAAGAGGAATGCAAATTAATGAAAACAGTAATTTACTTCTCGATAAGCAAGTACTACAATCCCACAATCCTTCAACAGGTTGACTTCACTTAACCCCAAAGCGGGGCCGCACCGTGTGGCCATTTTTAAATAATCACGTCAGATCAACTCCTCAATAGTATGAGATAAGTCCTTGTATCAGAACTGATTGAGGAGGAATTAAGAATTCATAGTCATATTTGTTCAATCATGTAAATTGATTTTCAACAGTAGAATTTTTTATAGCATCGAAAATATACGCGCTCTGACTTCCCTTTAAAATGCTGTAAATAAATTACCTTAATATATATAGGGTTATTCTCTCAGTGTGAAAAAAAAAAAAAAATGTAAACTAGAAAAAAAATGATGAAAACTGCTGATGACCGCATTTTTCTATTCCAATCCGTTGCAAATATATGATAATTCAAGATTTTTTTTTTTGGAAACCACGTTTTTTGCCATAAAAGCTGTGGCACATCTCTGCTTTGCTAAAAACATTTTTTTTTTCCCAAATTTTGACCTTATTTTTGGATTTAGCATTAAACTTCGTACAAGACCAGAGTTACATGGCATCTTGAATTTTACAAACTTGGGACCTAAAGAACATCTTGATCTTCACCTTATTTAGAAAAGGTACACTTTCTTATAACACTTCGAAATAATAATAGCGCACTGTTTTTCGAAAAAAACAATCTACAAAACTGCAAATCTCACAACTAGGAGATTTGTCAGGGGAGGCAAAGATCAGTTTATCACCCCCCTCCCTCATTCTTCTTCCTTCAACATTAAAATACAATAGGTACAGTAATAAAGTTTATACATTATGCAAAAAAAAATAATTAACAATGTTACACAATATTGATTATGATTTTATTATTTCGAAAATATTTTTAATAAGTTATTATTTTTTAACAAACATCAAAATTTGCCGCCCCCCTGAAATCTGCCGTCCGGGGCACGTGCCACTCCCCTCCCCACCCTAGTTTCGGGCCTGACTGTTATATATTTCAATAAATACTTGAAAAATACAGTGACGTTTTTTAGAATATTAATACAGAATTAGATATGAAATTCAGCATTTTCTGCTATATAGTAAGCACTATGAAAATATAGAATTTATAAAAACAGGATTACATAGCTAATTATATCAAATACAGTTTTTATTTATTTATTTATTTTTTGAGATTATATTAAATTTAGTGGAACAGCAGAATAATTTCAGCTGACGTCATGCTCATAAGTGACTGTCAGGAAATCGAGGATGGGAAAAGATTGTAAGAAAAGATAAAAAGAAAATGAAAAAACAATTCAAATATTTTGGAACTGTGAATAATATTTTAAATATGTAAACGGATTATTTAAATTTTCTTTATTTAGTGAATATCACAGTTACATTCTAATATCAGGAACATCCTTGTCCACATAAATCCGGAAATGGTGGAGTATAATAATAATTTGTAAAAATGTAGCGAAACCATTACTCCTTATATTAACACTTAATTTAAAAAAAAAAAATTAGGATTGATTAATTAATTGCTGCTTCTATTGGAATTATTTTTATTAGAATACTAGTTTCGAATGCCAAACATTTTCAGTTCTAAAATATAAACAAATTTCAACACTTTAGTACTACGTTACATGTATTATATATACTAAAGATTTCAAAAATGGGTAACGGTTCGGATCGGCGACACCACCAAACTAGGTTGACCCGCGCTACACCGACCAGTTCGATCCTTACGCTTCACTTCATGTTTACATTTTTCGATAGCTCTTTCCTATAACCTCACATGTAAACAATCACTTCTACAGTTTCAACTTGGATTGTGTTGTTTAGTGTCTTATATTGATATTTAGACTTCTTAAATGTAAATAAGTGAAACAGTTCACAAAATGAGTTTCATAAAGGATTAAGTGTTTTATGAATTCATGTTTTCTTATTTCATCTAATCTTATGTGTAAAAGTGTTATAAAACTTAAGAAGATTAATTTGTACATGGATTTGGTGTTTTACATATTTATATTTCTTCTATCAATTTAGGTGATAAAATTTACAACTTGTAAAAGTGTTATGAAACTTAACAAGATTTATTTGTACATGGATTTGGTGTTTTATATATTTTGTATTTGTTGTTTCAATTTCAGTGATAAAATTTCAGTATACATATTTTGTGAATGGATTCTTTGTCATCCATATTACTTTTGTGCTAAAGTGAGACAGATTGTATAATTAATTCAATAAAACATATCAGTTTATAAATAAATGTGAGAAAGTATATCACAGGTTTTTTATGTTTTCTTATTTCCACTTCCCATTAGAAAATATAGCAGAAATTAACATCTTCACTTTCAACTAGGATTCTGTCTTATATTATATAATGGCTTATAACATGGAGAATTGACAATGTGTAAATAATCACAGATTAAGAGGTAAATGACACATCACTATATAATTGTAGAACTATTGGTATAATGTTATAGATTAATGTGTTTTTAAAAAAAAATTAGAATCCTGATGATGAAACATTATCTCCGAAACATGTAGCTACAAATTTTAAATAAATAGGAGTTATGCCAAATAAATACTTAAGGATTCTGTCTTTTTTATATTTATAATTTGTTATTTTCACTTCTCTGAGAGAAAGTTGATCAGGAATTAACTTTACTGGTGGTTCAGGAGTATATTAATTGTTGATTAAATTAATATTAATTAAAAATTGATTTAGTGTCTTATATTTCGATATTTCCTTATTTCCACTTTAATATTTCCTTATTTCTCATTTTAATATTAGAAGGTAAACAGAAGTTAATATTACTTTGAACAGGGATTTAGAGTTTCTCAGTAAATGTAGGAGAATAACCTTCCCCCTCTAAAAGCAGCGACTAGAACATCGAAATAAATCGGAACAAGGTTAGAATCGATAAAAGGTATTCTGAGCGGGTTTAGGGGTTGGTGTCGCCGATCCGAACCGTTACCCAAAAATGTAAGACAAGAAATTAAACCTCGGTTTGACCCCTTCCCCTTTCCACGATGGATATATTTCAGATATCTGTTAGATCTCCTCAGGTGAGTACCAATGTTTGATTTCTTGTCTTACATTTTTGAAATCTTTAGTATATATAATACATGTAACAGAGTACTGATGTGCTGAAAAATTTGTATCTTTTACAACTGGAGATGAATGTTCAGCAACTTCAAATAATAAAAAAATTGCCTGTTTTGTGCAAAAAATAAATAAATAATAAAAGAAAATAGAATATTTTTAAAGTAAATATGTAAATTACGTTTTTTAAATGGTGAATATCGGAACCTCATAATAAAGAACGTCATTTCCACTTTATTGAGGAAACCATGTCAATGCCGATGACGAGTCCATTGGATTATTGACAGAATTGATGGTCCATTACATAACGGCCGGCGGAGTTGAAGTCAAAACATCGATAACTCGGTCATTGCCAGCAGAATGTTTGCAGATATTACCGATGTTGAACAAATAGTAAACTTCGGTTCTATTGAGAAATGTAAACATGAGATTGATTCAATTAAAAAAATAATACCGAATTTCTAGATCGTTCGCCGCCTTCCAAGAATTTTCAGCGATTAGCTATATATCTGTGTCACTTGTGAATAGTCGCTCAAGTGCAAAAGTCGGATTTTAGGAAAAACGCGATTGTTTTCACAATGATCACAAATTAGGGAACTACTTGCGAAGAGGCGGCTTGCTCCTTTAACAGTTACTTTTCGGTAACCAGTTATTGTTTAGTAACTGGCATTCTACTGCTACAATCCATCAAGGTGATGTAGTCAGCAATTACGTTCAATTGCCAGGTTTTTTCCTCAAATAAGAGTACTCACTTTTTAGAGGCCTGATCCCGAGGTCGATCGACGCACGATAAACAGGAATTATATTTCCTGCCTTAGCCAGGACTCAAACTCGAGTCCCGGACTTATTATTTTCCCTCATATTTATTGATGTATTTCATTTCATTGTTGTTTGTTTCGAGAAATAAATAGAAAATGGAGCTGGGTAACACAAAAGGAGAGGAAACAGTCTCTCACGGATCTTGTTGGCAATATTTTTGAAGGTTCCTAGAAGCCGAGAAAAAAAAGAGAATAGCATTAAATTAATTTATTTAAATCTCGAGTTTAAACAATTTTATCTACATGATTCTTGTATTAAAATTTTTATTTTTGAGTTTAGATTTAAGAAAACAGCTGCTTCATAGATTTAGGTTTAGATTAATTAAATTCTAAAAAAATGATTAGACCTTCAAGCAAACTACTTTTATAGATTTATATACACAAAAAAATGACAGATTCTAACTAAGCAAATTTTTAAACCAAATTATTTGTAAATTTTCTTTTAAATCGCTATTACTTTGTAAGCCAATTAAATTTGATTGGTATCGCTTTGAAAGAGGAGCCCCAGCTTCCTTTTGATGTATATAAATTCGATTAAAAAATGGAAAGAAAAACCTATTTAAAAAATAGGAAAATTCTAAATACATTTTGATTTTTAACTTGACTTAACTTTAGAAACCAGATAGGAAGATGAAAACAAAGACATTTAAAGCGTATTCCTACCCTATATTTCTGGTAAAATATGGAGCCGACATGTTTAAACATCCAACCGTAAATTCAAGTTTTTGACAATTAAAAAAAAAAAAATTGGTCAGGAAAATTATTTTTGATTTTCTATTTGGATGAAATTTCGTATTTAAGGGTTTTTTTGAATGCTGAATTCGAATCCGTTGTCGGTTTTTGTTTAAATAAATCTATAAAGGTAGTTTATTCGAAGATCTTATAATTTAAAAAAAAAATAATTAATCAAAATTTATGAAGTGGCTATATTTTTTTTAAAACTCGATATATAAAATTAATTAGTGCTGATGTTTTTTAATTTTTTTTTCTCTCGGCTTCTAGGGCCCTTAGAAACAGCAAAACACGTGTCTAATATTTTTTGATCAGGAACCTGCAAAACAATAGCCAACAAGATTCCTTGAAAGACTGAGTGTGCTCTCCCCTTGTGAGTTAGCAAGCTCCAATTTCTATTTATTTATTGAAATAAACAACAATAAAATGAAGTACATCAAATAAATGTGAGAAAAAATATACAATATGAGTATAAAAAGAGTGTAGTACCCTAGCACATCGATCAAAGCTTAATATTAGAAGGCCCCAAGCATATCTTCTTTTCAGAAGAATCGAAAGATTATCCGGAGACCTATCGAAAGTAAGTTGAAAAACCAGGGGATTAGAGAAGATAAGTTCAATTATTATAAAATGTATCTGGTTTGTGACTAAAAAATAACAAGGAGCATTAAAATAATTATCGATGTTTATTAGGAAAGGATAGGACATTAGGATATTCCGTAAGATTTTAGATTTCAAAGATTAGGTACAAGATGAAATTGATGGTATAGAGGTACAAAGTTCAACTCTTACGTGTTGTAATACGTCTGATAATAGCCTCAGTTACGAAACTATGATAATTAATTCTTCACGTGAATCATTCCTAATTAATTGTAGTCAATTTAAAATTTTTATTGTAATCAGAACAAACAAATTAAGCGACGTCAAACTATTCTGAGAATGTTGACTCTTCTCGCTTTGAGAAATGAGACAAGGACAAAGTTTTTTTTTTTGCCGCGAGAACGGAAAATTCAAAGAGCTTTCCTTTAAACCGACTTGTTTAAAAATAATTGTTTTATTTCAGTTCTAGTCCGGTTGTAAATAACAATTGCGAAAGTGGACATTATATACAAACAATTTAGGACGGCATTACCAGCTCAGTAAACAAATTTTAAAAAGCTTTATACCTCTTGAGAAAACTTTTAAAATACTTTTTATAATTTGTTGTAGATATTTTTATTTTTTTTATCGATAATCGGATCCATTTATTACATATTTACAAAAAAAAAAAAAAAAAAAAAAAAAAAAAACGTAAATAAATAATTAATAATATAAAACAAAGAAGCCTATCAGAATGTGGAAAGAATCTCAGAGACTATGCGAAAGAGGGGATTGACGTTTTTCGGACATTTGTACAGATTGAAGGAAGACAGATTAACAAAACAGATATTCAACTACCTCTGGAAGAAGAACACTACAGCGTGGATTAAAGAAGTTAGGAAAGACCTGGAACAGTTGAACATTACAGAGTCCCAAATGTTAGAAAGAAGTACATTAAGGAGGAGAGAGGAAGTGTTTCAAGAGAGACCTAAGAGAAGCAGAGGAACGTGGACAGAAGATCAAAAGAAGCTGATCAAATTTTATGTATAAATAAAATAAATATGTAAATCGCATATATATTATATAATACACATTTTTTTTAATCGATCTATTAAAATTTAATGATGGTAAGAGTTAAAAAAGAACATCGGTTTGGGATCTTCTGGGAAGTGAAAAACTTTACCTAGCCTTTTCATGCACACTGAGTTCGCACAAAAAGAAATGCTTCATTTTCCTCCTACTTTATCACACAATACAATACAATAGCCTTATCACAGGATCATACAATATTGTTTGATAAGCCTTTACGATTTTGAATTCAATGAGCTTTTGTAACTTTTTGAAGGTTTTCTTTCCCCCGATAGCTTAATGCATAACAGACACATCATATAGCTCAATAATCAATGCAAATATAGAATCAATGCTACCTCATATTTAATACTTAAAGAATCGACTTTTAGGTCCCAAATAATCTTTTCAGCTGCAGTCGAAGAGTTGATGGTCACATACGTTATCACCAAATTTATTCCGGTATATTTTCTGTCAAATATTATGTCTAAAAAGTTAACGCCAAATTATATCAACTTTTTACCAATATCGTTTAGGGTTTACACTTCAGGCCCATTCATCCAAAAAGGGTTTCAAAGGTAAAGAAAAACATCATATTACTTCCAGTTGGTATAAAAGAGATTCGTTATAGACGGATGGAGAGAGCCAATCACAAGAGACTTTAACTACTTATTCATGAAGTCAGGTGAAGATAAATTAATTTTGTATTGGCTCCGACCACATATTTAGGTTCTAATTATACCTCCCAGTAAGGTGATAAGGTATCTTAGTGTAAACGTGAACTAAGGCTGTTTATACGTTTTGCATTTCACGGAGGTGACAACGGTGTATTGAGCTGATGCATCATACTAACGTATTACAGTAAGACAGTTTCATCATGCATTTACACAAATGTTTGTAGGAATAATAGAACCACGGTATAATTATGAGAGTCAATCTGTTAACTTACTAAAAATTAATAAGAAAATGGACCGTTTATTAACTTAATGAAGTAAATTAAATATTTATCTACTGGGGCAGGTAAGGTCGATCGATGAAGCAGTTACAACCTTGACATCGGAATAGGTCGCGCCGCAAAGTAAGTTAATAATATAGGTCAGGACAACAGCTATTGATTGAGATATTAAACATAATGATATTTGATTGAAATGTAATATATAGTTATTGAAACAGAATCATATATTATAAGTCGGTTGCAATAAAAATTTAATTAATTATATCACCCCACGATCGTGATTGTTCTTAAATAATTAGTCGAAGAACGACGATAAGAAATTATAAATAATAATAATTATAAAAAGTTCCGTAACGGTCGACCACAAACAGGACTTAATGATCTTAACTATACCAAGCTGTACTAAGAGTTAAGAAGAGTTTAATTGAAGCAATTAATATAACTTGTAATTCAATATTATTGATTAGAATCAACGATATTAATTTTATCTTGCGTATGAAACAGGGACTATAGAAAACAAAATCAAAAGATCTGAACAATACAAGATTTAAAAAAAAAAAAAAAAAAACTACCGAGAAGTCTAGAAGTCTAATCGAAATCCTTGGTCAAGAAATGCAGAAGTAAGTTTAAGATCATTATAATTTTTACAAATATAAATTTATGGGCAGAAAACGAAACCAGGAGGGAGCGAAAAAGAACAAAAGTGAACTTCCTACAAGTCCCGAGCTCAACTCTGCCTGTAGACTGAAGAGTTATTTTCTACGGTCAAGTTTGGGATAGGGAAATAACCTCCTGGAGCACACCAAGTCTATGAAGTGGGTGACCTTCAATTTGGAGGGAAAGATGGTAGTTTAACTTAGGTGCCAATCACCTCCTAGTAGTACCATTGGCTCAAAGAAACCAGGATTATATAACACCCGACTTAGTTTCTTCAAAGTATTTTAATATACTAGAAGACCTGGCGACAACCAGACATGATTGATTTCCGACCACATCAGACGTACTAAATTCCTTAACTTCATTATAGCGTTTGAAAAGAAGAAAACATACTTGGTTTTGAATCCAAATATTACAAGACCTTCTCATGTGGTCTTGAGTTTTTACACTGTATCCTCTTTCAATTCAATTATAAGAGAAATATTTATAATGGAGCTGAGGAAAAATAAACTGATGCTCACTAATATGATTTTTCGTGAAGAAGGTGACCACGGTATTCATCGAAGGTGAAAAAGTTCCGTATCTTACACAAGAATAATTTTTTTTTCATTTATTCATATTTACAACTGTACAAAATAATATACATCAAGTAAATGTGTTGATAGTGAATATAAAACCATGTAAATAACTTGTGAAGAACTATTCACTAGTAGCACTTCAATAAAATCTACACTAAAACGTCTCTAGGCCATCTTCTTTTAGGATGCCTCGGAGGATTATCGGGAATGGAGTGGGAAGCAAATTGGGAGACTAGTGGATTTGAATGGTAGTGGAGCTTACTATGGAAGGATAGGTATCTGCTTTGGGCTAAATCAGCAACATATGGAACAGTAAGATCTTTATGGATAAGTTCAAGAATAAATTTAAATATCTCAGAACACCCATCGATAGCGATTTCATAGACAAATTAAAGAATTTGCATTAAAAATTAAAGAGGTTACATGTTTTAGCAGAATGGCTAGACAACAGAATTACATGCATCCAAGGATCACCAATTATATCATTTCCTTAATGCAATAAGGGTAGATTGAATGATGCATTAAACCCTCAAAAAGGGACATCGGAGCTTCATATTTCTTACTTCCAGCTACATTTTGCAGGGAAATATGTAATACCAAATATGCATATACATCAAAGAAAATAAAGATTATTAAAATGCATTCTGTGAATTTATGACAATAATTCTCATATTCGAAACCTCAAACCCCAAAGAATCAAAATTTTGGATCAACCAAAAGTGTGTTAATCCTTTCGTACTCAGCACGGTATTTTATTTCTAATACATATCCATTGTACTTTTTCTTAATTTTTATTACCTAGAGGAAACTATCACACAAATAAAATAAAAATAATAAAAGAAAACACTAAGCTCGGCCTGGTCATAATTTGATGAAACAGAATCAATGAACATTACGATTTGTTAGGAGATAGTTAAATAAATGCATAACATTTAAGCTTAATTTGATTGTGCCAACTTAGGCAACTGGTTGTTTAGGGAGGAAAAATCATTATCTTGTATGAAATTTCTTTTTCATAATTGAGGCGCCATCATTTTTTATTTTTATCTTCACACTACTTCGCATCGAACTACGTCCTTCTAAAAATACGTTATCAACCGTGCTTCCTCTTTGTGTGATTCTTTACCCATCTCTAATTCGAAGATACTCCTCTCTAACTTCCTCTAGCCTTCTCTGTTTCTTTACTTTCTGAATTATCAATCTTTATGTAGCATATGTAAGCTATGCATACATGATTTCTCCTTTAGTTTTGTAATATATGTTGTTATTAATAGTCAATTATTGTAGATCGTCGATTATACAATGGATTGTATGATTACATTATTCTTTAGCGACGAGTTCTCGCAGAATAAAGTTTGAAGTTTTTCTTTTGTTCTGCCTTGACGTAGCCATACTTTGTTACCATTAATATTTTAAAAGACTTAGACGCTATTATTGCTTGATGAACCCCTCCACTCTCCAGTCGAAACCCCTGGAGGCTTGCTCCTACCAGTATACACACACTCCCCACACAAGACCACATTGTGTGTTTTTTCAGTGCCACGCCCAGCAGATGTCAACTTATGTTGGCGTATGCCTTTTAGACCAACTGTTGCTTGACGCATGCATTATATAAGATCATAGACGCAGAGCTCTACAAAACAATAGTTTATGCATACGGTTTAGAATATTAATCAACCTAATAAGGCCGGTTATGATAACTTTGAAAGTAAAGCATGGCGAACGAATTTGATTATTTACTTCCCCACTTGTTACCATTAATTATATAGGGAAAAAGGTACCATTCCGCAAGCGCGTCTCCATGGAACCTACCTGACCTGCGCTACACCGACCAGTCATCCGATCCTTACTCTTCACTTCGAGTTTACATTTATCGATAGTTCAGTCCTATAACCTCACATGTAAACAATCACTTCTACAAAATGAAACAGAAGTTAACAGCATAAGTTTCATAAAGGATTTGGTGTTTTATAAATTGATGTTTTATTATTCCTCTTCTCTAATGTGTAAAAGTGTTACAGAAGATTAATTTCAATATAGATTTTGTGTTTTATATATTTATATTTGTTGTATCAATTTAAGTGAGAAAATTTCAGTATACATATTTTGTGAATGGATTCTTTGACGTCCATATTACTTATTGCCCTAAAGTGAGACAGACTGTATTATTAATTCAATAAAACACACCGATCTAAAAATAAATGTGAGAAAATATAGCAGAATATAACATCATACCTTTCAACAAGGATTATGTGTTTTATATATTTATAATTTGTTATTTAGACTTCTCTAACATCAGAAAACTTATGAGAAGTTAACATTACTTGTGATTTAGCATTATATTAATTCTGATTTAATATAATATTAATTCAACAATGATTTAATAAATAACATAATTTAATATTAGAAGGTAAACAGAACTTAATATTACTTTGAAAAGGGATTTAGAGTTGCTCCGTAAGTGAAGGAGAATAACCTTTCCCCTCGAAAAGTAACGACTAAAACATCGAAATAAATCGGAACAGGGTTAGAATCGATAAAAGGTAATCTGGGCGCGCGTAGGTGCTGGAGACGTGCTTGCGGAACGGTACCAGGAAACATTATAAGAATAAATTTTATATGAACTCCAGGCAACTTAAAGAAATACTGCTCTTAATTTCTGTAGAATACATAATCTTAAAAGGGGAAAGTGGACTTGGATCTACTCAGGTATAAAAGATATCTTAATCTTCTGATAAATATAAACGGACAGGAAGAGATGAGAACACGTGTCGGGAGAGAATACGCCAGTTCCATATGGATCCTCCCTTTTCAATACCACCTGGAGGGTAGGAGTTATAGTTAATAATTGAACTAACCGTTGTATTCTATGAACTATTATTATATTTAATATTATTATAAAAAAAAAACAACCCAAATATTACATAAAATATAATAAATCAACACAGAATGTTATAAAGGCCGGATTTCTTACAGTAAAAAATCGGTGCGGTTCCATGCACTGAAAACCTAAAATGTGCAAATTTTTGCAGTAACCCCCAAAACGTGCAATTTCGTGCAATTGCACGGGAATCTGGTCTTTAGTTATAGTACGTCCAGTAAAAATGATCTAGCCGAAATGATCCACGACTATATTAGTTGATTATAAAATAACATTCTACAAATGATTCAACTATTGGGAAAAAGAAAGCTTTTAAGATGGAGTTTAAAATCTTTATGTAGAACGTGAGTCCAGTTAGTCTTGATTGAATTCTAATTTGGGAGAAAATTTCAGATTGAATTTATTTCATTTATTTTAACAAGCCTGCTTTAGAACTCGTAGAAGATTCTAAGAAGAAAAAGGAGCTTACCATGATGAATACTACCCACATCTGCAAAATAGTTGGTTATCAAGGGATAGGAAAATACATAGACGTAAGAGAGTTAAATCAGAAGAACAAAAAATAAAGTAAAATACTTAATTATTGCAAAGCTCCCCATTTATTCAAAACTCTGTTAATTTTTAAGATTTGACGGTATTAGAATCCGTGTAAGAACGTCGGTGAATTATTTTAATTAGAGGAAAACTGTTTTCATTAAAAATATCTATAACAATATTTGCACTAATCAGTAATAAGCAATTGAGTTGGTAATAGAGCTGTTCATGTTCCCAATAGTTACAAATAAAATTAATGAAAGTATATTCAAAATAATATAAAAAATATAGCAATAACAAAATAAACATCGCAGAAAGATAAATAATATATACATATTCGGATAGAAGAAACCCAACAAAAGCCTTTTGCCCCACTGCCTCAACACTACAGGGAAAATCAGGATTCCAGGAGATCCCAGGACTGCTGTTATAACTTTATCACTGATGTTAAAAATTAATGGAGAGAGAAACGTAATACTCCACAGAAATGGATATTATACGTAAATATTTGCTGGACATAAATTTTCGAAAAATTTAAATTTTAAATAGATCTTTTTTTCCTAAACCAGGAAGACAACAAAAATCAGGTCAATATTATTCAGAAATTTTTTAATATAATTAAACTTGTTTTGACAGAAATATTTTATTACAATAAAAACAATTGAGTACTAACTCTCCTGTTTTATAGTTCATATTATACTCCCAGACACTCCAATCCCATATCATAAACCTTCAAGAATGGTGTCGAAAATGGAGAATCAAAATAAATCCCATCAAATAACCTTTACCCTTCGTCGTAAACCTACGACTCCCTGCCTTACAGTATCCTTTAATGATGTCCCACTTATCCCTGTTGAACAGATCCGCTACCTAAGACTCCACTTGGACAAACGTCTTACTTGGAATCCACATACAAGACTAAAACGACAAGAAACTGCCCGTCGTTTTCGAATACTTCAACATTTACTTGACAAACGTTCAAAACTAACAATCAATTACAAAAGACTCATATACATAACAGTAATCAGACCGATTTGGACATACAGAGTTTGTCTGTATGTATTTGGGGTTCCACTAAACCATCCAATTCATCTCGTATCCATCGTATTACAATCCAAAATCCTTAGAAAAATCCTAAATGCTCCTAACTTCGTCACAAACAAACTTATCCACAAAGATCTTAATATTCCTTACGTTTCTGACATAGCCCAAACCAGATGTCTATCCTTTCATAGCAAACTCCACAACCATTCAAGTCCATTAGTGTCACAACTTGCTTCTCAATCCATTCCAGATAACCCTCCGAGGCGCCTGAAAACCTTATATAGAACCTGTAGAAGTGCTACGTATGGGTAGTTGCTTTAAAAACAAGTGACGTGTCATTTTTATCATTATCATCGTATTTACTTGTATTGTATGTTTATATTGTAAATACAGTTGTAAAATTCAATAAAAAAAATATATATATACTCGTGCAAATAAATTTTATTTACGTTTTACACGAATGCTTTATGAGTAATCATATTTTAATTTTTCATTGCATTTGCAAACTTAAGTAATGCAGAAAACATGGATAGAACTTCTATTTCGAAGGTCACTGGGAATTCGACAAGTCTGTAATTAGTATTATAAATTTTAAATTAATGCCGAAGTAGTAAGTTTAATCATATTTCTCATAGTGTTAAGGTATTTTCAAATTATAAATATTTTTATAATTCGATCAATGTTCAAAAAAAAAAAAAAAGATAAAAAAAATAATGAGGTGATGTGGTGATGCTCAACCGAATAACATTTCAATTATTTAAATTTAGAATATATAATTACATTATAAATTTTAAATTACCTTAGTGATTCTTAATATGTGAAAGTAGAACAGGAAATAACACTTACCTGAAACAAAGAAAAGATAAATATATTAAAATAAAAATAAATTTACAATGCAATTAAAACAATTTTATCATTATTTATTTCATTATAAACAATAGTAATACCAATCTGGGGACTTAACCCATTAGAATGGAGATTCAACGGAAGGAATCTGTGCCAAAAATTACAAGGAAATGTGCCAAAAATTTATCATGTTTTCGGAAAATTTTAAAAAAAACTTCTAATATAAAATACTGAACAAACCAGGGATAGAAACAGCCCCGTCATATAAAAACTGACGATTACATTTGATAGTTCTCCACTCTCATAGTTCCACAGGCTTAATGAGTTTATACGCTTTTTTATTTTATGCCTTTTTTCAGATAAATATATTATTTATAAATAATTTTTGAATGGAAATATCGTTGGACAAAGGGAATGTGTTGGAAAGTCGAAAAATGGCAAAAACGAGTTAAGTACACAGTGATCTGCACCCTGTGAATAAGTTGGTAACATTTAGGCCTATTTATTTCTGATCAGATGAAAGTAGACGAAGATAACATTTGATCCTTTTTTTTTTTACCAATACGTTTATAAGTAATTGTTAAAATTATAAAACACTTGCTTTTTTTTCTTATTTTATTACTCCTCTTTTGAACAATGATTATATTTTTAAAAAAAATACTTTTGTATTTTACATTGTAATGAAAACATTTTCTTGTACCTCGCTGTTTTTCTATATTATCTCCCTACATTTCCTTTGGATCTGCATCAATAGAAGAAATACAAAGAAAATGATACCAATTTCAACATGATAAAAACCGTGGTTCATAATATGGAAGGTGGGAACAAAGTTAGCCAAGTCCGGTAAATAAATTGGCAAGTTCTGGTGAATAATCAGTTTGCTAAAGACAAATCTTTGAATGGCTTTAGTAAATTAATTTATCTAAAAAATAATTAATCAGCTCGCAACTTTTTAGATGATATTGATGTCATCTAAAAATTTTTTTTTCAAATACTGGATTTAAAATTATAGTTCAAAGTTTAAAAGTGCTGCCCTGAAAAGTAGCGGTTTTAGACACTAAATTATTCCAAATTTTCTGTAATATTTAAAGGATATAGAACAAAATAGAAGGATATGATGTTATATAATAATATATAAACAATTTTCATATATATCACAATTTATAATAACAAGATATAACATATATGAAAGAAAATTATTAGTAATTCTTCATAATTGCATAGACACACGCTTTACACATACACGTGTATACAGAGAATTCTAAAATTAAGCCAGTATCAGAAGGCCTAGGGTTCGACGCCCAGTTGACTCATCCAATTCATTCCAGATTGTCCTGCGGTGTGGGACAATTTAAACCGCTACTGACGAGCCACTGATCAGCCTCTTAGTCACACTAGGCTGGCTGTTATTTTTAGTTATTCATTATTTTTAGAATTCATAGACTTTTTAGTATATACCTAAAAATGTTAATGAAAAATATTTATAATAAAACCAGTAAAACAAACAAAAAATATACCGATAGACTAAAAATTCCACCCAATGTTCTTTTTTATTTTCTGAGCTTTCTCTTTAGGTGTTCACATAGAGGAAAAAAAAAAAAAAAAAAAATTAAAATTACAAAATTTGAAACAAATATGATTTATTACAGTTTTACAAATAAAAAATCCCAAAAAAATGTATTCAAAATCACAAAAAAACCTATACCCTATCGAATGCAAGACGTAATGAACGCAAGAGGCGGGTATACACGTTATTAATTAAAAATTTTGTAAATTTAAAATTACTAGGTAATTTTTTTTTAAATATTTTGTTTGTCTTTATATTTTGATTCACACTTGTCTATTACAATTAGACAATTACTTAATCTGTTATGAGAAAGAATATGGCGTAAAAGGCATGAGGGAGACCAGAACCCAGAGACTCCTCCTGTCTTCTTTTTTTTTTTTCTACGAGGTCTCTCGTCCTACTCCTTTTTAGCCTTTTCTGGGTGTTTATTCTTCTGGGGAATATGTTTATAATATTGCTTACTTTTAATTAATATTTTTTTAAATAATCCTAATACGTTTCATATGTCCTGGTTAAAGTCTATGGGGACGTAAAACCTTAAAAAACAATGAAACTTTTTTTAAATTAACTTTTTTTTAAATAATGAATAATAAATTTTTAGCTAGTCTAGTCTTTAAATTTGAGTTCCGTATATATCTTACAAAGAATGAACTTTAAAGTAACTAAAAATGTTATGTCAATATGTATTTCATCATTCATCATTTCCATGCTAAAAAATGTCCAATAACTCACCACAAAATAGTTTTAGTATTTACTTTTAGATGACAACTATTTTTTCTTCACTTTCATTTCTAAATCCGCGCCTGCCAAGTACATAATCAGCATAATGGCGGAAGTAATGAAGCTTAGAAAATGGCGTAAAAGGAGAGATAGTACCCAAAGGCCAGGCTTTCCTGGCTCCAATTTACTTACTCGACTTGTTTACGAAGTAGATCCCTCATTCTGATCTTTTTCAGTCACTTCACTGGTTATTAGATGAAATAATAAAGGATAAAAAGGATGTCCGTTTAATTTAACGTAAAATGTTCGTAGACTGATGGAATCCGGAAGTCGATGAGTAAATTGTTGTCATCAAAAGCGAACCTATTTGTAATTACTATCTTTATTATTTTATTATTTCTAATGATTCATAAAGATTTAATTTTTAGACAATTTTCTACTAGATGCATTAGTTTTACTCCCGAGTTCAAACTAAATTTATGGTTATTTTCATTTAGATGGATAGCGAAGTTGCAATTTTGGGTCTTATTATTGTATCCTCTTATACGTTATTTTATGTTAGATGCTAAATAAAAGGAGAAAACTGTACGATCGGTAAATTATTTTTCTTAATAACATGTATAAATACTTATAATTAAAAATATTAACTTTTAAAGATGTAATCCAAAATTGTAAACTATACTTAAAATTGCTGATTCTTTAAGAGTTTGGATGTCTTTAGAACGGAAAATTATAGTATAATATCTGAAAGTATTTTTCAAATGAAACATGATACATCATTTATCAATTTCTCAATCAGGTAACTGTCAAGGTAAACGGGAAGACATAATTAATGGCTAAGATTAAACGCAATGTGTAAAGAATTTCGATTTTCTCACGTTTACCAGAGTCTGCACTAGTATGTGGGAAACAATATCAGTACATAGAAATATTATATTATATTCATAAACTCACACCAAAGTTATATATCTTGTCAAATGGATCTGACGTTGTAATTCATGAGAAAATAAACGGGGGACTCTCCGGACTGTACAACTTCGATTTTGATTAAAATGGTTGATTAAATATTGAAAAAAAAAATCAATATATATTTTTTTGGTTCGTTGAATGGGCGAAGAAAAAAATAAAATAAAACGTAGTATAAATATTATTTCAAATTTCGAGTTTCAAATACGATATCCTCATGGTTCTTTAACAAACACATTTTGTTCCTTTCTATGTAGATTAAGTGAATAATGCAAACACTAAAAAAAAAATATTGTTTTATGGTAAAATTATAAAAACAATGTTTATTTATTTGATTACTGTTTTGGGTGCCGTGTACAACTCGGGCTATAGGCAACATTACATAACATTTGTCATTAAACTTCTAGATTAGTCGATACAAGTTGTTTTCTTTGAGTACGGTAAACAGTTTTTTCCAGTTTTCGGGTTTTAAAGCCTCGCAGTATCTTTGGAGATGCAACGAAGTCCTGTAAGATAAAAGCTTGGTGCAGTCCTTGATAATGTGCTCCGTTGTAAGGAGGCAGTTGCAAGTGCTGCATTCTGGTGGAGGATTGCCTTCAAGTAGATGGCGATGTGTCAACTTACTGTGCCCAATTCTGAGTCTCGTTATTACTGTTTGTTCTCTCCTGTTTATTGGGAGAGGGTGTTGACGGAAGAAAGTTTTCATAAATCCTTTTCAGTTTATTGGTATCAGTTGTTTTTGCCCAGATGTTAATCCATGCTTCTCTGCACAGGTTAAATATATATAAATATATATATAGTCGTAGAGAGTGACATTGATATTTGGAAATGTCATGGAAAACAATGTTTAAATCATTGAGAGCAATGAAGATTTTTATTTACAAAAAAAAATATATGTATATATATAGATAGTGGTAATGTGATTTGAGAAAAAAATAATACGTGATGAAAGTCTTATTTCATAAATTATTTTTTATAACGAGATTGAAAAATAATATCCAAATTTAACTGGATATAGGTACAATTTTATACAAAAAAAAAAAATCTATATTTCATGATCTATTTTTAAAAAATGTTCCAACCATTGAGCAATCTAAGCTTATAGATTTTTTACACTCAAAATTGATGATGGATTTTGATTCAAGCTACCCAAAAATTATTATTACTAAATTACTATCGAAAAAATCTATTACGTTTTTTTAAGTCAATTACATTGTAGTTCATAAACACCTCATCTTTTGAAAGGGTATTTGTCTTTAGGTGAAAGGAAATGGAATGGCAATGGTTTATATATATATTTTTTTTTTAATTCCTTGCCGACATCGATGGATATTGGGTCCTGATATGAGATCAAAATATATTTCTTCGAGGAGCTTTTTCCTCGGGGCTGTATATATTATTCATAGTTTTTTTATATATTTGTTTTTTAAAATATTTTCGATCGTGATTTTGCTGTATCCGTTAATTGCTGGCTATAGTGTACATCGTTTGAATTTCTTCATAATAAAGAAATTCAAACCATATTCAGTGGAACGTCGATCATCCGAACGTTCAATTTAACGGTACCGTTTTTTTTCAAGTTTATTTTCAATGTAATTTTATTCAAATTGATCAGCTAATTATTTGTATTGTTATAATTATTTTAATTTAAAAATTAGAAAGAAAATGATTTTTTCCATGAACCTCTATATCGTTCCCTAATTATTTCTCAGTAATTGCAAAAAATGAGCTTAGACTTCTATACCTACATATTTGTTTATAGAAAACCGTATAAATTATTAGATCATTTAATTTGAACCATAGAATTCTAAAACCAGACCACTCCAATTCCCAGATTTTAATTTTTTTTTTTATATATAGTTTTTTACTATATTATATTTAGGGGAAGTTATTCAGCCAAAATTAGTTAAGTCACATTGAAAAATAAAGCTTTTTCCTAATCCAACGAGACCTTTACCTTTGTCGACCAGCTGAAAAACATTTTCAAAAACGGACTTGGCTAATTTTGGAATTCTACGCTTCATTTATTTCTCTGAATCCCTTCCTACTCATTTGATTGGTGATGCCTTCACCGTCAGTTTTAAATCGTTCTTTGTGCATACATCGCATCACACAATCAAATAGTGAACCTCCCTTAATATACACAAGCCAAAAAAACGAGTGGATGGACACCGGTTTGTTTATACAATGGTTTGAAAACAATTTCATTCTTGAAATATGTATACATATTTTTAGCGAATTTCGATTATTATTCTTCTTCTTCTCTCACTATCTCCTGAGTGCTGTTAAGCGTGTAGTAGCATCCTCTGACCATCTTGTCCAGCGGTCCCTGTCCTGTGTAAGCCTTCTCATCTCCGGCATGGTGCTTCCTCTTGCTGTGCCAATTCTCTCAATCAAGTCTGCATACATGAGCCTTGGCCTGCCTTGAGGACGCCTTCCTCCCGGTCTTGCTTCTAATAGCCATCTGGTCTTACGGTCATCTCCCATTCTGTTAACATGACCAAACCACTTCAATTGTCTTTCCTTGATCGTATCCAGAATAGATCTAACTCCTAGTTCATCTCGGACCATTTCATTCCTTATTAGTTCTCGCCTGGTTTTTCCTAATATTTTCCTTAGGAATCTCATTTCCGCAGATACTATCCTGCTAGCATGGCGGTCCAAGAATGTCCAGCTTTCCGATCCATACAGTAGTACTGCGAGAAAAACTGAGTATTTCTTTTTATTATCCTAACCACTCCTGACTACATTAGTTCGGATAATGGACGCTCTACAGAACCATTAAAATGAACATATAAGAGCATACAATAACCAGATCCAGAATTCCAGCTTCGTTATCTACTAAAATGAAAATAAGCTTAAATTCAACAAATAGTCGGGAGTGAAACTGATACATTAAGTATAAAATAGTTTCACTTCTGAGTCTTTGCTGAATTTATGGTTATTTTCATTAAATTGGATAGAGAAGTTGAAACTCTGCGTCTTAATTTTCTATGCCCTCATATGTTCTTTTTATTTGATTTACTGATCGCATAATTTTTTCATGTATTTAGCTTCATAGTCATTACGTTTTAATTCATATATACCGTATATTAATTTATATATTCATATATATTTCCCATTAAAAAAAAAAAATGTTTCCTTTAGTATCAAAAAACCCAACCAGTCGTAGGGAAAACCTTTCGCCCGTTTTAAAGATATAAAAAAATCGAAACAAAACAGATGGTAGCTTTAAAAGAAAAAAAAAGAAAGAAAAGAAAAAGTATTATCTGGGTATACTTTGGAGGTAAAATCTGGGTGTTATGATCACATTATTTTTTAAAAAATTTTAACATGGATTATATTTTACCGGTGACCTAGTTGGTATTTTGTTTTTTTTTCTTCCAAACCTTCGACGTAATTTAAATTAAACAAATAAACGCGGTTAAAGTAATAAAGGTTTTGTTTTTCGTTTCGGCATTTAAAGGTCTGTTTTCTTCGCCATTTCTGGAGGGTCAATGTCGTCTGAATGTACTCGAAATGACGAATGTTCAGGAAACAAATTTCTTTTTTTCTATTGAAATGATTGTTCAATAACCACGATAATATACAGATAACAAAAGAACCTTTATTCTGCACATGTTTAATTACGTGATTTTCTATTTTCAAAATTGCTTTTCTTCTTGATAGTAGGATAACTTTTCTTCTTCATCGGACCAATCTAGCCAATGAGGTTCGGTGTGGTTTGATAAGCCGAGACAATGATGTCAAAGACCCCCTCCCCCTCCCCTCTATCAGGCAGTTGGTGGGGCCTTCAACTAATGAACTCAAGGATCAACTCATCCATCGCGGCCCATCGACAGCCCATCTTTATAAATCATGTCCCAGATAAGAAAGCAATATCTTAATGAAACCAGGCTTTCAGGCATTAGTTAATGTTTCAGCTAAATATAAATCAAATAAACAAGAAAACCGATAAATAAACTCGTAGGGAAAAGATAAGATTAAGATAATCTTCACTGCAACAAGAATCGACATTAAATATATTTTTATTATCACTACGCAATAAAAATCATTTTGAAAATAAACATTGTTGGATATTCGTTTACACATTCAAAAATATTCCTAAATATACCTGTTAGTCCAGTCAAAGTTGACGCAAAAAAAAGGGGGGGTGGAAAGTGCGTTATCTGTAGTTTTGTCGTAGGATGAACGTTTTAGAAGGTATAGAAGGAATTTTAAGAGAAAATAAATTTTTAAAAATCATTTAAAAAATGTTCCCTTACTTCCAAAAAAAATCTAAATTAAGTCCTAAAAATAAACTAACATTATTACAGGATCCCAGATGGCATATGCCTCACCGGTGTGGAGCTCAACTTACCGTAAAGAATAAAAAACTTGTGTATGAGGAAAATCAATGATTACCCTCGTTATACAAAAATATCAACAATGCTTAAAGAACTCAACCTTATCCCTATCTCATTTCACGTCTACGATCAAAGCAAAATATACTTTGGAAAAACAATTTCAGAAAATTCGCTTATCCGAGAAATCGAAAATTACAACAAAAGAATTTTGTTGAAATTACAACAAAAGAAACGATATACGCACAAAATAATTTTTTTAAATCTACGACCAGGGCTAGAATAAGACCAACCCATCAGGCTTATATTGATTCGACAAATTATGTTTTATTTTCAAATTTTGATCATCAATTTATTTTATCTATTGTTTAACCAGATTTATGAAAAAATAAAAAGTGGGTATTGGTTTAAGTATTTCGGTGAGGATGGACTCTTTCTAGGCCAACAGTTATGAAAGGAAATTCGACAGAAATCAAGCAAGCTTAACTGGATGTAACCCAAGGAGGGTCTCCCGACTCAAATGTAGAACCACGGCCGGAATAGAACCCTGGCCCGAGAACTAGGAGCCTTATCAACTAAACTACCTCATTATGAACAAACAATTAAACCTTAAAAACGTTTCGATGACACAATAACCTATTAATTCTGAAACTTTAAAAAGACAAAGTGTAGCTCGTTAAATATAATCACCCTATGTCATGAAATCATTGCAGGGACATCTATTAAAAAATTGTTTATTTTGAACATTAAGTTCCTAATGAGACAGTCTAGCCATTAGTAAGGAACAGAAGTCATAATGACTGTAACAAAAGACGAGAAAAAATAATAAAAAGCAAAAATTGAGTTTCTCCTTTCTCCTTGTAATCACGTTTACAGTACAAATACTGGCGTTGGACCTATACGATTCTGTAATTTTCGAAGTTGTTAAACAAAACAGAGAATTATATGCTGCATTACTTTTGTTATATAATTAAACTCCATATTCTGGTTATGTTTTCCCAGTGAAAGCATAACGTGCCTGGGTTTTATAAACTGGACCAGGTTTGTTTCCTTAAATAAATCTTTGAGCTCCTCGTTTGTTCGGCGTCTCCATACATCTGATCCACCTTCACTAAAGTGTTTAAGCCTTCAGATTTTAAAAATTCGTGATGTTTAACCTTTTGTGTTCGTTGTACACGCAATGAAATGTGAAGCAATAACTTCCTGCATGCTATGACATCTAGTGAAACGATTTGAACAATTCATGGTTTTCACGAGAATCATATATTAATTAGTGAAACTCATAACTAGCCAGGATTTCGGTTCCTACTCGACGGTTATTGTTTGATTACAAATAACATAATTTAAGATAGCTGATATTCGTTGTATATTAGGTCAAATCAACAACATACGGGACATTAAGATTACAATGGATAAGTTGTGAATAACAATCCAATGCATAATTTAAAAATATGAACTTTTTCTTGAGTACAAAAAAAAACAACCAGTTCTCAGAACGAGTTAAAAAGAATTGTACAGAACTTACAGCTATATCTCGACATCTGATTGTAGAAAATAACGGAACAAGGGTAGTAAATTCACGGTTTAACGTAATCAACTCCAAGAGAGATTCAGCGTTAATTACAGGATGCAGGAAGTCTCGAAAATAGTTTTCCAGTTCGCTACACATGAACCTCCACCAGCTTGTAGTTGTAGTTGGTGGCTGCTGCCTCTGTTAAAACAGTTAACACCTATTTCTAAATTGAAGTTTAGAGAGACATAGTTAAAGAATTTCAGTTTAGCATAGATTAGGGGCGTAACCTATTGACCCACCAGCATTAGAAAATATAAGGGTTGTGGGGTAGTGGTCTATGCTCCCCTATGTCTTAAATACAATTAAGGGTGTCTTCCATCAATATATCGATCTTTGGAAACATCATTCGTTACTTTCAACTTGTTCGAACATTAAAGTTAAAATCCTTAAGAGTTATTATTTCGTCCATTTTATACTGGACGGTAGTATAGCCATTTCTTTAATTATTTTATCACCTTTGGAGTTTCTTTATTAGTTAATTTGTGATTGAAGCAAAGTTTAGTTTACTTTATGTCTTCTTGAAATTTTTTTTTATTTTATCACTTTCCGCATCTACTCATATGAGTCATTAGCGGCTTAATACACATATTAAATTTTGTCAAACAATTTACACAATTTCAGAAATTTAAAAATGATTTTGAATTTGTCTTCTGTGTCCTCCAGTGCTTTATCTCTACTTGTGGGTATAATGTACTTTGTTCTGGCGTATTTGGTTCCATTTTGTTTTCCAATGTTGGAGCAACTTATTTCTACAGTATGTTATTAATTGATTTAGCATTACCGGTTTATCTTGGTTTTCGAAATGAAATTCCGATCAAAACTAAGCAACTCTTAAAATATCAAGAACGAGGATTGGAACACTTTCAAAATTTTTAAATTTAATTAATTGATATTTAAAATTTTACAAAATATATAAATGTGTGGAAAAATGTATACAATAACTAGCAAACAAACTACACAGTAATAGTATTTCAATAAAACTTCTTCATTAGTTCATCTTCTTTTCAAACTCCTTTGAGAATCATCGGAAATCAAGTGGGAAGCAAGATCAGAGACTATTGGATTCGAGTGGTTATGGAGTTATGGAAAGGATAGGTATCTGGTTTGGGCTTAAACAGCAACATATGGAACATTAAGAACTTTATGGATAAGTTTTTTTGTGACAAAGTAAGTAATATTGAGGATTTTGATTTGTATGGATTGGATAAGAGAAGAATTGGAAGGTTTAGTTGAGCCCCAGAGCTCGACTCCGTATGTGCAAATAGGTCTAATTACTGTCATGTAAATGAGTTTCTAGTAATTAATTTTAGTCAAGTAAACGTAGGTGTATTCTTGAAGTTAGAACTAAAATAAAAACATAAGGGCATTGCAGGTGAATAACTAAAAAAATATTCAGCTAAGATGCAAAGCTCCCAATTAATTACAAAAGACTCATTTAGATGACTTTGATTAGACCTATATGGATGTACGGAGCTGAGCTTTGGGGCTCTACTAAACCATCCAAAAATCATCCCGTATCCAATCCTTCGAAAAATCCTCAATGCTCCTTACTTTGTCACCAATAAACTTATCCATAAAGATCTTAATGTTCCATTTTTTGTTCTTTTAGCCCAAACCAGATACCAATCCTTTCATAGTAAGCTCCATAGCCACTCAAATCCACTAGTTTCTCAACTTGGATCCCACTCAATTCCCGACAATCCTCCGAGGCGTCTGAAAAGAAGATTGCCTAGAAGAGATCTTCTTTTGAAGGTTTTTTTTTTTATGAACTGATGAGTAGTTCTTTTCAAGTTTTGGCATGTTATTGTAAACGTTTTTAACACATTTACTGCATGTATATTTGTACAGTTGTAAATTTCAATAAAATTATTAAATAAAAAAAAGTTGTTAAGAATTACCAAGGATGTGCGTAGATATAATATAAGTGAATAATTCAATAATTTATAGAAAAATAACAAAATGATACGCGGATACAGTTGTAGCAAATATTCGGTAAAGAACACGGTCAAAAGGATTGGATGGACCCGAGTTAGGGTGATTTCGACGAGGGGGAAGGAAAGAGGGGAGAGGATATTGATCTGTTCCAGTCTGCAGAGGGACTCTAAATGTAATTTAAATTGCTTAAATAATATAAAATTTAATTAAATAGTTTTTTTTTTAAATGCGTTTATTTTAATTAAAAATCGTAAGTTTTAATTAAAATTTTACTTTAATTAAATTTATTAAAATAACGAAACACTACAAAAGCAAGAAGAGTCAATAGTTAGTGTTTAACTAAGCTACAAGCTGATGACATGAACCGAAGAACTATCTCTAATATTTGTGCTATTTAAGTGGGATGTGCTATTTATAGACTTTTAATGGGATTTATGCTTTAATCATTCTTGATGATGCGTTAACGAGTTAGTACGTACCATCCCAAGTCCAAAAGCTTTCTTTAGAATAATTCAATCATTAAATAATTTTATTTATTTCTATTTTGTTTTATTTGTATAGCTTATCAAACCGAAATTTGCTTCCATTGGAACGCTATTAATGAGATGGAACCCAACCCTGACTCAAGAGATACAATCGCTGCTCTCTCAGCTGCGTCTCTAGCGTCAAAATCTAGTGGAGGCAGAGGGAGAGCGCTATGCCACAGTCGCTAAGGTCTTGAGCGGTAAAGCTGGCCATTGTCAGAACTCCAATAGAATAAATATGTATAATATGTTTCGGACCTTGTATTGTAATCTGCGATGTAAGCAATAAATATTTGTGGAACAGGATAATGTTAGGATGGTTGGAATTTTTTTAATGGAATTCCGAAAATTTTATGGGCATAAGGTCGAAGACAAAAGATATATTGAAATCATTGTATAGGATTTGATTAGAGACGATATTAATGAGTAGTTGTTTTATAAATCATTGACATGGCGTTAGATTCATTATTCTCAACTTGATATACGTATATATACATATACACACAATAAGGTAAATATATAATACATACAGGCTTGGGGAAAGTCTGTCCTCTCGCTTATGGAGGGCAATATTGCATTCCAAGAGATCCCAGCGCCAATTGTTCATATGTTAGTATCGAGTGGCGGTTAGGAAACCTAGTATTTACGAACGGCATTAAAAAATATTCTAGCCAGATTCGAATTTTACTGCACAATACTTCAAAAACGACTGAACATAATTAACTTATTTAATAATTAAGAAACGAGAATAATAAATTATTTTCTTTAAATTAGAAATTTCAACTTAATGCCCACCTAGCTACTTTTAGGTAACGCAACTGTAACAGAATAACATAAAACTATTTAATAATAAAAAATATATCACCATAAAATGGGCTGTAGATAATAAAATTATTGCAATGGAAAATGAGTAATCTCAAAGATGTCTGCATTAAACAAAAGATTGTGACCAGACCTAGCCAATATCGATTCCGATACCTCTGACTGTTAAATATGTATCAGCAAGGTCTCAAAGGAAGGAAGGAACTTCAAAGTATCGAATTAAACATCAAGAAGGCATAGGATATGTATGGGTGCTTTACGAATTAGCACACATCCATACGACATCCGTCAGAACTTCAGAAGTCACATTATAGTAACGTTAAGGAAAAAGAACAGAAGTTGGCAATTCTTATGCAATGTTTAATTTATCACAAATGTTTTACGAGCCACTATCATAAAATGAAAGTTGAATAAAACATCATAAATATTTTTTTTTATATGAACAATACCAGTTAAACTGTTTTTAATTATAAAATTATACCTGTATGTGAATGTATAGAAGAATGTTTTACTGTGAACTATATCGCATTCAAATATGGGAAAGAGTCATGCATAAGCAGATTGTATTGGTTGCCTCTTAAAATTATATTACAACATTTATTATAATTTTATTTATAAAAAAATAAATTATAGCGGCATTAATCACTTATTATCAAGAACAATTCAATCCAAAGATTGCCAAGACTGGTTGCGTACCTCACGCCAATTATAATTAGAAATTATGGTGCATTATTTTAATTCAACACCGATTCATTTAAATCTGAAAATATATGGAAAAACTATTTACAAGTTAAAATATTGAGTAAAGTTTTTAATTTGTTTTTTTGATTTAATTAAATTTATTTAAATAAAGAAAATGTACAGAGTTAAAGAAATAGAAGTTTGAAGACCTGCGTTCTTTGCCATTCCTGGAGGAAGATAGTTGTAAGACGAGTGTGGAGGAAACGCTCTCGGCGGTTTTGAATTTTAGCTGTTTGTGTACGTCCATAGTTCTTGTAGCATAGTCCTCTTAAAATGAAGGTGGAGCTGTTTGCTGAATTGTCACAGGCCTGAAGGTTTTAGTTTTTTTTTCAGATTCCTCAAGTCTTTGAGAGTCTGGCAACCCCTCTAGTTGGCAAGGTGCGCTCCTTCACAGATTGCACAAGTCACAGGCGTTTCCCGTGTTTTTTAGCAACTGCTACTCTCGTGGTTTTGTCCACAACGTACACACTTTGGTGAATGGTTACAGTAGACCTTTGTGTGACCATGAAAATGCTACAAGATTGTTTCAAAAAATGGAAAATTACACCAAATCACAACATATCACCTTTACCCTCACACGTCTTTTGTCCGCCTTTCTACATCGACAATCAACCCACACCACAAACAAACGAAATTCAATACTTAGGACTTGCATTCGATAAAAGAATGACCTGAAGCCCACATGTACAACAAAAACGTCTCCGTCTAAACAAGACACTAAAACTTTAGAATCCAATACCTCATAAACAGCCGAAATTAAAACTCCAACAGCTAAATATATGCACTTACTTACTTAACCCCAAATTACGCAAACGCACCTTAAAAAAATACAAATATTCCAATCAAAAATACTCAGACTGATCACGAAATCACCTTGGTACATTTCAAACCACACAATTCACACAGATTTACAAGTACCCACAGTAAAAGAACAAATACATAACCTTTACAGACGATTTTACGACAGACTTCATGGACATAATAACATAATCATTAATGACATGACCATTTAATCTTTGCGTAATTTACAATTTTAATCTTTTTTTTTTCATATAAGTATACAATAACAAATGAAGGAGCAGCTTGTAGAAAACCTTTTATAAAAGAAGTGGCTAGTGTAGTTCCTTTTCAAAGCGTATGATGAACGTGGTTACGCAAGAGGTGACCAGTCTGGAGAGGGTTACTGTACAATAGATACGTAGTTACGTCATGGGGAAGAATAGTTGTGAACAGAAATAGGAGGGGTGTGGACAGCTGAGGAAAGCATGATGAGGATGAGAGAAGAACTGAAAATGACGCTAAAATACATCTTTTTTTTATATTTATATACTTTATTGATAAAATTACAACTGTATACAAAATATACAAATAGTAAATGTTTAGTAAAATGGCTAAAGAACCACTCATTAGTAGCACTTTATAAGAAGGATTGAAAGGTTTAGTGGACCCCAAAGGTCATGTACATTAGCACGAAATGGCCTAATTATTGAGAAGTAAATTAGTCTCTTGTAATAAACTGAAGGTTTGTCTAGGTAATGTTGGAGTAGTCAAAAACAAGGAGCGGTTTCTTGTCCTTTAAATCTCGCGTTATACTTCTAAACAGCAAATAATAATTTAATCGATTAATCAAACATGGATTTAGCAAAGTGGAAACTTCCTATTAATCATATGAGTCAAAGGAACTGCAACGCAATCGATGACAGATATAGCATAAAATAGTTTCTGACAGTAAATATAAAAAAAAAAAAATAATAAAAAAAATAGATAAACATTTCCGTTACGGTGATCTCATTCCATACTATCATAGCTAGGTTAAATTGAAATTTTAAATTTTCTACGTCATATATGAAAGGTCTTGTAAAGATTTGAAAGCTTTATATTCCAACACGTCAAAAAATGAATGATGATACAGCTGGATGTCATTGGGGTTTCCCATAAATTATCGTAAAAACATTTCAAACCAAGTTGTCCTTATATTTTTTTATGCGTAAAACAAAAATCTAGCAATTACGTTTAACCTTCCTAGGACGGGGTGGATTGCAAAACGTTAAGGACTGAGTGGGGTGCGCACGCACACCAACTTTAAATTTCAATTTTACATACTAAACCACAATTAATACTTTTTTCTTTAATGTATTTCATATTTAGGTATATTATAGGCTAAAATACAATAAAACCGAATATAAAAATAATTTTAGTTTATTTATTAATAAATTTGAACATTTTCATCATAAAAATTATTGATTTACAAAAAAAATAATAGTAATAAAATAAATTTGCTTTTATATTTATAAGAAACATGAAAGCAAAAAAATATTTAAAAAATAAATAAAATTAAAAAAAAAAATTATTGATTTTCAACATTTATACAATTTATACATACTCATGCAGTGCAGCTCGAGCTAATTCTATAACCTTTGCTGTTCGAGAAAAATACATCTTGACACATACAAATGTAACACGAAACTGATTATTCAAAACAGGGAGAGAGGAAACTAAAATCTAAAGGGAAGGAGTTTTTCGGAAATTCAATTACGATTTATATAAGAAATAGGCTTTAGAATTCTTTTGAAAGAAATAAAACCACATTAACTCCTATGAGCGAGAACACCCCAGGCCGTTTTTTAGTTATATTAGTTCAAATAACATGAAGTTCATTTAGTTTTTTCTATTTATTTTATGATCTTTTGAATCAAGACACTTGTGGAAGAAAATCCTAGAAGGACTAATGGATATCTGTAAATTTATAAAAATGGCAAGCGAAAAACGAGCCGTGGGGTGGGGGATCACCTCAATCAGTCCTATATTGTTTGAAAGGTACCGTTTCACCATTTAAGACTAGAAATAGGTGAGTACAAGAATGATAGTTGATCTGTAACAGTTACATCGATGCTCAGAAGATTATCAAGCAGGAACTACTTTTCATGACCTCAATGCTCACTGGGGGCGTCATAATAGGCGAAGAATAAGAACTCGAAAGAACTTTCTAAAGTAATTTATATTAATAAGAATAAATTATAAACATTATTAACTTTAAGTCTTTATAGAAAACTAAAGAAATCCGTACCAATGCATAATATCTAGGACTAACATGACATACATGACGTAGACATCTCGGTGAGACGTTAAACATTATATCAACGACTAGGGTTGCGTTGTTCCCTCATTGGACTTTTGATTGAATTTTTTTTTTTTTTTAACTATTTATTGATATTTACAACTGTACATCAATATACATAAAGTAAATTCGATAAAATGATTATAATGACATGTAAATCACTTGTGAAGAACTACTCACTAGTAGCACTTCAAAAATATTCTAAACTAGAAGGTCTCTTGGCCATCTTCTTTTCAGACGCCTCGGAGGATTATCAGGGATGGAGGAGGAAGCAAGTTGAGAAATTAGGGGATTTGAGTGGTTATGGAGCTTATGAAAGGATAGATATCTGGTTTGGGCTAAATCAGCAACATATGGAACATTGAGGTCTTTATGGATAAGTTTATTCGTGACAAAGTAAGGAGCATTAAGGATTTTTCGAAGGATTTTTGATTGTAAGGATTGGATTCGAGAAGAGTTTGATGGTTTAGTGGAGCCCCAAAGCTCAACTCCGTATATCCATATAGGTCTAATAACTGTCATGTAAATGAGTCTCTTGTAATTTATTGGAAGCTTTGATCGTTTGTCTAATGATTGAATTTTAAAATATATTTAAGACAAAAGACTCAAAATATTCTATACATACTACAATATGTAATTCAATACTCGGGTATATGTCTCACAAATATATGGAATAACAAAAATGACGCATATGCAGAAACTACAAACTTTTCAGGAAAAACGTTCAGAACAATCGCACAGGCACCTTGGTATTTAAGTAGCATAACCTACCATCAAAGAGAACATACAGAAAAACAAAAAAATATTTCACAATAGATTATCCTAGTAAATTCATAAAATACATGCCCACAACAATCATTCCAACAATGTCGGTAGAAGGTCGAAAAGTAGGTGGAGAGAGCTGGAATACAATTAAATATGATTAACACGAGAGATAGAGGTATCCTTTGGAAAATTGTCCTCATCATTCTTCTCAAACCTTCAAGAATGGTGTCGAATCATTGGATCGGTGTGAAACCCACGTACCTATTGTTAACTTATTACGAAGACTCGATTGACCAATACAGTGACACAGTGTGCCCATAACTAGCAATATACAACTTAAGCCGTCCAATAGAGAACACGGAGACAGGCTCCTTTCTATAGGAAGGACCGCATTGGCTACCCCGATCACGTAGTCCGTTCGGATAATGCGGGTCTTCAGGATCCAGTCCTTCAAGGTCCACTTAAGGAACAACTACTCCATTAGTTCATAATAGAGGAGTAGTTTAAAAAGAAATATGGTAAAGAACTAATAAAGAACGAGAGTGATGGCGACGATTGCCATGAAAAATCGATTCACGGCCAAATCGTTTATACTTCAACAGTTTCGAAATCAACTTTTGTTGAGATAAGAGGCTCTAATAATGAACAATGAACGAACTCTAGCACAATAGGACCCACTCCACTTCAACAGGAGATTAAACTCTTGAATTTTCTTTGGTAATTTTTAAATAATTATGGGAATACCTGATCGTTTACTGAACGAGACCTATTCAAAAGTTTAGTCATCGACACCAAGAAAATTTACTGAAGGCCAAAGATTGTATTGTAAAAATTTAATAAACGATTGACTTGAAAAAAAAAAAAAAAAAAAAAAAAAAAAAAAAGTAGATTATTTATATCATTTAATAATAATAAGTTGTAAATTTATAACTGTGAATACATACTCCCCCAAGTGTCGCATAATCAACAATAATTATAATTAATGGAAGAATTATTAGCTATAAATATAAATTAACAAAAAAATATACTTATCAATGTTTTATTTATTTTTTTTCATTTTACTAATAAATTATATCTATATAAGACAACTATTTCTGATCATCGATTTTTTTTTTTTTAATTTAACGATACTAACAACTGAACAAATACCTACAACAACCGCATGGCAAAATTATTACAATAACTTGTGAAGTAACAAGTGTAGCACTTCAATTAAAGTTCGAAGGTCACAAGCCCACCTTCTTTTCAGAAGCCGTAGAGAGCTATCGCGAGCCGTATGGGAAGTTAGGAGATTAATAGAATCGAGTGTGTATGGAGCTTATAATGCAAGGGTAAGTATCTGGTATATTAAACTTAATAAATAATAAAAATATATATTAGTTCCATAACTAAAATAAAATGTAATTTATTCATTGGTATTTACAACTGTATACAATGTATACATCGATTAAATGTTTGGAAATATGATTTAATATGACATTTAAAAAATATATCACGAAGTGATGTAGGATTGATGATGGACTTGAATAAGGGCAGACAGGATATATACAAATAGACAACACTACAGGAAATTATTGAACACGTTAAACACAAATCATAAAATTACCAATAAAAAATGTATTATTCAGAAATAAAACTAAAATAAAATAAAGCAAACAAAGAAGACAGAAAATGAAAATAAAAAAAAATGTCATACATATTAATTTTTCATTACTTCTAGTGATCTTGCTTATTATTATTTTATTTTTTTTTTCAAACAATTTTGTTATATAATATAAATAAATATAGTTTTATAAATAACGCATTTAATGTTTGTCCTTTTTGTTCCTATAACAGAATGCACAACATCTACGCTTAAAAAGATTTGACTCACTACTCAGTCTGCCGGGGTTCCTTAAGGACGTATACAAGATCCCCCACCCTATGCTCAGGGGGCACAGCTTATATCCCGATTTATCTGAACACTGTCCTAACTCATACGTTTCACCAAAGAGGGATATAATTAGGAACAAAGAAATCAAATATATACATAAATATTTATTCTGTAATATTTCGGGAGATAAACGAAAAAAAAATAAATAATTGATAATTAACAACTGGGTGGGTAGGTAGTTTAGAGAAGCCGTGTTGTCCCAGAACACATAAAGATTCTTGAAGCTCTTGTTTCTGATCATGTGAATTGAAATCCTACCTGTCAGTTAATATTTATTTTCTGTCGATCTAATGAAAGAAATGTCGGTATTAGTTAGAAAACAGAGAAACATCCAAAGAAGTCGTCAAGGGTAAATGATCAAGTGTGCTCGTTATCCTAGCATTATCGAAGACAGTAGGTAGATGAGGAAATATTAATACAAAATAAAAAAGAAAAAGAAAATTATACACACTCTGGAACAATAGAATTTCCTGAATGATAGCATTGCCATTAAGATGATACACGCAAGGTGTTAAACCTAAATCACTCAAGACAGAACGAGGTAGCGTAGGATGCGTTAAGTAACGAAGGCGTGGCGTGGCATAACTTGTGGCAAAGAAGGTCCTTGGGTCTCAGGAAGAGGTAGATAGAATTGATAAATAGCGTTAGCAGAAAGAGTTATGTTTATGCATAAGAACATTTTACTTTTAATAACTACACAGTCTGCCGGGGTTCCTCAAGGAAGCATCCTAGGTCCCATCCAATGCCTATACCCTTCGTCATAAACCTACAAATTCCTATCCAGATTCACTACAAAGGGCTCCATTAAGAAAAACGTCTTACTTGGAATCCATACACAAAACTAAAACGATAAGAAACTGGTCGTATTAATAGACTTTACCAACATTTACTAAATAAACGTTCAAAGCTTCCAGTTAATTACAAAACACTGATTTACATAACAGTAATCAGACCTATGTAGACATACGGAGTTGAGCTTTGGGGTTCAATTAAACTATCAATTTTTTTTTCGATTACTACTATCCTCACAATCCAAAATCTTTGATCAATCCTTATTATGTCACAAATATACTTATACATAAAGTACTTCCTTCTACTTCCTTGTCGTTTCGGCAACAAGGAGTTTTGCAGTCCGGGAGGATGTGGCATTGGCCCTTCCATGATAAACTCCAAAATCCACTCGAATCCACTAGTCTCCTAACTCGCTTCCCACTCCATTACCTATAACTTTCATGGCGTCTGAAAAGAACATGGAGGAGAGGCCTACTAATGTAAAACTTTTATTAAAGAGCTAGTAATGGTTAGTTTCTTTACAACAACAACAACAACAATGGCGCTACGGTCCACGCAGAACCGTGGCCTCTTCCACGATTCCCCTCCATTTTTTTCTGTCACCAGCTGCTCTCCTTCAATACCTCACACTAAGTGTCTTTAGGTCTGCCTCAACATCTTCCCTCCAGCGCAATCTAGGCCTTCCTCTTTCTCTCTTGCCTCTTTTGGGACGCCCATTCAGAATGATTTTTGGCATTCTATTGGGGCTCATTCTCTGAACATGGCCCAGCCATTATACTAATTTTCTTTACAAGTTATTGCAATAATTTTTCTACATATTTACTGGGCGTATATTTAGTATACAGTTTTAAAAATGACACTCAATATAACACATTTGTTGTACTGTGATCATACATGAAGGAATGGTAAAAAGGAATTCATTGAAAACTATCTTAAACTATATATTTTTACTAGATCATATTATTGATAGAACGTTACCTATTCCTAAAATAAAATTAGATTCAACATGCTCTAGACTCCTATAACCAGAGCTGATTAGTTTTGCTGGGTCAAGTTTAGCAGGATATCAATCATCGGGGTGACAGCTGGGAGCTTCGCAGTTAGCTCGTCAGCTATTTCTGTTTCCACAGCTATCAGAGCACATAAATAGCCGATGGTGGCTGCGGTTCATTCAAAGTACTCAAACAGTAAGGAAAATAATTTCAAAAGTAATGAATTCAAGTTTTATAGTCACGACAATCTCACCGTAATAGTAGTGCTCTTAGAAGAATCTATCAAAGGGCTCAATAATTTATTTAACATTGAACTTTTACTGCAGAGTAGATACTATCCGTAAATTAACGCAGTTCAGTCATCTTTGGTTTAATAAGGTCTCCAGTTCTTCTCTATAATATTACGAGTATGTAATTCAAAAATATATGAGGCGTCTGTGTATAGTGAATTAATCGCAATTTTGGTTTATGGGTATCACCAGATACGCTATTTTTTTAAAATTTATTTATTTATTTTTTTTTTTACTGGTTTCTAATGGACTATGTTATTCGGCTGTTACAGAGATGAATCATACATAAATCATTGTGCAAACAATTCCAGAATTTCATTTGCTTTTTTCCAAAAATACGATTTTTCCACTTATAACACTATTCCAAGGAGTCACAGGAATGTTTGATTAAAAGTAACGGAGATTCGCTTACTCAGTGGAAAATAAATACATCAAAAGCTACGGGAGGACAGTACTAAAATGCTGTTCACTCCAAATAGAAAACATTCTTTTTACGTCGCTTATCACTCCCTAGGTAAGAGGTATTTTCATTACTTTATAAAAAGAAATAGGAGTCGCAGAGCCGAGTTCGAGGCCTGCTGAAGGTAGACAATTTATATTATGTCATGACTTCGAGGATGGGAGACTATCCTATGGCACACACAGCCTCTATAAAGAAATTACCCTTAGTGGGGGAAAAAGCGGGGCGTTGCACATGATTCCAAATATATAAAGAAAACACATTTCAAGTACAGCAGTGACAGAAACCTCAAGACCACTGAAGAATATGCCACGCACTCACAGCTAATTCTGATATATTACAAGCTCATAAAAGACTCGAGATGCGGCTGGAACCCACATACTATACAATACCCGCATAAGGCTGAAAGAAGCTGGATAAGAGGCCTCCATCATTCACAAACATACACATTACGCTACCATTACGCCCCCACCCATTTCACAAGGCTTTGACATGTTTTCTTTACACTATGCTGTACGCGAAGAAGTATGTAAAATGTTTATTTTTAAAATTGTTGGACTCACAACCACAAGAGTATACATACAATCATAATGACAATTCATTTATTATGAATGATGGGCTTTAGTGGAAGTATAGACGACTTGGAACTATTGCTCCATCTAATCCGTCAACCCACATATCACAAGCAAATCCATTCTGGTGCTTCGTTTTTTACCAGAGACAGCTTATCACAAGTTAACAATATTACTTCCAACATAAGTGTTTTCTATTTCAATATTTTCTTATTTCCACTTCCCTAACATGAGAAGGTATCTGAACAGAAGTTTAGTTTCAACATGGATTTAATGTTTGAGTGGAAATGAAGGAGAATAACCTCACTCGAAATAAGGTAAGAATCGTTAAAAGGTATTTCAGACGGGAGAGGGATAGATCAGTGATTCGATGCACAGAACATAAAATAGATTCGATGCCACTAGCGGAGTTTTATTGTTATAGCAGTCTAGGAGGAAATATGAGGAATTTAATAGAACCATAGAATACGGATAAAAAAAAAATAAATAAAGAATTAACTTTTATAGAATAGAAGTATAATAAAGCTAGATAGAGTAATAATATTCTAAATTATTATATTGTGTTTTAAATCGATTTATATTTTATTTTATTTATATAATTACGGAGTAAATGGTGAATTTAGTTAAATAGTATTTCTATAATAATTTCTATATTTTTATTTTTTATCATTTTCCTATCATAATCCTTTTGCAGAGATAAACCATCGTATTAGTTGCGATAATATAAAAAATATGTAAAAATAGATAATATTTGTAATGGTAAACTATTTCAAGAGCAAGGTGTTTACAAGCTCAGTTTGCTAATTTTAAGATAATTGAAAAAAAAAAAAAAGATCGCGTACGTGTAACCACTTATATTTTTTAAATGACTGATTAATTATTAATTTAATTTATAATTTAATGAACTAATTAATTTAAAATATTTTAAAAACTTCAATATTTTTTTTTTTCATATTTAGAAAAACCTTTTATTGAGAGAGCATTACAATCAGCCTCAAGAAGGGTAAGTAATATGGATGAATTTATGGATACATTCATACAATATATAAAATGAGAATAAATAAAATGAAAAGGAAAAAAGAAAATAAATAAGATCTTCACGAACTTTCTCAAAAAGAAATTTAAGTGAGCTTGGCTCACTGAGGTGGACAAAGGTTTGAAAGATGTGGGAATTACTAGCCACGATATTTGGGAACATGTTTCCACTAAGCAGAACCTAACAGCACACCGATGTTTCCAAGACAAGTCTAAGCTTCCAACAGGATTGAAGTAACAGAATCGAGAACGAATGCGTAAGTACTTGCGTGGTTGGATTTTTAAGTACAATGCAGAAAAAAACAGTTAAAATGACGTGGTGCTTAGCTGGCCGAATCGAAAAAAAAAAATATATATATGTAACCTCATAATAAATAATACAACTAATAAAGTTGCGTATTTTAACATAATAGAGTTTTAAAAAAAACAAAAAAACAAATAAAGAATCTCAAATCATACAACATATCGAGTGAAAAAAAAATACAATAAAATAAATAAATTAAAAAAAAATATAAAAGAATCAATAATGGTATTGAAAACAAAAATAAGATTAAATTAAAAGTTAAAAAGGTATTCCGCAAGCCGGTCTCCATGAAACCTACCTGACCAGTTCGATCCTTACACTTCACTTTGAGTTTACATTTATCGATAGTTCATTCCAATAATCTCACATGTAAACTATCACTTCAACAGTTTCAACTTGGATTGTGTTGTGTAGTGCGTTAGTCTTCCGAAATATAAATAGGTGAAATAGAAGTTAACAACATGAATTTCATAAAGGATTTAGTGTTTTATAAATTCATGTTTCCTAATTTCCTCTTCTCTAATGTGTAAAAGTGTTACAAAAGTTAAGAAGATTTATTTTGGTGTTTTGTATATATTTGCTGTATCAATTTAAGTGAGAAAATTTCAGTATATATATATATATATATATATATATATATATATATATATATATATATATATATATATATATATATATATATATATTGTGAATGAATTCTTTGTCGTCCATATTACTTATTGCTCTACAAAGCGAGACAGATTGTATAATTAATTCAATAAAACACATCGATCTTAAAATAAATGTGAGAAAGTATATCGCAGGTTTCATATTTTTTTATTTCCAGTTCCCTTGAGAAAATATAGCAGAAATGAAGATTATAACTTTCAACAAGGATTCTGTGTTTTTATAATTTGTTATTTACACTTCCCTCACATCAGAAATTGTATCAGGAGTTAAACATTATAATATTAATTCATCATTGATTTAGTGCCTTATATTTTGATATGTTCTTATTTCTAATTTTGATATCAGAAGTTAATATTACTTTGAACAGGGGTTAAGATTATCTCCGTAAATGAAGGAGAATAACCTTTCCCCTTGAAAAGAAGCGACTAAAACACCGAAATAAATCGAAACAAGGTTAGAATCGATAAAAGGTATTCTGGGCGCGCGTAGTACTAAATATAACCATACCTATTTACAATATACACATCCTTGGGATCCTCCAACCAGATTTGTCTCTCCACTTTTGGACGGACAAGCCAGTTCAATAATTAACTGCAACTACCTAACCTACCAGCCACATAACATAATCTAAAAATATATTTAAAGTTAGAAGACCTGTCATAAAGTAGAAGGATAATAATCTGCGCCAACTTCAAACGGATAAATCGACCAATCCATCAAACATGGAATAAAAATATATCAGAGATAAAACAGGATACATCGCACAAACATTAAACTGATTACATTACCGAAAGACTACTGATTACATTTCATCAAAGGATAGGAAAACAAGATTGACACCAATTGAATGGCTATAAATAAACAATGGAGTGTGCAAAAATAGATTTCTATAAATAAATAAAGGATAACGGGAAACGATAGCTAATACAAATTGAATAATTTCTGCGAGTATAAAAATTGTATGCGCAATGGTAAGAGTGGTTCCATAGTACTACCCCCCCCCCCCCCCCAATTACAATAAATAATAATGTTAAATATATAAAAATAAACAAACTAATATTACAACACAACCGTATTTTTTAAAAAGATTATTATATGTAACAGACTACTTCAACATTTACCAGACAAACGTTCAAAGCTTCCAATTAATTACAAAAAACTCATTTACATGACTATGATTAGACCTATTTGGACGTACAGAGTTGAGCTTTAGGGCTCTACTAAACCATCCAATTTATCTCGTATCCAATCCTTGCAATCCAAAATCCTTCGAAAAATCCTCAATGCTCCTTACTCTGTGACCAATAAACTTATCCATAAAGATCTAAATGTTCCATATGTTGCTGATTTAGCCCAAACCAAATACCTATCCTTTCATAGTAAGCTCCATAACCACTCCAATCCACTAGTTTTCCAGCTTGCTTCCCACTCCATCCCTGATAATCCTCCGAGGCGTCTGAAAAGAAGATGGCCTAGAGACCTTTCATTGTAAATTTTATTGAAGTGTTACTAGTGAGTAGTTCTTCAGAAGTTATTTACACGCCATTGAATTTACTATTAACACATTTACTTGATGTATATTATTTTGTATCAATAAATGAAAAAAAATAATATATATATATTTTACATTAACTACATAGGGTTTTATTTCAAGCATTTCTTATTCGCTATTAAAAATAAAATTAATGACACCAGTAAAAAATAATAACCATTTCACAATTATAATTAACGGATAAATTTAATCATTAAAACTTTTTTTTTGATTTATTAACAAAAGCTCTGCGCCAAAATAGGAAACTTTTTATGTTATTCATTAATTTATTTTTAAAACAATAAATAAACTATAACATTAATTATTATTTAAAAAAAAAATTATTATAACAATGTTCCCTTATCAGTCTATAAACAGTCAACAGGTGTTGCCCGCTGAGTTATTTAAAAATCTGAAAAGTAATAATTTTGTTCAAATTCTTAAAAGATAAATTTATTTTATTGCAATTAATAACAATACCGTTAATAGTTATACTGATTGGGTTTTTTCAACGGAGATTACCTACATGACGTTAAAACCTGTGAACAAAATTTTGCTATGTGACTATAAATAAATATAATTAATGTTCTAGATTGATAATTTTTTTCAATTTTTCCAAAATTATATTTTTGCACATATTCTTAATTTATAAGTAAAACATGCATTTTTTCTTTAGATTTTTTTTTCTGTACTTTATGGATTTCATATATTTTTTATTTTTATTTAAAAATAACCATAAAAGAACCTTTGACATCTCCATAAATATATCTGTTTTTTCAAATAAATTTTAATATATTGAGCCAAGAATGACTGACGGCGATTGTATCGAATCTGAGACTGATGCCAGTCATTCTAGAGGGGTACCTTTTACAAATATCAATCAAAAAAATGTTTGAAGTATTTCACGGTTTTTAAAATATTGAAAAAAAAAATATATTACTCATATATCAACAGAAATCATAACTGAAATATTAACACAAACAAACTCAAGCAATTCAAGAAAGAATTATCCATTAGGTCCATTTGGCAAAATTCAAAAAACGACAAAAAGGGGGAAATAATTTTTTTTTTGTTTATACAAAGGAAATGTTAAATGAAATAAAAGTAAATTTTTCCAAAATATTGACATTCGATATTCTATTATTCAATAAAATGTTTTTCTTAGATATCAATTTATTGAAATTTACAACTGTATAAATATATACATTAAGTAAATAAGATGATAACGATTACAATAACATAAAGCTTGAAAAGAACTACTCATCAACAGCACTTCAATAAAAATTTTACACAAAAGATCACTAGGCCATCTTCTTATCAGACGCCACGGAGGATTATCAGGAATGGAGTGGGAAGCAAGTTGAGAAACTAACGGATTTGAGTGGTTATAGAGCTTACTATGAAAGGATAGGTATCTGGTTTGGGCTAACTCAGCAACATATGGAACATTAAGGTCTTTATGGATAAGTTTATTGGTGACAAAGTAAGTGGCATTTAGGAATTTTCGAAGGATTTTGGATTCTAAGGATTGGATACGAGATGAATTGGATAGCTTAGTAGAGCCCCAAAACTCCGTACGTCCAAATAGGTCTAATCACAGAATTGCGAGCTTCGATCGTTTGTCTAGTAAATGTTGAAGTAGTCTGTAACGTTTCTTGCCGCTTTAGTCTTGACTAAGATGTTTAAAAATATTTTTCAAAATTTTTGGATGCTCAATTTACATCAACAATAATAATAAATAATAATAACCGTCAAACGACGTAAATAAACCTTAATTAACCTGAAGTGAAATTATATTATTATAAATTTATGGGCGGAGTGGACCGTGCAGTTCAATTTGGATCTTTTTTCTCTTGTACAATTTTTACGCTTATAAATGAAATGACATTGATTTTTTTTTTTTTTTTTTTTTTATGAGAAGTAGAGATCACAGTCTTATTGATTGTGATCTCTAAAATTAATACATTTTTTTCCTTCTACATTTCTGTACCATTTGGGAAAAACTAGGCAAGTCCAAAATCATAGGTTTTTAGGGCAGTGCTTTGAAGTTTTCTGTGTAAATCGAATTTTTTTTCCAATCGCCATTATTCTACAAATTTTCTCTATTTTATAATGGAATGCATATATATTTAATTTTGTTAATGTATTATACATTTTTAGGACTAACCTACAATGCACCCGCACATATCTAGTTTATCACCCGAAATCAAAAGAATTTTCTATTAACACCATCACTTACCTACTTATTCACGATATTATACATAAAAATAATTGTACTTATCTAGTTTTTGCCAATGAAAGACGCGTTTCAGGACTGTATAATCGTAATTATCTCTTCACAAAAAGACAAATCTTTGTAAAAGCAAGTTAAATACGTTTAACCAATTTTAGGGCACGAATTCTGTTTTGATAAAAACAGATAAATGAATTTGTAAAAATCTGTAAGTAAATTTCCGAGTTGTCTAAAAATGCCAAGGCGTTTTAAAGGACACCTGTGATATTACGACTTTCCTACTTTTACACGATGTGCAGGACACCAATATGTGTGCCCAAAGTATTTATCTCATTTTGGACAAAAATCGACTTATCTAGTTGGCAACTTGACTTCCCAATTACTTTACACTTAACTGACTTGATAGCCATTTGATGGACTCTTATTAATATTCGCCGCTCAATCACTAACGAATATTCGCGCTTTGAAGCAGTACTTTGAATATAAAGCAATGAATTCATTGACGCTCCTGATTCACTAGAGCGCAACTTGAATACGCTCTAGCCCGTGTACTAATGTATACACATCTAAGCAGTAGAAATGCTATGTATTATGGAGTTAAATAATTGTATTGTAGAAAAAAATTAATGCTTTATTAATATATTTTTATATCTGAAACAGCAGAGTTATTCTGGAAATTCGCGGGAAGGAAGCATTAGGTATCCGATTGCATGAGGCAGGCATCTGAACAGAAATAGATTGAGTTTTATTTGACAGGAATGTCTTCATACATATTGCCTGATACATAACTTGAAATAGAAGTGATTCCTTTGGGATTTTTTATAGACATCAGAAAACTTCTATGAATAATTTATAAACTCTATTATTATCCCTTTTTTATTTGTATTGAGAAAACAATTTGTACTTATCTATACTATTATATAAAAGGACAAGCCATTTTTCGTTTGTGATCACTAACCGCGAAAACCACAGAACCAATCTGTACCAAATTTTAACCATACCATCTTCATAGTTCGAGTTTCAGCAATAATAAAATTTGAAGATTTTCAAATATATTGCCATATAAAAAACGATAAATATGTGATGCGTAATGAAGTTTGATAAACGACCGTTCGAGAGAGGTTACAAAGTTTTACGGTATTATATAGAGTTAAAAATTGATGGTAAAATTACCTTATTTTCAATTCAATTGTTATTAAAGCTATAAATATACGGACCGACCTATGGATCGCAGTACACTTTAAAACTCTACCGATATGCAGCCATTCTGCAAAAAAGTTTGCAATTTTTTTTTTTTTAAATAACAATTTATTGAAATTTACAACTGTACAATATTTATAGATCAAGTAAATGTGCTGTTAACTGTTAACTTAACGTGACAAAACTTGAAAAGAACTACTCATCAGTAGGACTTTAATAAAAATTCTACACTAGAAGGTCTCTGGGCAATCTTGTTTTCAGAGGCCTCGGAGGATTATTAGGAATGGTGTGGGAAGCAAGTTGAGAAATTAGGGGGTTTGAGTGGTTATGGAGCTTACTGTGAAATGATTGATATCTGGTTTGGGCTAAATCTGCAACATATGGAACATTAAGATCTTTATGGATAAGTTTATTGGTAAAAAAAGTAAGGTGCATTGAGGATTTTTGGAAGGATTTTGGATTGTAAGGATTGGATAAGAGATGAATTGGATGGTTTAGTGGAGCCCCAAAGCTCAACTCCGTACGTCCAGATAGGTCTAATCACAGTCATGTATATGAGTCTTTTGTAATTAATTGGGAGCTTTGAACGTTTGTCTAGTAAATGTTGACGTAGTTACTAACGTAACTAAACGTTGCTGTTTGCAATGTTAAAACTATTAAACCAAACTGTACCAAATTTTAACTGCATCTTCATGGTTCTAGAAAGATTTATAATAATAATTAAAATGTATAGTCTTGAGTGCCAGAAACGAGGTTTGCCAAACTGTCATATACTTTTATGTTTAGAAATTAATATCCAACCAGATGTATCGATAAAAATATTTCTGCCAAACACCTCATCAATGCAACTTTAACCAAGTTAAAAATTACTGCACTGCGTAAAAATATCGTTGAAGAAATAATAATAAATTCGATACTTAAAAATACAAGCTTTGTATCGATAAACAAATGAATTTTAATTATTAGTTAAAATAATCTCATAAAATAAGTTCTTTATGTATGAGAGCGGGCGAAGCCACGATGGGGTATGCTAGTTACTTTATAGACCTAGTAATAATGAATTATATTTTATGGGTTGATTATACGATCTATTCTATAGATTGATTCTACAAATCTGTTTTATAGATTGGTTTTATATCTATTTAACTATTTACATTATTTTCGTTATTTTCTATGCATATGGATTTTAAAATCAAATAAAGGTTTCAATATATGCATAGCATGTTTCAGAATCACTACGTAAAATACTTAAAAATCGATTTTTCGATGTGTGAAAATGTACTCACATATCCAGAATAAAAGAGACACAACTGAAAAATATGAATAAGTACTTAAAATAAGTAGAAGAATAAATACTTGTTCCTTTTTTTATTTTATTTTTTAATGGCAAAAGCAAGTTATAATAAATAAATAAGAGATTGTACCTTTTGTACCTTTCAAATTTGGCTAAGGCTTTTATAATTTGGCTAAGGTGAAAGATATCCAGGTCAACAGAGCAGAAAGGTGAAAGGCTCTAATGAACAAAGATGGCAGAAATTCCAGTCAGGAAGGAACTGCAACCTTAGGTAAAGAATGCCCCGAAGGAGTGGCACTTCAGCTTGAAAGGGCATAGTTGTAGCAACTGATAAAGCCAAGAGATAAGAGATAGGAATTCGCATGACAAAAAAAAAAAATAATAATAATAATAATAATTTTTAAAGTCCTTAAAATCAGTAAAGGAAAAGTATAGTAAATAAAATTTTATATTAAAAATTTAGGCCATGGTGTTGAGCTCACAAATTTCCCTCATTTAAATAAATAAAAAAAATTGAGGAAATAAGGATGGTATAGGAAAACCACACTGATCATAAATGTATGCTTACATTATTACGTGTAATACCGTCGATTTTTAGCAAACGCAGTTTGAGTTAAAAACTGCAAATTAAAACGTTCTCAAACTACATTTTTCTTTATCCGAAGAACGATTACAAACAGTATTCAATACTATTTATAATTATGTAAATGGAACTAACATAATATTATTATTTCGGTTGTTTTCTGGCAAGAGTTATATGAGTTTCTGAAGATTCTAAAGATGTGGTATAAATATTTTATTTTTTATATTGAAATTTCTCTGTTACCCCCTGGGTTAGTGTATTACAACTGTGTGATCAAACGTTTTACAAGATGATGTGGTTACAATGCTTCAATCGTCAGGTTTTCCCTCCATTAAAGGGTATTTACTTTATAAGGGCCTAAGGAAGATCTCCCGATCCTAAAGTCGATCAAAGGCTAAAATAAATTTCTTTCCTTCCTACAGCCGGACTTGAACTTTGTGTTCCGTCCCCACTAAACCCAATTAGCTACCGCTTATGAAATAATGGGGGATACAATTTTGAATAGTAAATACTAGCAATTGGAATAAAAATTTCTTTTCGATACTTTTTAAATAGCAACATTTCATGTAATTTTTATTTTAAAATCATATCAAAATAAATAATAGTTTTAAAAAACACGGTTTAATAGCAAACAGAACTAAAAAAAAAAAAAAAAATAATAAAAAATATTTTGTGAATAGTTTAAGTTAAAGTAATTGAAAGCCAGATAATTAATTATGAATAATTAATTTGGAATAAAATTAAAGTAAAGCGTAACTTATTAACAAAATAATTCAATTTATAGTAAAAAAGCGTGGTATGCAACAAATTTTCGTTACAGTTACAAATCGGTGAAAATTACGATGAAAGATTCCATTACATATAGGTCAAGTCATCAATAAAAATGTGTATTTAAAAAAAAAAAAAAAATAACGAATTATTGTAACAATTTTAAATCAAATCTTTATTTGTTAAAATGGAAGTTGTCACTGTTTTGGTCTATTTACAAATAACTACTGAAATAACAGCTAAGCCGGAAGCACTCAGATATGAACTGGTCTAACAGGTATTGTGACTAGAATACACCGCCGACATTCCCCTAAAGGGACAGGTAGAAGGTTCTGGGTACTACTTACCTGAAAAGGCTTTTTACATTAGTTTTATTTCAGTCTTTTTAAGTTGAGTACTCCATGGTAAAAATCCACTAATGATGAATAGCACGAGGTATTCTGATTGTTTCTTGTCTATTCCCTTTGAGATAAAAAAATATATTCATGATTATTGCAGTGTAGATTGGCTATTGTAAAAAAAACAGAATCTATTTCTCCCGACTGAGGAAAAAATAGAACATGGCTGTCTCTCTATAATCTACTGCTTTTTAATTGAATTTACATTTTAGAATTGATAGGATTAAATTACTTAAATTTATAATTGAAATAAATTAACACTCAATAATTATTCGAAATAAATAAAGTTGATAGAAAATAGGGGCCCCAAACGTGACTTTTTTTCATTCGAAACAACGTATCTCCTTAACGATAGGTCCTAGGAAAAGATATTTTAAACAAAAAATATTCCCCATTTAATTTCTGATCCAAGACCTGTCGGCAAATTTTCGATCCGAGCTACACCTACAGAGCTAGAGCATTTCAAAAAAGCTCCCATAACTTAAAAAAAATGTAAGCAAACGTCAAACTTTTTATTCAAACCAATATAGACATTTCCATGTGAATAAAAAAGAAAAGAACAGAAGCCATATAAATTTAGCAGGCTTTGTAAAAAGGCGGTCCCAATTTATAATTTTCACTAAAAAAAAAAAGATTCTCACTTAACTGAAGTCCCTAGGCCTGGGAACTTGAATGAAGGAACCGGTTCGTTTCCTTGAAAAAGTGTGAGTGACCCCTGAATAATGTAAATAGACTTGAAAAGTGTTGAGCCAATTAATCAGGGCAGAATTAGCATTTCGGAAACAAATATTTTGAATTCGATCGGTGTTTCAGAATCCCATTGACAAATTTTCCAAAATGATTTCTTATTTTGTGTAATTTTTATTAAAATAAGTAGCCACCTACATATAAGTATTTACAATCTTATAATTTAATTTTAACTATTGAGAAATATTAACAACTGTTTGCAATAAAAACACTAAGTAAACGTTTAGTAAATAATGTCAACAATTTGTAAACTTTAATACAATATACATCAAAAGACATTTTTTTTTCAGACATCAACGAGGGGTATTGGGATTCGAGTGGGAAGCAAGTTGATTGGTGTGTAATGATTATGGTATGAGATTATAGTTAGCTAAATTATTTTTAAGATGTTAAAATAAAATTTATTTATAATATAAGTATTATAAATAATATATGTAGAATAGAAATAGAAATAGAAAAATAATTTTATTCTGGAACCAAGTCCTCTAAGAATAACAAATTGTACAGAAAGAAATGATATTAGTTACATCTGGTCAGAGACATGATGAATAAATAAGATGAAAAAAAAAATAAAAAATAGGTTACTTTGATACAATGCTAATTATATACAATATAAGAACCCAAATGTTTTATTCGGAATGAGAACAAATTATTTTAATTGGTAACACTGAGTGTGATTCAGAAAGAGTAAGATATCGTTTAATTGAGAACATACATTGTTAGTAAGCGTCACCTTGGATTAGGAGGAGGTACTGGAAATAGAGGAATTTAAATGTTTTTAGAGATTTCGCTTGTCTAATATGAGAAGGGATGGAATTCCATAGGATGGTTGAGCGGAATAGGAAAGAGCGCTGGAATGTAGTAGTTCTATGGGATGGGGTACATAGATCAGAAAGACGGGATCTTGTGTTCAGTGACTTGATTGCAGATCTGAATTGAAGCGTATTGTAAATATAGGAAGGATGAAGGGTGCTGATTATTTGGTAAAGGAATGATCCATGGAAATATTTTATACGGAATATGGGATAAAGCCAGTTTAATTCCGAATAGAGGAAGGAAACGTGGAAGCGCCTCGGTTTATCGAAGACAAATCTGGCAAAGCAGTTCATAATTAGTTTAATCTGTCTTCGAGAACCGTCGCGAGAATACCTCAAGACTAAAACGACAAGAAACTGCCCGTTGTTACAGACTACTTCAGCATTTACTTGACAAACGTTCAAAGATCCCAATTAATTACAAAAGGCCTATTTATATGACTGTGAATGGACCTATTTGAAACAATAAACCAATCAATGGTTTATAAAAAATTATAATTTTTTAATAAAAAATATTTACTTAAAATTTTGGTACCCTTACATAAACGTGTCTCCAGCCCCTAAGCGCTCCCAGAATACCTTTTATCAATTCTAACCTTGTTCCAATTCATTTCGTTGTTTTAGTCTCTACTTTTCGAGGGGAAAAGTTATACTCCTTCATTTACGGAGAAACTCTAAATCCCTGTTTAAAGTAATATTAACTCCTGTCTACCTTCAGATATTAAAATGAGAAATAAAAAGAAAATGAAGGGTAAAATGTTGAAAATGTCAAAATGTTAATCTAATATTATATTAAATCAGAATTAATATAATGCTAAATCACCAGTAATGTTAACTTTTGATAAATTTGTCTGATGTTAGGGAATTATAAATAACAAATTATAAATATATATAACACAGGATGTGAGGTTATGGGAAAGAACTGTTGGTAAATGTAAACTCGAAGTGAGGACCGAACTGTTCGGTGTAGTGCGGGTCAGGTCGAGCTCGTGGAGACACGCTTATGTAACAATACCAAAATTATAATTTGTTTAATAAAACTTATATAGTTTTTTTTTTTTTTTCTGGAAAGGAACATATTTTTCACAGAAAACCTTCAGACCTAAAAACAAAACAAACAAAAAACAAGACCTAATTTTTTTTTTTATTTATTATCAATATGTTTTTTTATTAAAATTAATTATTTCTGTTATCCGCCGAGTTCTCTTATCCGATGTGATGTAGGGCCCCATAGCGCCAAATAAAGGCGTTCTGTAATAATAAAAATGTTCAATAACATACCACAAAAAAATGTTACTTTGCAACATAGGAGCCTTTTTTTCTGGTTATATTAATTGATACAAATAATCTGAAAACTGAGCAATGTATTCTTTTAACGACAGAAATGTTTAAACATTTTAATATTATCGGAAATGAATTGTCAAGGAATAACTGACCGAGAGAATCATTTTGTAAAGAGGAAGACTTGGAACAAATCGGCTCTGAGACCGGTTAGTACACAATAGGGTAGAACTAATCCAATTACCTAATTCAATTTGTCCACTTTAAAATCGATAGTCCGCAAAACAAACTTACATATTCTGTAATTTAACGCTATTCAGGAGAAGAAAAACATACTCTATTTGAAAATGAATACAATACGGAATAACAGGAGTTATTAAAAACAGTATTTTCCAATGGGCACTGTAAAATTAAATTATAAGAACCGACCGTACATTCTGGATTATATATTATTTATTTAATTTTCATTTCTTAAGCTTTTTAAAATTTAATTTCTTGTTTACTGTTCAAAGTATATACAAAAATAATAAATAAATATACAGGTATGATGTATGAGAAGGTAAAATAAAATGCTGACTTCTGACGGAAAACTAGAAAAAAATCATCACTGTATATTTAGAGTTCATTTTAAAAATATATCTCCATACTAGTCTTTAATTGCTAAAATACATATCCTCTGATAAAATTCGAGAAAGTATCTTTGAAATAATAATTTTCCTACATTATCAGAAAAAGTATTTTATAAGGTAGAAGCTGATAGGAGTGAGAAACCATAAATATACAGTAAAATTATCTCAATAAAATAAAAGGGTTACACTGTAAGCCGAAACGTCAGCACAATATCTATACTATAATATAAAAGGACAAGACATTTTTCGGTTGTGATCGCTAACCGCGAATGCTACAAAACTAATCACTACCAAATTTTAACCACATCGTCACATAGTCCAAGGAAAGTTTATCATTAATAAAATGGACAGATTTTCAATTAAATTGTCATAAAAAAAGCGATGAATTTGTGGTGAGTAGCGAAGTTTGATAATCTACCGACAGGTGGCGAGCACCATTCGTGAGATGTTACAAATGTGCGGGGTCACTTACAAGAGGAGGACACACTCAGTCTCTCACGGATCTTGTTGGCAATTTTTTTTAAAGTTTCTTCAAAAAATATTAAACACATTTATATACATCAAAAGAAAGCTGAGGCTCTCCACTTTCCAGCGATACCAACCAGTGAATTGTGTGACAAAGTAATGGCGATTTAAAGGTATGTAACCAATAATCGGTTTGAAAATTTTATTTTCCTCGAAGAGCGTGAAAAAAATGATATTTTTTGATTTTGTTGAATAAGCGTTTTTCAATGTTTTTTTAGAATGCTGAATTAGAATCTGACGTCAATTTTTGTGTGAAAAAATCTATAGAGGTAGTTTGCTTAAAAATCTAATAATTTTTTTAGAATTTAACTAACCTAAACCAAAATCTATGGAGTGGATGTATTTTTCCTTAAATTCGCAATCAAAACTAAACATCTTGGTGCAAGAATCATGTCGATATCATTTTTTAAACTCGAGATATAAAATAAATTAGTTTAATGCTATTTTTTTTTTCTCGGCTTCTAGGGCCCATTGGTCGGAACGGCAAAATACGTGTTTAATATTTTTTGAAAAAACCTCCAAAAAAATTGCCAACAAGATCCGTGAGAGACTGAGTGTGTTCTCCCCTTGTTAGAGCTAGAAATTTATGATAAAATTCTATTACGACAGAATATACCTATTATTAAGGCCTTGTGGGAGGCAGATCGTACTATTTCACCAATAAAAGCAACTAAAAAAAAACTCATTGCAATAACACCAATTTTTTCAGTACTAAATATAAGATATGGTTGTATAAAATAGGTTCAGAAAATCAAAAATAGAACGAACGCTTCCTGTAACAAGGCTGCTCATCTTATACTAGCAAATGTTTTATGACGTTTTCCTGAAGATAAATATTACTAAGGCAGCGTTAACATACGCGAATCTTCTATGGAAACTAAACAGGCTAAATATAGCAAACATCCTGTTAGCTTGCTATAACTTTGAAAACAACTATAAATTTAGGATCGATGAAGTAACTATAAATTTCTATCAAACACCTCTGTCAAAATGTTTTCCACAACAAAAGAAAAGTGCTTACAAATGTAGTCCAAGAAAGTAAACGATATATAGTTTATCCATCTTATGAAATGAAACGAATTTAAACATAGTTTGATTTCCCTTAGAATGAAAATTGGATTTCTATATATTTTACCAAGAAAATCATTTTTGGCGTATTAATACAGTTTTGAAGATATGCGAATATGACTTACAAATCAAAGGATGATATGGAGATTTGGATGGGTTTTTTGAATAAGTTGATCAGTCCAGTTTCTTTGATATCGTGGTATGAATGAGTTCTATATTATATTCTCCAAGGAACTCGAATGCTTGATGGCTATCCACAAAATGGTCATCCTGCAGTGGATTCCTGGACACTGCGGACTCGCTGGAAACGAGAGAGCGGACCAGCTGGCCAAGGAAGGAGCTTCAAGTTAGCAGTTCGAATGAACCCTCAGTCTCGAGGAAGTAAAAACGTTCAACAAAGCTGCAGTCAGCCAGCGATGGATTGGGAGACATCCACATCACGACCCTGGAGATGCAATCTACGAACTCACTCGAAGAGAGCAGGTCCTCATCTTCCGATTGCGAACGGGGCACAACAGGCTCATAGCTCACCTGTTCATATTGGATCCGGCCCCCTTTGCGAATGCGGAGAGGGTAAACAAAATACCGAGCACATCCTTCAGACCTGCAGGCTCTATTCTGAGCAAAGGAAGCTGATCTGGCCCTCTCCAACCGATGTGCGGATCAAGCTCCATGGAGACCTGGAGGACCTTAAGAGGACCACTGAATTCCTCATCTTGACGCCCGACCTGGCCATCTAAGGGAAGATCGCAGAAAAAGAAGTTCTATATTTTGAAAGGGGGATACGCAATTTAATATCGAAACCAAATCAGTTGGAGCTTTCCCGTAGGGAATAATTAGCTTCATACATAATTAACTTCATAAGCCCTGAACCTAACCGATGCCCTTTGTACGTAATTTGACTCAAACCGGTCCTTCATAAACGAAATAATCAATACACAATGGCAGACAACGAGTAAAAGCCCCCAAAAAATCACAAACGACTTATTTACATGACAGTAATTAGACCCATTTGGACATACGGAGATGCTTTGGGACTCCACTAAACCTTCAAATTCTTCTTGTATCCAATCCTTACTATCCAAAACCCTTCGTAACTTCCTCAATGCTCCTTATTATATCACAAACAAACTTATCCATAAAGATCTTAATGTTCCATATGTTGCTGATTTAACCCAAACCAGATACCAAAACTTTCACAGTAAACTTATATACCAAGTCGAAACGTTGGCACGCATTGATGTATGTCTACTTAGATGTGGTGTTTCTCTTTGAATGCGCTTCTGATTATCTTCTTCTCCAAAAAATAAAATAACAAATACAATACAAATCAATTTCATGTCAATCAGTGGTATTTTCTTAGGTTCTGCTCCCAAATAAATAAAACAAAATATCTGTATGAGGTGGATATTGAATATAGATTGCTTAAAAAAAAAAAAAATTCCACACCGACCATATTCCTCTACTTTAATTCAACTTGTACATGTAATAAGATCATCGCAACCCAAGTGTTATGAAAAATCATAAAAATTAGTCCTTTTTATTAATTTTAATTAAAAAAAATATTCCTGACACAATTGGATCCATGTCTTTAATAACCACGAAGATTTTTTTTTTGCAATTTCATCCTGAATAATGAGTAGAAGCACCTTTTTCGATTTACTTCAATTTGGTCCGAAAGACTTATGACCATCTGTGAATCCATTCATTAAAAATTCAGATCAGATTTCAGCTTCACCCAAAGTCAGTTTCACGAAGCCATTTATAAAAGCTCTAAAATGGATTTCGGAAGTTTTTTTTGGATCTATTCTACTCTCAAGAAAATGACTCCATTTCACTGAACGAAGACTGCGGAAATGGTACGACAGGAATATAAACCAAAGGGATCTCTCATGGCATTGTTGTTAGACAATAGTAAGCGAATGATTCCTGCCCATCAAGATGAGCAATCAAAATGGATTTCCTATCATTAATGGTTGTTATTGTATTCCATTGTTAGAGGATTCCGAGTAAATCCTAGCAATTTCGAATTCAATCCCCGAAGGTGTTCCATCTGATCAATGCGGAAAGATGGCATTCGCATTGGAAAGCGTCAGTGAATGGATACCATTTAATGTAATAAAAGGGTAGCAGTAGATAAAATGCAAATGACAAACCTTCACTTCATAAATAGATGAATCTGCTAAGACGATTCGATATCCCTGACATTTGTGAAGGTTATAGCCTGAAAATTGATTTCTACATATTCTATCAAATGTATAAACATTTCTTGACGAAAAGTAAAACCCATTGTCCATATTAAATAATTTTGTAGCTAAAGGTAAAAAATAATCATTAATTTTGATAATCACAAATCAAGAATAAATGTAACTAAATAGTGAGAGAAGGTAATAATGATAAGAATATTGGTAAACACAAATTTTGGCCAAAATGAGACGTTTGTTTGTTTAAAAAAAAACAACAAAAAAAAGCTTTATTCCAAAAAACGACTAAAATACACGGAATATAACTGATCCAATAGGTTGGTATTATATTACACTAATATATATATATATATATATATATATATATATATATATATATATAGAGGGAGAGATAGGAGAGATATAGAGAGAGAGAGAGAGAGAGAGAGAGAGAGAGAGAGAGAGAGAGAGAGAGAGAGAGAGAGAGAGAGAGAGAGAGAGAGAGAGAGAGAGAGAGAGAGAGAGAGAGAGAGAGAGAGAGAGAGAGAGAGAGAGAGAGAGAGAGAGAGAGAGAGAGAGAGAGAGAGAGAGAGAGAGAGAGAGAGAGAGAGAGAGAGAGAGAGAGAGAGAGAGAGAGAGAGAGAGAGAGAGAGAGAGAGAGAGAGAGAGAGAGAGAGAGAGAGAGAGAGAGGAGAGAGAGAGAGAGAGAGAGAGAGATTTTTTGTTACTATTAGATGTTAAATAAGGTTCTTGAGGTTCAGTAAATAAATAAAAACAACTATTTTGATGACGTTTCGAGACTATATTGTATTGTTGACTATAATCATGCCCTACAATAAAAAAAAAAAGGTTGCAATAAACTGTATAAGTTGCACAGGTTATTACAAAACATAAAGTTAGCTGCAATATAAATATATAAAAACACGCGTTGTAATACATTAAATACAAAAATATGGATGAGTCAGAAACTACTTACAATGTTATTCATGGATATGCTATTGGTAACTACTACTAAATTATATTGTTATAATTGATACCAATTATTGAGCATTAACTTATATTGTTGTAATCTGTATTTTTTAAATATCCTAGGTAACTTATACAATTGTATTGTAACCTGTTTTTTTTTTTCACTGTAGGACATGATTATGAGAACAATTTAGTCACAAAACGTCGCCAAATTAATTAGTTACTTTAATTACTTCATTTATTATTTTATTTCAAGAACCTTATTAAACACACACACAAAACATATAAAATCTTTGCCTTTCCCGGAACATTATTTTTTTCGACCGGGATTGAATAGACACTCCTGTGGCACACATAACCTCTACTTAGTGGGTACCCCCAATAAGGCTGGTACAGGTAAAAAACAAACAAAAAAAAAAAAAAACAGGCGGTCGTGTTTGAATGCTGATCTCATACGTTATGTAACCATCAATCTTGTAACAATACTTCCTTTGCAGTATCAAAACCATTATTTAATTCTGATATATAAGTGTGTACTCGTAAAATTAGAAAATCCTGATATTCTAAAAAATAGAGATACCTAGTAATTTTTTTTTATCGAATGAGCAAAGTAAAGGAAATAAAACAATGCCGTATAGTAAAAAGTATAATAAAATGCAACTAAATGATGTGAAAAGGTATATATATAAATCCATAAAGAGAACAAAATATTTTTATTTACTTATAAATACCTATAGCCATTATTTCGATTTTGCATATAAACAAGTTTGATATTATTTTTTAAGATCTTCAAACTTATAAACTTGACAAAAATATTATTGAAATACGGAAGTAGAATATCCAATTTTTATTTTCGAACATTTGCAGCACCAACACTTTTATAATTATCAACACAAGTATTACAATTGACAAAGTTTCTTTTGGTTAAAAAAATATCTTTTATCAGTTAATAATGTTTATACACATTAAAATATCACTCTATATCAAAAGATGTTAAAGGTGCATTCTTTAAACTATAATCAATATACTGGTCTTATCTTTCCATATATTTTGTTATATCAAAAAAATAAAACAATTATTCAAATAAATTTTCAATTATTTCTGTGAACTACGGATTTCAAGCATAAAAAATGTAATTTTCACATAAATTTTCAATTATTTCTGTGAACTACGGATTTCAAGCATAAAAAATGTAATTTTCACATAAATCCAGGCTTTACCTATTACAAAGTTGATCAATTATTTAAACAATATCAGTCATTATTAAATATTATCTGTACGGCCTACTTTCTCCTACATGAATGTACACAAGATAATTAGAAAAAAAATAAATTTCTCCTACTTTCTCAATATTAGATTAATAATTATGAATAAAATTAGTTCCACGGTCACAAAGACGGCATCAATAATAGTGATAACAAATCATAGAACTAAGGGACGGCCCATGTCTAGTGATAGAGGAATGACCTATGGGATTGCATTCCTTCACGTAATGCATGATTGGTTGTTCATCACGATTAAATGTCATTATTATTATTATATTATCATCGTTGAATCATAAGCGGCGAAAAAATAAATAAATAAATAAAATAAAATGAATGAATTATAAAATGTTCAATCCACCTTTCACTAACTCTAAAACAATATTGGTCAGCTGCAGGACAGAAAAATGATTCTTTGGTAATTTTCGAAACATTAAAAAAAAAAAAAAAAAAAAAAAAAAAAAAAAAAAAAAAAAAAAAAAAAAAAAAAAAAAAAAAAAAAAAAAAAAAAAAAAAAAAAAAAAAAAAAAAAAAAAAAAAAAAAAAAAAAAAAAAAAAAAAAAAAAATACAGAAATTAGAAACCTTTTGTAGAAAGTAGATATAAAGTAAAAAGTAGGATTATCTTCATTTATATCCCCATTAATCATCTTTAAAATTTATTTGTTTAGTAATTACAATGAAAATATAATTAGTTAAGAAGACGTCGAAGAAAAGGTTTATTATTTTACTAGGATTATTTTTTAGATATCTCATGAGTATTAGAAAGGCTAATTAAGATTTCATTTTTCCTTGAAGATTTCAGATTTTTCCTGACCTTTTTTTTTTTTGTAGGAGAAACTTGCTTGTACAGTGAAACTTGTCACGTACTGAACTTAATGGGACTTCAATGTGTTCTGACAGTGACGCGTCTACGTTTCTCAAGCACGAAGTCAGTTCGTTAAACAAGTTAAATACGAGTATTTTTTTTTTTTAAAACAAAGAAATTCTCTCAAAGTGAATCTCTTAATAGTTTACTGAAACGACAATGAGACAAACTTAGTATAAACCTAGACAATAGTTAATAAGAAATATGTTATAATAGAAATAATACATGAAAACGTTTTTACCATTTTAATTTCCATACGCTAGGCCCTCAACTAAAAAAAAAAAAAAAAAAATGTTTCATTTAATGTTGACTATAATAAAATTCTATATTTATCATGTTGAAGAGAAAAATATTTGGGAGAGTCAGAAACTAATCAACAGAACAAGAAATACAAATTACAGAGAGAAAGTGTATGCATATTTTTTATTTGGAAAATTAAAGTATATTGAATTGAGAGAGAGAGAGAGAGAGAGAGAGAGAGAGAGAGAGAGAGAGAGAGAGAGAGAGAGAGAGAGAGAGAGAGAGAGAGATTTCTTTGTTACTATTAGATGTTAAATAAGGTTCTTGAGGTTCAGTAAATAAATAAAAACAACTATTTTGATGACGTTTCGAGACTATATTGTATTGTTGACTATAATCATGCCCTACAATAAAAAAAAAAGGTTGCAATAAACTGTATAAGTTGCACAGGTTATTACAAAACATAAAGTTAGCTGCAATATAATATATAAAAACACGCGTTGTAATACATTAAATACAAAATATGGATGAGTCAGAAACTACTTACAATGTTATTCATGGATATGCTATTGGTAACTACTACTAAATTATATTGTTATAATTGATACCAATTATTGAGCATTAACTTATATTGTTGTAATCTGTATTTTTTAAATATCCTAGGTAACTTATACAATTGTATTGTAACCTGTTTTTTCACTGTAGGACATGATTATGAGAACAATTTAGTCACAAAACGTCGCCAAATTAATTAGTTACTTTAATTACTTCATTTATTATTTTATTTCAAGAACCTTATTAAACACACACACAAACATATAAAATCTTTGCCTTTCCCGGAACATTATTTTTCGACCGGGATTGAATAGACACTCCTGTGGCACACATAACCTCTACTTAGTGGGTACCCCCAATAAGGCTGGTACAGGTAAAAAACAAACAAAAAAAAAACAGGCGGTCGTGTTTGAATGCTGATCTCATACGTTATGTAACCATCAATCTTGTAACAATACTTCCTTTGCAGTATCAAAACCATTATTTAATTCTGATATATAAGTGTGTACTCGTAAAATTAGAAAATCCTGATATTCTAAAAAATAGAGATACCTAGTAATTTTTTTTTATCGAATGAGCAAAGTAAAGGAAATAAAACAATGCCGTATAGTAAAAAGTATAATAAAATGCAACTAAATGATGTGAAAAGGTATATATATAAATCCATAAAGAGAACAAAATATTTTTATTTACTTATAAATACCTATAGCCATTATTTCGATTTTGCATATAAACAAGTTTGATATTATTTTTTAAGATCTTCAAACTTATAAACTTGACAAAAATATTATTGAAATACGGAAGTAGAATATCCAATTTTTATTTTCGAACATTTGCAGCACCAACACTTTTATAATTATCAACACAAGTATTACAATTGACAAAGTTTCTTTTGGTTAAAAAAATATCTTTTATCAGTTAATAATGTTTATACACATTAAAATATCACTCTATATCAAAAGATGTTAAAGGTGCATTCTTTAAACTATAATCAATATACTGGTCTTATCTTTCCATATATTTTGTTATATCAAAAAAATAAAACAATTATTCAAATAAATTTTCAATTATTTCTGTGAACTACGGATTTCAAGCATAAAAAATGTAATTTTCACATAAATTTTCAATTATTTCTGTGAACTACGGATTTCAAGCATAAAAAATGTAATTTTCACATAAATCCAGGCTTTACCTATTACAAAGTTGATCAATTATTTAAACAATATCAGTCATTATTAAATATTATCTGTACGGCCTACTTTCTCCTACATGAATGTACACAAGATAATTAGAAAAAAAATAAATTTCTCCTACTTTCTCAATATTAGATTAATAATTATGAATAAAATTAGTTCCACGGTCACAAAGACGGCATCAATAATAGTGATTACAAATCATAGAACTAAGGGACGGCCCATGTCTAGTGATAGAGGAATGACCTATGGGATTGCATTCCTTCACGTAATGCATGATTGGTTGTTCATCACGATTAAATGTCATTATTATTATTATATTATCATCGTTGAATCATAAGCGGCGAAAAAAAAATAAATAAATAAATAAAATAAAATGAATGAATTATAAAATGTTCAATCCACCTTTCACTAACTCTAAAACAATATTGGTCAGCTGCAGGACAGAAAAAATGATTCTTTGGTAATTTTCGAAACATTAAAAAAAAAAAAAAAAAAAAAAAAAAAAAAAAAAAAAAAAAAAAAAAAAAAAAAAAAAAAAAAAAAAAAAAAAAAAAAAAAAAAAAAAAAAAAAAAAAAAAAAAAAAAAAAAAAAATACAGAAATTAGAAACCTTTTGTAGAAAGTAGATATAAAGTAAAAAGTAGGATTATCTTCATTTATATCCCCATTAATCATCTTTAAAATTTATTTGTTTAGTAATTACAATAAAAATATAATTAGTTAAGAAGACGTCGAAGAAAAGGTTTATTATTTTACTAGGATTATTTTTTAGATATCTCATGAGTATTAGAAAGGCTAATTAAGATTTCATTTTTCCTTGAAGATTTCAGATTTTTCCTGACCTTTTTTTTTTTGTAGGAGAAACTTGCTTGTACAGTGAAACTTGTCACGTACTGAACTTAATGGGACTTCAATGTGTTCTGACAGTGACGCGTCTACGTTTCTCAAGCACGAAGTCAGTTCGTTAAACAAGTTAAATACGAGTATTTTTTTTAAAACAAAGAAATTCTCTCAAAGTGAATCTCTTAATAGTTTACTGAAACGACAATGAGACAAACTTAGTATAAACCTAGACAATAGTTAATAAGAAATATGTTATAATAGAAATAATACATGAAAACGTTTTTACCATTTTAATTTCCATACGCTAGGCCCTCAACTAAAAAAAAAAAAATGTTTCATTTAATGTTGACTATAATAAAATTCTATATTTATCATGTTGAAGAGAAAAATATTTGGGAGAGTCAGAAACTAATCAACAGAACAAGAAATACAAATTACAGAGAGAAAGTGTATGCATATTTTTTATTTGGAAAATTAAAGTATATTGAATTGAGAGAGAGAGAGAGAGAGAGAGAGAGAGAGAGAGAGAGAGAGAGAGAGAGAGAGAGAGAGAGAGAGATTTCTTTGTTACTATTAGATGTTAAATAAGGTTCTTGAGGTTCAGTAAATAAATAAAAACAACTATTTTGATGACGTTTCGAGACTATATTGTATTGTTGACTATAATCATGCCCTACAATAAAAAAAAAAGGTTGCAATAAACTGTATAAGTTGCACAGGTTATTACAAAACATAAAGTTAGCTGCAATATAAATATATAAAAACACGCGTTGTAATACATTAAATACAAAATATGGATGAGTCAGAAACTACTTACAATGTTATTCATGGATATGCTATTGGTAACTACTACTAAATTATATTGTTATAATTGATACCAATTATTGAGCATTAACTTATATTGTTGTAATCTGTATTTTTTAAATATCCTAGGTAACTTATACAATTGTATTGTAACCTGTTTTTTCACTGTAGGACATGATTATGAGAACAATTTAGTCACAAAACGTCGCCAAATTAATTAGTTACTTTAATTACTTCATTTATTATTTTATTTCAAGAACCTTATTAAACACACACACAAACATATAAAATCTTTGCCTTTCCCGGAACATTATTTTTTCGACCGGGATTGAATAGACACTCCTGTGGCACACATAACCTCTACTTAGTGGGTACCCCCAATAAGGCTGGTACAGGTAAAAAACAAACAAAAAAAAAACAGGCGGTCGTGTTTGAATGCTGATCTCATACGTTATGTAACCATCAATCTTGTAACAATACTTCCTTTGCAGTATCAAAACCATTATTTAATTCTGATATATAAGTGTGTACTCGTAAAATTAGAAAATCCTGATATTCTAAAAAATAGAGATACCTAGTAATTTTTTTTTATCGAATGAGCAAAGTAAAGGAAATAAAACAATGCCGTATAGTAAAAAGTATAATAAAATGCAACTAAATGATGTGAAAAGGTATATATATAAATCCATAAAGAGAACAAAATATTTTTATTTACTTATAAATACCTATAGCCATTATTTCGATTTTGCATATAAACAAGTTTGATATTATTTTTTAAGATCTTCAAACTTATAAACTTGACAAAAATATTATTGAAATACGGAAGTAGAATATCCAATTTTTATTTTCGAACATTTGCAGCACCAACACTTTTATAATTATCAACACAAGTATTACAATTGACAAAGTTTCTTTTGGTTAAAAAAATATCTTTTATCAGTTAATAATGTTTATACACATTAAAATATCACTCTATATCAAAAGATGTTAAAGGTGCATTCTTTAAACTATAATCAATATACTGGTCTTATCTTTCCATATATTTTGTTATATCAAAAAAAATAAAACAATTATTCAAATAAATTTTCAATTATTTCTGTGAACTACGGATTTCAAGCATAAAAAATGTAATTTTCACATAAATTTTCAATTATTTCTGTGAACTACGGATTTCAAGCATAAAAAATGTAATTTTCACATAAATCCAGGCTTTACCTATTACAAAGTTGATCAATTATTTAAACAATATCAGTCATTATTAAATATTATCTGTACGGCCTACTTTCTCCTACATGAATGTACACAAGATAATTAGAAAAAAAATAAATTTCTCCTACTTTCTCAATATTAGATTAATAATTATGAATAAAATTAGTTCCACGGTCACAAAGACGGCATCAATAATAGTGATAACAAATCATAGAACTAAGGGACGGCCCATGTCTAGTGATAGAGGAATGACCTATGGGATTGCATTCCTTCACGTAATGCATGATTGGTTGTTCATCACGATTAAATGTCATTATTATTATTATATTATCATCGTTGAATCATAAGCGGCGAAAAAATAAATAAATAAATAAAATAAAATGAATGAATTATAAAATGTTCAATCCACCTTTCACTAACTCTAAAACAATATTGGTCAGCTGCAGGACAGAAAAATGATTCTTTGGTAATTTTCGAAACATTAAAAAAAAAAAAAAAAAAAAAAAAAAAAAAAAAAAAAAAAAAAAAAAAAAAAAAAAAAAAAAAAAAAAAAAAAAAAAAAAAAAAAAAAAAAAAAAAAAAAAAAAAAAAAAAAAAAAAAAAAATACAGAAATTAGAAACCTTTTGTAGAAAGTAGATATAAAGTAAAAAGTAGGATTATCTTCATTTATATCCCCATTAATCATCTTTAAAATTTATTTGTTTAGTAATTACAATAAAAATATAATTAGTTAAGAAGACGTCGAAGAAAAGGTTTATTATTTTACTAGGATTATTTTTTAGATATCTCATGAGTATTAGAAAGGCTAATTAAGATTTCATTTTTCCTTGAAGATTTCAGATTTTTCCTGACCTTTTTTTTTTTTGTAGGAGAAACTTGCTTGTACAGTGAAACTTGTCACGTACTGAACTTAATGGGACTTCAATGTGTTCTGACAGTGACGCGTCTACGTTTCTCAAGCACGAAGTCAGTTCGTTAAACAAGTTAAATACGAGTATTTTTTTTAAAACAAAGAAATTCTCTCAAAGTGAATCTCTTAATAGTTTACTGAAACGACAATGAGACAAACTTAGTATAAACCTAGACAATAGTTAATAAGAAATATGTTATAATAGAAATAATACATGAAAACGTTTTTACCATTTTAATTTCCATACGCTAGGCCCTCAACTAAAAAAAAAAAAAAATGTTTCATTTAATGTTGACTATAATAAAATTCTATATTTATCATGTTGAAGAGAAAAATATTTGGGAGAGTCAGAAACTAATCAACAGAACAAGAAATACAAATTACAGAGAGAAAGTGTATGCATATTTTTTATTTGGAAAATTAAAGTATATTGAATTTTCTTCAAAAATTATTTAGTTGTTTTTAAATATAGTCAGTAGTTCAGGGAATGAAGAGGGAAATTACAATTTATATTTGCATATTTCAACTGTGAATCTTCAAATTGATATATTGAATTATATATAAACAAGATTTATCACAAAGTCATAAAATGTTTTGGTTAAAAATTAAAATTTAACCAGAGAGATCAGTAAAATTATTTCTGCCGAATAAAAATTATTATCAAATCAAAATGTCGATCTTTTTTGATATTGGGTGCAAAAATATTATTCATAAATCTTAAGATGTTAGCAGTGATAATGCAGTCCATTATTCACAAAAGTTTCTTAATAGTCTCTATCCATCTGGATTACCAACTCATAGATTAAAATTATAAATTGGACGTCTTATTAAGATTTTAAGTAATCCTAAAACACCTAATAAGGGAAAATTAATTATTTAATTTAATCAATTAATCTAATAACTCTATGTTCAATTAAATAAAAAGTTTACTCATAAATCGGAATTACAAATCAAATTTCGTTTGAATCACGTATGTCAAATTGAACCAGCTTTATCCATATTCATGTTAATGCATATTTGGTTCCCGTAATGGGTAAACACTTTGCTACACAGTATTATAGATCTGATGATAAAAGTGATATTCTCAGTTGTGGAAAAAGCAGAGGAAGCCATTTTTTTTTTTTTGTATATATCTATGGAAATAGCCTACCAATATACAAAAAATAATAAATATTTAAAGATACTAGATCAGAAGGTTTAATAATAGAAATTGTCTGTATTTACGCTTTGTCCGTATAGGTCATAATTTATGGCCGTAAAATGGGATATTGAGACAATTGTTCCTTTTAGGAAAAACTAGTGAGTTCTATAGAAAAGGTCTCATTTCACAATCGCTCAATACCAAATCGCCCCGATAAGAATATTATAAATCACAAATGCGATAAATGTTATCAAAGTACCGTTGGCCTTGGATCCATGGAATAGTTGGAGGGTAATGAGACTGATACGATGCCTGCGGAGTTCGAGGAATTTAAATGATGAGCAACGGAATATGATGAGCTGGACTTACAAGTCGATAAAAATGATTTAAAGATAACCATAAAAGAATGATTGAAGTTCATTGCTATATTATAAGTCTAAAGTAAAATAAAAATATTTAAAAAATACATTACGGAATACTTCTCAAATTGTATCAGACTGTCAGCGATTACTCACCTGAAAAAAACACAAATAAAACACATTAATTATTGATTACCACCAATACATATATAATTTATAATACCTATATAAATAAATTGTATTTAAAAATATTGAACTAGGCTAGAAACTAGTTGACTTGTTTATTAAAGGAGCTTATAATACAACAATGAGTATTCCGTGCTAAATCTGCACTAAATAGGGCATCAAGATGTAGGTCTCCCCTCGCCTCTATCTTCATCACTTTGTTGGACCTCTCCAAGGTTATGTCACATTACATTAGACTATATTTAAGCACAGCTTCAAAAGTTATATATATCAAAAATATCAAACAAAACGCAAGCTTATAAACATATAAGCACACATAAATACAAGTATAGGTTATTCGTTTGATTTTTCTCTTTATGAGAGCTTAAAAAAACAAACAAGATACTGATGATTTATTTCATATAGTATACATTATATATTTATGTATAATACGGAAAGGAAGGAACGTGCGATATTGGAATGTTGAATAACATTTTATTTTGGAAAATGTTTATTTTGGGCACCTAATTGTACTGATCATTTACAAAATCTCATCAAAATCTTTCTACTCATCCAAATCCCCTGGCTCAATCCTTATCAAATTCCATACATACCTATAATCCTCCTCGCAGTGTGCTGCTTAAAAAAACTGGGGCCTTGAGAGCTATTGTAAAATTCGAAGGTGGAGTCCTGGTAATTGCCATATTCTACTCTATGCTAGAAATGCTTACGTTTTAGTCGCTGTTACTCTGCGTGATCCCTTAAATGGTGGTGGGGGAAGCTGGCCGAGGGTCCTAAGCCTGAGTGTAAATGTGTATGAATGAATGAAAGGGATTTATATATTATTATTAATAAATATTATTTATTTTTTATTTTTTAACGACTCGGCCATCAACGGACCACGCTATTCCAGCTGTCTTCCTTTTGCTTGGACTTTAACTTTTGCCCAATATTCCCGCATACGTTTCCTATGCTGACCCTTTATCGCTTCAATCCTCAGTAGCTGAAATTCCGCTTGCTCAGTCTCGTCCGTAGAAAACAATTCTTCTCTTTCAAATGGTGTCTGTGATCTTTTCTACATATTTCTGGAATTCATGGTTGTCTGCTGTGTTGTCTAAATTCACCATTCTCCTTTATAGAACCTAGAATTTTCTTAAGATCTGTCTTTCTTTAATTTATAGTTTTTCTAATCAATGCAGGGGATTCTACAGCGTATGGGGCCTTTGGTCTTATTACAGTACAATAATTTTGTATTTTTGCATCAATGGATACTGATTTCTTGTTATAGACGTTTTTGGTTACCTGGTATGCCATTCCCATTTTCCTATTCCGTGATGTAGATGCATCTTTTTCAGAGTTGCCAGAACACACCCATCCTCCCAGATATTTGAATATTACCGTCCGTTTCATTTTCTCTTCTTCTATTCAGCATTCTGGGTGCTGACTTAATGTTCGTTATAAATTCTGCTTTCTGAAGAGTCCCAACTTTGCTGCTTGTGTTTTTAGCTCATTTGTGTGTTCTGTGACCATCCGCAGTGAATCAGAAAAAAACGGCAAGATCGTCTGCAAATGCCAGGCAATCAACATTCCAACTCATGTTTTTATAACCATTATTTTCAACACCTTTCCTACTCATTTACTTCCGCTATTATTATTAATATATATATATATATATATATATATATATATATATATATATATATATATATATATATATATATATATATTTATGTATAGTTAAGTATTTTATTGTATATATGAGTTTATTTTTTTAACTTTTTGTATCATAATTCTATTGTATTTTATTATAACTTTAATTTAATAAAAAATAAGGCATGGATGTGAAATTTAAGGAAATTACTAACTCTAAACTAATAGTAATTGTTTGTAAAAAAAAAATCCTAGATAGTTAAAACTAAAAGTCTTCCATATAAAATATTTATGAAACGTTTAAACACCGCTAATATTTCTTTAGAAAACAATACACCACCCATCGGAAATAACCTTAAAATAATGGATATTCATAAGCGTTAATGTTGTCTTTTTTTTAAACATGTCGAACAATAATCTGTTTGAGTGACACAGGTGTATTCAATCCAAGGACGTATTCAAAACGTCTTTGCTTCAACTGGTCCCTGAAATGCAGTTAATTGCGTCTGTCTATGCGCGTCCTTAAGACAAATGATTTAAATCATTGCATTCGTAGTAATTATTATTATTATTATAAAGCTTGGAAAATCAACAAATATATCTTATTATATATATATACTAGCTTCCACCGTCGCGGCTTTAATAAGTAAAGAACTTTCATATTTTGAATTAATAATTGAAGTTGTATCTGTTTTTTAGCAGAGATTTTAAGCCTTTATTTATTTTGACATTTTATCAAGAGCTCATTGAAATCTCATAATTCAATATCAGGACAGGCCTAGTTTTAGGAAACTTGAAAGAAAATGAGTCAAAATAACTTTTTTTTAAGTATAAACATCCGAAGATTAGATAAATGACACTAACAAATCATTGCTAATGATAGAATATAAAATTACTATCATTAATTACTCATTAATGAACTCTGTTTTCCACCCTCTAATTACGAGGTAGTTTCCCTGCCGGATTTAATCTAGTGCACCCCGGGAGCCAAACTAATAGGCTTGCACCGCGATAGACTAAACAAAGGACACTAACCCGGAAACTTATTGTTTATCTAATCGGAACGAACTCGTTAGAGGAATAGATTGTTTATTTATGTTATTAGCGCTTGTTTTTCTAAAGGCACTGATTTAAATTTAAAATCACTAACTGATTATGAGAATCGGAAGGAACTGTTTTCACAGTCATTTGCTGATCGTATAGAAAATATATTTAACGTGCTAAGCAATCCTATTATTTTAAATAGCAATAAAACATTCGTCTATTTATTCATTTAACAAGAGAAAGAGAGAGATAGAGACTTTACTAAGCGGTGCTGCCCATTTCAAATGGGTTGCTAAATACACAGCATATTTAATCAATCTAAGTTTGACATCTGAGAATATTTAATACAGAATAAATATAGCACGAAAAAAAAACAAAAACCGTAATAGTCATTATTTTAAAATACAAAAATCTACATGTTAAAATGATCGATCCCATGCAGATAATAAAATTACAGTTAAAAAAATTTCAAATATTAAAAAGACAACATATTCTTATAGATAACAATATAAAATACATATACATAAATAAATATACAAATAAGTACATGAAGTAAAGTTACAATAACAAAAAATATACAACTATACAGAGCTAGGATAAAAAATTTAATAAGAAAAATATATAAGAACTTCCAAATAATTATTAGCCTAATACAATTTTATTTTTATTTTTATTTTATTGTTTTGTTTTTTACACGAAACGGCCTTATGGACCACGCGAATATTATTTCCTCCCAGCTCTCCCCACACATCCCTCCCTCTTCTTCTCCTCCCACCTCTTCTTCATTCTTTCAGACTGCAAATTCTTCTTTCTTCTTGCTCCATATTTACCCTCCCCCCTTTACCTCCTTTTCCCAGGTATATTCTCCATATTCTGCTCTGGTTCATCCTGACCATATGACCGTATAAACGTAGCCTCTTTAACCTAATGTCCGTTTACAGGTCATCCATTTCTCTGTATAATTCTCTGTTAGGCCTCAGCCTATATCCTTCCAGTAATTTTTATACCCATAAATTTTCCTCAAGATCTTCCTCTCTACTCCCAAAAGTTTCCTTAAGCTAGGAAGAGAAGCGGTCTCCATTCCATACAGAATAACTGGCTTGACAACCGTGTTGTAGTGTCTAATCTTAGCTCTTATTGAAAGACCCTTTTTACAGTATAGGCTACTTGTGGCAGAGCTAAGTCTTTCCATCTTGATCAACATCTCCTCTATTCCCCTTTTCTCGGACCCATTACTACAAATAATTTCTCCCAATTTCCTTTTTTTGCTTTTTAGCGTTTTTAAGCGTCATCTTTTATGTATTATAATTTACGACCAATGTCTTACTTGGAATCCACATTTACTAGACAAACGTTCAAACCTTCCAATTAATTACAAAAGAATCATTTGCGTGACAATAATTAGACTCATTTGGGCATACGAATTTGAGCTTTTGGGCTCAACTAAACCATACAATACTTCTCGGATCCAATCCTTCCAATCGAAAGTCCTTCGTCAAATCTTCAACGCTACCTATTAAGAACACAAATAAACTTATTCATAATGATCTAAATGTTCCATTTTTTGCAGAATTGGCCAGATCCTGATACCTATTCTTCTTCAGAAAAGAATATGGCCCAGGGACCTTCTAATGTCGATTTTATTGAAGTGCTACCAAAGGTTAATTTCTTTAAACGTTATTGACATGTTATAGTAATCATATTACTTCCAATTCACTTTATGTATGTATATATTGTAGGTAGTTGTAAATATTTAAAAAAAAAAAATGTTATTTTGTTTAGATGTATTTCCAAATTCCAAAAAATTTGGTTAACAATTTTCTATTTCATGCCAGGTATCTATCAGTAAGATACTTTCTTGCTGAATCTTTGCTTCTATTTAAACCAGTGATGTGTCGGTACGAAAATTTTTCGATACCAATTCCAAAAAATCGATTCTCAATTGTCGGTACCGATGCCTAGGATTAAAAATAAATTTATATCACAAATAATAATTCGTATGAGTGCTAAAAAAAAAATTAACCAAATTTTTATTAAAGAGGATAAACTTTCCAAGGGTTCTGGATTTCATTTATTATAAATATTTTACTAAACAATGGAAGCACTGATCTCAAATAGCTATGAATTTTTTGTCAATAGTGTATTAGGAATCGAAAGCCAGAATGATCGTGTAATGAAGAGAAAAATAATCTTTATTCTGGAGTAACAAAAATCTCCTAAGAATAACTTTTTACGATTAAATGGCTGCATTGATTCTTTAGTTCTTCAGCTTTTGCAGTTTAAAAATGCACTTCCTATTTTCTAGTTTTCCAATAGGAAATAAGTACCTTCAACGTACTGATGTTTGACTTTCTGATGCAATCCTTTGCTATTAACGATGATTGTTTTAAATCCTCTACTAAACAATGTTGACCAAGTACTAGTACATGTATGATTTCTTTCGTATATAAGATGAATAAATATTGTTTTGTTTTTTACTACAAAATATTTTATCATAGTTTTATAATAAAGTATCACAAAACTAGCGCCGACGTCAGCAGTATTGATCGGGCCACAGGAACTGTATATTAATCTTAAGTACCTATATACGACAGTTATTTTTTTTTATTGACAAATATTCCAGCAAATACGTTATTTTCAGAAGTATAGTAGCTAAACATTAGAATAAGTACACATTTTATATAAATTTTATAGGATGATCCTCATTGTAATAGCATCAGTAAATTTTAAAGATTTATTTATTTAAACATAATATTTAAAACTTAAATTATGCTGTACCTTTTTTATACTACTAAATGCCGTTGTGGTTGTTCCTATGAAAAGATATAATCAAAATAAACAGTTAACAATCGTACTGAAAACAGTTTCAGAAACTTCTTTCCATAACTGTACAATTGTTCTTTACTTAAAACCAGCAATGTATTCAAAGCCATTCCGTTATAGCGACGACGTGTGAAGGGGTGTTCCACTTATCTGTTGCAGCGGTTGAACGCCGGCCAAGAACTATCTTCATCTAGGAAGAGCATTCTTCAAGCTTTTGAAATTGACACAGTTATTTAAACTAGTTTTTATTTTAATATATATTTAAAAAAAAAATTAGATTAAAAAAGATATTTTATGAAACCGCCAATATAATAGGAACCAAAGGGAAAAAAAAGATCAATTAGGTAAGCCAAAAAAAGACCAATAGAAATATTTTTTTACAAAATATTTAATTTTTATTGCAAAGAGTTATTACATAATAATGCCAAAAAAAAAAAAAAAAAAAAAAAAAAAAAAAAAAAATAAATTTACAAGAATACTAGTCAAACGCAAATTATACCTTTTATATGAGGTAGTGAGAAACTGCGAAAAGTTACTCTGAAATGTTAAAGTATGTCATGTCATCACATTGGCTGTACGAAGTATTTTTTTATTCACCTTGAAACCATATAAGCATATATAAAAAATGTATCCATCCTCTGGAATTCTATTCCTCCTCATATCAGACAAGCAAAATTCCTGAAAACATTTAAATAACTCTATTTTCAGTACCTCAGTCTGATCCGAGGTGACGCTTGCTAACTATCTACCTACTCAAATCTTAAAACCGTTAGATATTCTAATATTTTAAAATATTATCGTTAAGGACAAAAACTAAAAGGACAACAATGGCGGAACATCCTTCCGCCATGTTAAAATCATTTTTCAAAATGGTATCCTTAAGGAAAAAAAAAAAAAAAAATCTCACTATATGAATGGTACGTATTTGTTATTCACAAGGGATTTGGGCCCAAAATAAAATTATTTTTCTATTCCATTCTATTCTATATTATTACACACACACACACACACACACACACACACACACACACACACATACACACACATACACACATATATATATATATATATATTTTTTTTTTTTTTTTTACTTGAAAACTTTGTACAGACTCAATATATTTACGATACAGGTTGGACTGAATCCAATGTCGAGGAATTCAACATAATTTATCAGCTAATTTGTATTTAACAACTAGTAAAATGAGATAAGCGATATGACTCAGAGCACTATCAAACGACCTTAACTCATTCAAGACGTTGTTTGTGGTGACCTTAACAACAGTTTACAACTCTTGGAGTAAATAAAAACCAAATGAATTAAATAATAGGAAAGTTACTTGAATACTACGTAATAAACATTTTTAAATAAATTAATAACACACATTAACCTGAACAAAGATAACAATTGCTAATTTCATAAATAAGTTAAAATGAAGTTAACATTAAAAAAAATAATAATAATAATAATTCTTTATTATTTTAATAGTAATTAATGAGAACTACAATGTAAATATTTGCAATTATTAAATCACATAATAATTTTCGACTTATTGAGTCTTTGCTGTAATGAACATGGTAAAGGTTGAATTAAATGTTATAGGCGCTTTCTACTTTTATAGGATGAGAGAATATTTTTATATAAGTGAAATAATTTTTACGTAGTTTTATATAAGGTAGTGTTATATATTACATAAATGGTTGTAATAATATTTATTTGTAACTCGTTGCGTTAAGGATTTTTTAAGATGTGATTATTCCTAATGATAGGACATAAAAATTCCCGTAAAATGACAGATCATTGATTCTAGCGATAAAATATAAAGGAGATAAATGCTAAAATGTTTTAGTTATATTATTAATAATAGTAATAATAATAAAAATACTTATAACAATACTAATTATTTATTTATTTAATTAATTAATTTAATCTTAGATGATGTATACATCACAAGTTAGAAGCATCACGAATTAATTGTTTAATCCTAAATACTAATTAATTAGAATTAGCAATACTGTTAATTTAATTAATATTAAACGTATATCGAATTGAGGGGATCTCTATTCATAAACAATGTTTTGATGATCAATACAATAAGACCCAAAATTGCAATTTCACTATACATCTAAATGAAGATAACCATACATTTCATAAAAACTCGGGAGTGGAAATAATACACCAAGTAGAAAATAGCTTAAAATTCAATATTTATGAATCACTAGAAATAATAAAATCATTTAAAACAGATTTTTGTTTAAATGATCGGATAAACATTTTAAATAGTCCCATTTTAAATTTGTTTCCAATAGGAACGGAAAAAACCAATTAGTCATAGGGGAAATGTAAACCCCAAAAATTTAACCTACCTGCCTCCTTTCCCTTTCCATGATGGATATATTTCAGATATCTGTTAGATCTCCTCGGGTGAGTACCAATGTTTGATTTCTTGTCTTAAATATTTGATAACTTTATTATACGAGTATACAATCCATGTAACATAGTGCTTATGTGTTGAAACATTTGTATGTTTTAAAACTGAATATGATTGTTTAGGATTCTAATAAAATAATTCCAATAGAAGTGGCAATTAATTCATCAATCCTAATGAAACTTTTAGCTGAGAAAATAAATAAAATCATTTGGGTGGAATATTTTGCCTGTCAGTATATGAGGAGGTAACTTTCAAAACGTGTTTTGTCACAAAAATTTTTTTTTTTGAGTTTTTGGTATCACTACATTTGTTTTTCAGAACCCTACAATATGTGATGAGTATTAGCCATCAGTACAAGATTTTTCCCATCCAAAATTAGTTAACAAAATCAGGGTTTTAAGCAAAGAGTGTTTTGTCCATAGCCTGTTTTAAGTTCAAACCATTCAAACTGGTACAAGGTTGTACTTTTTGACTCTCCAAGTGTTGAAAATGTTATGGAAAAGGATGAAACTTGTTACTGTTTAAAAAATGGAAGATGTGAACTGCATATTTAATAACCAGTGACTGTTAAGAAAATGAAAATATTCCCCGAAAATTATGAGTGTCATTAGCATACATCATCTATTACGTAACTATTATTTTTATTTTGTGTACTTTTGACAGTGACTTCTGTAAAATAAAACATTACCACTTCAAACAGTGTTTTGTTCCTTTGTTATTTCATTAAACCGTGTTTTACGTCCGAGAAATCAAACATTGGTACACATGTGCTGCTCCTTCAAAAAGGGAAAAAGGCGGGAGGTAGGTTAAATTTTTGGGTCCATTTTGTCCATATTTAAAATTAAAAATGCTAATTTTAGGAGTAAAGAATATTTCTGATCCTTGTTGTAATGTGTTTTTTTAGATGCTACATGTTTAATTAGGAATTTTTTGTTTCTGAAGTGTAATTACATGAGGTTTTTGTTATTGCTGAAAAGTGGGATTACTGTGACAAAACACGTTTTGAAAGTTACCTCCTCATATATTGTACCGTAGATGTATTTCTGTTAACTGTACACTTAAAATTTTAACAATAATTATTTCAGCGTCCTTTCGTACTAATTTAAAAGACAACTCTGTTTCCTTGAACCGAAATTTGAGCTTAAAATGCCTGTTATCTTTAATTAGGATCGAATGTAATTAATATTAATAGGATGAGATAATTAGCGTAACGAAGATCCACTGCCACATCCTTGAAAGAGGACATATATAGGCCCGGCAGGATGCGTGCCCAAGACCAGCCAATGTTAGCAGTCAAGGTCGGTTATTAGTCGGACCATAGGCATTAATCACTCCCACTATTAATATTGTTGAAAAACCAAACGCGTGGTGTAGCACTCCATGTGCCGACAAGGCAAAGAAAATTTAGATAATCCATATTACCGCGCACAACAGAATCATTATTCCGATTAGCACAGAAAATTGAATGCAGCGACACCACAAGCTACAGTATATCTGTATTTAAAAAAAAATAATGCGAAGAAACAGTGCAATGCAAATTCGGCGAGAGAAAATTATTCATAAAATAGATATTTGAAAAAACAAAATATTTTTTTTTTCCACATTCCCTATTTCCTCTTATATTAATTGCATATAAATGTTTGCACATTCTCCTCTTACTGCTTTCTAGCATTTTAAGGAATCATAATTTGTTTAACATAATTTCGTTTTCAAATAATATATTGTAATTAATAATAATAATAGGTAATGGGGCTCAACGTTTTTTTTTTTTGTGCATATGCCATACACACTAAAATAACCTAAATTTCTAATTTCACATTTAAAATTCAGAAAGTAAAAATAACAATTTTTTTTATATTCATTTATTGAAATTTACAACTGTAAAAAATATATACTATGAAAAGATAGGTATCCGATTTGGGCAAACACAGCAACATATGGAACATTAAGGTCTTTATGGATAAGCTTATTGGTGACAAAGTATGGGGCATTTAGGATTTTACGGAGGATTTTGGATTGTAAGGATTGGATTGAAAGAATTCAGAACGATTAAGACATTAATGCATGACGTAAACAAAGTTTCAAATAATAACTTTTGTTTAAAAAACACGAGTCAATAACATTATGTAAACATTTTCTCTAATACAAACAGAAAAAAAAAAGAAAAAAAACAAAACTGTAGAGCGCTTAAGCAGAACCAGACACTAGCCTATGTATGATTCCGGGGTTAAAAATTAAAATTTCAGACTATATATAAATAACTTTTTTTTTCACGGTTTTCATAACCAATTGAACAGTAATAAATATTACAAAATGTGAAACCCACCTTTAATTAAATTTGTATAGTCTGAAATGATTGGTACTTCGTTCAATAAGTTTTCGATTAAAATTTAAGGAGCGCTCTAGTTTTTAATATGTAAAATTTAAAAAATATATTTTTGTCCACTATTTATATTTTTCTATTTTTTAAATACATATTAATCTGAATAAGACTGATATGACATAAGTTTATTGCAGTTAACTATGCTCTAGTTGTACACACCCCTTAACATTCTGATTCTTCTTAAACGAAGAGATTTATGTCAGAATTTCGAAATAAGACTTGAAAACTGTTGAAAGTTGGAATTTTTTTTTTTAGCTTTATGAGTTCGCGACCCTTAAGGATGGTATCATATGGTTTACAACAACTCCAAAAGCCGTTATGACTGTACCATAGTTAATACATCCCATTCAAGCTCTATCTATTTTCGACAACACGACAGTTCTTGCATTCAGTCCAAGACATTAAAACTAGCGGCACAATTCGTTGATAACAATAATTTAAATTCTCAAACACATGCCAACAGTCAACACATGCGCTAGAAACTATTTCATGTTAAAATAAATAGAATCCAAATAAATTCGTGATTAAAATTGCTTCCTCTCTTAAGAAGGATAATACCAGTATGAGACTGGAAAGGACCTGGATGTTTATAGTTGTTTATTAATAACCAAATATGGTAGATAATAGAACAAAGTTAGTAACCAACGTGTTGAGTTATATTCCGTGAATCAACTACGCAATAAATTACAACTTGCTCAGGCCGGATTCAAACTGGTGCCATATATGTTACAATAAAGCTTAAGTACCCAGCTGAAATACACTTACGACCATGATCTCGCAGTGAAATGTTTTATTTAAAACTTATCATGGTGAGAAAATAATTTTGTAAAGGATTAGAGTTTTGAATATTTTTGTATTATCTTTATTTTTCAGAACTAGTTAAGTTCTGTTATATAAGTCCATAAAGGCTTCATTATAGTGTTATAGATAAATCTTTTGTTTTCTAAGTTAACTTCTTAACAGTTTAATTTATTTAGTAAAGATACCATTTATAATAAAAGGGTATTGTAGGTTTATCAGGAACCATGCCATGGAAATGGATACGCTCATATGGTTCCTTTGAAGGTATAGCGATATAAATAGATATAATTTTAAAGAATGTTGGAATCTATAAATATTTTGGACATATATTTAAAATAGCCACAGCGCTAAAGCGATTCATTGGCCGGCCGATACTACCTTGACAACGGTCCAACCTACCATGACCTAGTACTTCGAGGGAATCGTCTTTAAGGACTAGCCAACTCCGGGATTCAGAATATCAGCTCATATTATGTTACACTGTCACCGAAGTAGTTCCAAAATTAGAACAGGTTAAACAGAAGTTCCTCTATTGAACCGAATACTCGGAACAAACGTTATTGATCAAAACAAACCTGCGTGTCAGTCTCCTGTCTAGACGAATATCAGATTATATGGGCAGGCTTCCGCTTATAATCCAAACATAAAAGCTTTACCCCTTCATTTTATTAGAAACATGGAAACAGAATTCAAACAGGCAGAAAATAGAATGAAGAGATGAGGGAACTTCAGTCTGGAATAATGAAAGGCTTTAGGAAAATGAAGGAAGGAAAGAAGGGAATCAAAAATTAGAGACTGTATAAAAAAAAAAAGTAATAACATTTTTTTGTAAAATCAATATTTAATTACTTATTAACCTTGCAACTAATAATATTTTACTCATTGTTCACTATTGGGATTGGTTTTCGATTTATGTCAACATTTTTTTACAATGCAAATAAAATACCTTTTTTTAAAGTCTATTTGTAATATTACGAAAATAATTTTACTCATGAATCCCAAGGAATAAATCTGAACTTTCCAAACTGGCTAGATTATGTAGACAACCTGTACGACAGTCCGTCATTTCTGCCATTGAAGTACATAAAAGACCTTGTAGTTCAATAAAAAAATATAAATATGTAGAATCTTCTCCGAAGAACACTGTAGACAAAGGAGTATTAAGACCGTTGGTGGCATATGGGGATGAGTTTTGGGTTCTGACTCGAGAGAATACGAGGATACTGAGGATTTGGGAGAGAAAGGTCTTAAGAAAGATCTTGGATCCGGTAATTGACCACGAAATTAGAGAATAAGATCAAATATGGCACTAGAACAGCTATTTGGTGAGCCAAATGTTGTCTTGACCACGTGCAAAGGATGCCGCATGAAAGAGAGTAAAGTTGATGTACGGCAGGCCTGGAGAAAGGATATCGACAGGGAGACCTAAGACGATTGAGAGTGAGAGGCTTAAAAAGGAATAAGGACTAGTAAAGTCCTAATCGGGCCTTGGCCTCACAAAGAATAATAATAATAACTATGTGGAACAAGAAACTAACATATAGTTCAGACTCTCATACAAGTCAGAAAAGACAAGAATAATTGAAATAATTGATTGTGACTACACCTAAAATATTCATTCCATCATTTTACACTAAAATATTGGGTTGCCACACATGAAATGCCCTATTTTTCTTTATAGAGGATTAAAGCGTTGCCTGTTGATTCCTAGCAAAATATTTACTATCGATAATAACCACTTGTTAATGTTATATTTGCAAACTGTGTTTTTTTCCCAAGTAGGCATACAGATTTTAGTTTAATTTTAACCGTGGAAATTGAAACACACAATTTCCGAACGATTTTTTTTTTTTTTTTATGAGTACAAACTCGGTCATTCCGCTGCCCAGGCAGCAAGAAATTATAATCATGCGTTTGGTAAAGGAAGGGCTAATGAAAGAACCATCCATCGCTGGTTTACAAAATTTTCCTCAGGAGATACGACATTAAAAAATCTGCCCCGTGGACGGGAAAAACAACTGATCCAACATTATACTGCCAAGAAATTGACCAATTGCATCACAATTTGATCAAGCAACAGTCGGTACTTGTAAACAGGAAAGGACCTTTTGAATGATGAAGCCCGACCTCATGATTCAATACAGATAGTGAATAAATTAAAGTGGTTAGTCGGGCTATGAAGTCTTACCACACCCTCCATATTCCCCTGATCTATCTCCAACAGACGACCACTTTTTTCGGAGTTTGGACAACTTTTTGCGAGGAAAATTGTTTACCAATGATTTGGACATTAAAAATGCATTTTCTGAATTCCTTTCATCATGTGACTCAACGTTTATCAAATCTGGGATAGAAAACTTGGTAAGCCGTTGGCAGAAGTGTATCGAAAATGATGGTAAATAATTTCAATAAAAAATATTTTAGATTTGATCTCAAATTTGTATTTTCTTCCTGGTTCTAAAAATGGTCATTTCATGTGTGACAACTTACTTAACTACTTAAATACTTCGACATGACCATTGCCAGGTCTGCTTGGTTCATAACACACTGAACTATGAGTTTTACCTAATCTATCGAATTCTTTTGACATCCAATTCCGGTAGTTACAAATATTATTTAAAAAATAAACACAATTTCTCCAGCTTAGGGAGGGATAGGGATCATTAAGCCATTAAAATAAAAAATGAAAAAAAAAAATTATTATTCTGCCCAGTGCAGCAGTGTGCTATGAACTATGCAGCAATATTGATTCTACGATAAGCGTTCCACTTTTACCTCATTTATATGTACATATGCAGCTATGCCATGAATACCTTACATTACAGCTATCTGCATAGGATTTCCATAAATGGTATTCATTGTTTAAATATTATCATTGTTTAAATCCCTATATTAATATAAAAACAAATTACCGAATATAAGATTAGGTTTGAACTTGTAAAAATACAGAAAGAAAACAAGGTGAAAACTCTCACCAATCCGCTACATAAATATTTTGGTAATTAAACCACAACTCCTTTCGAGACGTACTTAAAGGCAAGGCAAACATTGCTCCTGTAAGACCAGAAGAGGAAGAAAAACAAATAAAAAGGTAGCAGATGTTGACAGAAATAACCAGCTTCAACGGGGGCGAGGTCTGGAGCTATATTTACCAGACCCGGGAGGTGAGTGCCGGCGGTTGGGTTCAGTTCTCTCGAGTAGTAAACGAGTTTCGACATCCGATAGCTACCAGCTGATAACGCGTAACAGTAACCGGTTATTAATTAAGATAATACAAGTGAGAACATTCTCCTAATTACTTAAGATTTCTAGTCATTAAAGAAACATCATATCTATATGTACCATCTTCAATATGAAAAAGTTAACATTAAAATTATTCACGGTAAACTTGTTCAGGTTAGTTAGAAAGTAAATATACTAAACCTGGAGTTTTCGGGCCTGGGAAAAGGAAGAGGGCGCGGAAGGTCCCTGTTATTGGCTTTGTGCTCATATCTTGAAAACGATGCGTCGTATGCATAACATGACTATTTACTAAATTAAAGATAATTAAATTCTCTACAACTTTTATTCTGCACACATGATTCATATTCTGTACCGTTTCCGAGATGTTCGCTTGGCAAATGTGAACTTTTAGTATATTTGTTTTACCAAGAAAAGTTAAAATTTATGGAACTTTTGACAAGCTGAAGATACATTGGCATAAATATGTTTATTTTGAAGGAAATTTAATGTTATACCATATCATTTATGAAGACTTTTGTCATAGGATGAACATTTCAGTTTCGAAAATGTAATTTGCCAAGCGTATATCTCGGAAACTGTACAGAATATGAAAAATGTGTATAAAATAAAAGTTGTAGAGAATTTAATTAACATTATTTTAGTAAATAGCCATGTTTTGCATACGACGCACCGTTTACGAGATTTGAGCGCAAAACCAAAAAAAGGGACCTTCTGCGCCTACCCCTTTCTGTTCTCAGGCCCAAAACCTCCAGGACTTTTAGTATGTTCACTTTTTAACTACATCTCGAGCTATTAAATTAAAATGAAGTCTTAACTGAAGAAGAGTTGGAGAAATCAGGTGATTTAATTATAAATAAACGAATCTGATTGGCTGAGCCGATCGTACAGTCTGAATATGTCTTGTTCCTAAATCAGTCAGACCAGTCACGAATTAAATATTAACATGCTCAGGTGGGATTCGAACCCACGACCTTCAGTACCGAGCGCACAGAGACCCTCGCCTCAAATCGCTCGGCCATCGAGTCCCTTTTTATATTATGTTATACCTTCGATAATAAGAACACGTTTTAGGCCATGAATTTTTATGTTTCCTATATTATGGTTAATTTGACAAAAATACTAAAACCTTATTCAATATTTTCTCTTTACTGTTCCATGATATAATTTTAAATATATTTAAAGCTGCTTTCTATATTTATAATTTGTGAGCAGGAAGTTGAATATATTTACTAACACACATGGAATGTACCTTATCATGAATAAGCTAGAAGTCTTATCTGAACTAGACTTACCTACTACTATTCATGAATTCATATTTTTCATCTTAAAAATAGAAATTCTTGACTATTTATTACAAACAGTATTTGTTTTCGAACTACTTTTATTAAATAAGCATTAAAATATGCTTCATTCAAGCTTATTAATAGTTCTGGCAAAGATTCCTTTAATACATAAAACTAAATATACAAGATATAATATAAAATCAAAAGATAAAAAAAATATATAACTGTCAGAAATGAAAATATTATTTTGTTCACTTATTAATATTAACAACAAGAACGAACTAAAACATAAAATAAATTTTACTCAAATATAATATATATATAAAACAATCTTAACTATTTCCTAGTAGAAAACTATGACAAGGTAATCTCAGTAGTAAAAAAACAACTGAATTCTTAACATTTTAAAATAAAATAATACGAAATATTCTTAGAAACTACAAGTACTCAATACAAATAACAAAGTACTTAATAAGTTCAAGAGCATACATTATTTATCAGAACCAGAATTATTAGTTTTATCATCAAGTTTTCCTGCACAAAAGTCTTTACAAATGCAAAATACATCGACAAAATATATCAAATATAACTGTTTGATTTTATCCGACAAGTTAATAACGACAGATTGAAACACGAACCATGATTGTGTATGATTGTTCAAGAGGGATCTAATAAATTCAGATCTATTATAACATAGTTTCTTATGTAGACATCAATGTGTCTATTAAAGTTGACATTTACAATGATTTGCGAGCAAAAAGGTTTCAGAGTGACGGAAGTAGCATTGAGAAAACAATGATACGCATCTTAAAGAGTAACAGCGAACACAAGTTTACGTATTTAATTTGAGAAGCAGGAAAAAATTGAATCTTTTAAATATTTTATGCTCCCCGAACGTTAGACACAAAAATTGAAATTTGAACGAGTCTGGTCTAAAAAAGGAAAAATAAATAAAATAAAAAATAAAAGGTAGAAAAAAACATTAAGGAAATAAGTTTTCTTAGAATATTCTGGAAAATATTTTCAATTAATCTAATAAAAGTGAAGAAAAAACTGTTATCATCCACATCTACATTTTTTTTTATTCATTTATTGATATTTACAACTGCACAAAATAATACACATCAAGTAAATATGTTAATAGTAAATAGAATGGCATGTAAATAGCTTGTGAAGAACTACTCAATAGTAGCACTTAAATAAAAATCTACACTAAAAGTTCTCTAGGCCATCTACTTTTCAGACTCCTTGGAGGATTATCGGGAATGGAGTGGGATGCAAGTCGGGAGACTAGTGGATTAGAGTGGTTATGGAGCTTACTATGGAAGGACAGGTATCTGTACTGGGATAATTAACAACATAAGGAACATTAATATCTTTATGGATAAGTCTATTGGTCACAAAGTAAGGAGCATTGAGGATTTTTCGAAGGATTTTGGATTGTAAGGATTGGATACGAGATGAATTGGATGGTTTAGTGGAGCCCCAAAGCTCAACTCGGTACGTCCAAATAGGCTTAATCACAGTCATGTAAATGAGTTGTAATTAATTGGGAGCTCTGAACGTTTGTGAAGTAAATGTTGAAGCAGTCTGTAACGACGAGCAGTTTCTTGTCGTTTTATTCTTGTATGTGGATTCATTTAAATTTAAGTAAGCAATCAATCAAGCTTACAAAAGATGGAAAGATCGAAAAAAAAATACTGGGTTTCATGTGGACATAAAATGTCCGTTTTAATTTTTCAGAAATTTTAAATGGGATTCTGTTGTTTACTACGTTTATGTTTACATTATTATGAGCCTATCTTATAATCTTAGAATTTAAGGATATTAATTCTATATTTTTTGATAATGTTTAATATCACTCCAAATGATCGAACATTGTTTAGTATACCATTAAATATGACCATGGATTTTTATTATGAGTTTAAATGTGAACAATTGGCAGACTAAGATGCAATAAACAATACCACGGCTCTAGGTAAGGGTGTTACAATGACATGCCAAAAAAAAAAAAAAAAAATTGCACCCAAAAAAATTATTGGCTTCTTTCTGAGTGGTGGTCATCGGCAAGAATAATTTATTTTTATTTTTCACCCAGAAGTGAAAACATCACAAACGCATCGTACTGCGGTGATATTTTAATCCAGTCAATAAACACATTGTAGAGTGCATGAAATATGCGATAATTTTTGACTTCATAGCTTCGTTAGGAGTAGATAGAAGGTAAACATACTAAAAGTCCCCGCCCCTGGTGGGGTGAGCTAACGGTGTGGGGAGGGTAGAAGTTTAATTTTTTTTGTTTTTCGATTATATCTCAAAAGCTATTGACTCTAGAAAGATATGTTTCAAATAAACATTTAAGGAAATAAAATTGATTTTATATAAATTTGTCGTAATTCTAACTGTTCGAGATATTTGTAATTGAAAATCGGCGATTTTCGGAAAAAAAAAATGTTACCTCACATTTTGTCTAACTTTTACTTCTGGTACTTTCCACGATCGTTTCTCAGGAAAAATTACGAAACTATTGTAGAACATTAAATTTACTTTAATTCCATACGTTTAAAGCAAACGTTTAACAAAAAGTGAGGCAAACATTTTTTTTTTCCCGAAAATCACCGATTTTCAATAACAAATATCTCAAAAACGGTTAGAATTACGACAAATTAATATTAAATCAATTTTATAGGAAATTTTATTTTCTTTGATGTTTATTTGAAACATATTTTTCTAGAGTCAATAGTTTTGTGAGAGATCTAAAAACAAACAAAAAAATTAACTTCTCCCCTCTCCCCACTTTAGCTCACCCCCAGCCCTGGGGGCTTTTAGTATGTTTACCTTTAAACTATTCCTAACGAAGCTGTGAAGTCCAAAATTATCGCATATCACTCTACTCCCCTCATTTCAGCCCTCATTAACTGGACTATTTGTACACAACCTGCATTGGATTACCTAGGTCCTATTCTCTTAAACAACTGTGAAGAAATTCGGAAAACTTCCTTCAAGGTTAAATTTTTGAAAATGTTTATCATGTCAATTACGCTTTGGGGTTGAAAATTTAATAGCATGCCAAGGAAAATGTAAAAAAAAAGAATAAATATGCCTTGATTTCTTAAAGTTGTTTTACTAAATAATCATTCCAGTGAAAACAGACATTTCTAACGAAACGATCCAATATTTAGAAGAGATAAGAAATATTATTATCATTTTTTGTAAACAGTTATAACTGCAATTTTGTTTTTTTATTATAAATATCCTTAGAGGTCAGGGGTATCACGATAAAGATAATTTTCTCTTTTTAATTCATTAACAGCAGCTGAGATGGTATGGATAAGTAATCAAGATGACTGAGATGAGTTCTTTTTAATATTTATTTTTTTAGTTTTCTTGCTTTAATAATTTTTGTTTTTTAATATTAATAAAGAGCAATAATTACACCACGGAAGAAACAAGTAAGTAGGCGGAATTTCCCAGTTGGGGATCCGAAGGGGTTATAAGGAATGTCATACATACAACCTTCACGCATTGACTTTATCGCAGAACTCATAACATTAATGTAGATAAGGTTAAGATTACGTCAATACAATCTGAGGTTTTCTCTTTTTTCTCAACTTAGGTAATCCTTCGTAATAATCAAATTCTCAGGGAGAAAGGATTAGATTCATGAAAGATAAATATGTAAAAAAACGAGAATTCCACGAGTTTTCAATGTAAAATACATCGTTGATTAGGGATTCAGTTATTTAATATGCGTAGTAATTTTTTTTTTAATGTTCTCGAATTATTTTAAAATCTTTTAACTATTTTATCTTCATATATAAAAGTCTATTAAAAATTATATTGAAAACAGGTGATTATTTGGACATGGCATTATGATAAAGTTTTTTTTAAAAAAAACATTGGAGTATCTGTCATATCCTTCGTATTTTTGTGTGTAGAATTTAATTATGAAGTCTTTTTCTTGATATGAATGTTGATAATAAAGCAACAATGACTTATAACAATATAAAATACATTTTATTAAGAAATTACAACTGAACACTTTTTTTTTTCTTTCCCTTCCATTATTTTGAATTGAATTACTCTAGAAATATTTTATGTATTATTATAAAAATAGTTTTTATAAATATTTTTTTGAATATGCTTTATGTCGAGAAATATATGCACCCATTGGAGGTATATATGGTAATAGTACCATCACTGCAATGTGGAAAAACTGAAAAAAATAAATAAAAAAAAGAACTAAGACTAAATATTTTGAAATTAACAAAATTCTAAACTAAAAATTTCAAATATTGTTTTGTTTTTCATAACGAAAAAGGTACAAACAAAAATCATGGTTGATAGTTTAATTAGGTCAAATTACAATATTCGAAGCATATAAACAATGCCTAAAAACGGGAAAAATCGTCTGTGTTCGGATAATAATGGAACGTATTTCTCTCATTAAATACCCAAAGTAAAAACCTGTGAAGTCCATTTTTTTTTGGAAGAATTTAGAGGTTTACTTCAATACGCAATAACCTGAAAGTTACTCCAAATATCATTGTTTTATAAAATCCTAAATTATTCTAGAAATAAAACCACCACTACTAATTTTTTCTTAGTTTGAAAAGGCTTGTACGAACTAGAAAGTAATTGGTTATTTGAGATTATGAGACATAATTATCAGTAAAATAAAAAAAATACAGGAACAATCGGAACACTTGATACGATTTCATGTATTTTTATGTCAATTTTCATTACATTTTTTATCTCAAACACAGCATTTTCGCAACGTATTTCTGGAACATTTCCACATTTTCTTATTCCTAAGAGGATAGAAAATGGCGCAAAGTGGTCGGGGATTGAAATAAAAAAATTATAATTTTTCGTACATGTTGAGGAATTTGGGCCATTCGTCCCATTGTGTGGGGTTTCGTTGCTTAGCCACACTATTAAGCCCTTTAAAATACATTATTTATAAATATTATAATACACAACTGTAAATATAAAAAAATTCATTTTATAGTTAATTTTACAATACCTAGTTAATTTTTACTATTATTTATTTTAAAAAAATCTTCAAATATTTGATAAGCTATCTAAAAATCTTAAGGAAAATGTATCAATTGATGTAGTGTTATTAAATCAGTTGATCATTAGTTATAGATAAGGAAGTATCTTTTTAACATTATGCAATTTTATATAATTCTTTTCCAGACATTTCTATTAATTTTTATAACAACAATTAAAAATATATTCAAATAGACGAGAACAGAGACTTTGTCTCCTTTTTTAATTTATTAAAACTTGGGCGAAGTTTTAACGGTTTAATAAAACGTATAGTATAAATAGACTTTGAAATAAAAAATATAAAAGTTCATATTGTTGTATTAATAAAATCTATATATAAAGAAAATAAAATTATCAAATGTTATTTAAATAGGAAAGTTATCAGTATAATTTCTAATTATATAATAATTCTCACGAATTACACATAGTGAATATAAAAATATCTATTAAGAATAAAAATATAATATTTATTAAATTTCTAAAATAATTAAATAAATGTGTTACAGACAGTTCTAATTGATAATAATCTAAATAAGATTAGGAAAGAATCTGTAGAATTGTACTTTGAACTACTTATATCTGACTGTCTTAGGCGAGGGAGTTGTTCCAATATGTTTTAGAACATTTTATAAAACAAACGATTGCATTTGTAAAATAATATATGACTAATAAAAAACATAAAGTTATTAATATTAAATTAAATTTACAATATTAAAAAAATAGTAAACCAGACAGTTATAGACACCATATCTTAAAAAAAAAAATTAAAAAAATATATTTTACCAAAACAAAAAATAATAAAATTCCTTTTAGATCCTACAAATCAACTGTGTAAAAATACTTTCAATTCTGCCCGTTTCGTAAAAGATATCCATAAGGTGTCATTGATTTTACATTATTGTCACTATCTTTTAAAACATTCCAGGAATAATGTTTGGTGTGAACTTTCTTATTTATCTTAAAGTATAGTAATTAAGGAAAAATAATTTTAAATTTCAACTAAAATAACCTTTACCCTCCGTCGTAAACCTACGACATCCTGTCCTACGGTATCCTTCAACGATATTCCTCTAATCCCTCTTGAACAGATCCGCTACCTGGGACTCCATTTGGACAAACGTCTCACTTGGAATCCACATACAAGACTAAAACGACAAGAAACGGCCCGTCGTTATAGAATACTCTAACATTTACTAGACAAACGATCAAAGCTTCCAATAAATTACAAGAGACTAATTTACATGACAGTTATTAGACCTATATGGACATACGGAGTTGAGCTTGGGGGATCCACTAAACCATCCAATTCTTCTCGAATCCAATCCTTACAATCCAAAATCCTTCGAAAAATCCTTAATGCTCCTTACTTTGTCACCAATAAACTTATCCGTAAATACCTCAATGTTCCATATGTTGCTGATTTAGCCCAAACCAGATACCAATCCTTTCATATTAAACTGCACTCCCACACGAATCCACTAGTCTCTCAACTTGCTTCTCATTAGATACCTGATAACCCACCGAGGCGTCTGAAAAGAAGATGGCCAAGAGACCTTCTAGTTTAGAACATTTTTTTGAAGTGCTACTAGTGAGTAGTTCTTCACAAGTGATTTACATGTCATTATAATCATTTCTTCAAATTTACTTGATGTATATTAATGTACAGTTGTAAATATCAATAAATAGTTTTAAAAAAAAGAAAAAAAAATTCAACTATATTAAATTATTCTTTCTATAATTATTGTTTGAATAATATTAAATTGAATATTTCCTTAAGGGTGTAAATAACTGTCTGGTTTACCCTAGTAGTAAAAAGATGCTGAAATAAAAGGCGAAAACAGGAAAAAAACAAAACAAAAAAACTAAATTTCTTCCTGACTGAGAAAAATAATAGATAGTTTCTATCACTAACGATATTCTACTGATTATAAATCTACTGCTTCTGATAAGAAAATTTTCTGCAAATTTTCGATTTGAGCAGCACCAACAGAGCTAGAGCGTATCAAACAAGTCCCAAGACTTAAAACTTTGACAAAACGTGACTTTTTCCATTCAAATCAATATAGCTCCTGAACGGTAGGTTCCATCGACAAATTTAATATGACAAAAATATTTTCCATTAAATTTCTAATTAGGAAAATATCTACAATTTTTCAATCCAAGCAACATCAACAGAACTATGTTACATTTTTGAGGTAAAAAAAAACGTTACACAGGAAAATTATAAACTTTAAATTGAATTATAATAATTTTAAATTATTATTATGAATTTAAATTAGATCCCAGCCAAAAGAAATATACACGTAAAAAAACAAAAAACAGGTACAATATAAAAACTGATAATAAAAGCTACTTGTTTTCAAAATGGATTGATAAATAAATCTCGAATTGAGAACCCACTCTAATTCTGTTTAATGAGAAAACTCGAAAATCACAGCCTATCAACTATGTCATCCAATTCTTGAGAATTGAGATCATATTTAATATTTTTTTTTGCACGTCACCGTACTTTGGAAAAATTATGTAAAACCCAATCATTTACCTTGGATTAAAACAACATATAATACTGAATAAATAATGCAGAATACGACAAATTCTAATAAATTATACCGAGAAATTATATAGGAAAATAAAACCGCCAATCAAAATGATGCCACCCAAAACAATATTTTTCCTGAAGGAAATAAAGAAACTAGAATTTAAATAGGTATATCTAAATTTAAATAAGTAGAACAAGCCAACATTTTTATGGGGTCCAAAATACGGAAATGCTGTCACAGCCAACCGATATATAAATGACAAAATGTCGTGGCGAACAGAAATGTTTATTTTTTCTATGAAATTTGTAGACTAGCAGACATAAGAAGGTGAACGACCGAATATCTAAAATTGTAACAGGATTTTTAAACTGAAAGAAAAATTGGAAAAAATAAAAAAAATTTGATGAAATATTTGGAAATTCATAAATGTTCACAATATCTTTTTTATGTATGACATATAATTAATTGAGGTTACATCCAGGCTAAAGCACGAAATATAAAATCAAATTTATTCAATATACCAGACCTAAAAGACAAGAAACTCCACGTCATTTACCCCAACATTTACTTGACAAGCGTTCAAAGATCACAATAAATTATAAATGTGTTATATACATAACAGTAAGTAGAAGCATTTGGATATGGGGAGTACAGCTTTGGGCTAAACCATCCAATCCTTCTCGTATCCAATCCTTACATACAAAATTCCTTCGTAAAATCCTCAATGCTCATTATTATGTCAGAAACAAACTTATCCATAAAGATGTTAGTGTTCCATATATTGTTCATTTGGCAGAAACCAGATCCTATCCTTTGATAGTAACTCCATACCCGCTCAAATCCGATGGTCTCCCAACTTTCCTTACTCCATTCCTGATAATCCTCCGAGGCGTCTGAAAATAAGATTGCCAAGAGACCTTCTATTGTAGAACTATTGAAGTGCTACTAGGGAGTAGTTCCAAACATGTTATTGTAATCACGTTCATCAAATTTACTTGTTGTCTATGAGGCGCCTAATTGCAAAACGTAGCAAATCCACCAAAAATCGAAATTGAGTTTTATATGCCATTCGATCCAGCTCCTTGCCACGCATAAGACTGACGAGGTTTTAGGTTTAAAAACGAAGGAAAATCTGTTCAAATTTACAATTAAAAATCGCGTACTGTTGCAAAAGGAAGTAAAACCATGCCTATCACAGTACCAAAAGGGAATATCTCACAATATGGCTGCCTTACAATGCATATAATTTGTCAGATTTAGGAGACATAAACGAGTTGGAAGAAACACAATTAGCTGTTTAGAAAAGTTACCTGTTATTGTGATCGTAATTACTATTGACTAGTCCATTTTTTAAATTATATTTCATTGTTTTGTTCGTTAAACTAAAAAACAAATGAATGTTTTTAAACATTATAAAAAAAGTTTTTAGATAGATATTTGTTTTGAATTTTAAAGTTACCGACTAAAAAACATAGTCAATAATATTTTGATACAACTATGCAGTTTAATACTTTATTTTTTCTATTTTGTTCCTCAATATTCTAAAAAATAATCGCATTTATGTATACAAATATTTTTTAATGATAAATTGTTTTTAACCATTTTCAAAGAATTTTGTTTAGGAAAATGTGTATTGTGATTACATAGACTAGTCCATGTATGTACATATACCGTTTATTACTTTACTATCCGTTTTTAATGTTCACCAAGCTAATAAGTTACATTTTTGAACGTAAAATAATTTTTTAATCCATCTTTTCAATTCTATAAATCAACTTAGGGCATGTATTTATTTCATTATTGAAAAGAAGTAAGTCTCAAACTGTTGCAAAACGGAGTAAGTCCCCAAAACTGTTGCAAAACGGAGTAAGTACAGAAGAAAAACTAATTAAAAAAAATGGTCAACAGGAGCCCTTATTACGCTTGCCCAACTAAAACCATCTATTTTTCTGCTAATTATACAAGAAAAATTAAATTTGTATCAATTGGGCATCATATTGCTTTTGGCCTCTAGTGAAAAATATAGAAATTTGGTTTTGCTAAGATTTGCAACAGGACGCCTCATATAATGTATACCTACAGTAGTAAATATCAAATAGATAAAAGTGAATGAATTTGTTCAATTTTAATGTATTAAAAATTAATAGTAATTAGATCAATATCTTTTTTTATTGTTTTTTTTATTCTCTAATTTTGTGGGGGGAAAAACAAAACAATACATATTATAATTTTATATAATCAGATAATATAATATCATATAATAATTCTATAATCAGATCCCCTGTGTAGAACTATGAATCATATATTCAAACCTCGGCTTTCCACAACCAATATTTTGCCACAAAATTAGTTCTTGTAAACGTGTTTTGATAGATGTTTTCATGAATCAACTCGGCCCATAAATAATGGGATAAATCAGGGGATTGAATCACAGTGCTGACTCCCTATTCCTCCCCTAATAACGTAAGGTCAAGATACATGCACCTTCATCAGTGCCCCTAAGGCTGACGTGGTTTTATAAAAATACTAATAAAACATCTATACAAGAATAATCAGAATTCCACTGAGGAAATGCCTTCCTGGTATTAAAAAATATCAGGAAGCAGTAGATTTTTGTTTATGCGTAATTTCTATAAAATAGCTAACGAATAAATAAAAGAATCTACGATTACTTAATAAAAAAGTTAACTGATGTTAGAAATGGAAGGAGAAAAAATAATATTTTCAGCCCTATCTAAACAAAAAAGAAATAAAAGTTATAACTTCCAACAGTGGGATATAATGGATAATAAATAATTAATTTCAGTTCCTATCGACCGGGAGAGCTTTGCCCTTTGATATTTCCCGATCAACCCACACGCTATCAAATCGAACTTCCCACCTACAGATCGCAAATTACTAGTCAGGTATAATCAGGGCTTCTCTCTGATAGCAATTTATTGATTTTCTTACTTCATTTATAGCGAGGGGCTGATAGAATCCGGAAATTATCCTGCTTTTGCGATATTCCAACATGATAAACTAGTCTATATTAAGAATATTATTTCCGAGTCCTCTTCTCCAATATATTGTTTAAAAATTATTCAAGCTAAATCATATTTTAACAAAGTAAAAATTTTGGTTTCACTAGATTACACACAATCTTGAAAGCCGTGTAACTCCCAACAGTACCGCTGTTTTTTTAATACTATAGTTATCCTCTTGTCTCCTTGATCACTTGAGTTTTGCATAATGGTATAGAACGATCAATACAATTTGTATTAATGAATTAACTGCCATTTCTATTGCATTTTTTTTTTTTTTTTTTTTTTTTTTTTATTACCAGATAAACATTTTCAATAGCCACATTTTAAATTTATTTCAATAGGAACGGAAAAATCTAATGAGTCATAGGTGAAATCCCAGGGTAAAAACCCGAAAAAATTAACCTACCTACCTTTCCCTTACATATATTTCAGATATCTGTTAGATCTCCTGAGGTGAGTACCAATATTTGAATTCTTGTCTTAAAATTTTGAAAACTTCAGTATATATAATCCATGTAACACAGTGCTTATGTGTTGAAAATTTTGTATGTTTTAGAACTGAAGATGAATGCTTAGCGCACGAAACAAGTATTCTAATAAAATAATTCCAATAGAAGTGGCAATTAATTCATCGGTCCAAATTTTATTCTTCTTTCAATATCATCGTGCGTATCTCAAGTAACAAACATTTTTTAATTTTTGAAATTTTGGTCAGAATTCATACTCGTTCTTTCCTTAAATTCATTTTTTTAAATACTAGTAAATTCATAGTTTCCTTTCTCATTTTCTCTTATCATACGTTTGGCGCATCGCAGAAATCGATAATAAATTAATAAGTTGAATGTACTGTTCTTTTTGTTTTATCTTTGGATCCAATTCTTCTGCACACTGATTTTCTTAATTATTATATTATATCTTATCAAGTTCTTACGATCCAAAATCCTTTAATCTTCAATGCTCCTTATTATGTCACAACTAAACAAATCCGCAATGATCTTAATTTTCTATATGTTGTTGATTTGGCACGAGACAGATATCTATGCCTCCATGCTAAAAATTATAACAGAGAGCGAAAAAAAAATATTGGAATTGTATAGCCTGATTAAAGTCTACTGTAAAATTAGAAAAAAAAATACATTACGGTACAAATCCTTCTAAAATTGAATCAGAGAGGCAGCAACTACTCACCTGAAAAAAAACATAAATAGAACAAATTAATTATTGATAACTATGTGATTCATATAAAAAAAAAAAATTAATTTCCAAATATTAAAAAATAATGAGATAAACTATAAGCTACTCGTATAACCTCACGAATCCACAAGTATTTCAACTTGCTTTCTATTCAATTCTCGATAGCTCTTTGAGGCGTCTTAAAAGAAGATGGTCTAGGGATCTTCCAATTAAGTTTAAAGTCAGTGACATGAAAAATCCACTGATTTACATATTTCATTATTACACCGTTGTAAACACCTATAAATAAATAATCATTTTTGAAACTTTGACAGCAACGACCTTTTTAGGATGGTCATGGCTTTCTCATTTTCTTTTCTTAAACCACTTATAACAAAGCGTACATTTGTGATTAATATGCCCAAAGAATTATTCAGGCTTTAAATGGTGCCTCGGTAGAAACCTGATATACTGCCGGTGAAAAATACCTTTCCCAGCCATTCTATTTTCCCTTAGTGGACTCAACCTAGAAACATCCACTTCCATTTTAAAGTCTAAACTAGCTAATCTATCTCTGGATAAACTGCGTTCAATTCTATTATTTACGAACTAGAAAATTTATTCGTGGTACTCTACAGTATTCTGTCTGTGTTTTCCAGTGCTGGAGTTTTCATCCTAAACTATACATAGGCATCCCTTAATACCAAAATCGTTCTCGCTGATTATTCAAGACCTGGCCTATCTATTTCGAGCCTAGTAGATAGCGTCTCTACTAAACCTTTCATATATAATAGTTATATTTTTCATCTTTTTTATAGATATATACAACTGTATAGAACATATACATCTAGTGTATTTTTACGAAAATGATTACAGTGACATCACAATTACTGGTAAAGCAACCAACCATTGGTAGCATTTCGATAAAAGTTCTGAATTAGGTCACTTCTACTATATCGAAAGATAAAAATACATAAAAGGTTTTCTTCGTAAGTGGAGTTCCAAGAAAAATTAACATTAAAAAAAAATAATAAATTCAATCCTTTTTTTTTTAATGCATGAAAGGTAGCATACAACTATCTCCACACCACAATCCAGTCAATGAAGGCCCGAAATGGGGTGTAGATTTTTTTTTTTTTCGAAAATGTTCACATTTTCCAAGCGTATATCTCGGAAACGGTGCAGAATATGTAAAATGTGTAAAGAATAAAAGTTGTAGAAAATTTAATTAACATTAATTTTGTGAATAGTCATGTTTTGCATATGACGCACTGTTTTCGAGATATGAGCGGAAAACCATAAAAAGGGACCTTTCGATCCCCTACCCTTCCTGTTCCCAGGACCAAAAACTCCAGGACTTTTAGTATGTTTAATTTTTACCTACCCTGAACATGATTCCGAAGAAAAACCTTGGATTACAGAATATACACTCCATAATTCTTTATTGACTGGACTATTAAGCTTTTAAGACGTACTAAATAGATTTAGTAGTTTAAAAATTGGATTTTATAGATCAAAGAAATACATATTTGTTCAGTAATATTTCTTTCATTACTATTTTTTAAAACATGGGTTCAAGTGATTCAACCTGTTTGAAGTTTTCTACTGAACATTCTTCTCTATTAAAAAAACAAACTATTTGTTGACATTCAGTACTGTATACATTATATACAAGTATGACATATCAAAACTTGAAAAGAACTACTCATCGGTAGCACTAGAAGGCCATCTTCCTTTCAGACGTTTCGGAAGATTGTCGGGAATGGAGTGGGAAGCAAGTTGAGAAACTAGTGAATTTGAGTAGTTATGGAGCTTACTATGAAAGGATAGGTATCTGGTTTGAGCTAAATAAGCAACACATGGAACATTAAGATCTTTATGGATAAGTTTATTGGTGACAAAGTAAGGAACATTACTAAGCATTTAGGGTTGTAAGAAATGGAAACGAGAAGAATTGAAAGGCTTAGTTACACCCTAAAGGCTAACTTTATGTCCAAATACGTCTAATTACTGCCATGAAATAGTCTTTATTAAAAGGAAGCTTTGAACGTTTGTCCAGTAAATGTTGGAGCAGTCTATAACGGCGAGCAGTTTCTTATCGTTTTAGTCTAGTATGAGGATTCCATGTCCATATGGATCCTAGGAAGCGGATCTGTTTAATAGGGATAAGTGGAGTATTATCAAAGGTCGTAGGTATATGAGAAAGAGTAAAGGTTGTTTGATGACATTATTTCTGGATTTATTTTAATCCTCCGATTTGGACACCATTCTTGAATGTTTTGGATAATACTAAACTTATTATTATTTTTTTTTAAGAATAAAAGTGAAACAAATATTCAATAGAAACTTTCCTCATATTGAGAGAGGTTTTAAAACTTCGCCCTAACGCATTCATGTGGCCAGCGATACACTTGGAAAGCGAACCGTGAACGATCGGAGAAATTGAGGGGGTAATGTATGGGCAACTTTCTCGTGAGAGCAGTCTGTACACGAATATTCTTTTCTTCTTCCTCCTTCTAGAGTAATATTACGAAAGTAAACATTGCTGATCTAGGTATCGTAATATTGAGTTATAGAGCACTTCTGGTATTATAAAATATACTAAATTTATGAACAAAATATCATGTAAAAATAAATGAACATTTCAATTTTTTTTTTTTTTAATTTGGCACAAGTAACTGAGCTGAAGGAGTAACCCTCTATATTGGATATACAGTTTGATTTCATTAAATTTATATTTACTATTATGTTATTTTTTTAAAATTTATTTTATTTTATATCCTATATGGTTAGGACTTATTTATTTTTACTGTATACTTTGTATCGATAGATTCAACAACATTCATATAATTATTATTGCCATGAGGTGGATTGTGTTATTAATTCAATAAAATCAGTATTTAATAATAAAAAAAAAGTAAATAAATAGAAATCTAAATCTATAAAATCATAAGGAGACATTTAAATTAAGAAAATAAAATGTTTTATTAAGAAAATAAATACATGATATTTTCAAGAGAAAGAATAAACTTGAATGCCTTCATGATTTCCTAGCCCTTTGGTTTTTCCTTCGTTCCTTCCTTTTAAACTCCCTTCTTATGTTATCTCTTACCTTCTTCGGTCCATTTGCTTCTTCTTCTTTCCACTGTGAGTTCTTGTTCAAATATGTGTTCTAATCCTGGTTCCATGGCAATTAATCCATCAATCCTGATTGTATCGGTCCTTCTATACCATTAAGCGTACCTAAAGTAAAAAAAATCGAATGTTTCCCTGTCCTTTTTTTATAACATAATTGAATACGCTTCATTCTATTTTCTTATGGAACTTCGCGTACTAAAATAATATTATAATTTGGACAATGAATCACAAAATAATATACCATATTATGGTATATAATTTAATGAATTATAAAGGACAACTAAGGGTGCTTAGGATAAAGTATTTTTACATAAAAATTCTTACTTTCAACAGTACAGAAGTTCAAATTTGACGTTTTAATTATTTATAATAAAAAATAATATATTTTTTTATATTATAGTTGTATTAAGTTTAAGCCCATTGGCAACTGTAATATAACCCCTACCACCCTGCAATTACCATTACGTTATTGGTAACTTGACTATTCAGTTAACTCAACAGCTTAATTATTGAAGGTGTTCATTGTTTCTAGAATTGGTTTAAGATACTCAATAATAACGTAGGAATAATTCCATTTTTCCAATAATTTCAGGTTATTTATCGATTAAAAAAAAAAAAAAAATTGAAAAATTCCCTAGCGAAAGTGTGAAATTTCAACATGTCTTGTTCTTGCACCGAGCCACAGATGTCACTATAATAGTTCCTGTTGCAAGCTAAGTTCTCCGAACAGCTATCTTGACCACCGGTGCTTGGAATTCCCTCGCCAGTTGAAAGCACCTTAGCACATCCAGCTTCTAAGGAAGGCAATTTACCTTTCAAAGAGTGAAAGTCAATTCGTTCGCTGTGAACTGAATTTTAAACCGAACAAAGATTGAAAAAAATATTTCAAAAATTATACTACTGTACAGGATTTCACATATTATGAATCATACATCATAGTATTGACTGAAGAATTAATGTTTAAAGAATTTACTACAATAATATTTTTTAAATATATTTGTTTATTATAACATTTTTCAAATGTTAAAAAATTTTCATAAATTAATAACAAGATATTCCTTTGAACTGATTTTTTAATTTTATTAAACTAAAAGATTCGTTCTTTTTTCGGAGTTTACCTGCCCAAATACTATAACCAGGGCATACGAAACTTATTATATTTATTAAAAAATAGTTAACTAAAAGCATGCACTATTTAAAAAAAATTACCAAGTAATTTTTAATTAACAAGGTTTACATCTGCCCATTGCATTTATTATGTTGCATTCGAGTTTAGGTTTAATGTGATTTTCAATAAATTCTATAAATTTCCTATAAAATTAATTCTATACATGTTGGTCGAACTTTTGTTTCCGAGATATATATTATTGAAAATCGATAATTTTCGAAACAAAAATAATTTTTACCTCACTTTTTGTCAAACATTTGCTTCAAGTGCCAGAAACGTATATATGAAATTAAAGTCAATTTAATGCTCTGTGACATTGATTCTGACATTTTTTCTGAGAAATGATCGTGGAAGACACTGGTAGCAAAGTAAGCTAAAAATTATTTTTTTCAAACATTATCGAATTTCAATAACGTATATCACGAAAAACGTTAGAAGTTGGACAAATATGTTAAGTATCAATTTTATAGGAAATTTAGCTTTTATTTTGATTTGAAACATATTTTTCTAGAGTCCACCGAATTCATGATATAATAAAAAAACACAAAATAAGACCTTTCTCCCTCCACTGCTCCGTAAGCTCACACCCCAAGTATGCATTATAATATAACTAGGACGATGGTTTAAACTTTAAACGGTTTTCGTGAAAATGTTGGGACTTTGAAATATACCGCCGAGGAACCCTCGGAGTAGTTGTTACACGAAATCAATTACATATATGTTTATAGAGAAATGTTATAACTTTTTATAAGTGGACAATAAAGTTTCGGAAGAATCGTGACGACTGCAATTGCAGGTCGATAGGTGGGCTCTGTACCGGCGCCAAGTAGCCTGGGTAACACCCGCTGTTCGTGACTCTTAAGTGGCAGGAGTTGTCATCGATCCCTTCTTGTTCTTCGGCTAGTAAAACCATGTATTTATTTATTTCATCACAGCCCAGTTTCTAAAAAAGAAAAAAGTGTACAACCACAACCCATGAAAGGTATTGGTCAGTACTTCGGTATGTATGAACTGTTACTGGGGTATCGGTTGCGAAAGGAAGAGATTTGGCCGAAATAACGCTCTGCTACCAGGATTGTGTCCCAATTAAAGGTACCCACTTTACTGGGATGCCCCAGGAGGGACTCCCGACGTCGAAGTCGAACCACTGCTAAAATAACAAAATAAAAATTTTTTCTTTGAGTGGACTCCAACTCGGGCACGAAAACAATGCAGTCAAGTACCATAACCTTACCCATTCAACTAACGTGCCTACCTTGCCAATTTCTAATACGTAGTTCATTTTATAAACCAACGTGGATGGACGAACCTATGGCCCAAGTTTGAGTCTCAAATGCTACATTTGTTCAGAGAAGTATCAGAGAAAAACCCTCCGCTTAGCAGCTACGCCAAGAACTTATTTAAGTAGGAAGAAACAAAAGGAAGATGCTGTAAAGTATTAAGACATTTTCAAAAGATAGAGTGAAGTAGAGATCAAAGGTTTTCTACAAAAATAAAAGAACGAAGGACAAGATAAAATTTAATGTTAGTTCAGTTTTAAAACCAACCGATCCTGTTTCTTTAATTATATTTAATTCATCACTGGAATGCGTCCTTAAAATGTAATCCGTTGCAGAAAAGGATTCACAAGGTCATGCAATTAACTTAATGGTAGGTTCCTGATTTTTAATTAAATTAAATATACGGCTACTGAAAGGAGTTGGTTGCTGAACAGCACTGTTTTTTCGGCCTTAAATCGACATCGGGGTCTGGAGACCATTCTAGGGTACAAACAGCCTCTACAAAGTGGGTACCCTTTGTAATCGGGGGAAAAAATCTGGAGGTTGAGCGTGATTGCTGACCATATCACCTCCTTGTTTAACCATTGGTCACGAAATTATAATTCCTTACCAAGAACTGAACCCAACACGGTTGATTGGTTTCAGCAACAAGGGTTTATTTTATTTTATTTTTTTATTTATTTATTTATTTTTTTTTCAATTTTTCCTACTGTAAATATCTTCAAACAAGTCAAAAAGCAAAGGGAATATGTAAAGCTTCTATAACATGAATAAGGGATAGCCAACTTTCACATGTAAATATTTCTTTACCTCCTTAATTTTTTAATCTTCTGAGCAAATGTAAAACATGAATATTTATGTAATATACATATACATATATACATAAAAATAGTTTACATAAGGTGTATCCTTTTACAAGATTTCTCATTTATTTTGTAGCTCATAATTTAATTATTATTCAATTTGTATTATTATCTATTATTATTATTTATTATAATTAATTATAATGATTGTCCTATGTACTGTAATCATATCTTATTCTTAGGGGACAAGTAGTCCCAGAATAAAGTTTATTTTCTTTTTCTTCTTCTTTTTTCCAAAATACATTCATATAATGGCCTTTCGGCAACATTTGTAACAAAAAAATTTAATAAATGTTTGAAAAAAAATCTTTGTTGAACCTCAGACAACTAAGGCGGTTTAGATTTCAAGGCATTTTGGAATAGAAGAAAGGCATATTGGGTTTACAATGTCAGGAAGTTAGAAGGAAAATCTTTATAAAGCCCAATGGTCTCAAAAATGTTTAGACTTTTCAGAAATTTATTTAGACGTTTCGTCACAAACAGGGATCATCAGTAATTCCATATTTCTGCTTTCACAAGCGTAAAACAATTAGTTTTCATTCATTCATTCACAACTCTTGAAGAGTCAAGGCCTCCTGCACCTTAGTCCGCCAGCCCTCTCTATTCGCTGCCGCCGCTCTCCAGTGCGGATCCCCAAGATGGTCCTTGTGTCCGCTGCCACTCCATCAAGCCATCGTAGTCGAGGTCTTCCCTCTCTTCTCGTGCCATAAACCTTTTCGTCTAAAATTTTTCTAGGAATCTGGTCTGTGGTCATTCTAACTATATGCCCTGCCCATCGGAGACGTCCTGCCTTTATTATCCTTACAATATCAGGGTTCATGTAGAGCCTCGTAATTTCAGCATTAGTGCGAATTCTCCAGGTTCCATTGGTACAAATTGGTCCGTAAATTTTTTTTTGTACATACTAGAAAAAAAATCAATAGAAAATGAGCAAGAGCATTTTATTTTATCACCATAAAATAAATTTTAAGGTAAAGAGTATCTTTGCAAGAGACAGAGGAAAATAGATCTTCTGTTGACACATCTTTAAAAGGCGTGAAAGAAATGAAGTTCGAAAATAGTTCAGTTTTAAAACTAATTGATCCTCTATCCTTAATTACATTCAATTAAGCACTGGAATGCACCGTTAAAATGCAATCCGATGCGGAAAAGATTTCACAAGGTAACGGAATTAAATCAGTAATAGGTTTGTTCTTGGTTGATTGAATGAAGAAGAGAAAATAATCATATTACATACATCACTAATGCATGATAACGATTATGTTTTAAGCAACTAAACATTTGTATGATGATTTATATTTTAAGCCATTTAGGAAAAGTAGAAAGAATTGGGTTTACAAAATTATAAAAAGAAAATCAAGAGAAAATAAGCACGAGCAGACGAATAAATCGCTATGTTATTTTCTCGTCATAAAATTACAGTTCGTTTTAACTCTTCAGGAACCTGAAAGTAAGATGTTACAGGGACTTTCTACTGCTCTTTATGGAGAAAACGTGATCGTTAACGTTTAGAAAGGAAAACATTAACAGTGCATCGTATTTGGTGTACTTATATTCGGATTTTGTGAGTTACAGAACGTTTTGGACTTAGCGGTTTGGTTTGGAGAAAACCTTAAAAGCTCACTTATATATACCGAATACCTTATAGCAATAAAAAATATCAAGTTTAAGGAAAATGGCTGCCGTAATACTGTGAAATAATAATTACACTTAATTAGGGGATAAAGCGGAAGATTTATCAAAGTATTTAGCACGAAAAAGATGAATTTATCTTTCGAGAAATTAGTAAATACATAATAAGATCGAGCATATACCGAAGAATATGAGAGTGGAGATAATATAACTGATTTTATAAACAACATATATTCCGTTAAACAAGAATTAATGCTACATTTCATGTTTTCGTTAAATCACCTCCCTAGATTGTAAACTTTTTACGTTTGATGGATTATTTCTTTGGACGAAAGTCTACATATAGTGATTAATATTTTCAAATTAGTATATGGTTTAATTATGCAATGTATATGAATATGCAGTTTAAAAAATATTCATGTTAATAATATGAATATGTTTAATAATATTAAAGAATGAATAATCGTTAACTATTTTATCCGTTTCTTATCAAGAATTATGATAAAGTAAACTTTCTCTAAAAATTATGACACATTACCAGAGTTCAGCTGTTTATATTTACAAAGAAGATTAAGCTGAAACTTAAAACAGAGAAATTCTCCGAAATGTACGTTGTGTCAATATAGTATTTTTTTTTTTTTTTTTTTTTAAGAAATAAAGATAATGATTTATTAAAATCAAATGTATGAAATAAATAGGAAAATTAATCACTAAGTTACTAATAAAAATTAAATTACCCTGTGATATTTTCTGCATCATTTTTTTTATTTATTTTTTTTTTATTTGGCAACTACAGACTTCAGTATGAACAGAGAGCCTCAAGAAAAATTTTGACTGAAGTTTCTTTTTTTCGATTCTTAAATTACAGTTAAAAATTATAAAAAAAACACCGTTTACGTCACAAACGATTTATCAGTTAAAATGTTTTAGATGTAAAATTTTATCATTGCCTAAAATTTTATCTCCACTAAGTCAACATTAAAAGTCATAACAAATCGTGAGTGTCATGAAATTTGATTGACATTAATATTTTTTAAAATTATTTTTGCCAGGTCAAATATTTTTTGTTGAACAAAATAATCATTTATCTAAAAAATCCCTTGGATATTTTCTCAATGAAGAAATCTTAATTTTTTTAGAAGCGATTTTCCGATTAATTTTAGTCTTAAAATCACGATCCGTAATATTTCACTACCTAGCTGTATTTATTGCGATTTTTAAAGTTTCAAATTTCAAGTTAGTAAACAGGAAGTGAAAAAAAGGAGCAAACAATTTTATTTTTTAATATTAGGCTCGAATAGTTTGACAATGCAGACTTCAAATATAACTGAAAAATAAACAGAAATATAAAGAAATACCGCTAATCCAAATACCGATAAACTGGACATCTGGTTGATCAGGACGGAATTTATTTTATGGCCCAGTGGTTTCTTTAGTAAAAAAAGAAAAAATTAATTTATTATTATATAGTTTATAAGTAAGCGTAAAATGTAAACTTCCAGGTCATACGGCAAAATAAATTCGGTCGTTAATAAAGTGAAAAATATCATGGATATTTTTAATGATTTTTAAAAACACTCAATACGTACTATAGTTTCGCAATAAAGTATTGTGCAAAATTATTTTTTTATTTTCAATTTTATTTTATATGATTCTGTGGGGTATTTTGTAGAAAAAAACAAACAAAAAAAAAAACAATTAATTTGATTTTTGTCAATAATAATTTTTTTAGATTGTTTTTTTTTTAGATTTTTATTGAAATTTACAACTGTATCTACAATATAAAAATAAAATACATCAAGTAAATATAATGGTAATGATAAAAATGACAGGTCCCTTGTTTTTAAAGCAAGTACCCATTAGTAGCACTTATAAGGGTTCTATATAATAAAGTACTATATTAGAAGGCCATCTTCTTTTCAGCCGCCTCAGAGGGTTATCTGGAATGGAATGAGAAGAAAGTTGTGATACTAATGGATCAAAGAGTTTGAACTGAAAACTCCGATTTATGTGTCATTGATGATACATAAATTAATTGGAATTTAAAACTAAATTAAATTAAGTGTGGAAAAATATTTGTTAGTGTCTCGTACATTCTTGTCAGGATTAGCGGAAGTCTACTGTATTTAAAATTGTTGATAGCTTCATGTACAGATAGCAGGAAAAAAATGAACAAAAAAGAGAAACCAATGACAATTTAGATTAAAATTGAACCGATCATTAAATCAGAGCAATGACAAATAAAATCCGAGTAGATATGAAAACAGTCTGGTTCGTCACAGGAGGGAATAGAAAGCGAAGACTCGAGTGCACTTAACGACCAGATAACAAAGATATCGCTCACACGTAGAATTTTAGTAAACATTTGCTTTTAAATAACACAATGACCGGGAAAATGAATGAATTATATTTTATAATACTGAAGATGTAAAATTCTTTTGTGGGAATCGTAAAAGAATGGGGCGCCTTTAATTTGAAAATTGTTAGACATTCCATAAAGTTTCCAATTTTTCATCCAACATTCCCAATCCTCTGGCTCTATCATTGTCAGTTGTAGCCATCTGTATGATCCTCCAAGAAGACTGAAATGACTGCAGCCCCTTTTGTACTATATATTTATGTTGTAGTCCTAGTTATTGCCAGCTTCTTGACTCAGTCCTGAGCGTTTGTGGCTATAGCATCTTTTTGGGTCTGGCTTTGTCCTTTAACAAGACAGGGGCTTCATGTGAAGTTTCCCATAATGAGTTTGTGTATTGTACATATAGTATTACTTTATTTTCACTAATTCAATTTTTTTTTTTTTTTTTTTCCTTTTTCTTTTTTTAATTTATTTATTTTGTATTATTGTTTTCGAATGGGTCAGAAGAGGACCACGTGCTAATTTCATTTATTTCTCCTTTGTTCTTTTCTCTTCTTCCAGTATGCTTTCATCTGTTCACTATGTTTCCTCTTTTTGTCCTCAGACCATTTTGTACCAGTCCTTTTCACTTTCCTGCCATGGAATCCCTCCATTTTAAATACTTATCGCCGAAAATCTTCTCAATTATTTATTTCTTATATTTTTATATTGTTTTTTTTTCTAAATCCCTTTTTACTTCATTGACCCAGCTCGTTGTTGATTTCTTGCTCCACAGATATCTGAAAATCTTACTTGTCAATCTACATTCGATATTAATGTCCAAAAAAAGATCAATCTTCTTTTTCTCATTACATCTGATATATTTTCTGTATTTTGATATATTTCAGCATTACTTCGTAACTTCCAACCTTCTACTGTGTTTTGTGGGCCTACTATTTTCCTCAAGATTCGCCTTTCTAGTATTTCTAATTTATCAAAACTATAGTTTATTCTCTGTCAACAGAATCAGAAGCCTTTTTGAAATCTACGAACATAACTATAATGTTTTTTGAACTAATGAACCTGTGGCGAATTAAGGACTTAAGATTAAATATTTGCTCTGTATATGGTCTTCGTTTCCTTAAACCACCTTGATATTGACTGTCTAGAACTGTTGCTACTCTGTTTAATAAAATCTTGGAAAATATTTTATAGATATTCCTCTTTAGTTATTAACCTCCTGTTTATTATTTTTTTTTTGTGAAATGGATGTATCAAGGCTACTTTCCATTAATCTGGAATGTTTTAATTCGATTTTATTATTATTTTTATTGTTTTATTGTATTGTAAGTTGTTGATAAAAATCGAAACTAGTCATTGAATAATGAAAGTGGAAAATATCTTAAAATTATAAAGAAATTATGGTAAGTACATTAAAATAAATAATGGAATTAAAAAAAACAAAACAACACATTCATAAACATTTCCACCCAGGCCGGACGCCAAGCTTCCTCCCACGTAAATGGTTTGGGAGATCCCCAGTACCCTCTCGATACTTCAATGGTTCTTGTAATTTTGAAACTGAGAAATAGGTTGTTCGAAGGCGATTTTGATCCAATTGTTCTTTAGATTTGCTATAAAAAAAAAAAATGTAGGTATACGTATTTTTTCTTTGTTTCGTTTAATGATTCCAAGAAGCTGAGAAAAAAATAAATAAAACGTAATGAAACATTTATTTTATAACTTATTTATAACAACTCGAATTAGAAATATGATTTTTTTTTTTCAACCAAAACGCGTCTAGTTTAGAGTAAATAAAGTGAAAATTTAAACATTAAAAAAAATAATAAAACAATTTCAAAAGCAATCATTGAGTAAACTGACCTTATAATTAAGACATCATTTTTCAAACTGAAGATATAAAATGAAAGTTTCAGGACTTTTTTTTCAGCACTCATTGTACGAAAAAATATGTATAGATTTTTTTACGATGTGGTATACGAACCAAAAACGTTCGGATCAAAATTAGCGATTGCCAGTCCATGAAGTATCCTTATGATTTAATTTTTTTTTTTTAAATAAATAAAATGATGGATTAAATTATCAATGTCTATCAGCGCTATATAAAAATCTCATATCCTTTAAACAAGGAAAATTTTGTAATGCTTTCCAATTGACTTTATCTTACTTACGATAAAATAAACGTTCAGCAGTCAACGTTATTTATAATTTAGGTACAATATTTTCAATAATACTTTTAAGGAGAGTCCTCCTAATGAGGTTCGGCTTTATGTTTATCTAATCGATTAGTTCGGTAAATCGATAAGTTGGCGATGAAGAGAGCTTAAATGAATATTCCGGTTGAGATTGAGTTCAAGCTGCTATGGGCTAAAAATTGGTGTATGTATGTATGTGTGTATATATATATATATATATATATATATATATATATATATATATATATATTGTGTTTTAGTATATCTGTGAGAAATACCCTTTAAAAATGAGAAAAAATAAGGACAGCTCGGAAGTTTGTAAATGAGATTAAAAACTATTTCATTTGTCCTATTCCGAACATACCAACTTTTTCTACACTCCAAAAGACATTAATCCATCCAACATCTTCTATAGATTTAAACATCGCGTTTGCATTATTATAGGTATAAAATCTCATTGAAATAATTTCAAAAACGAAAAGTGGGTTTAGAACTTTAAAATATTCATTTACACGAATTCAGCACTTTCTCTGTGTAAGCTACAAGTAAAACATTATTATTAATCGTAGTTAAAATGTTACTGTTCAGGATGATTTGTTGAATCTAGGAGTTAAATAATTTTCTTAGTAGACATTTTAGCAGTTATTTAGTTAAATCGAAAACTTTTAGATATACCTCAAAAACCTATATAGTTAATTGAAGTACGCATGTAGGTATAGAAGGATCAATACAATTAGTATTCATGAATTAAACTGGACGACCGGTAAATGAAATATTAAAAGAACATATAGTAATAATAACACAGCAGTGAAGCTGGAATGCCTATATGCAAGTGAATGTCCAGTACTAAACTATAATTTGGATAAATTAGAAATATTAGAAAGGCGAATCATGAGAAAAATATTAGGCCCACAAAACACAGTAGAAGGCTGGAAGTTACGACGTAATGCAGAAAATATATCAGATGTAATGAGAAGAAGCAGATTGATGTTTTTGGTCACTTATATCGAATGCCTGATAGAAGATTGACAAGTAAGATTTTCAGATATCTGTGGGGTAAGAAATCAACAAGCTGGGTCAATGAAGTAAAAAGGGATTTAGAAAAAATCAATATAAAAATAGAAGAAATAAATAATATAGAAAACTTTCGGCAAAAAGTATTGAAAATGGAGGGATTTCAAGGCAGGAAAGTGAAAAGGACTGGTAAAAAATGGTCTGAGGACAGAAAGAGAAAACACGGTGAACAAGAAGCATACTGTTAGAAAAGAAAAGGACAAAGGAGAAAGAATTGAAATTGGCACGTGGTCCTCTGTTTTTTTCCATTCGAAAAGAAAAAAAAATAATAATAATCTTTATTTATATTTATATACAGATTTAACTTCCTCATCATTTACTTTTTTTCACTTTTTTCTGAAAAGAACATATAAGAGTATACAATAATAAGACAGAATTTTAACTTCGCCATCTATCTAAATGAGAATAAGCATAAATTCAATAAATATTCGGGGGTGAAACTAATACATCAAGTAGAAAATGGCCTAAAATTAAATATTTATGAATCATTAAAAATAATAAAATCGTTTAAAATCAATACATATTTTTGTTTAAATGACCAGATGAATATTTTCAATAGTCCCATTTTGAATATGTTTCCAATAGGAACGTAAAAAAACCAACTAGTCTTAGGAAAAACTCAAGGACTTGACTTACCTCGTCCTTTTCACCCCCAGCCCCTTCCATTCTTATCTTTTAGAAGTCCGTTTTGCCTCCTTAGGTAAGTACCAGTAATTATTCCACCGATCCCGTCACCTTCTTCCCCAATCAACTCGTAAGCTTCTAGTGTCCTTCCTAATATTCCCTTACCTTGATTATGGCTGTCTAGTTTATGGTGGTCTCCCGACGGTTCTCGAAGACAGATTGAAACTAATTATGAACTGCTTTGTGCAATATAATGAACTGCAGATTTGTCTTCGATAAACCGAGGCGCTCCCACGTTTCCTTCCTCTATACCGATTAAACTGGCTTTATCCCATATTCCGTAGAAAATATTTCCACGGATCATTCCTTTACCAAATCATCAGCACCCTTCATCCTTCCTATATTTACAATACGCTTCAATTCAGATCTGCAATCAAGTCACTGAACACAAGATCCCGTCTTTCTGATCTATATACCCCATCCCATAGAACTACTACATTCCAGCGCTCTTTCCTATTCCGCTCAACCATCCTATGGAATTCCATTCCTTCCCATATTAGACAAGCGAAATCTCTAAAAACCTTTAAATTCCTCTATTTCCAATACCTCCTCCTAATCCAAGGTGACGCTTACTAACAATATATTTTTTCAATTAAACGATATCGTAAGTCTTTCTGAAACACACTCAGTGTTACCAATTAAAATAATCTTTTCTCATTCCGAATACAACATTTGGGTTCCTATATTGTATATAAGTAGCATTGTATCAAAATAACCTTTTTATTATTTCATTAGTAGAATATTTTCTTATTTCCTGTTCACATATTACACTACTATGTATACATTATCATTGTTATATTAATATTTCTTCTTTATTTTATTGTTTTTAATTGTTTTTTTGTTTTTTTCATCTTATTTATTCATCATGTCTCTGACCAGATGTATCTAATATCATTTATTTCTGTACAATTTGTTATTCTTAAGGGACTTGGTCCCAGAATAAAATTATTTTTCTATTCTATTCTATTCTATTCTACCAATATATTTTATTTTTTGTCTTATTTTTTTTAAAAACTTTAATATATATATAATCTATGTAAAAAAGAGCTGATGTTTTGAAAATTTTGCATCTTTTAGAACTGATCGTGTATGGTTCAACATTCGAAACTAGTTTACAAATAAAATAGTTCCAATAGAAGTGGCTATTAAGTCATCAATCTTAATCCTATAGAATTATATTTAAATAATAAAATAAAATACCTTTAAAACTCCTTAAGTCATGGATGTGCCCAAGTAATATCCCCAACCCCCTCCTTTGAGCCAATTTTCAGGAAATATAATATAATAAATAATTATCTTTGTCAAACGGAATCGAACCTGTGTCCGAGAATTCGAAGACCAGTTACCCTCCCACAGAACTAATGCACCTCTCTGAATTACATTTTAAGTTTGGTGAAACTATATTGCGCATAATGTTGATCGTTTGGTCATGAATCAAAAATATGAATGCCTCGGATGTACCAAGTGTTGAATAAAACATTCATCAGTATGCTACTGCATTTGTTTGACGTTATTGATACGGAGAACTTTATTAACCCTATTGATAAATCATCTCATTCATTTTTAGTATATATGAAGATATAGAAAAATAAAAATAAAAATATGTTAATATAACTACAAAAGATGTTATAATTAATTATTACAACCACTATACAGTGTACATGTACACAAACCTCTTCATGGGCCAGTCTGGCCAGAGAGGAAGAAAAGATTAATGATGTATGCATATTGCTTTGCAGAGATACGTTAACCACATCAAGCAAAAACATTAAATTATAACAATAAATAAAACTTCAGATCTAGTCAGAGGTAAATGTATATTATGTGTATATGATCTACAGTCTCAGTAATTTTATCAGAATCAATAATTCACTAAAAAATAACCTACATAATCCATTTCGCAAATTAATTAAACATATTATGAAAACGAATAATGGACTAGGGGAAATGAGAGGTTTTTAAACATTTAAAATTTATTTTCATTTTAATACTAATTTAATTTATCCAAGAACTTATATAATTTTTTCTTCAATAATAAATTTTTTCGCAACAATCAGTAACAAGAAAATTTTCGTATAAAGAGGTTGAAGAGTAAAATGTTCTGTATAGATAATAGAAGGTATAGAAGGTAATAAAAGGTTTGATATTAAAGGAACGACGATGTGATATGAAAAAGTGAAGAATTAGAAATTAAGGGGTTCTAATTTTTGTTTGATAATTATATGTTTTCCTGAACCCCAAAATTATGTATATAGATAATAAAATATTCATAGGCTGTATATTATAGTGTAACAAAAAATTTCTTGTTTCGTTAATTAAAATCCGTAGTCGAGTAGAAAATTAACAGTGCCGTCTTGCGATTTCTTGCATTCTTAATTTTTATTTTAGTGGAGCCATATGCAAAAGTATAGTGATAGATAGTTTGTTATATTATATATAGTTTTTGAGTCGGATGTTGAGTGGGATCGGTTATAAAACAAACTAGGCAATGTTTAATAATTAATATATTTATTTTCTGCTCAGATATTTATCATCAGAGCTGATAGAAAATTGGAAAAAATAAAACAAAAAAAAACTAAAGAAACTGAAGGAAACTGGAGTTCTAGTTTTCATCATGACAGAGTGTCATTATGTTTATTAATCTTTTTTAGTTTTTTTTTTTTTTTTTTTTTCCAATTTTCCATCTGCCCTGATGATGCCATGAATGATGTGGCCGAAACGTTGGCAATATGCTTTTTAATTATCAAACATTGAATAATTTTTTATGACTAATCCCGTTCTACATCCTACTCAATACCTACCTTCATTCATTCAAAACAGCTCATCAATTATTTATATTTATTTTTTATCAATTATTTATATTTATATTTATTTGTTTAGGATTTTCCATATTTTCTACAAACAAAGTCGGTCTAATCCTTACAAGTTATTATTATATATATATATATATATATATATATATATATATATATATATATATATATATATATATAAATAATATATATATATAATAATATATTATTATTATTATTTTACTGTTAACTTAGCAGTATAATAAAACCAAATAAATACAATTGATACTAGTTTTTAAAGAAAAATATAAAAATAGTAAGAGCAATGAGCAATAAAAGATTTTTTTTTTAAATTTTTATATGAATTGATAATAATTTAAATATTCAACAAGACACCTTGAAAAAACGTCTATTTCATTACGTAAATTAATTTTATTATTAACGCTGCTTCCAAACTTGTGGTGACATACAGGCACAATTTTTTTTGTACTACCAGTACTTCATAAGTTTACTTTTACCACATTTAATTTAAACAATTATAAAAGGTAATGTTTTGGTATTCAGAACAATTATTCCTAACTAAATCGGATGTAAAGCTTACAATAGTTGTCATAGCTAATACTGAACACCTTTGTTTACACCATATTAGGTTTCTTTAAGAGTTTTAACTAGCTGGCAAGGATCGAGAAATAACCCATTAAAAGGACTCACTTTGCCAAGACAACAAGTTTTGGAAGCAACAATAAAAATAAAATTAGTTAACTAAATGAAATAGAAGACTGTTCAAGGTGACAAATATTTCTGGCAAGGGCTGCAGCTTTTAAAATATTTCGTCTTCAAAATGTTCTCAGAGAATAGATGGATTTCTTTCGTTATATTTTAGGTTTCCATTACGTATAGTTTCACTATAAGCCCAGTAAAATCGATGTCCTTGCACTTATAAATGTCCCTTTGAGGACGTCAGGTAACTAAAAGATCTTTACCTAGCATCTTAGAGGAAAATACTTATAGTCTGAGCGCTGGCTGATGGCACCTGGCTGGTGAGAGGAAGGGAAGCAACTTTGCCAAAGCCATGTCTTTGCTGAGATCTTTTTCTTAATTATTTTACATTTGTTTGGTTTTAATTTGTTTAGTATGTTTTTTAATTTTAAATACATCTTAACCGTTTTAAGGATTGTAGTTACCAAACCAATTGTATTATTTTTCTAAATTTTCATGTAATCTGATTTTTAATTTATTTATTAGCAATATAATATGTACACAAAAGGTCTCATAGCCAGAGACGATTTTGTTTTTTCTACTTATAATTGTTATGCTTAAGGGACCTAGTCCCAAAATAAAGTTATTGTTTTCTTCTAATCTAACCCAAGTAAAAAGTGTGTCAATGTTTTTTGTTTTTTGTTAAATAAATTGTGGAAACACTGTCGTAATTTATTTTTGGGCACATAAAACCATTTCGCGAGCTTGCGATGTGAGCACCTTACTATTTGATACGTTGCTTTCCCCTGATACTTTATAAAACTTACTTAAAATTTAAACACAAAGAAACAAATACTCAATTTGACCTGAATGAGAGGCATAATTGTAATGAGCCTCTCAATGTAGACGGGGAGAGAACCAGCAACCCTGCACCACTCTCATTGGCCCAATTGCCATCGGCCAGCGTTCAGACTATAACCCAGTCCATAAAACAATTATTCCGTATCGGGCTTATAAGGTACCAGAAAGGTACAACCCATTTAGTTTAAACTCTTACAATTAGTATGTATTAATATATATTTAACGGATGTTAATTTCTATTATTATTATTATAAATTAAATAAAAATAAAAGAATAACATGTCAAGTATTATATCACATAAACCAAATCACAACTAAATCACTCCTATTTTATCAATAGTGAATTTGTTGATACAGTTTAATAGTAATCGATATTAATAGATGTGTGTCATATAATGGGTAAATGGTGCAATGAACAACACTTTAAAATATATAGCATTTTGTTTTAATATTAATATTTCTTATCATAGTGGTTATTGTTTGTTATCACAGCTGATAAGATTGATACTGGGCTTTTTCAATTTTCATAATTAGCTATTTTGGCATTTGTAAATTTTTTGACGGTGTTTCCTTAAGCGGGATACTTATTACAAACTGAATATATGTACAAAATGATAATATTGTTTATAATATACCAAATTTAAGTCCACGCAATGCATGATCTTTTCATTAAATTTATGATTTACAAGATGATTTTTCTTTATCCTATTAATAAAATTAATTACAACATTGATTTTTCCACTCCACGGAGGAATTTATTTTTTCTAGTTGTGATACGACTCAAGAGCCTATCCCTATCCTGAAAGACTCACATCCTCGCTCTCATAACTGTACAGGAGTATAGGAAGTGCATATTTCTTGGATCTAGCTGTTAACTTGAGGTGAGTGCCAAAATCTTAAAAAGTGGGTTAGGGATGCTGTGGGTATAAACTATAAACCCGTTCTGTACCAATTGGGCAATCAACCTAATGAATCACGGCCCCGATGAATGAGCCCAGAACCGAGGAACTGAGTGGGACTGCTTTCCCTGAGGTGAGGGGGGAGGGGGGAGGGTGGTACCGGTTCTGTCTGCGAATTAGCTCCCGGGGTCATGGACCCAACCTTCTCCCATTTCTTCTGTCTCTTGTCTTACCTCTAATGGTAATGGGGTGAAGTCAGAGCAAGGAGTCTACATAACTGATAGCATTAACATTCAAAGCAACGTATAATTATTTAACTCTTATACACATGTAAAACTAACAGAGAAAGATCCAATAAAATATTATACTTCTTACTTCAAACTAAATATAATATTAGTGTAGAACAGTTAGAAGCATGTGTCCACAAAGCAGCTACGGATTGGAAGCAGCATTTTGCAACTCCCTAATTACAAAGGAATCATTAAATAATTATATAAAATCGTAAATTTGATAGTCTGAATTACATTATAACAATCTTGATTCTTTCTCCTTTACTAATATAGCGTATGCAAAAATAAAATGTTCCCCCAAACTAAGGGTACCCACTTTATAGCGGACGTTTATGCCATAATAGATGCTCCCTATTCCAAGTTTAGCCACTGCTGAAAAAATATAAAATAAATTTTCAGTCAACAGCCTGATTCGAACCCGGAGCCCTGAGTAAGTACTATGCCCACAGCATCTCCTGGCAAAACGCGTGTGGGAATCATAATGTTTTTTCATTCAAATGTTTAATATAATATAATAATTACTAGGAATCTTTCGTATCAAGTACGTTCTTCCTTCATCTAGTTTTTCACATTGCAGTAACCCTGCAATGGGTGCATATATTTCTACGCGTCCCATCTCTCGAAATAACGCGTATTATCATAAATATTTATAAAAAAATGTTTAGTTATATATGATTTTAGTTACCTAATAAATATAAAAAAGATTGAAAAGAAAAAAAAAAAAAGAAAGATAAAATATATAAACAAAAAAGGGTAGAATTATAGACAAAATGTTCAGTTGTTAAGCTCTACATGATCCAAAAATGCATCAAATTCATCAAAGTATTTGTCTATGAGATCCTTCTTTGAAGGCGATCATTTGTCTCCGGTTTTGCAGTCATAAATAAGAAGATCGTAAGTTTATTCACTGCTTTCTTCACAGTTACAAATGCAGTTGTCAGTAAGTTTAAATCAGTGTAACATTTTGCCCTGCCATGTGCTATCAAAAATTGGGTTAGTTTAGAAGTCAGTTTTTTACCTTTTGTCGAATTTGTCCATTTTTCGTTCCAAGTTTGTCGAGTTGTTCTCAAAATGTGCTTAACTGCACTAATCGGTGCATTATTAAATGAAATTTACAGTTTTGTATAGTTTGCCGAATTTTTAGCTTCTATATCTACCCGCTGATTTCCAAGTAAGCCTTAATGGGCTTTTACCCAGTTGGCGGAAATTTGTTATTCCTTATGTTACAGTAATTTACTATGATAAACGTTTTTAAATTATATACTTATATGCATATTTTTTTTTAACCAAAAGTGCTTATTTTCAAATGTAGTTGTTGAATTCCATCTTAACCTAAAACTGAATAAGCTAAACGGGTAGTAGTAGCCTTCTCTGGTATTCCAAATACACGATACGGGGTAATGGTTATATAAACTGGATAGATTACTCAACGAAACCAGGTAACGATCTTTTAATAAGCTGAAGTTCTCAAGGGGCATTTATAAATGTTAGGATTTACATTTCCAGGGCTTACAGTGAAATTATATAGAATGGAAAAAAATATATAATTTTAAAAATCTAATCATTCTATTAAAACATTTTAAAGAGGAAATTTCCTCATGTTACATTGATCTTCCGAATCAATGATATATTTTTACCCATATTATTTCTAAACAAAATTATTTATTTTCGATCGCATTTTTTCAATTACACAGACTGATTCAACTGAACTTAAAGAAAATTAATGTTGGGAATCCCATTTGAAATAAAACATAAATAATTAAAACCTTTTTATTTCAAAAAATCATATACAGTGAAACTATTGGGTTTAAAATTGATCTGGGTAATCAGATTTACTATTGAATTAGGGTTTTGAAATAAAAAAAATTCAGACATATGTAATGTTTTAACTATGTATTTTATTGAATAAATAAAAATGTGGTTGCTTATAAAATTATATTTATGTAGCAAAAAAGTTTAGTTAACATGTCGGAAATCGTGGATGTTTCAACACAGAACTCATCCAACAATTTTCCCAGATTCGCCTTTCCTAAGACGTTCTACAATGGATAGTTTTTCGGACACAGATAATACAACACGTTTTATTTTAGGCAGGATGGATATGCTATGCTTCTAAAAATTCACTAACAAGGGGAGGACACACTCAGTCTCTCACGGATCTTGTTAGCAATTTCTTTGGAGATTCTGGTCAAAAAATATTAGACATGTATTTTGCCGTTCTGACCAATGGGCCCTAGAAGCCGAGAAAAAAAAAAAAAATAGCATTAAATTAATTTATTTTATATCTCGAGTTTAAAAATGATATCGGCATGATTCTTGCACCAAGATTTTTATTTTTGATTGCGAAATTAAGAAAAAATACAGCCGCTCCGTAGATTTTGGGTTAGGTTAATTCTAAAAAAATGATTAGATTTTCACGCAAACTACCTCTATAGATTTTTTAACACAAAAATTTACGTCAGATTCTAATTCAGCACTCTCAAAAACATTAAAAAACGCTTATTGAATAATAACAAAAAATATCATTTTTCAACCTTTTCGAGGGAGAGAAATTTTTAAAACGATTATTGGTTACTTTCCTTTAAATAGCTAATACTTTGTCACGCAATTCATTCATTGGTATCACTGGAAAGAGGAGAGCCTCAGATTTCTTTTGATGTATATTAATGCAAATTTCGATCGACAAAAACCTATTAAAAAAATTCGCAAATCCGAAAAACATATTTATTTTTTACTCGAGTTTGAAACCAGATAGGAAAATGAAACCAAAGACATTTCAAGAGTATTGCCACCCTATATTTTGTATAAAAAAATGAAGTTGATACGTTAAACCGTCTAAGCGTAATTCATGTTTTTGTCGATTTAAACAAAAATTGCCTACCATTTGTGGTCAGGCACATTTTGAAGCTTTCGAATTTTTATTTTTATTTTTGGATGAAATTTTGTATTTAAGGGTTCTTTTTAATGCTGAATTCGAATCCGATGTCGGTTATTGTGAAAAAAGTATATTGAACGTATTGAATAAAAAAATGATATTTTTTGTTTTTATTGAATAAACGTTTTTCAATGTTTTTGAGGGTGCTGAATTAGAATCTGATGTCAATTTTTGTGTAAAAAAATCTATAGAGGTAGTTTGCCTGAAAATATAATCATTTTTTTAGGAATTAATTAACCTAAACCAAAATAGAGCAGCTGTATTTTTCCTTAAACCCGCAATAAAAAATAAAAATTTTGGTACAAGAATCATGTTGATATCATTTTTAAACTCGAGATATAAAATATTTTAATTGAATGCTATTTTATTTTTTTTCTCGGCTTCTGGAGCCCGTTGGTCGGAACGGCAAAACAAGTGTCTAATAGTTTTTGACAAGGAACCTCCAAAAAAATTGCCATCAAGATCCGTGAGAGACTGAGTGTGTCCTCCCCTTGTAAGTACGTTTAAATGTTATAATATGTGTGGATTCCGCCCCTAATTCTGAGACGCAGTTCCGGTAGCTGCCGCTTGGTTTATTTAGTTTTATGTTTTTTATTGTCATGAAAACTAATAAGAGATGAACTAGGAACCACGTCCTACCATAACTGTTAATAAACTATTTTTTTTTAAATTGTATCTTACAAAAAAAAAATATATTTTTTCTTCAAATCAATCCGGATAATTGGAGTTTCACAGCATTTGTAAACACATTTTTTAGCGCGTAGATTATATCGTTTTTAATAACGAAATATTATTGATATTTTTTAAATTATTAAAATAAACCATTAGAATTTTCAGTAATTTAATAAAGCGGCTACAATGTCATAAGGCATAAAACAGAGCACTTTTCGCCAAAAAACGAATGCCATTCTCCACACTACTTTACACTTATGCTTAGCTTAAAGTCCCGATCCATGAAATCCTTTTATTCCAGACCCTTGAACGTTATATTAAATAAACGGATTGGGGATTAATAATATCCAAAGAATAAGGACGAAAAGAAAAGCGAATCGGATTAGAAGCGACGTAACTAGCTGAAATCTCGAACCGTTACGAAACATTCCTAGTAATATTACCAAACGTTAAAATCGTTCTTCATAATGACTACGGCTTAAACTACTCGCAGATACGAAAGAGGGCATTGAGGAAAGTAAGTACTTAGTAATCGAGAGGGGAATAGTGTTTAAAGCGGGAATAAGAGTGCCAATGAGACAAGATTGTCTTAATTTGGCCTCGTGTAGAGTAAACTATTACTATAATTGGCTAGCATGTAGATCCGGTTCCATAAAAGGAATAGTTTTAATGCAGTTCGGTTAGGGAAGGTGATGGTTGGTTGGTCGTAATGGTTTATGGGCTATGAGATCAATTGGTCGTAAAAGTCTGATAAGGTAAGAAAAAAAATCATGAACGCCAATAAACAGACAGTTGTAGGCCTTAGATTAAATATGGATTTAAACAAACAATTTTTTTTTAACATTATTTTATTTACAATTTTTATACTTGGTATATATAGAACCAGCGAATGTGATGTTATATCAGAAAAAAAAGACATTACTGGAATTCTTCATTCAGTTTGAATCTACTCGACTCTCTGACATTTTTAGTGGAATTATCTGTACTCTTATAATTACCAAAAATCAAGACCATGAATCACGAGACTTCAATTTATTAAGATAATAAATGAAAAACAGTCTATATAGATAAGAATGACTAAATAAATAAATAAAAATAATGTTTCATGATTTTTAATTTAATTGATGCATATGTTGTAATAACAATTTATTTTATTTCAGACAAGTTTGGGATAAGACTTTTAGACATATGCCTTTTGACCGGAGGTCTAAAGTTTTTTTGTGTAACGTATTTTTCACACTCAAAAATGCAACATTTATACACGCTCTAGTTGGTGTTGCTCAAATCGGACATTTAATAAGTTCCATGATCAGAAATTTAATGGAAAATATTTCTGTTATGTAACTTTTGTCGCTAGGCCCCTATATTGGTTTGAATGAAAAAAGTAACGTTTTGCCTACATTTTTTAAGCCTCTACCTCTGTTTGTGATGCTCGGATCGAAACTTCTCCGACAGTTTTCTTATCAGAAGCATTAGATATAAATGTATGTATGTATAAGCAGTTTGAGGCGAAACGTTTACTCCATGCAGTTCCAATGATTTTTCTTGGGCAATCGATAACGATGCACAAGAGCATTGTGGTGTTTGCATTGTGGCCAAATTATTTGGTTCCTGTTGACCAAAGCGAGGCTCTTTGAGCTCAATAATGCACAAGCTCTATCCATCCACTACCCGGCCAGTAGGAACAAACTCAAAATGCAAAATGCCTTCAAAGTTTCACCAAACACAAAATAAATATTCCCTGACCGATCCAAACGAACCCAAGTTGATAATAATTGACTTTATTTCAATGATACAAATTTCTACGGCGACTGCCTTTCTGCTTAGACCTTTTTTCTTATAATATTATTATTATTTTTTGGAGACCATAGGCCAACTAAAGTAACAAGGTATAAAAGCATTAGTAGAATTTTTAGGAAGAAATAATCCAAGAAAATGGTTTGGAAAAATCTGCAATAGAGGAAAGATTGCATAAAATGGAGAGAGCATATGGTATTACCAAAGATGTTTACAATAAAAAATGCCTATCCAAAAATGTAAAAATAAGGTTATAAGGTTGTGAAGCCGTAATGCCTATAAACAAATGAATGTCTGGCATTAAACTATAATTTGGATACATTGGAAAAACTAGAAAGGCGAATCATGAGGAAAATATTAGGCCCACAAAACACAATAGAAGGTTGGAGGTTACGAAGTAATGATGAAATATATCAAAATGTAGAAAATATATCACATGTAATGATAAAAAGAAGATTGATGTTTTTTGGTCACTTATATCGATTGCCTGATAGTAGATTGATAGGTAAGATTTTCAGATATCTGTGAGGTAAGAAATCGACAACAAGCTGGTTCAATGAAGTAAAAAGGGATTTAGAAAAAAAACAACATAAAAATAGAGGAAATAAATAATAGAGAAGACTTTCGGTGAAAAGTATTGAAAATGGAGGGATTCCAGAGCAGGAAAGTGAAAAGGACTGGTGCAAAGTGGTCTGAGGACAGAGAGAGGAAACATGGTGAAATGATAAAAGCATATTGGAAGAAAAGAACAAGGAAGAAAGGATTGAAATTGGCATTAGGTCGTCTGTTGGCCCATTCGGAAAAAGAAAAGCATTAGTCAAAATATACACTGATGTATACATATATGTATGTATGTATATATGTATATATATATATATATATATATATATATATATATATATATATATATATAATATATATATATATATATATAATTAACTGTTTAACAATAATCGGGTTTTTGGTCCTTTATATTTAACAATAAATATTAATTATCCATATACATATTTTATTTTTTCCTTCTCCTCTTTCCTTTCCATTTGACGTTTCGACCCCTTATTTAATGGGGTCCTCATCAGAACAAAAACTGGGTACCCCGAAACTCCAGGCCAGTAAGCCCACCTACTCCTGCAGCAAGTGCTTGCCAGCTCAGACACCAGGGTACTGACAGGGTACAGTACCCTGGTGTCTGAGCTGGCAAGCACTTGCTGCAGGAGTCGGTGGGCTTACTGGCCTGGAGTTTCGGGGTACCCAGTTTTTGTTCTGATGAGGACCCCATTAAATAAGGGGTCGAAACGTCAAAAGGAAAGGAAAGAGGAGAAGGAAGAAATAAAATATGTATATGGATAATTAATATTTATTGTTAAATATAAAGGACCAAAAACCCGATTATTGTTAAACAGTTAATTATATAGTTTCTAAGGGTCGACAAAATATAATTTTGATACTTAAATTTAACAAGATCGAAAAATCCTCAATGCACCTTACTTTGTCACCAATAAACTTATCCATAAAGATCTTAATGTTCTATATGTTGCAGATTTAGCCCAAACCAGATATATTAAGCTCCTTTCATAGTAAGCTCCATAAACACTCAAAACCCCTAATTTCTCAACTTGCTTCCCACACTATTCCTGATAATCCTCCGAGGCGTCTGAAAAGAAGATGGCCCAGAGACCTTCTAGTGTAGAATTTTTATTAAAGTGCTACTGATGGGTAGTACTTTTCATGTTTTGTCACGTTATTCTTATAGTTAACAGCACATTTACTTGATGCATATATCTTGTACAGTTGTAAATTTCAATAAATTGTTATTAAAAAAAAAAAAAAAAATGAACAAGAAAAATTCAAGATTTTTGTCTTTCATTCAAGTTTCTTAAATGCGAAAAGGCAAAACAATGATTAACATAAATTATTTCATTTTAAAAACGATGATTTACACAATGCTTTCAAATTAGCACCAGAAAAATAGTTTATGGTGTGTAAATATGTCTTCAAAAAAGCCGCAAAAATAGTTTAAAACAATTCGAAATGGTAGAGAGTTTATTTATTACAGGAAAAATCACAGAAATGGAAATCATAAAACCCTCCTTCTGCCACGGCACGATAGGAACATTTTACCCACACCTCTTTCCGAGTATCTTCAGGGACCTTTTCATCACAAAAGATGCAAGTTGTGATATCTAACAAGGGAAATGATGTCAAAGTTCCCATTTACATTAAGAAAGGGTGCCCATATTTACACCAACTTCACCTAAGAAAGATGGCCGGCCACTATCACATGTAAAAGCGTGCGTGACTGAAGATGTGCTTCAAAAAGTAGCTTAAGATCTCCTCTTTCCAGATGTCATTGTGAAATTATTTTTAAATAAATATAAGAACATGGAACGGAAACGATTTCGCATGTCTCTCAAAAGTTAATACTCTAGAATGAACTAATTTACACAATAACTCAATCTAAATCCATACTAGTTGAAAAAATGGTTCCAACTGCTCACTGCTATCTTATATTATTAGCAAATGGCTTCATAGGCATTTAAAATTTAAAAGGCTCACCACCTCCCAGCTCTTAGACATGACGAGTGATAAACTAGTAAACAGTACTCACCTGAAACAAAAAAACATAAAAATTTAAATATTGAAAAAGTAATTTATAGCTAATATTTTTTAAATTTTAAATGAAACATACATTAACTAATAAATAACATATTATTTATTTTAAATTAAAAATTTTAATTAAAAAAAAAAAGTTATTTCTTAATTACGAATCAAACCACGATTAGCTTCGTTTCACATTATCTCATAATTGTTAAGATTTTTAATTCATGGATTGAACAGGTACCTATATTTATTTTTGATTTAATTTAATTGGCTCTTTACGCTATCATAATTCCCTGTGATGAATACAGTTAAAATCCTAACAGTTAATCACAGATCAAAATATGAATTACGCCATTATTTTGAAATATGAACTAGTCATAGCAATTCCAGCTATTATATCTTTAATGAGTCGTTATCAGCAAATAAGACATTTGAACAGACCATTATGTGACGAAGATAATCATTTCAGAGCACCTGTTCAAATTTTAAACAATTGAATCTCTAAATTTAAAAGCCACTGCAAAATTAATCGAATTGTAAAAACAATCCACTTAATAAAATAAGAGAAATGAAGAAAAAACTAAAAGATAACTATAAAGATTAAAAACGAGAATCTAATACGAAACGTATATAGTTTTCGAACCTTTTTAAGCTAATAGTGATACATAAAAATTAGTTGACCTCGCGGACAAAACTATTTACGGTCACGACTATGAAAAATTAAATTACATAGTTTTAGTGAAAAAATATTAAAACAGACTATTTACAAATATATTTTGAAAATAACAATGTAAATAATGTACAGTAGAACCTCACTAATCCGATCCCTAAGGGACCAATGGGGACCTAGGGAACGGCCAGAAGGTCGGACTAACCGAAATATGTTTTTCATAGGTAAAAGTGTATTATAATTATATTAAAAGTTATCATTTTAAGAAAGGAAAGGGAATAGAAACGTACGTTACATATATTATCAGACATATATTTTTGCATAGATATGTTTTAGTTGGCTATTTATATATAGAATCATTGGCCTTAGTAACACTATATTGTCTATTGTTGCAAACTAACCTACCTCTAAAATCGTTCATAATGAAGTATGCTGTAAACGTAATTTTAAAGTATGTATATACAGAAACAGTAGAAAATCAGAATTTCCGCCATTTTTCGAGAGAATTCCGAAAATTTCAAAGCTTGAATCATAGTCCCAGTTTAAGCTACTAAGCTTATTTCCTGCTCAAATTGTAGACAATTTAGTTTAGTTAGGTTTTGAATATAAAAAGCTTTCCTTTGGAACCAACCGTGCAGCAAATATTTTAATGTAACGTAGAAAAGGTCGAAAGTTTTGACGCTTTGATGCAACCAATTAGAAAGCGGCGCAGACTTGGGCCCTCTTCTCTTTAACTCCGCTCAAAATCCTATTTTTAATTTATTGGTATTTTGACTATTGTTTTTGACTTGTGAAAAACAACAAGTAATATGGCAAATCAACTAGTACACAATACATGTTCCGGTTTGTTTACTTTCAAAATTTGAATCCTTTTCATGTCGCGGGTTTTCAGATAGGTGTAAGTAACACCAGAGTTGGGCATTATATAAATATTTTTTTAGCTAGCTAAGGTTAAGCTAAACAGGTAATTAGTTGTGAAATTAGTTACGATAAAATTGCCACTAATAAAACCTAAATTAGCTATTAGCTCGCAGCTAAATATAATACAACTAAATTATCTGTTACCTGAAATTAACAACTATTTTTTTTTTTTTTTGCTACTGAAAATAGCTGTCATGGTAACTTAAACTAATTAACTTTAGCTTTAGCTACCGATAATAGTAACAACTGATATTTTCTTATTTGTGTCTTTTGGCTTTTGGAATCTTCATTGGAGATATGAGTAAATATTTATTTTTATTTTTTATTTTAATTGTTAAAGCCAACGTTTCGACTTGCATTGCAAGTCTTCATCAGGGGTTCAGTGAGAATGGTAAACAAACTCTGAGTCGTTATCAGCAAATAAGGCATTTGAACAGTCCATTATGTGACGAAGATAATCATTTCAGAGCACCTGTTCAAATTTTCAACAATTGAATCACCAAACTTTAAAGCAACTCCAAAATCAATCGAATCGTAAAAACAATCCACTTATTAAAAAAATAAAATATGAGAAATTAATAAAAAACAGAAAAATAACAATAAAGATTAAAAATGAGAATCTATTATGAAACGTATATAGTTTTCCAAACTTTATAAGCTGATAGTGATATATAAAAATACATCAATTTAGTAAACAAGACAGGTAAGTTGATTAGTTAACCTCGCAGACAAAACTATTTACGGTCACGACTATGAAAAAATAAATTACATAGTTTTAGAGAAAATACATTAAAACAGACTATTTATTTATATATTTGTAAATAATTAGTAGAACCTTGCTAATCCGACCACTAAGCGACCAAGTGGTAGGGCGGAACGGCTAAATATTTATTTTTATATCATATTGCTGTATTATGTTTGTATTATATTATATTTGTAAAACTACTCAAATAGCGTACCGCGCGTTTTGCAAACAAAATCAAAAATCCGATTGTGGAAACTTGAAATTTTAAGTTATTTCATTCCTGTTGGTTTTTAACCCTTACGAAACTAAATGAGTCATATGAACAACTCGGCCAATTTTAATGAAATTTGATAATCATGTTCCTTTCATGCTTATTAACATTTCGAAAAGCTTCAACAATGTTTTAATTTAGAAGAGTGTGGGGGGGGGGATCTAAATTTGTACTTTAAGAACAACCAGGCCGATTTTAATGAAATTTACACCGTTTATAGTTCACTACGAGAAAAAAAAAATTATTTTTTTTATTTCCAGTCACACTATGTGATGTTCAAGTTAAGGTATGCAATATAAAATACTAATAAAAAAAAATCTTAAGTATGAAATAAGGAATAAATTTTTAAATTTGAAAATTTAATAAAAAAATCTTTGAATTTGATTAATTCAATTTTAAACAATAGAATTGCAAAACTGCCATTGTAATACGATAATAGAAGCGTGTAAAAAATAATAATAAGTGTAAAAATAAAAGTGAAGACGAAAGTGTAATTCCTTTGCGCAATATTACGATATTGAAAATTTAGAATTTAATTAAAGGCCCACAACAGTGATTTTAAGGCTTACAAGTAAAATATTAGTAGGAAGACTTCTAGAATTAAATAGGTCGGTAATATAAAATACTAATAAATAAAATCTTAAGGATGAAATTGAAAATAAATGTTTAAATTTGAAAAAATGTCTTTAAATTTTATTAATTCAATTAGGGAGGCGGATTAGTGAGGTTCTACCACGTGTGTCATGTGCGGATCTTTTGAATGAGGCTTAACACTGGGACTGTTTGTAAATCCGATACAGCTAATTTCAGTTTATTTTAGAAGTAAACAGGTAATTAATGCAGTGATATATTTATATGATTTGAAATTTACAGGTACAATTTACGATAACAATTACAATTCCCCCCAAAAAATAAAAATAAATAAACATTTTGTTCATAACAAACATGACAACTATTTTTAACCGAGCCGAACAACCATGATAACGTAGCAGCCAGAACATTGACCTCTCATAACTACCACTAGCATTTACAATTAACCGCCAGCGGAAGCCTTTCCATAACTGTAAATTGTGAAATGAAATTATATCTCCAATTAACCACGTACTGATACGGTAACAATGGCGATACATGAGAACAGATAGCATTCCAGAGATGACGTGAGGTTCTCACGCTGTCTTATGTACATCATTATCTCAGCAGTTAGTCGGGTTGTAAAAATTAATTAAATGTTTTGAAGATGCTAATTCATATTTAATTGGCTTCCGGTAGATAAAATATATAATTAAATTATTAAAATAACTATCGTAGCCATTGGCATAGTTATTGACACTCCAATTTTTTTTACTAAAAAAATACCGTAAAACGGCCCGACTTTGCACCAAGCTCACTAAAAAGTTTCAGTTGAAGAAAAAGCGTTTTGCTGTTATCTAAATGAGGGATATTTTATATTTCTTACTTACTGATGACAGTGATGATTGGGTCTAAGGAATGTTCTCGCTGATCCTAGTTACCTCTCATTTTTTATAACAGTTAGTTGATTGTAGTGTTTCAACAGGTGTGATTCCTTTGTGGGATAAAGTCCTGCTTTCAACAACTAAATATTTCTCAAATCGATTAGGTTTTTCATTAATTTTATTCTATAATTATTGTAATTTAAATATATGATATTCATTTTGCTCAAAATATTTGCCGAAAGTGATGGTATTTGAAAATAAAATAGAATCCTGTTTTGGATATGAATTAGGAATGACTTTACAACAGTTTATTTTGTCGCTAAGTTACCTTCCTGTGGGAAGAAGTCTTAAGCAGCAATCTCCACCTAAACAAATCAATAAACGAGGATATTTTGAAGTAGTTAAGGAGTTAAAGTTATTTGGGATATTAAAATTATTATTATTTGGGATAGCGTTTTGCTTCTTGTTAATAGGGTTGTTGCCATATATGTGTAAGTATATAGGCGAACACTGTTAGAATTTTGTCTAGTTATAGCTTTAAATGTTTTCAAGCCATAGTGTTCATTTTTATATTTTAACAATTTTTGTCTAACTATTGCAGATTGCATTTTTCCGAAATTGTTTCTTTAAGAATCTGTGAGCAATTTATTTTATAGGTATCGCTTTGTTCCTTGTTTGCTAAAATTATAGTTTTTTACGTTGTTTAGGCGCATGTTTTAAGTCGTTATTTTGTTTCTATATAATATTTTGTTGGTATCTTCTTGTATTTTTTATCATTCCTCAATAATCCTTTAAAAATCGTGCAATTCCCTTTCTCATTTCAGTGAAAACATTGTAATTTACAATCGTTTCCTTTAACAAAATCCTTAAAAACATAGAAAAAAATCACTAGGCTTATCTTCAAACACAATCAAGAATTCGGACTAACAGGAAGATTTGAAGGCCTATATCCAAAACTTTCAACCATCATTCATTTAAAAAACAACTCACTAATTACATCAACAATGGATTCATCAAAGAGTAAGGTAAATTAAAAATAGATAACAACTTAAATTCAATTTTCAGGAGCCTTACTAAATGTTACTATTCATAGCGTACAAGCAGATTCAGGACGGTTGATGTTATCAGTTTTAATAATATACACAAATCAGAAATCAAACTAAATTGGGAAAGTATGGAATTGAATTACAAAGGTAATATGATCCTAATTTTACGTAGTTGTAATTATTTAGGTTTATATTTTCATCTATTATTATTATGTACTATTATTAATATAAAATCCCTAACCTGAATTATACTTAAAAATATAATATATTTCTTTATTTATAGGGGAAGAGGAGAAAAAAGTAATTGTGAATGAGGATTAACCCAGAGAAAGATACCATTCCAGGGCAGGAGGAGAAAAAGTCAAGCCCCTGAACTGAACAAAGGTGGGGTATGCCCTTGAGATACCATACACCTTGGTACCTGGCAGCGGAGAGGTGTGGAACTGTTCAGGAGTCTGTAACCCTAATATAAAATTGCTATCCAAAGCAGATACATCATAAAATATTATAGCATTAATTCCGGTATCTAATTCCTAATAAAAAACATCTTTAAAAATAAATTAATTTAAGCATTAGAACATAAAATTTCAAAAAAGAAAATATTGAACAACCAATCTAGATCCCTACCCATTTTCAGTTGTAGTCACTTCCCATTTGTTGTATTATACAGTTGACTCAAATAAGTACGGATTAATGAGAGTAACGGTGATCCGGATAAGGGAAATTTCAAACAATATAAAGTGACTACACATGGAATACAGAATAATCTGAGAAGTTATACAGTTAAATCATGCATACAAATTTGGTTAAAGTTTTTTATTTTTTATATTATCAAACTTTCCTGAGCCGGGAAATATCGACAGTTCCTAATGAGCATGACGTCAGCAGCTGTAGAATGCACATTTAAATACAACATTAAAAATAATTATAAAAAATGAATTAAAAACTATCGTTCTTTGCTGTAGAAATTTTTGAAAATATTTTGTATAATATAATATAAATTTAACTGATCTTAAACTAGTAGTTTTCAGGTCCAAAATTTACAAGTGGCAAGTTGACCAGGAGAAGAAACCTAAGAAGATTGGAACAACATGGTCTCAAGAAAGAAAAGAAGCCCACAGCAGAAGAATGAAGGATGTGGGGGCACGAAGAAAGGAAAAGCATGCCTCTTGAGTACTATGCGTAGTCCCAATGAGTTCATTCACATATAATAATATAAATTTCTCCCAAACGAGGGAGAAGTTTGGCTGAAGGGAACTTCGAATGTCGAAGAAAATCCTAACATAGATTTTGTAATCGCAAATATGTTTTCAATAATTTCAGTCGCTATCTATCAGACAGTTCACATAATTAAAATGTTTTTCCTGATTTTTGAAGGAATTTGTCCAACCCTTATGTAGGTTAGTATATTTAGTTTTATTACGGCGATTTACATTATTACCGATTTATTCCCTTGATAAATTCGATTATTGATAAAGAATTTATACATATTCTATGCTACTATTAATAATCACATTAAAAAATATAACTCAATAGACAATACGATATTATACAAGAACTAGCAATTACCGCATTATGCAAAATGCATGGAGCGTGATGTATTATTTCATCAAATATAGTAAGAATAAAAAAGGTTTAATTAATTAATGAAGGTTTAATTATCAGAAATATAACTTAAACCAGACCATGTCAGTCGCAAGAGAGAATGCACCATTTTCTAGACCGCACTGATGCCTAGACCATAAAGCGGCTTACTAATTATTACCTAAGACGGAATTTTACCTGCTACCTCAAGGAAACAGATCCCTTCTGCTACCAATTAGCAACATTTTCCTTAATCCCTTTGGGTAAAGGTACAAGAGAAACCCAAACTGAAACGGAACTTCAACCGGCATTCAGGTGCCTAAAGGCTTTGCTTTCTCTGTTCGTGAACCCTCTTTGATCCCTCAGGAAATGGCAGCCCGATATGGGAGCTAGCGATGGCGGGCTCGTGATGAAACAAGAATGATCTTAAGGTCAAAGGGACGGTGAACGCCGGGTCAGGTGAAAGGTTGAAATATTGTCGATACTCTTCACTCAGTGGAATCCAATTATTTCGCTCCTTCTACCTCACAAAGCACTGATGAAAGAGGCGCTTGTTCGCTGAAAAAGTGTTTGAATTTTATAGATTTTATTGAAATTTATTTTGAGCTTGTTTAAAAGATAGACAAAATGGAGAATGCCACCATTTAAACATTTTGTAATGCACAGACTTAAACATTCTTGTTAAATATCTTTTTAAAAAATTGTTAAGTATCTATTCCTCAACTATACAAAAATAGCGATGAATTTTGAATCATAGTCAGCATCATTATAATCAAACTTGAGTGTAAGAGATATGGAAATTATCACTCTAAACCCAATTTTATTAAAAGCTTTGATGGATATTAGGCCGCGATAAGGGATCAAAATATATTTCATATTGAAGAAAGATCAAATAAGGGCAGTATACGACTTCAATGGAAGACTTGGTTCCAAAAAAAAAAGTATGTATTTTTACCACACTTTTTGACAAACATCTGCTTCTTGTGTCTTTCAAGATCGTTTCTCAGAAAAATTGTCAGAATCAAAGCTGTAGTTCTTGCACTTAAACCAAACCTTGGAACAAAAGTGAGGTAAGTTTTTTTTTTTCTTCTAATATTATCGATTTTTAATAACGTATATCTCGAAAACCGTTAAGAGTTAGACAAATATGTATAGAAACTAATTTATAGGAAATTTAATAAGCTTTAATTTTGATTCGTGGCATATTTTTCTAGAGGCCACCGTTTTCGAGATATAGTCCAAAAATCCTTGAGGGACATTCTCCCAACCCCACACCGTAAGCTCACCCCCAGGGGCTTTAGTATGTTCACATTCTAATTACTCCTGACGAAGCTGTGAAGTAAAAAATTATCGCCTATTTCATGACTCTACAATGTGTTTATTGATTGGACTATAGGAAAAACCTAAGGATTTGATTGACAGAAGTCCATTTAGCCTCAGTAGGTGAGTACCAATATATTTGTTTTCTTGTCTTACTTTTATAAAAACTTTAATATACATAATCTATGTAACAAAGTGCTAATGTTTCAAAATTTGTTTTTGCTTTAGAACTGATGAATATTTAACATTCGAAACAAATTTTCATTTAAAACGATTCCAATAGAAGTGGCAATTAATTCATCATTCCCAATTCGAAAAATATTATATGAACCGTAGGTCAGGGAAAGAAGATAAATCACAAAGAAAGAAGAATACTTAAGTTGCGTCACACAAAAGAACAGTATATTAATACGGTGTGGAATTAGCATTTGCCTTCGCGGACTCTCACATGACTAGTCATCGCGTGACTACTTTCTTGAAAGATGTTCAATAAAGGAAGAACTAACTTAGCACGACATCTATAAACATTTTTTGTGACTCTTAAAACTTTATGGAAAAAAATAATAATAAAGATGAACATTAATTTTAAATTTATAACAACAGAAAACAATTATTAGCCGAATAATCAATGAATTCAGGCTTGAAGTTCTGGATTTAACATAACATACTTCAAACTATTACGATGATAATAAAATTTGATAAATAATTTTTTATTTATTGGCAGAAATAAACAGCTATATTAGTTTTATTCATCCAAATAAAAATCTGATGCGACCAATTTATCCCGAAACTAATAAACAGCCTAGCTCAGAACTAACTCCTAATTCAGATATCGGCCCTACAAAAGGGTAGTTCCGTCATTAAGATGAGCACAATACAGGAGGATGAGTAAATATCAAAACGAAATTAGCAAATCTAATTGTTATCAAAAGCTAACAAAAGTTTTTAGAAACCTATTGGTCCAAATAGTTAAGATATGGCGTTCAACAATAGCTCCACGTCAAACTATAGAAAAAAAATCAAAAGTAAATGATGAATTTTCTAAATGACTTTATCTTATCGAGGATGTCACTAAAAATAAAACGTATAAATAAATACATATAAAAATATAGATAAATAAAAATCATTACCTCTATATTTTATATAATCTATAAGAGGTTTTCAGCTACATGCAAAGGTTTTAGACAGTCAACCAAAAAACTGAGATATATGTAAAATGTATGTAAATTATATATACACCGATAACAAAAACATTCCACATATAGCCCCAGAGCGTCTATTCCCTCTAGTAAAATCAGATACTGGTATATCCTAATTTCATCTTTTTTTTTCTTATCGATTTATATTAAATGTATTTTTTAATAAATTTTACTTTTAGTATATTGAAATATACAACTGTATAAAATACATACATCAAATCAAATGAGGGACATTATGAGCTAAATGGCATGAAAATAATCCGTAAATAAACCTTCGGAACAATCTTAATAACAGTCTTATAATTGAAGATTCTGAGACCATCTTCTTTTCAGACACCTCGGAGGATAATTGAGAATAGACTGGAAGAAACCAGTGGGATTGATTAGAGAACCAAAGAAACATTTATTTGTGACATACCAAGAAGACTTGATGATTTTACATAATGTTTCAGATTGATCATATATTCACGAGAATTCGGTGAATTAGAGAAGATTCAAAGCGAAATCATTTCTTCAAAGGTGGCAGAATAAATCGTGTTTTAAACAATGGTCCCCCACAAGCACTTCACGATACACCGATTTAATGTAATATTTAAAAAAAAAATAAAATATTTAGTTACAGACTACTTCAACATTTACTAGACAAACGTTCAAAGCTCAAAATTAATTACAAAAGACTTTTTTACATGGCTGTAATTAGAATTATTTGGAGGTACGGAGTTGAGCTTTGGGGCTCCAGTAAACCATCCAATTCATCTCGTATTACCTTACAATCCAAAATCCCTCCAGAAATCCTAAATGCTCCTTACTTTGTCACTAATAATCTTATCCATAAAGATATTAATGTACAATATGTTGCTGAGTCAGTCCAAGCCAGATACCTATCTTTTCATAGTAAGCTCCATAATCACTTAAATCCACTAGTTTCTTAACTTGCTTCCCACTCCATTCCCGATAATCATCCGAGGCGTCTGAAAATAAGATGGCCTAGAGACCTAGTGTAGAAGTTTTAATAAAGTGCTACTGATGAGTGGTTCTTTTCAAGTTTTGGCATGTTATTGTAAACGTTTTTAACACATTTACCATACTTGATGTATATTTGTACAGTTGTAAATTTCAATAACAATAGTTTTACCACTGCCAATTCAGTTGCAGAATATCGATTTATAAACTTCACTGAGATCTACTTGTCACAGCACTTATTCAAATATTTTTTAGTAAATTAATTGAATATATGGAAAGATTATCATTTTTAAGTTCTATATAACACCGTATATCTGTAACCTCTCTCGATTGGCGCTCGCAACCTATCGGCCGATTTTCTAACTTGATTGCGCACCATATATTTTACGCTTTTCTAATGACAATCTATTGAAAATATTTAAATTATATTATCGCTAAACCTTCCTTGAACTATGAAGATGTAGTAAAAATTTAGTACAGATTAGTTCAGTTGTTTTCGTGGTAAGTAATCACGAACGAAAAATGGCTTGTCCTTTTATATAATAGTATATATTATCTACATTGATTACTTCTATGAATATCCATAGAATTACACCGTTAAATGAATAACGATATAAAAATATAATTGTACCATTTATGGAGACCTTGAAGACTCAACGTGTTGGTACATTATCTCAACAAGTTCGAATCAAAATCAACACCGCCCAAGCAAGGTGACGTAACCACGGAATACATCTCGACCTACTCACCCTGTCAAGAGCAGGTTAGAAACCTGTAAGGCAGCCCACATGTCATGTCGTAGTTTGAGTGTGTAAGGGCGTCGAACCCGAAAAAAAAAAGTTCTCAGCAATGATTGTGAACGAAATTTAAAATGGAGATTTAATGAGAAGCCGGTGAATTATAAAAGTTATTATCTGCCTACAGTGAAATTTCATTACTAGCCGCCTTCTGAATCTTAACAGGCTAATGATGTAGTCTGTTAGCTATTGGGTTGTCCAGAAATTAATGCAGGACTTCATGTTAAAACCAAAACCTGATACATTACTTTTACTCTACGTCGTAATTTCTGCCCAAAAGTCCTATTAAATTCTCATTATCCAGATCTGATACAGTGTGATATCTTGGTTTCATCTTATAAGGAGACTTTTTGACTTTAACTCACAGATTTGGATGCCGATTTTTATGTGGGTAGTAGGGACCTACAATAGAAAAAAAAAACTAGAGTTATAGCCGCCGATGAGCATTGAGAGCCGAGAAAAAAATAAAATAAAAAACAATATGAAAATCACGTTTTATTTTTTTTTTTTTTTCTCAGCTCTCAGTCAAGATAGAGAAATATTTTTCATATACATTTGTTGCATCATATGCTATTTCTTTACCGCAACCAAAACCTGATAAATAATCTCTTTAATAAAAGTATCAGGTTTTGGTTTAAACATGAAATCCTGCATTAATTTCAGGACCAAGGGTTTTGGATGTGGTAAGGAGATAGCAAGCAAAACTACAATTTTACGTGAAAAAAATATATCTCTATCCTGAATGAGAGCTGAGTAAAAAAAATAAAAATAATTTTTAATTTTATTTTTTATTATTATTTTTTTTTTTTATTCACTCCCAATGCTCATTAGTGGCTATAAATCTAGATTTACACTATTATAGGTCCCTCTATCCACACAAAAATCGGCATTCAAATCTGTGTGTTACAAGTCAAAACGTCTACTTTTAAGATGAAACCAAGATGGGTTATGGGACCTTATTTAATAGGACTTTTGTGCCGAAGCTACGGCGTAGAGTAAAAGTAATTTATCAGGTTTTGGTTTAAACATGGAATCCAGTATTAATATCCGGACAAAGGGTTTTGGTTGTGGTAAGGAGATAGATTACAAAACTACAATTTTACGTGAAAAAATTATTTCCCTGTCTTGACTGAGAGCTGAGTAAAAAAAATTAAAACTAAATTTTAATTTTATTTATTATTTTTTTATTTTACTATCCGCTCCCAATGCTCATTGGTGGCTATAACTCTAGTTTTGCACTATTATAGGTCCCTACTACCCACACAAAAATCGGCATTCAAATCTGTGAGTTACAAGTCAAAACTTCTCCTTATAAGATGAAACCAAGATACCACACTGTATCATATCTGGGTAATGGGATCATATTTAATAGGATTTTTCGGCCGAAACTACGGCGTAGAGTAAAAGTAATGTATCAGAATTTGGCTGTTGTAAAGAGATAAATAATTTCTTTAATAATAATATCAGGTTTTGGTTTAAACATGAAATTCTGCATTAATTTCTATTGACAACCCAATAGTAGGTATTTAAAAATGTTTATAATTTAAATAATGGATAAGATATGATTATGTAAATGTAGGTACGTTGGATATTATAAAATAAATTATTGTAATTCAATATCAAAACCAGGAATGTCAATAACACCTGTTTCATACCCTCAATCTATTTGGAAGGCAGGGTGATTTATTCAAGAGACCCTTGTCATCCCTCAGGAATATCGATTTCAGTCTGTATTGGACGTTAACCTTGAAAAAAAAAAGTGCAGATGTTTCTTACAATATCTGATGTTACAAAGTTTGTCTGGATATTTTCTATTATTATTTTTAAAATATAATAAACATAGCAGTTATGCTCTAAAAATTAAAGTCATTTCAACAATTTAATCCCGTCTGTAACCAGATGATGATAATTTTATTTTTCTTCTCATGGTGCAAAATATGGATAAGTGAATTTGTTTAATTCAATACGTGGCCTGTTGTGTCTCACAGGCATTGGAGAGATCACTATACCAGCATAGGACGATAACATGAATTATAAAGACAGGAAAATAATAAAATTATTCGTATTGATATCTCACCCATATACCTATTCAGTATGTTTATCTTTTAACTAGTACTAACGAAGCCCTGAGATCAAAAATAATCGCATATTTCATGCACTACACCCCTCATTTCAGTACTCATTGATTGGATTACTAGGTGATTTCGTGATTAGTCCTAGTATTTTTTATTAAAATATTTGTATTTTTTTAATGTGTAAGTTTATTACTAGTGTATAAATTACTATATGCGTTTAATTACATTAGTAAAATAGCTTTAGTAACTGTCAGAGTTTTAATATTGAACATATTTAGAGGGATGAACACAGCGACCCTAGTCTGATGATTAAACTAGGACCCTTTTGTTTTACACGTCGGCCCAAGCTCATATTTCAATTAAATCTTAGTCTTACGTAATGGATTCCATCAAATTTTTAATTAGAACATACAGAAATGTTTATCGAAAGTAAAGAAAGAAAAATATTGGTCCAGAAAAAATATTAGGGTTTGGAAAAAGAAAAAGCCAGATACCCGTTATTTCTTTTCAATTATTGATTTATTTTCTCATACTTACTCAGCCTTCAATGGTTTTTTACGCAACTGATGAGATAGAGCTGAGAACTGAAATCATGCGTCGTCAGAAGACGGAATCCGCTCGAAGAAGGCTGGATTCAGAATGAATCAGAGTGAATGCGTACATAGTGTGTATAATATGTTAATTTTTATTGTGTGAATTAATTCATTATCGCCACTGCCTTAGGCATTATTGTTACTTATTTCCATTGAGTAAGGCAGATTTTAATATACAGTCCGATGTGTGGGTACCAAAATTGCAGTTTAAACAATGTACTCGTACAAAAAATAATTCATTGTATTGACTATTATTTAAGAAGATAGGTACAAATTATCTGGACAGTATTGACTACTTTAGGATGCGCAAATGTTAAACAATTTTTTTAATTAAAAACTGTTTCTGTGGATGTTAATTTTAATATTTTACTAGATTTTACTAATCTTACAATCTTACTTGTTTTGTTTTTTTATTGTTGCGGAGAAGAATTGATATGTGTATAATAACTACATAATTATATAATACAAAATTATTGCCAACATCATTGGTATCGATCAGTTCCCAGAAATCGACTTTAGAGCATCAATTTTGGATACCGATTTTTTTTTTAGGAATCGGCACATCCCAGATTAAAGCCAATTCGGACCTGCAGATCAGAACTTCAAAACTCTAAAATACTTATACCCACAATGGCACTTTTTGTTTACACATACGTATGGCACCACATTACATAAACAATTTCTATATACCCTAACTCACTGTCCACGCAATATATTTTTTTTATTACTGGACAACCCTTTATCCTTATCGTTGCTTGGACAAACATCTCAAATCAGATTAACTTGTATTTAATTTTGTTTTATTTTAATTTTTAACGATTTTAGTCGTAATTTTAAGGGACCAAAGACATATTTGAAATATATCACAATCGCCAGAAGTAGAAAAGAAACTGCATTTGTGAATCACATTAAATAAACAGGTAACTATTATAGAGACCACAAGATAATCTTTCTCAACATCATTGAAATTCATGAGACTGAAATCCTAAAACAAATGTTACAGCGTTACCTAAACCGTTCATCTCAATCACAATTTCACAAATGAAATGTATTTCACTTTTATTTTCAATTCTTATCGAACTCATTGCAAAAAAATCATGGCCTTAGAAAAGATGAGCTACTTTATGGGGAAATTTAAATGGAATGGGTGGAATCCACAAATTTTATGACAATCGTATTTTTAGATACGAATTCAAATAAATGAATTATAATTCCCATTGAATGCATAAAAAATGAATGAACGACGTAATGAGGAAACTGAACTTAAAGGAAACGAAATATGCAATCGAAGGTTGGGTTCGAAACAAGGTCGAAGAACCTTTAAAATGACCCGTCGTTTATAACCCGCCGCTCGCACATATTATTAAGCAATTTAGATCAGAAATATATTAGGACTAAATTATTTATATTAATTTCAATAAACTTCCTCAAAATAGAAGGAAATAATTTTTTTCAGGGCCAATGAAAAAATTACAAGTAAAAAATCAATGAGAACATTTATTGGCATACCAAATAGTTAATGATATGGGCTAACCAAAGCTTACAGAAATTAAAAAAAAAAATTTAAAATAACTGATTAAAACAGTCACACGTTTATTTTATTTGTTTAGAATAGATAGGTATAATTTTCTTCCCAAATTATAATTATAAAAAAATAAATATACCTAATTCTTATAGTCAATATTATTTCATTATTATTATTTTTATTTTATTAAATAATAAGAAGTTTAATTATATTTTATATTGTCAGAAGAAATTACAATTTACATTTAATTTTAAAAATATAAATTATATTTTTCAAACATTCTTTAAAGAAGCAGTGGCACAGTTAAAATATTTTAATGTTTTTGATAAACTGTTTTAATAACAAATGCTGTATACATCCTTCATATAATAATGAAAATATTTCCGTACATAATTATCCAAATTTGTAGTAGAATATATGAAATGTAAAAAAATAAATAAATATATTTTAAAAGATTAAATAGTTGAATAAAAATTAATAGTGATTAATGATTTTTTTTGTTTTAATTGTATATACAATAAAATAATTTTGAAGTATTTTAAAAAAAAAACTACGTATAGAAGTTCTTTTTTTGATTATCATCTAGAAACGTTTTTTCAGATATTTCAAGTACCAACATAACAATTTTTTTTTTAACTAAATATAAAATTTGTAAAAGGCGTACCGCACGAACAGTGGTAGGAATGGAAATGAGGACTTTACTGAGCCAATTTTATATGCGGATGACATCGTCCTCATATGTGACACTAAAGAAAAATTAAAGCAAGCTCTCTTGGAATGGCAAGAAGAACTAAGCGAAAAGGAATGACCATCAGAAGAGTAAGATACTTTTTTTTGTAATGGTGAAGTTCTTGAAGTCTTTATCATAAACAAACAAGAACGGGGAAATAGCAAATAGGATCACGAAAGCTAACCAGATCGCAAATAGTATTGTTGGGCACCGAGATGTGGGGCCCTCAGTTTACAAATCATATATCTCCCTACTCTTACCTAGGGGAGCGAGAGCTGGATTATGCTGGACAAGCAGGTAAGCCGGATAACAGGAGCTAAAATGAGGTACTTGCGTCGGGTCGTAGGAAAAAAACGAGAAGAGACCACGTTGAAAGGATTAGAGCGGAGCTGAAAACTCCTGCACTGAAAAATATCCTGGAAAAACGTTTGGTTTTGTTTGTCGAATGAGTGAGGACCGGGAACCTTAACATTTTAAAATTTGTAAATTAGATGGAAATAACCAAAAATAATAATTAAAAATGTTTTAATTTGACATTTAGGACTATATGAAGCACGCATGCGCAGTGTAGGCAAATGAAATGGAAAGTTTTGATTCATTAATATTAAACACCATTAAAAGAAACTTAAAGAGCTATTTAACAGATTCTTTCAAAATTTTCAGTTATCTCCAACAGAACTCATCGGTTCAGGAATTCAAACAACTTCCAAGAAGGTAAAATTGTCGGAAATGATTCTCAGTCATAAAAAAATTTACTTCTTCAAAAACCAAGAATTTTTCAGTTATGGGATTAAAATATTGACATCTCGTTGAAAAAATGGAAACAAAACAATTCCTGTGAAAACGGACATTTCCAAAACAATATAAATAGAAATTGATCTCTTCATTGCAATAAAAAATAGAAAAACTGGAAACAAATAACCAATAAATAAGTTTAAAGAGCACTTTAGTAATATTTCTAATGTGAAAATTAGAGAAGAATATTTTTAATGGAACAACTGTCGTTAATTCTTCACGAATATTTAATAAATTAAAATAATATAAAACCCAGACACTAAAATAAATTAAAATAATATAAATTTCTGAAAAATAATTAAGTAAAATAAAATCCTCTTGAGAGTATTCTGCATTCATTTTATCAGGTTACCTGATAAGAAGAGACCACAATACCACGCAGATATTGATCGACCAGTTAATAAAATATCGTGCCCAAACAATCATAGTGGTTTTTACGATTGGGTCCAGCAAACGAATTGGCAGAGATTTCGTAGAAGTAAGTGTGGTCAATAAAAAAGATAAGCAACGCAAGAAATAAAATAAAAAATATAATAGCAAATTTTTTTTTTTTTTAAAGCTTTATTGCGTAAATATTACAATTTGCCACCAATGTGGGCAATAAGTAATAAGTAATATAGTTAGCTTATGATTACATTTCCACATTATGTACAATAAAAAAAAAAAAATTAAAAATAAGAAAAAAAAAGAGAACTATGCTATACATAAATAATATAAAATATACAATATACATATAAGTGAAATATAATTATATATATATAGACATACATATTCTAGAGTGTTACTATTAGATGTTTAATTAGGTTCTTGAGGTTTAGTCGATAAAATAACAACTTATTGTGGTGACGTTTCGAGACTATATTGTTTTCGTAATCATGCTCTACAGTGAAAGAACAGGTTGCAATAAAATTAAATGAGTTATGCAGGTTATTTCAAAACATAAAGTTAGCAAACATATAAATATATTTAAATACATGCGTTGGAATATTTACCTATATATAATTTTAAGTAGTTAGTTCACACTCCTCCATACTTTGTAATTATATGTAGTTGTAATTAATTCCAACCTATGTTTTTATATATACTTATATTGTAGCTAACTTAATGTTTTGAAATAACCTGTATGATAATATAATTTTATTGTAACCAGTTTAAAAGTCACCAAAATTAGTTGTTATTTTATTGACTGAACCTCCAGCACCTTATTAAACATATACAGGGTGTTCGGAAGATTGTATCTCGGATAGGGAGGTTCATTTTGAGCCTATTTAAGGCCACCTACCTATATACAGTCTAACGGTTTTTTTTTAAATGAATTTTTTTGAAAAAAATGGCCAAAACCAAAAATGTATGCCTTATAACTTCCTTGTTTACTGATATATCAACGCCATATTTTATTCTGTAACTACTAATACGTTGTCTATGTAAAATAAAAAAGATTTAATGTAAAAAACAAATACAAATAAAAAAACAACGGGTGATCGTTAATCTTGTTAAGGTAAAAAAAAAAAATAAAATAAAAAAAATAAAAAATAAAATAAAAGGGCAACAGCCAAATACAAATTATTTTAACATGTAGTTTTTTTGATGATTTTGATCACCCGTTTTTTTTTTGTTGTATTTGTTTTTTCCATCAAATCATTTTTACTTTACATGGACAATGTATTAGTAAATACTGCAAAAATAAAATGGCGTTGATATATCAGTAAAAACGAAGTTATAAGGCATAAATGTTTGCTTTTGGCCATTAAAAAAAACCAAAAAAAAAAACCGACTGTATATGTATAGGTATGTGACCTTAAATAGGTTCAAAATGAGCCTCCCTACCCGAGATACCTCTTTGGCCAACGATCTTCCGAACACCCTGTATATAATGAAATAGTAAAATTTATAAAAATATAGACAAATAATAGTAATAACAAAAAATAAAACAAAATTAAATTAGAAGTTAAAAATACAATCATACTTTAAATTGCAAAATTAGGAAGAAAAAAATAATAATAGCTATGAGTCATAGACTAGAACTAAATGGGCCGAAACTAATTGCCCAATGTATCGCATTAAGCAGCGATATATACCAGTTCGTACCAGTAATACAATCAGAAAGATAAATAACAAAAGAGAAAAAAAAATAACTTTGTATCATCCATAGATTTACAAGGGGCGAATCTAATCACTGGGTGATTAGGAATATGATACTTTGGTAGAAAATAAGAATTTATACTGAAAATAAACTAACTAGATCCTAGATTTAGAAAATTATTTATAAAAGTTACGAAAAACGTTTTAGTTGAGTCAAGCTTGAGAGAAGTTCCTAGATAGAGAGGGAGATAAATTCTAAATTGAAGAAAAGGAATAACGAGATCGTCAAAATAAAATAGGAAGCAATATTTATATCAGTGACAAATGTTTTCATTCTTCATGTCTTTACCATTATGTTGAGCGAATTACTGACATTCTCCGGTGGATTATTTATGTATTTATTCTTTCCTCAGATCCCTTGTTATACCGTTAATTCACTTTACACAACAATAAACCGGTTAAATGTATTTACAAACACACAAATACCGTTAAGATTAATATAAGTATGAATAATTCAAAGGCATAAAAAACGTCATTTATCAACAGAAGCTATACAAAGGCGGATTTACAACGTCAATATTACAATTTTGCAGCAAGATTTTATGATTGATATTAATTTCTCATTGTTATAAATATTTTTTTTCCTCTTTAGATTTGTTGCAAAATCTTATACAAGCAAGTTTATACTTTGGTTAAAGTTTAATTTAGATTCATTTATTTATTATGATTGTTTTCATTCATCTTTAATTATAGTTTAGCCTTTAATTTATCAAAACTACTTTATCCCTGTCCAATTCTTTTAAGTATGCCGTTTCTTCTTGAGGATCAGAATCAAATTTTAATTTTGTTGTGCTTTTTTCATCTGAATATTATATGCCTGGTGTCCTCCGGGAAGTCACGTATTTCAAATTTTCCAATTGGCTTCTATCTTCATCAGGTTAAGATACTTCTTTGTATATCCAAGATTTGTCTTAAGCCATGTTATTCTCACTATATGATTTTTATCAATATTGGTACCAATGGTTCGAAACCATGGGGTTAGGCTCACTTTGAGCTGAACTTGATGATGATCTCTGCCCTTAGCTTTTATAGTTATATAAGCTGTTGAACAAATATTTCTAAGAAGCAAATAACAAATAGTTAAATATATCTTTAATATCACAAATTCTACGAAAAATTAACGAACGAGTTTATCAAGAGCAACAATTGAATGGATCCGCCGAAAAACGTTCTAAGCAACAAACATGAAATTTTGAGTAATCAGTGAAAGAAAATCATAATCTAAAGTTATTGTTAGTTTTGTAGGTTAGATTTTATATTCACATATTAATCTGACATATTAATATATCACATATATTTACATGTATAATGACGTAATGGAGTACTATATCATACTATGGCGCACTGTTATACATTTTAAAAACTTTAAAATCGCCACTTCAGAAAAAAATCGGATCCATTCAATTAATACCTCTATAGTACTTATTGCCATTAACTTAATTTAATTTAAAATTAAATAATTTAGTCGAATTAAAATGTTGGTTGGTCCATAAGCCTAATGCAGCGTCTTGGGTTCAGTACTTTTAGTAAAGAAAAACTTATTGATAGTTGAGCAAAATTCTCAAAATATTTTCATGCTATATTTGAGCAAAGAACATATGTATGGACGGTTTAAAAAAATATATATATATATATATATATATATATATATATATATATATATATATATATATATATATATATATATATATATATATAATAATATTTTTTATTTTTAACCTGAAATGGGATCCACATGTCGCTCCAATTATTAATAGCTTGTTTAATAACAATTTAATTGAAAATTAGTAAATTATATCATAAATTTTTAGCTCTATATAATACCGTACCTTTGTAACCTCTCTCGAATGGTGTTCGCCACCTATCGGTCGATTATCAAACTTCATTGGGCACCACATATTTATCGCTTTTTTATGGCAATGGAATTGAGAATCTTTAAATTTTATTATTGCTAAATCTATTTATTAGTAATTAAGAAATAAAATTCTCGTTAGTCTATGAAGGATCTTAGAAGAGTAGGCTGTTAATGCAACAAAAATCTCTATGTTCGTCAAAAGCGAAACGATGCCTATACTCCTCATCGCCACTATTATATCAAATTTTTTAGCCGAATCTCTTTGACTACGTTTCAAAAAGAATTCCAATTGAATCACTTTATAAAATCACGTTTCAACGATTATGCTAAAAAATGTGAAAGGTTTAAGCAATGCGACCTCTGCAACAATCATATAACGGTGCCCCCACGCCTGACCTCAGGGGTAATCTCCGCCGGCAGACCGAACTCAGACGACGCTAATTGGTCAAACGACGCCCTTGTCACAGTTCCCATAAAAATCGTTACATATCTAGGTTAACCGGTGATTGTTAAAATTCACCGTTAATTTTAGAGCAGTTGACGAATTCCACGGCATTAGGATGGGTCACGCAACAAATGGCTGCAAATCATAATCCATTATTTCTAACAACGGAGAATACTAAATAGGTATTGAGATAAATACGTACTTATCTAAAATATAAGCCTGATTTTCAGCAAATAACAATAATATTAATTACAATTCTAAACTGGTAAACAATAATATTAGAGAATAATAACAACTGGTATTAGTCCCTTGGGTAGCTGCTTCTTACTTATGATACATCTATTATTTTTTTATGTTTTACAGCGACAAAAAATTAAATTGTCTTAAGTATAATGAAATTTCTAAATCATAGATACACAGCAAGTAAAAATAATATTTTAATTGCTATGTATCTATGACTGCATAGCCCAACAATCTACCTCTCTAAATACTTCAACTACAGTCAACTAATACCTTATAATTATGAAATTTCTATCAAAATTTTCTTTGAATCTATAATTTCAGTATCTTTATATTAGGTTTATAGCTCGGTAAAAGTTAATCTAAGCTCCAGACAATCAATATCAAAACCATCTAACTGATTTTTAGATAGAATTATTTTAAGGGATGGGGAATAGTTGGGGTATGTAGACATTGATACACAGCAATTAAAAATAAATTTTAATTTATAATGCTGACGTTTGGACTCGCTTTGCAATCCTTCATAATGGTTTCAGGAGAGAGACAATCCGAAACAAGTGCAAAAATCATATTTTAGGAAAAACGCAATTTTTTCCACAATGATTCACAAATTAGTAATCATCACTGTAATATCCACATAACTATGTCCATTAGACCATTATGGGTGATCCCCATAACCCAAAAATTCACAAACACAGTTAATACACAAAATGCACTTGAACGACTATCCACAAGTTCCACATAATAATACAATTAAATAATTATATATAACTATTTAATTTGTTTGATTTTTTTCCGAACAATTCAGTCTAAAAATAAGCTCCTATACACGCTGATATACACAACACTGAACTAATCCTTAAAGGAATAGTAGACACACCATAATAACTAATAGTTTTCCTAATACATTTTTTTATTTCAAAAAGAAAATTTTTATTTTAACATTCAACACCACTTTTGGTTTCTGAAAAATTATATTCAGAAATCGCGGAAAACATTTCTTGAGACGACTTTTTTACATTGTAAATAAATATATGCTTTAATAATTATTTCTAAACCACCATTTATATAAATGGTATTTATACAATGTACTAAATTAAAAATAAATTAAAGAATTTTCCCGCACAATTTTCATCCTGGAAAATGATAAGGGCCGAGAAAAAAATCTATGAAAAGTTATTAATATCTAGAGTGTAAATACAACACAAGAAGCAACATAACTACGAAGATTCTTTTAACGGGTAAATATCTGTTAACGATGGAAGAAAAAAAAATAGTAAAGAAATTAGAAAATAGATCTTACAACACATACCAAATATTTTTCTAATTTTTTTTGTCGGCTCGACAGAACTTCCAGATCTTTGCTCAGCATAACCAGCCTAATCCATATCTGCCTATCAGGGGCTGTCGCTTTAGAATTCGTTTCATGTAGTTATTTTGCATCCTTATTACTTCTATCCATCAGCTTTTGGCCTCACACGAAATGTCTTGCCAACCACTGTGGCATTCGTAATTGTGAAGAGACTTCCTGATGGGTTGCTTTGAGCTACCTAACTCACCCATCTTTAACTCCTTGCTTCATATCCTGAGATATGAGACTGACCAGTCTCAGCTAGGAACTCTTACGAAGTCCTTCTCCATGTGGATTCTATTATTCTTAAATGAGGGTAGAAAGCTCTCTTTGCGCTTGTTATACGCTGGTCTATCTCAGTCAATTAGTCATTTATTTTAATTTACAAACGACAATACTATGATCATATATAAATATGAACCTACGCCCACGAAGTGTCTTGAGTTCTATACTAGTTAAGCCGATCCTGCTTCTAGTCCAACGATTGTGAAAGGAAATGATTTTCTCAGAATCTCGCTCAAATTCCTAGTCATTCTCCCAATTAAGAGTATCCACTTTAAAGAGGCTAGATTTTCCCAATAAACTTTAAACTTTAAAAAAGTCCCATGTGAGTTTCCCGACAAAAGGTTCAATTAACGGCTGATATAACAGAATTATCTGCCTCAGCTAGACTCGAATCCAGACCTAATTTTTTTTATTTAATTTAAAATCATAAGTTCATGATGACATACATAGAATTTTCCTATTACGCATTCTATGCACCTGTTTTAATTTTTGTTCGCAAATATAGAGTTACTGACGCGAGCACAACAGCGCAAATGCAAATGCAATACAAATACATTACCCACGTAATAGATGTTTTCAAAACAAAATTTAAATCATGAGATCAACTGCCGAAACGAATAATTTTGTCACTGATTCTAAAATTAGTCTAATTAAATGTTTAGAAAAAATAACTGACAGGGAAACGCTTCAATAATATCACGCCCCTCGCATTAATCTGCCAAATAACCCGAACTAACAGGTGTTCCACAGGTGTTTATTTTAAGTTATTGAGGTTAGTAACTCGATTTTAAAAATAAAAAAAATTATTAATGACTGGTTAGGTTTCTGGAACCGAACCACGAATTATTTCGGGTACCCTCCAGGAGTTCTACACAAGGTAAATAAGACCCGAAATAGAGCACCTCTGGTATTCTAAACTGGATGCCCGGCTAAAATAGTACGGAGTAGAACCATTCATAGAACGAGATTTCAACGCAGCATTAAAAAAAAAAAGTGGAAAATAAATCTTATTGTAGGGTGATTCTTAAACTATGAGCAATTTTCGTGTCCTCATGTGATCTGCTCCAAAACCAATAATATAATCGTATGTTTGCTAGCGTATATGCTTAGTAATGCATTCTTTTTGACAAATAACTTCTTATAACTGTAGAACTTTCGGCATAATTGTTTAACTAAATTGCCGATTAGTAATTGCCATAGTTGTCCTGAAAGTCAATATTCACAATATCAATTTGCCCTTCAAAACTTTACTACTAATTATTAAACAATAAATTATTATTTTTGTAAAGCAGAAGGATGAAAATTTAATTAAACGATTATGATATTGTATATATCATACCCAGATTCTGATTTTGACTACATACATAGTACGTTGTCTTTAATTATATTGTAATTACCATGCATACGAGTTAAAACCAGTACATAATAAAAATTAAGTAAGAAGAGAAACTCATCCTAATATTGTTCGACGAGTTGCAGCCCTGCTAGTATGATAACCAACTTATTCAAGATGGCAGCCATCAGTAAGCATTGTCTTTCAACGTGATAGGGCGGTTAACAGGTTAACCTTTTAAAATGTAATTACCATGGACGCTTTTATCATAATATAATTATGAGTCAATCATATTTATATTATCTCATCACGTAAAGTTTGAATTCTTTATCGATAATATATAGGTTATTTTTTTAGAAGATTAGCGAACATCGAGATAATTGACATTGAATCATGAAATTTTATTACCATAACAGGACAAATAAAATTACCATGGCTTTTTAAAAGTCCACGCTAATTACTGAATTTGGACCTAAAATTTATTTAAGGAAGGAAAAAATAATTAATGATTTATTTTAAAATTACTTTTTATTTTTTTTTTCCTTTTTTTTTATTGAAATTTACAATTGTACAGAATATATACATCAAGTAAATGTATGAAAGAACTACTCATCAGTAGCAGTTTATTAAAACTTCTACACTAGAAGGTCTCTAGGCCATCTTCGTTTCAGACGCCTCGGAGGATTATCAGGAATGGAGTGGGAAGCAAGTTGAGAAACTAACGGATTTGAGTGATTATAGAGCTTACTATGAAAGGATAGGTATCTGGTATGGGCTAAATCAGCAACATATGGAACATTAAGATCTTTATGGATAAGTTTATTGGTGACAAAGTAAGGAGCATTGAGGATTTTACGATTTTGGATTGTAAGGATTGAATACGAGATGAATTGGATGGTTTAGTGGAGCCCCAAAGCTCAACTCCGTCGTCCAAATAGGTCTAACCACAGTCATGTATATAAGACTTTTGTAATTAATTGGGAGCTTTGAAGGTTTTAAGTTAATGTTTTTAATCTGAAACGGGTCAAAACCTTCTCTGTCGTTTGAGTCTTGTATGTGGACCAAGTTAGTGTTTCATACCATTGATTACCAAAATTTTTTAGCACATATTCTTAATTTTGTTTCAGGTCTCTCATCATTATTCTGACGACTTGCAGATCTATTTATCCTTTCATCCTTCAAACATGCTAGAGCCGACTCATAAGCTTCAGAAAGACATCGATAGCATTAACCTATGGGGAGTAGAGAATAGGTTGAGTCTGAATCCAGAGAAAACAGAGACAATCCTCATTGGGTCAACACCTCACCTAAAAGCCCTTCCCTACTATCCACTACTTTTCCTCAAAAGCCGGCCAATTCATTTCCAAAATTCTATTAAAAATCTGGAGGTAACGTTTGATCAACATCTATCTTGGAATAATCATATTTCTCAAATCACGAGGAAATCTATTTCTATACTTATACTTTTCCATCACCGCAACTTTTAGTATCATCTCTTGCTTTTCCCAACTTTGACTACGGCTGCATAGTAAATATATAGAGGCCTATCTAGTGAGCTTGAAATGAGATGTAAAAGTTTAATGAACTGTTTTATCAGATTTATTTTTAGGGTTTCTAGACGTTCTCACATATCTCACAGGTATTCTGAAATTGGTTGGGTCTACTTCATCTATTTCTATACCTCCTGGATCTTCAGTCATTCGAGAAAATGTAAAACATGAATATTTATGTAATATACGTTATAATAGGCAAGATTTCTTCATTTATTTTGTAACTATAATTTAATTATTAATCATTTTTATTATTATTTATTATAATTAATTATCATAGCCAGAATATTGCACATTTGATTCTTAAAAGTTGTCCCAGAATAAAGTTCCCTTCCTCGGAAAAAATACATGGAATGCACGAGTTATTATAATAACTAATACGGAATCTTAACAACAGACGTTTTTCACAACTATCGATCTAAAGCCTTAAAAGGACCTATAGAAGAGGAAATGTAGCATTTTTCCTTTTTCTTTTCTCCCACTCTAAAAGAATCCTCACTGGGGAAGGCAACCCCTCTATCAACTCAAACCATTAACAGTTCAGTACGTCATCACATCTGCTTGTGCCATTAGGCAGAGGAGTAGATTGAATAATGAGAAAAAAAATTAAATATTGTTTTTCAACCTTGAGGCTGCTCTGAAGCCTATGCATAATTTCATCCATTTTTTTTTTTTAAAGTGACGTGCATAAATTGCAGCATAGTTTTTAAATGTCGGCTTTACATGTGCTATTATTCTTTTAAGCAGATTTACTAGCTAAGATAGCTACGTAATTCTAAACAGTGATTCATCCGAAATCTATTTTCCTCGGAATCCGAACCAAAAACATTACTCTTTTATCTTCCTCTGCGTTCCTACAGTCACTTTATGAATACAAGATTTCTACCGGATTTATATATCCTATCCCGTAGAATTGCTTCTTTTGAGAAGTTCTTTTTCCTGTATACTAACTCATTTCGGAAATACATAACCAATTAAACCCGTAAAGAGTATCATGTCAGAAGTCTCTCACACTTTGTATCATTGTATGTTTAAAGTAACGATAAAAATTTAAAAAAGTAAAATATGTATTTAAATGGTAATATTATTTAGAACTTAATTTTAAAACACCAAGATATTACACAATATTAAGTATATTAGGTACTAGAAATAAATAGGTTGACATGGGTAAAATAAAATTTCTTATTTTGGACCCCGGATTCGAATTAGGCTGCGGATAGAAAATATATTTTCTATTAATTCAGCCGCGGCGCGAATTCGTGGCCAAGAGACCCTCCCAGGAACACCCATTCTCCATAAAGTGGGAACTTAATTAAGAGAAAAATCAGGTGGTTGAGCGTGATTTAAGCCGAATCTCCGCCTTCCACAAACGCTGGCTAAGAATCAGTTCATGCTATTTACTGAACCAAAATTGTACTTTATAATGTGGTGGTTATTTTTATTATTTTTTTTCCTTTTATTTATTTTTTTTTTTTTTTTTTTAGGAAGAGGGAGAATAGTCCGTTTTCTATTTCGATTTCCAATAATTTAATACGTTTTTAAATAATATTTTTGTTTAAAATATATATCGAGACGTTACGTGAGATTTTCCTAAATTATAATACTGTCAGGATAAAATAAATTTTATATAAATAAAAGTGACGTTATTGAATAAAATGCGAAGAATTTAATCAAAACATGCTAATGGAAGGGACGTTCCACTTCTTACGACATGGCGTTCCTCCCGTGTTCTCGTTTTACTTTACCAGGGAAGGGGAATTCAAATACTTTCGATACATAATACATTTAGGTCGCACTCTCTATAAAGTATTTTAAAATATAAAAAAAAAATAAAAACAATAATTGCATTGCGATATGATATGTTTCGATAAAACAAAGATTAGTCTTTATCTTTTATTTCTTTTTTTTATTTAATATATCAAATACTTTTGAAATGTCAACTCGAAATTTCCCCTCTCGATCAATTTTAATTCTTAAAATTAAAAAAGCAAATTTGTTTTCCTTATTATATTTTACTCTTGAACTGAATACATTTTCAAGTAAAAGTAAGACAAATTTATTAGTAAAAACAAAAATGTATACACGTAATGATCGAACATTTTATTGAATTCCAGTGTTCTAATCAGATATTATTTTTATTTTATGATTGATATAGAAGCAATAAGAGAAAGAAAAAAAATACTAAAACTTAATTATTGTAATTTATTTATTTTTTAACTGTTAGTGTATACTTCTTATATGGATTATAGCTTCAAGACTTCAAGAACAGAACCAGGTCATCCTTATATATGCTGAGGTTAAATTCTTGACCTTACAGCATATAGTCCTACAGGCTATTTAAAAGTTAAGAGCGATGAAAATTTTAAACTTGTTCTACTCAATATATCCAAACAAAAAATTATTATTTTAATTCTCTATTTTTGAGGAATTTTGAGTTATTAATTTCTTCATAATTACGTTTTTTATTTTTAAAAAGTATCTATTTTTTAACACTATATTTTCGAGGAATTTCGGGTTATTTATTTCTTTATAGTCAGTTGTTCATTTAAAAAGACAATAAACCAGGGGTTACCTGTGGTGTAGTGGTTAGCATAGCAGCCTACTAAACCCAAGATCGCGGGTTCGCAGCCCGGCAGATGACCTTAGGATTTTTTAAAGGGAGTAAAAAATCCTTAGCAATGCCGTCCTTCGGAAGGGACGTAAAATGGGGGTCCCGAGCCTGTGCGATGTCAGGTACTCGTTAAAGATCCCTATCCTAATTATACCTGGATAGGCAAAAGTTAGGACTCCCACCGTAGCATCGTCCGATTAGCCATAGCAGCATAAAGTGACGTTAAACGAAATAAACAAGACAATAAAGCAAATAATGATACACACAAGCCTATAAAAAAATTTAGAAATTCCGAAAACATGAGTAAGTCGGTTTCATTGTTAACATTTATATTTCACTTTAAAATAAAAAAAAAAATAAAACACTAGCTGCTTCAGCTGCTGTAGCTATCATAAGGTTAAAACGTCAAGCAGTGAAAAAAATGTGTTTTCCTCACGTACAGTGTTCAGTGAAAGTTTAGTTAGAAAAAAACTTTTTGATTTACAATTAATTAAAATTAGTGTTAAAATACAATTAATAATTAGACTGATGAATCAATTTCCACTCCTATTGGAATTATTTTATTAGAAAACTAGTTTCGAATGCTAAACATTCATCTTCAGTTCTCAGGAGATCTAAGAGATATCTTCAATTCAAATAGAAGTGACAATTAATTCTTCAATCCTAATTGTATTGATCTTTCTATACCATCATGCGTACCTCAAGTAAAATTAATAACAATGTTAAATTAAAATCCTCAATAATGTTTTGTGAGGAAAAATCTACAAGGTACTGTACTGAATGATTTATAAAAAAATTTAAAAAAAAAAATTAAAAATCATTTGATAGAAAAAATTCGCTTTTTGAATATTAAAATTTTCAAAAATATATTTTATTTACAATAAAATTGAATTGTATGGAAATATGTGAACTTCATTTTTCAAAGTCATGATATAATTTAGGATTTCACCAACGGTTATTTTTTCTCCTCACCTTCTAGAGTCAGTTTATAGAGGACAAAACGAAAGAATACATATCAATTTTTTTAGATATAAATTACTAACCAAAATTTTGATCAAATCTGTTTGGCACTCCAGACTGTGCAAAGATTGATACTAAGTTCCAAGTAATTAAAGTATAATTCCAAGTAAGTAAAGATTGATAGTAAGTTCCTCTGGCATGAAATGCAGAATAAAATAATAAAATGCTAATCACTTGAGGTACGAATGATAGCATGGAAAGATTAATGCTAATAAATGCTACTGGCTGTTTATTTTTGAATTATTATTCTTTATATAAATCTGGTTTGCATTATTTTTCATTGCAAAAACGTTGAAAGGACTATTTCGATTTCCTGGTACCGGAAACCAGATTCTTCAACGCGTCAATAAAAAAAATCACTTTCAATAACAAACAAGATAATAAATATTTTGAAGGAAAAAATATGACAGCCGTTTTGGAATATTTTATCTTTAAATTTAAATATTTTTTTCCTATGATAAATTTTAGCAATAGTATTGGATTATAACTGTTACATCATCTCCATACAATTATTTTATTTGAAATAACCATGCTTTGTTGGATGTATGCCTGAACATGTATACTTAAATAAAATTTTTAATTGTGAATAGATTAAAAAAAAAAAATAGAAAAAGAAAACATTTGAAAATAAGATTCTAAATAAAAGTTATACGATCGACATATTATAAATACAAATATCTATACTATGTTATACAAACTGAAGTAAACATTCACAATGTTAAGGATGTTTTCAGTGCAACATCCGGGTGACAATTGCACTAAGGAAGTTGCCCGCCGGACAAATTGTTACTCAGCAGATGGGCTTCAATTGAACAAAATTGCTTGTTTTTCTCTTGTGTAGCGGGAAAGTAATTTCCTGAATTAATTGGAAGATCGTCCAGTAACTTATCGACACATTAAGAATCGAGTACAAAAAGAGTAACTAACGTTTTTAGTTAGATTCATTTGTAACTTACAAGTTTTTTAATTAATTAAGTAAGTACAAAATGTGCAGGGACAGCACTCAAAATAAAGTTGTTTTTTTTTAAGTAACGGCAATAGTACTCTCATTCATTCATTTATTAATTTATTTAAACTTTCTACAAGCGCAGAAGAATTTAAAAGAAAAATTTACTTAAAAACCACTCTTAAAGATTTAATTGCATATTCTTGTCTGGTTCTAAAATGACCTAAATTTTCTTTGATTATAATCAATTACAATCAAATCATTGATACATTTTTGTACAATTTTAGAATAATTTTTAATGAAATATGTTTATCATATATTTCTATTTACACGTTTTTATTTCCTTTACTTGAAACTGAGAAATGATTTTAGCTATGAATCACACGAGAGAAACACAAAATACATTGCATAAAAAAAAATTTCTTAAAATAAATAAACTAAGCTAATTTAAAATAAAAATAAATTAATTTTAAAATTATCATTTTACAAAGATCCTTATGGCGTAAGCTAAGATCTTGAATTACCGATGGTATGTTTAATCAATATGAGAAACAACAATTTTCCACATTATTTTTTTTTTTTCTATAATAAGCATTTAAAAAAAAAAACAAAAGCAAAACAATTTGAAAAATTGCAGTATTTCATATATATTCACTAAGAAATATACATTATCGATAACTCCAGTTAATTTACATATAATCTATAGTAGAAAACCAAAATTAAGCAGTTAATATACATAAAAATAAAAATAAAATTAAAAAAAACATTGAAAATTGCTCTTAATAAAATGTTATTCGTTTAAATAAAACAATGATTTTTATATTTACATCTCTACTGCTTTTCTGTAAAATGGGATTAAATTGTAAGTTATTCGTGATTTGCCTGAAAATTACCTTTATAGTTATTTTCTATGAAAGTAAATAGAAGGAGTCTACAAAAGAATAATATAAAAATAAATGAAAAAAACTTGTATCCCTACAAAGTGCAACCAAATAAAAAAAAAAAATCACTAGTTGAATGTGAACATAGTGCAGTTGAGAACGTAAAATCGAATTGAATGATTCCAAGGACTCAATCGATTAATACTATTAAATCTTTAATACTACCTGCTATAAATTTAAATAACACTCCTAGCCTAAACTCTATTCAAAAGATCCTAGAACTAAAATAGAAAAGTCGCAGCGTGGAGATTCATCAAATTAAACCCACCTGGGATTTATACAAGGACAAATCACGGCGTTGAATACTGATTGGTTTGATCGATAATCCAAATAGAGACCTCTTGCAATTACTCCAATAGTTTGGATAATTCTAAATTGCTTTCTTTAATGGGATTTCCAAATTTTCTCGGTGATTGCTTAACATTTGCATTGACAGTAATAAGGTATTGTGGATTATGAATTAAAATAGTGAGGATTATAATTGAGACAATAGTGACGAAAACTTCTGCTATAAGATTTCCTTAGTAAATCGTCGTATTTGTTAAAAAATTAAGACAGTTTGAATTATATAAGGTGTTCAGCATAAGAAAGCAGTAACTTCAAGAGTCGATTCTGGGCATCATTTACAACAAAAAATCCCATATAAACCATAGCTAGATACTCTTCTGTTTTATACAATGTTCTTTACAAATAATATATTCCCTAAACTATTTAACTATAGTAATTTCAATATGCTCATTAGAAAAAGAAAGATTGTATTTCCTTTAAAATAAACTTATTTAGACTACAAAATAGCCAAAGCCAGTATTTAAATTTATGCTACGAATATAAGAAGTTGGTTAGAAACGTGGACGATTCAACAAAAACTTATAGAACACCTTTCGAGTGGTATACGTACGGCATGATAATTTTAAAAATTGATACTGAAATCGCTTATAAATTACAAAAACATAAACATTGAGTGCACATTGTAGAGTGCATGAAATATGAGAAAATTTTTGACTTCATAGCTTCGTTAGGAGTAGTTAAAAGGTAAACATACTGAAAATCCTCGCCCTAGGAAGGTCGGCTAACGGTGGGGGGAGGGGAGAAGGTTCCATTTTTGGGCTTTTCGATTTTATCTCGAAAATGGTTGACTCTAGAAAAATATGTTCTAAATAAAAATTAAAGCTAATTAAATTTCGTATAAAATTGTTAATATACATATTTGTCGAACTTCCAATGGTTTTCAAGATATACATTATTGAAAATCGGTAATTTTCGAAAAAACTGAATTTTTACCTCACTTTTTGTCAAACGTTTGCTTGAAGCTCCGTTGGACCGTTAGAAGCTCGACAAATAATCAATTTTATAGGAATTTTAATTAGCATTAATTTGTATTTACCGTTTTCGAGATATAATCGAAAAATCCCAAAATTGGACCTTCTCCCCTCTCCCCCCCCACCTTTAGCTCACCCCCCTGGGGCGGAGACTTTTAAATATAAATGCTACAAACAAAAGAAGTTTGTTAGAAACGTAGAGTATACAACAAAAACTGCTAGAACACCTTTCGAGTGATATACGTACGCCTTGATAATTTTAAAAATCGATACTGAAATCGCTTATCAATTACAAAAACACAAACAGAGAGACCAAAACAAGGAAATGCAACATCGGCATTTTATAATACTCAGAAATGTTGAATAGTTTTACTACGGTTTATTAATAGAAAAGTAATTATTAAAAAATATTTGCATTTAGGAACATTTCACAGAAAGTAACATAAATAGGTATCATTTAAATAATTAATTTACAATAATTGTTCAAAATGTTTTTTTATTTTGTTTATTTTATATATTTATTTATTTATTTATTTTTTTTTTTGTTCACGACTTCCATTGAAGTCCTATACTGCCCGGAAAAGGAGTTTTAATGTTCTTCCTAATGAGCATATTGAAATTGCTCTAGTATTAGTAGTTCGGGAAATGTTTGATAAACAGTATAATTTTTTTTTTAATATAAATTAAAAATACGTATAAAATATATGATAATCGAGTCATAGTTTGTATGGAATTTTCAATTGCAAATAATGCGCCGAATGGAACCCTGAAGCTACTCAATCTTATGCTAAACACAATATATACAGTACGAAATAATTTTAAAAAAAATAATACAAACATTGAGAGAAACAGTTCAATAAAAGATATATAAGCTCTAGTAATAAAACAGTTTAATTGTCCAAACATTAAATAATTGTTGATTATTTTACAGAAATCATTATGTTACGTAACACACACTCGATATGACTGAGGCCATTGCTCTAAATCACGTATCAACCTTGTAACTGATCAGACTATTGCATCGAGAGAAACAGATCGGAATCGACACCGTTTCGATTGTTAACATCGATTGTCGGCCCGACGGAACCAACAATGCCACCTCCGGTGAAATCTGTTTCCAGAGAAAAAAAAAAACAACGTAATCAATGCGTTCGCCCTAATAGTGACGGCTGTGGTCAACACCCTGCTCCGCCGCCATTCAACATCACAAAGGGCTTTATCTGTCTGAGTTCTAGCGGCTATCATTCAGTACTCAGCGTTAGGGACACCTGTTTTTGTTTTATCATTACCTTGAAAAAAAAAAATATATATATATATATATATAAAAAAAAATATTCATCTTTTATATATATAAAATAAATATTCAGCTTTTATTGTGATTCTAACCAAATAAGTTAATGTAAGTACGGCAATAAATTATAATGATCTATTAAAATGTATAAATCGATATATTCTTTGAAAAATATTCTACATTTTCTTTCAGTAGTTTTCCTTTAGATAGTTTGCTTATGGTTTAGTACAACAGACTGGATCTCAACATTTATAAAAAACGTGATGTGGTCAATACCACGTTTTTCTCCCGACCAAATGAAGGGTCAGGCCTCCACTTATTGGAAGTATTGCCCAGAGTCGATTCACAACTGATAAAAAAAAGAGAAAAAAATTATTACAGCTGAAGAATCTACAATCCGGCAGACTATACTATCTACTGCGCCTTAAAAAATAAATATATTATAAACAATTCATAAACTAGTTAACTAATAAAAAGTATTGACACCCAGGGTGTCGTAAAGACATTAATAAATCAAAATTGCATACTTTTCAGTAGGGCATTTTTGATCGTTTCCCAAAACCTGTAATTACTCTAAAAATACCGTTTGCGCCAAAATAGACCACCATTTTCGCCGAAATAGAAGGCCTAATTATGCAGCACAATTTTATAAAGAATTTATGACAACGCAGATATTAGAAGTCCAGCTATGAAGCTTAATAGCTAACTCGTTTTAAAGATAATATGACCACAAAATTATTAATAAAAGTATTTTTTATGCGAAAATTTTTAGTTTAGTTAGGAGTAGTTAAAAGGTAAACATAATAAAAGTCCCAATTTTTTTGGTTTTTTCGATTTTATCTCAAAAAGAGCTGACTCTAGAAAAATATGTTCCAAATAAAAATAACTAATTAAATTTCCTATAAAATTGACTTTATACATATTTGTCGAACTTCCAACGGTTTTCAAAAAAATCTGTAATTTTATAAAAAAAAAAATTTAAAAAAAAAACTGAATTTTTACCTCACTTTTTGTGAAACATTTGCTTTTAATGCCGTCCACGATCGTTTCTCGGAAAAAAATTAAATAATCAAAGTTGTAGAGCATTAAATTTTCTTTAATTTCATATATAAGTCACTGGCACTTGAAGCAAATGTTAGACAAAAAGTGAAGTAAGTTTTTTTTTTTCTTCTAATATTATCGATTTTTAATAACGTATATCTCGAAAACCGTTAAGAGTTAAACAAATATGTATAAAAACCATTTTATAGGAAATTTAATAAGCTTTAATTTTGATTCGTAGCATATTTTTCTAGAGGCCACCGTTTTCGAGGTATAACCCAAAAACCCAAAAATGAGATCTTCTCCCCTACCCCACACCGTAAGCTCACCCCCTAAGGGCAGGAACTTTTAGTATGTTCACCTTCTAATTACTCCTAACGAAGCTGTGAAGTTAAAGATTATCGCCTATATCATGCATTCTACAATGTGTTTACTGAATGGGCTATAAGAAAAACGTAAGGATTTTTAAATTGGTAATTTTCGAAAAAAAAAAAATAATTTTTACCTCACTTTTTGTCTAACATTTGCTTCAAGTGCCAGTAACGCATATATAAAATTAAAGTAAATTTAATGTTCAGCAACTTTGATTCTGACATGTTTTCTGAGAAACGATCGTGGAAGTCACTACAAGCAAATGTTTGACAAAAAGTGAGTTAAAAATTCTGTAGTTTTTTTTTTTCCAATTTTCAATAACTTATATCTTGAAAACCGTTGGAAGTTCGACAGATATGTAGGAATTTTATTTTATTAATCAATTTTATAGGAAATTTAATTAGCTTTCATTTTTATTTGAAACATAATTTAATATAGTCTACCGTTTTCGAGATATAATCCAAAAATCCCAAAATTGAACCTTCACCCCTCTCCCCCCACGGTTAACTCATCTATGATATTTGTATGATATTTTTAGAACTCGTCGTTCTTAGTTGATATTTTTGATACTTAAGTTTACGTTGTTTTGTTAACACAATAACTTAACAATTGTGTACTCCAACCTTAAATAATTACCCCTTTGTAAATTGAAGGAGCGGGTTGATAGGAAAAAAAAAAAAAAAAAAAATTTCCTTACCAAGTAATGCACAGACGAGTTTGTTGGAACCCTTCATGATTTGTTGTGAATAGTATTTAGGAAATAAGTTTTTAAAAATACTTAGATTTGGCATTTATTTTTATTTATTGTTTGATCACGAAGAAAATGCGGCGATTAGTTAAATTATATTTACAAACTTCATTAAATTTAAAGTTATTGTTATTACGATGACAATTAATGTTGATTAAAAAACCTCGTTCTATTGTTCCTAATTCGTTAGCGCCCTCATTATCCTTACTACTCAATCCTTGTTTCAATTAATGAAAGAAAAAACATGAAGTCGATAAAAAATATATTTCTTTAAACTTTATTAAAAACTTTTCTTTTTTAAATTAAAAGTCTCAAAACTATAACTAACAATTATAACACAGAGAAAGAAAAAAAAAAACACTGTGAAATTACGATCTATCGATTCAGTCTTGTTTCGTATTTATATAATCAAAATTAATTAATATTTACATTAACTTTTCTTTAATTAAATATTTAATATATAAACATAATTTAATATTTAATTTACAATTTGATATGGTCAAAATACGCAACCGCCAGGTCTTTCATTTAATTAACTGATGGCTCACAAAAGTTGAGGACGCTACAGGAGGGTATGGTCGACCAAAAGGTGAACTAAAATAATTTTGATACTGCGATATAAAATCTAAAATTAATATAAAAGTCATTGCGAATGAAAATAAATAGAAGTAAATGATAATAGAAATACACTTTTAATTCAGGAAGCACTTACAATTTTTTTTTTTGTTCAGTTCTATCATTTAATTTCCTTCATTATTACTCTTTTTATTATTATCTGTATTATGAAAACAAAAAAGGCAACTTTATCATTAAGAAAAAAATACATATTAGAAATGTTTTATTTTTTTTTCCATAATTAATATGAAAAAATGTTAAGAAAGGACGGATATTTAAAAGGTTAGCGCTTTTTTTTTTTTTTTTTTTTTTTTTTTTTTTTTTTTTTTTTTTTTTTTTTTTTTTTTTTTTTTTTTTTTTTTTTTTTTTTTTTTTTTTTTTTTTAAAGCGTTGAGATTTAGTCCAAAATGATTAAACCAATTACGGTGCCAGCCAACTAGGTTGAATCTAGGTTGAAAAAATACATATTAGAAATGTTTTAATTTTTTTTCCATAATTAGGTAATATGAAAAAATGTTAAGAAAGAACGTATATTTAAAAGGTTAGCGCTTTTTTTTTTTAAAGCGTTGAGATTTAGTCCAAAATGATTAAACCAATTACGGTGTCATGGAACTATGTTGAATCAGGTTCGATTTAGACCAGAGAAAGCGAAAATTAATTCATAATTTTATTTTCTGTCATGTTTTATATTGAAGTTTTAATAATTCGATTTCACTCAGGCGACGTCTGTTTCAAGAAATAAAAAGGAAGTTTGTTCAAGGAACAAAATGGAGCATACAAGAGTTTTTATTTTCAAAATAAAATACAATTTCTGCTTCATTAAATTGATTAAAATAAATAATTTAATTAAGCAGTAAAAACTCTCTCTCCCTCAATCTCTTGAGATTACATCAATCTCTCTGAGATTTTTACATTATTATACATTCTCTTGGATTTTTAAAATTACATAATAAATTAATAAAATAAATTTAATTTAAAATTAAATAATAAATTTAATTTAAAATTAAATAATAAATTTAATTTAAAATTAAATAATAAATTTAATTTAAAATTAAATAATAAATTTAATATAAAATTAAATAATAAATTCAATTTAAAATTAAATAATTAATTTAATTTAAAATAAATAAAAATAATAAATTTAAATTTAAAATTAATAATAAATTTAATTTAAAATGAAATAAATTTTAAAATTAAATTAAATTTAAAAAATTTAAATAAATTTAATTTAAAATTTATAAATTAAAACTTATGTATTATTCCATATCGAACGGTTATCATTAAAAATTATTAATTAATTTTTCGTAATCTGTTAGTTTAGTTTATTCTTTACACTTTCTCATTTGTTTTATGATTCGTGTTTTACACGTAACTTAAAAATAAAAATTGGATTAATGCAAATATTTTTCTTAGTTTTATATAACGCGAGACGGCAAGAACTCTTTATCTACCTGCATTCTAGATTTATCATGTCAGTCACAAAAGCCAGTTTGATCCTTGGTTCAGAGATAAGTCAATCGATATCTAAAACCCGTCTGAAGGAAGGTTATTCCGAAATAGAATAAATATACTCATGCAATAAGAAATTTTTCATTTTCATAATTTTTAATGGAAGTGGATGGACTCATATACCACTTGTACAATAGGATTTACTCGATTATTTAAAGATTAATAATTTTTATATATTCTTAATAATTAATAATAAAAAACAAAATATAATTACACTATACAGCGAAGGGTAGGAATCAAGTGAAAATTATAAAAAATCGATTTTAAAATAATAATAACATTATTTAAAATCAGTTTGATTTAATTTTAAAATTTACTTTTTTTTATTGTAATTACAACCCATATTCAAAATTTGCATTAAGAAATTTTTATTTTTATAGTCATCAACATATTCTCTCCCCATTGCAGAATATGAGTATTTGAGGTATTCGTATCTAATTTTAAATCCTTTTCAGGTCATTCATACATAGTCAAAAACATTTAGATTCACTGTTTTTTTTTTCTTTTTTATTGGTCTAATATTAAATAAATCTGTAAAAAAAATAAATAAATAAATAAATAAGAATAAAAAATGAGAAAATATATTAAAACACAATTTGCTTGTAGCCCGCTTAGCCCGTTCTTTACCTAACATAAAATATTCCAGAGAATTTTCTAGCCGTGTACAGAAAGCCAACGGAGGCTGACTAAGAACACAAGAACTGCATGAAAAATTATTATTATTTTTTTTTTTATATATCAATTTACTAAAATTTACAACTGTACAAAATATATACATCAAGTAAATGTGTTCATAACGATTAAAATAACAAGTAAAAACTTGGAAGGAACTACCCATCAGTAGCACTTCTATACTTCTATAATAATTCTACACTAGAAGGTCTCTAAGCCATCTTCTTTTCATACGCCTCGGAGGATAATCGGGAATGGAGTGGGAAGTAAGTTGAGAAACTAGTGAATTTGATTGGTTATGGAGCTCCCTATAAAAGGATATGTATCAGATTTGGGCTAAATCAACCACATGTGGAACATTGAGATCTATATGGATAAGTTTATAGGTGGCAAAGTAAGGAGTATTAAAGATTTTTCGAAGGATTGGATACGAGATGAATTGGATGGTTAGTCTAATGAATAGTCTGTAAAGACGGGCAGTTTCTTGTCGTTTGAGTTTGTATGTGGATTCCAAGTTTGTCCAAGTGGAGTCCTAGGTAGCGGATCAATTCAACGGAGATTGGTAGAATATGACTATAGGATACTGTAGGAGAGGAAAGAAAAATGAAAATGAATTAAGAACCTGAAGATTAACAGTTCCAATTTTACAACATATCATGTGACTAAGGCCACATAAAAAAAAAAAAAAAAAAAAAAATTTTTAAAAAATTGCATTATACATAATGGCTTAAGGAATATTCAGGGTCCTGATAAAGAAATCATGGTGGTAAAATAAATTGAATTTAACTAGAATAATCGAAATGGTTTATTTATTTATTTCTAAAAAAAAAATAAAATAAAAATAATAATAAACCCAAGAAGACCAAAATCATAAAATCAATCTTATAAAGAAAAATATTTTATTTATTTTAAAAATCGTGACACAATTTTCTGATAGACAAGCTGTTGCGAGGTGATCGACCTGCGGTATTATTTGCTTCCTCACGTACAGCCAGCAAGACGTGACTTTACAGTGTTCAACACAACATTCTACCTTGTTCCATACCTCCAGCTTTCTAGTTACAGAACAAAGGAATCATAAGTATGATTAATGCCATTCGCTGAACGAGTTCGGACGAGTATTGATGTTAATAGACAAGGAATTCCTCCACAGGTATGCAGTAAAATACAGTAGACTCCCTCTTAGCATTACCTAGGCTGACGCAGCGTAGGATAAGGGAAAACGCCGGATAATCGAAATGATCATTATAATTAGAAAACGTATCGATAATGAAAAAAAATTATAGGTTAGGTGGTCTATGAAATGAAGAATACCCAATAAAATATGTGCACAGTTAGACAAAATTGAACACCATCTTAGCTTTGTTTTCTATTCAAGAAAAAAATTTTTTGTAAGAATTTTTTTACTTTGAAGATAATAAAGATATAAATTATTGACTCGATATTATGAAGTAAGGTACCGTTCCGCAAGCCGGTCTCCAGCCCCTAAGCGCGCCCAGAATACCTTTTATCGATTCTAACCTTGTTCCGATTTATTTCGGTGTTTTAGTCGCTACTTTTCCAAGGAAAAAGAGTATTCTCCTTCATTTACGGAGAAAAACTCTAAATCCCTGTTCAAAGTAATATTAACTTCTGTTAACCTTCTGATATTAAAATGAGAATTAAGAAAATAATGAAGTGGAAATAAGAAAATACAAAAATATAAGTCACGGAATCAATTTTAAATTAATAGAACGCTGCGAGTTTTAGTGCAACATGATAATATTTATGGATTTGAAGTTTTAAAGTAATATATAAAAATAAATAAATACAGTACAAAATATAGTTCTTCCAAGGAAAAGAATATCTAGATTCTATGTATAAAGAACAAATACATGCAATAAGATATTGAATTACAATTTTATTTATAAAAATAAGAATCAGTTAATAACTGATTAAGGCTTGCGAAACAAACCGGAAAAAAATTTGATAAAAACTCAATTTCTCCCAGGCTGAGAAAAACATAGGTGTCTATCTATAATATATAAATCTACTGGTTTTTTTTTTTCAATATTAATTTTTAAAAATTAAAAGGATCAAATTACTCAATGATTAAATAAAATAAACACTAAATAATTATTTTTAAAAAACGAAGTTGAGGGAAAATAGCGGTTTCAATCGTGACTTTTTTAATTCGAACCAACATAGCTCCTAAACTGTAGGTCCTAGAGACAAATGATTAGATTAAAATATTCTTCATTAAATTTTCGATCCGAGCAGCAAAAACGGAACTAGAACCTGTCAAAATGAATGTGGAAAAAAACGTTACATATAAATTATTAGATATCCATGTCAAAAAAAAAAAATCAATTAAGTGTAATTACTTGTAAAAATAGAACAGATAAACTGATAATTATATATTTTAGAACTGAGAGTAAATTTAATTTTATTTGTTACGGAAAAGCAAAATATTACTTAAGTTTTTAAAATTTTTTAACGGGTAAGGTTTTACCAAGTAAACGAGCGCGCGATATAAGAGAACGCCGGATAAGAGAGAATCGACTGTGTACAGTGAAACGCTGATCTGAATCATCCCTTCTTCAACAGCCAATGAACTCCCTCCCTTATGATATATAGTTTTTTCTTTTTAATATGAATTCAATTAACGAAATATATCCAGAAAATTGATTGGTTCAAGGGTCAGACATTCTAGACTAAATCTATTGTAACTTAAGATTTACAAACAGCCAGCCACTGGATGAAGAATGTTCCGTAATAAAATTACCCCAAAATTAAATTATTTAGGGGCTAAAAAGAAACAGACAATTTTTTTTTTATTTTTTTTAAATATTGGGTTGGCTACGTAACAAAATAAATAGGATTAACGTAAATCCAAACACAGAGACCGGTCGCAGATTGAGTCAAATGAAGTTTTAAAAATTAGGTTAACATATTTCCTCTTCCTCTGACGGCTTGGGAAAATAAAAAAAAATACGTTTAATGGTGCACGTTTAGCGCAGCAAAAAAAACTACTTTAAAACCCGGCATCGCTTCTTCGTTTAAAGGATGTTGATAAAGCAAAAAGGGCGGTAAACAAGCATTAAAAACTAACCTTAATATAGACAGGTTAAATGTACCATTGGATATCCAGAAGTATCGAAATAACCTCATGGTCGCTTGTAAAATGTGAGATATTTCGGGCGAATCTCCAAGTCGCAGGAGAAGCGTCATTACTACACATCAGTCATTTAAATAAATCAGTAAACAAGCTGTTCAAATGTTTTTTCGGTTTACAGTATGGTCAGCACTGTGGCTCAACAACTTAATGTATACAGATTTTTATATAGGGTTTGTTCTAACCTAAAAATATATTCAAACTACTGTTTTAGTCATGTGTATTTATTATGTATTGGTAGAATATATATTTTATTAATCAAGTAAGTGTGTAGATAATGCTCATAATGAAATGTTAATTGCTTATAAAGCAACATTCCATTTCAATAAATGTTTTATATTAGATGGTCCCGAGGCCATCTTCTTTTCAGATACCTCAGAAGGTTATCTGGAATATAATGCGAAGCAAGTTGAAACACTAGTGGACTTGAAAGATCTTGGATCTTTGTGACAAAGTAAGCATTATTGAGGAATTTTCGTAGGATTTTGGATAGTAAGGACTGGATACGATACTAACTGGATGGCTTAGTGAAGCCCCAAAGATCAACTCTATTTTTCCAAATCGGTCTAATCACTGTCATGAAATTGAGACTCTTTTAATTCAACAGAAGGTTTGAACGCTTGTCTAGTAAATGCAGTAGTAGACAAAATGCAGTTTCTTGTAGTTTTAGTCTAGTATGATTTGTACAATCTGAATTTTTAATAAGGAATTGATGAATTATTTTTTAAATTATTAATTGATATTTACAACTATGCAAAAGAAGTAAATGTAAAAGGATAGAATATGATAACAATGAATATTAAAATACTATATTCAAATGTTTTATTTATTTTCAGTTCAGGTTTCTGGAGGGAAACAACAGAAATTCATCAATTTAAAATTGTATTGATTCATCAATAGGTACTATTATGCGTATCTCAAATATTATATAATATATAAATGATACATAAGTGCTCTCTTCATTTATATACATATATATACTATTATATAAAAGGACAAGCCATTTTTCGTTTGTGATCACTAATCGCAATAACTACTGAACCAATATGTACCAAATTTTAACAACGTCATTTTCATATTTCAAGGAAAGTTTAGCAATAATAAAATTTACAGATTTACAGTTTAATTGTCACAAAAAAATCGATAAATATTGGGTGCGCAGTGAAGTTTGATAATCGACCGATAGGTGGCGAGCACCATTTAAGAGAGGTTACAAAGGTACGGTGTTGTTATATAGAGCTATTAATTTATGATAAAATATACTTTTTTCAATTAATTTTTTTTTTTTTTAACAGCTATAAATATGTGGTGCGACTAGTGGATACTTGTGAAATTCGAAAATTAAGCGATGTGTGGTTAGCACCATTCCGCTAAACTATTGCACCCGTACAAAATCTTAACTTATTTTCATAATTTTAGGAAGGATTAGCAATAATAAAATTTACAAGAATACAAATTTAAATGAACAATGTTGAGTGGCAGAAACTAGGTTTGCCAAACTTTAATATACTGTTATGTTTAGAAATTAAAATCCAACCAGAACCAAAATTACCACCGATTCAAAATGTCGACCCTTTGCTTTTTGATATGATGATGATCCGTGGCGCTACAGCCCAGCATGGACCTTGGCCTCCTCTATGAGCTTTCGCCATGTAGCTCTTTCTTGTGCGGTCGCTCGCCAGTTGCGGGCTTTCAGAAGGTCCCTGGAGTCCCTGCTCACAGCATCCTCCCATCTAAGTCGCGGTCTACCTCTTCCTCTAGCTCCATGGAGCCTCCTATCCAATAGCTTCCTTGGGATTTCGTCAGCTGACATCCGGGCAACATGGCCCGCCCAGCGCAGTCTTCCCAGCTTTATATACCGCATCACATCCGCTTCACATACATGGTAAAGTTCCCTGTTGGTCCGCCTTCTCCAATAATCACCAACTTTTATGGCCCCAAATATGCGGCGCAGTATTTTTCTCTCAAAAATGAGAACTTCTTTTTCTTCTGCGCTTGTCAGGGTCCAGGCTTCCGATCCGTAGGTGAGGACTTGTCGGATTAGGGTCTTGTAAAGCTGGCATTTCGTGCGGCGAGTAATAGCTCGGCTTCTCAAATGTTTGCTGAGCCCAAAATAACTCTTGTTGGCCTTTAATAGTCTTTGGCTTATTTCAAGAGATATCCTATTTGAGCCACTTACAATTGAGTCCAAATAAGTAAAATGGTCTACCGTTTCAAAAGAAAAAGGTCCCATTCTCACCTCTTCTCCTACTACAACACCCGCTCCAGGTCCAGCTCGCATGTACTTTGTGCTTTTTGATATCGTTTGTAAAAATATGAACCATAGGCCTTTAGTTGTAAGCACTGATAATGCAGTCCATTATCCACTGCATAACCAACTCATAAATTCAAATTAAAAATTGGATGTCCAATTATGGTTTCACGTGAACCTCAATCACCTCACTTGTTCAGGTTAAAAATTACAGCTACGCGTGAAAATGTCATTGAAGGAATAATGTTCAATTGCATACTTCGATACAAAAATTCTATCGACAAACAAATAAAACCTCAATTATTAGTTAAAAGTATCTGAATTCTTTACTTATGAGAGCGGGCGAAGCCGCGACGGAAATGCTAATGAATACATAAAACGTTAAACAAATCAATACTTGTAAAATCCTTATAAATCTTTTCCATGTTATATAAAGTGCGTTGAGATTCAACTGCAGATTCAATTGTAACCGACTGACCTGGCATGCAACCAAATATAATTAGGTTGACGAGTTAAAGACCCACTTGGCAAATTTTCCAGAAAGTCTGTAGATTCGTCTGGAAGTATTTCGGTTTATTTAACTAAAAAAGAAACACATAAACAAAACACAAAAACAACGAGCTATTAAGGAAGAAAGCAGGCCATTCTTTAAGGACCTTGGTTTCGTATATCAGATAAGAGATCTTTATGGGTCAACAGGCAATTTGGGGCTAGAACACGAAATATGAATCGATGCGTCCTTCAACAAAGGTTGCCAACTTAATAAAAAAAAATGAGGTGCTTTACAGCGATACCAACGTTTCGGATAGGATATTGGAGATTGATATGAATGTTCCATTCTGATAATTTGTTTAGTCATCGATAACCAGAAGATAAAAGATGACATAATGTGATAATTTCACAGGTCATTTAAATCATAACTAGGAACTACTGTTACAGATTAGATTTATAAAGCATTTATTGGTTGATTGGTATATGATCAATGTGAAAAATTTAGCAAGATAAGGATCTAGAATAACTAGTAACTGAGACACTCATTGTTAAAAAATAAAATTTGTTATCTTTATCCCCTACTGTAAACAAAAAAAAAAAGGTAATAATTTTTCATTTATAAAATTCAATTATTTAATTTAACCACCACTTAAATAGTACTATTTATAAAAAATATAAATTTTCTCGAGTTCAATAAAAAATAAAAAAATAAAAAGGTAATAATTTTTCATTCAAAAAACTTAATTATTTAATTTAACAACCACTGATATAGTGCTGTTTGAAAAAAATAAATAAATTTCTTCGAGATCAATAAAAAAAAAAAAAAAAAAAAAAAAATAAATAAAAAAATTTAGATAGAAATAATATAAAAAAAAGAAGATAATACTAACAGAGATATTTTTATAAACAAGGTATCGGGTATGGAAGGATTCCAAAGAAGACTGAAGAGAAAACCTGGTCCAAAGAGGTCTGAGGAAAGAAGCAGCACGGTGAAAGGATGAAGGAATACTGGATGAAAAGAACAGCAAAGAACGAAAAATTGAAATTGGCAGGTGACCACCTGAGAAAGCCCCAGCGAAAATTTAAAAAAATTAAAACAAAATCAATATAAAAACAATACAAAAACTTTAAAATAAAAAATTATATATATATATATATATATATATATATATATATATATATATATATATATTATTATTAATAGACGTATATGTGCATAACAATTTGAAAACTTGATTCCCCCCCCCCAAAAAAAAAAAACAGCTACACAGACAATTTTAGATTTTACATCATATTGTGATAACTCGCGATTTATTTTCATTTCCGTCAATTATTTTTACAGAATGTAAAAGCTAATTTCACAGTTAATTTGAAAACTTCATTAATTTTTCTTATAAGAGATGTAACTTCATATATATTAAAAGCAAGGAAAAACAACAAACAATTTAAACAAGAACATCCCTGTCGATCGTAAATTTAATTAAACTTAGATACCATAAAAGAGGAAATTTTATTTAGCCATTTTAAAGTAATTTTTTCAATATATATATATGCGAATCAACTATAAGTGATAATAAGATAAATATGTTATTCCTACTTTTATTACTACAAAAAAAAAAGAAAGATCTTTATGAATCATTATTATTATTTTTAAAACATCCTTATTCTAAATTACAGATAACTTAAAGCTAAATACTATCCCGCTATTTTTAGAATAATGTGATGGGATCAAGCTGCTCAAATCCGTTAAAAGATTTAAAGATTCATAAAATTTTAGGTGTTTAATAAGTTATTAACAATAATTTTACCTTTTGATTATCTAAATTTAAAATACCTTTTCATTTTAGCATAAGAGAAACAGTAATACGTATTTTCACCTCAACAACGAACATTAAAATAAAAATTACTAAGACTGTATTCCTAATATCCTGTGGAGTAGCCCAAAACGAAAGGGAATTAAATTTCGGTCCGGATTGGTCAACATTTGTTTTGCTCTGAGCTCACAGAATATTTCTCAACTAATCAAAATACAAAAGGTTGGTAACATGTAGAAAATTCAAAAAACATACGGCCAAATTTAAAATTCTAAAAAGATGTGAGGTACAACAAAGCAAAAGCTAATAAACTAAATTATATTTAGACTTTTTTTTCTGATGATACTGTTTCACTCTGAGGGCTCTCAAGCAACATTAATTTTTACGACAGGTTATTCAATAAAAAAATAAAATAAATTAAGGAAATATTGAATTGTTTAATTATTCCTACCTGAAAATACATATACTCCACATGAAAAATAAATACTGCCAAAAAATTAATAAAATAAATAAAACTGTTTAGAAACAGGTCCTTCACTAAAATAACATTTTTTTTCGATCGGAGTACTATATATAATTATATTACCATTATTATAATTAAAATATTATATTTAAAAAATATTAAAGTAAAATTAAACCAATTCGTCCAATAGGATATCTTTCTTAAACCACTGCCAAGTTTAGACTTTATTTATATTTAAATAATTTAAATGGAAAGCCCATGATTCACTACCAGATTTCCACGGAAACGGGATGACAAAGAGTTCTCAAGATTCGTTTTAAATAGCCGACCAACAAGTGTTTGGGAAAAATAATTTCCTGAGGGAGTTCAAGTCATGTTAAGAGATCGATGAATAAAATGCCAGAAATAAAATGAATAGGAGTCATTCCGTGTTGCGCACTGTTTATAGTAACTCAGAAATGTATTCATTGTTTAATAATATAGTTAAATAAATATATATTTAATTTACTTTTGAGTGATTTCTGACTCAAGAAACTATACTATATTTAAAAAACCTCATAGGAAAGAGAGAGAAAAAAGAAATGTGATATTGTTTATTATTTAAAATCAGAGGAAAATTCAGAGTTAACCAATGATAAAACAATAATTGAATAGCTAAACAAAAAAAAAAATTACATCAGAGATAGATCCAATTTTTTTATTTTCTCTTTCTTATGACAAGGATAGTTTATGCATATAGTGCATAAGTCTAACAATTGTTTAAGAGTATAAAAAAATGATTTTTAATCGTGTTCAATGATCAATAGGTTACCTAGATTACTTCAAACAGATTGAAGCACTTAAACCTATTTAAAAAAAATAGTAATGAAAGAAGTATGGTCTAAAAAAATATGTATGTTTTTAATCCCTAAAATATTGTAGGTCTTAAACGCTTAACATAGGAGAGAATTGTATGCTACCTATCATGTATTAAATATTTTATTTATTAATTCTGATGAGTTATTTATTTAGAGAAAATAATGAAAATGTAGGTAGAGTGTGCAGCCATTGAAACAAAATTAAAATATAAATTTTAATTTATTGTGCCGACGTTTCGACCTACAATGCAAGCCTCCATCAGGGCTAGAAGAAAAAAAAATATTTGGCGAAAAGGAGTGAATATTAAATAAGAAAAACAGTAAGAAAAAAAAATAAGTTTGCAAAATTAAAATAAATAAATAAATATACTATCGTATGAATCTTTTTAGAATGTCTTCTTTATTGGGAATGAATCTTTGGTTTAATTTCACGTTCTTTTCTTTTAATAGATTTTTTATTTTTTGTATTTTATGAATTAAATGAAATTTACAAATGTACAAATATAAATCAAGTAAAGGTATTAAAAATGTTCACAATAGCAAGCAAAAACTTGAAAAGAAATACTCTTCAGTAGCACTTCAATAACAATGCTACACAAGAAGATCTCTAGGCCATCTTCTTTTCAGACGCCCCGGAGGATTATCAGGAATGGAGTGAGAAGCAAGTTGAGAAACTAGTGGATTTGAGTGGTCATGGAGCTAGCTATGAAAGGATAGGTATCTGGTTTGGGCAAAATCAGCAACATATGGAACATTAAGATCTTTATAGATAAGTTTATAGGTGAGAAAGTGAGGAGTATTGAGGATTTTTCGAAGGATTTTGGATTGTAAGGATTGGATACAAGATGAATAGGACGGTTTAATGGAGCCCCAAAGCTCAACTCTTTTAATATATTTCAATTATAGCAATGGTAATATTATTTTACATAGTAATCAGATCGCTTTGGAATATATAAAAAAAAAAATTATAAAGATAAAAAAAAAAAAAAAAAAAAAAGATATTACGATAAAGGATAAATGGATAAAGTTCATAAGCAATACATAAATAAAATATAACATTAGGCAGGAGACAATATAATTGATAAATAAATACATTAAGTATAACACTTAGATATTACTATACTATACTCCCGAAACGTCGACACAATAAATTAAAATTGAAATTTTAATTGTGTTTCAATGACTGCACACTTTAACTACCTATACCTCCATTATTTATTAATTTTCTTTCAATGTTGATTTTTTCATAGGGTTACGAAGAAAACGTTTGTATTTTTGATTTGCCATTTAGTAGAAGATGAAGAGACTTTGATTTCCAGTAAGTATTTACTACATATTTTTTTTTTAAAATGTGCTAGAGTAATAATTATTCCATTATATATTAATGTTTGAATTTTATTAGTAAAATATTGAATCTATTGATGTGTTTCTATTAAATAATAATAAAATTTTTAATGCAAATAATGATAGTAATAGAGAAAAAAAAATGTAATATTTCGGTCAGTAACATTAGGAAGTCGGGGTGGGGTTCTGTCACCGCTGGTTCCCACGACAGAGGGACTGGCGTCCCTGCCATTGTAATTGACAACTACAAAGCCATAAACAGTTGTAATAGACTATGAAAACAATAATAATTCATTTCGTATAAACGTATTCATAAATTTACATTATTTATATTTATAATTACATAATAATTAACAGAACTCATAATTAGCTATAATCAAATTTATATTCCCATTGTTCGTCGTGTAATCAAAATCATGATTTTATTACGAGCGATTTAAAAATAAACAGGAGAATGTCTTTGTCAATATTACTAACAATAACTATAAACATCTCAAATACGTGTTACTTACAGCTTAATAATTATTAAAAAAATTAATAAATAAAAGAAGATAATAGTGTGACTTTAATTCTAGTAAGAAAACGAATAGGTACTAAGGAGTACGGGACGAACGTTGGAGAAGTCAAGGTCTTGGTGAAAGTCCTCAAGACAATGAACCGTCACATGAATTCTCTTTTATATAACATTAAAAAAAAAATAGATCGTTCATTATTATAACTTAAATCACTGTATAAAATTAAAAACTAGTTCATTGAGGATCTTAGGATACTACTAAGAGCTTTAAAAATTCAGCTGTTTTATTTCAAAACATAAATAAATAAATAAAATAAAAATATACAATACAGTTTTAATTGTGATTTATAACTTTTAAATATTTTTATAAAATACTATCTGATAATTACTCACCAGGCCGACCATAGCAATGATCCTCGCCGCTAAGGAGAGCTTTATGCAGCATATCTTGAGCCTCATCCTGCTGGTTCGGCTACCAGGAGCCCCACAAAGGACCTGTCGTTCTGACATCAGCTGGACATCCTAAAAAGACACTCGCGATCTACAATCTAGCACGGAGTACAACCTCCCCCCATCAACGACGGTCGGCGACTGGTTGGTGTACAAACAGCCAGCGCCCCTAGCGGCCAATCCTATCAGTAGGCTCTTAAATTTTGGTTCCCGTCAAGGTGCTCTGAGATTCTTTATCACTAGATCGGATGTTTTATTCGTAGCGGTATCGAGAAGAAACGTGAATTAATTATTTTTAAAACTATACAATTATATATATTCTTATCTTAATTTTTTAACTCCACCTGTCGCTCAACAAATAACAATAAGCAATTGCGATAACAATACATTATAACAGACATGCGATTTTATTCCAATAGTCCAGTAAAATAAGGCTCCAAAAGTCCGTTTTCAAGAAAAAAAAAAAAAATGCCAAACTTTTATTTTGGGGTGCTGAATCCGAACCTGAAGTTTGCTACCTCGGCAGACGTCGGCTTCATACCCAAAATCGCAAAAAAAAAAAACGCCCATAATACATATTATTTTTGTTTTTTTACGTATAACAAATTTTTCGTTCAATCAACATTGTATAATATTTTTTCCTATTTTATTGTAAACTTGTATTTACATTTATTTAATTTTTTTTTGTATATGTATTTATTTAATTTAAAATCTCTTGGCCAGATATAATTTATGCTTTGTTATCTTATGTTGTTCTTAAGAAAGTTTGTCCCACAATAAAATCTTTGTTCTATACCTATAACACGAAAACGAAGCTTTTTCGAAAAAAGTCTTTAAATATTAATTGTAGCTGGAATTATTATCTACGAAATGACAAAAACTACTTCGGAATCGGACCATTTACCGCGAAGATATGACCTAGGGAAAAAGTGTAGAAATTGGCCAAGTCAGTCCAACTTCTCCCCGAAAACAAGTTTGTCGTACTTTTTTGTCAATAAATCCGAAACTATTTATCCGATTCAAACATTTTTTTTTTTCATTTTAAAGCTGATTGAATTTACTATTAGACTATTGTATATGAAGTTTTAATAATGCCCCTTAAAAGCACGCTAAAAATCAGTACTGTAGTGAAATCCACGTTTTTTTGCTCATATTTCACTATAACACCGAAACTATTCGTCCGACTCAAAATTTCATAGTTTTAATCTAAAAGCTAATCAAATTTACTATTAGACTCTATATACGAAGTTTTAATCGGATTTCTTGAAATACACAAGCCAGAATGCTAAATATCCCGTACTTTTATGAAATCCACGTTTTTTGGCATATTTCGAATTATGATAGGCATAATTCCGAAACTATTTGCCCAATCCAAGATTTCATTTTTTTTATCTCAAAGCTGGTTAAATTTACTATTGATCATATATATATATATATATATATATATATATATATATATATATATATATATATTTATATTAAATTCCGTTAAATACCCACGCCAGCCCACTGAATATGTCATAATTGTCATATTTTACCAAAATATACACATGCCAGCGAGGGTGTTACATTGTGTATAGTAAGGCAGAATGTAATATTAATTCAATTATAACACTTCTACCAAGAAAAAAGTGAGAAAGTTTATTTGAAGTTAACAACATAACTTTCAACACGTATTTGGTATTGATATGGTTTAGTGTTTTAAATATTTATATTTTGTTATTCCTATTTCCTAACGCGAGAAAATTTATCAGAAGTTAACAACATTACTTTCAACATCGATTTAGTGTTATCTATCTTGGTATATTAAGCTATTTTGGGTGAGAGCAGGGATGGAGCAGTTGTTAGTTCAATGTCGTTACATTAATTTATTTCACAACATAAATAGGAACACAATTATTTCAACTGTTTAAAATTTAAAAGTTGTTTACTATTAATTAAACAGTAGCAATAGGTACAACCACGTGTAGGTACAGATATCAATATTATGAGGTCAACAGTTTGATTCCCACGTATCGCGGATTGTAGGAAAAGTAATTTTCCCAAAAATTTTCCAAATAATTAATTCCCTTTGGATGATGATTGGAGATGGTTTGCCCTGCCCTAGAAAATAATCCCTTTGTTTACAATGAAGTGGAACAGTAGCAATATATTTCCTAGCCAACCAATGGAAAAGTTGCATTTCAAAGATTAAATATTAAAAACACTCCCATATTTAAACCAATTTTATAAGGTTTCGTAACTTGTCTTTAAATATCTATAGTTAAATAATGTATTTTTATAATATATAGAAAACGATATATCGTAAGATAGATATCGATAAATCGTCAGAAAAAAAATAACGTTATATAAATATCCGATTATCTGGAGAAAAATATCGATATTTTGATATATCGTGTTATTGGTACCCATCCCTACTAATATCATTTTTTTTCAGATACTCCTAATTTCAATCCAACTTTTTTTTTAAAGATCAAATGAAATGAAGGTAAGTTAGAATTACAAGACAGGTAACTTAATAAAATTCAAGGCAATCAGGGTTATACCTATTTTCAGGAAATAATAATCCTAAATAAATGTTTACACGCCTATAGTATAATTCACAGGGATTTACAAAATTTTGGCCACAGATGAAGTCTCATAAAAAATTATTTTAACGAAATTTTAAAACCGTGTAATCTTGTACAGGGGTGTACAGATAATAAAAGAGGTAACGAAATAATCGAAAAATGAGTTCCACAATCCTATGCTAGATTTATCTAGGTATTCAAAAACAATATTCTAAAAAGACATTCATTTTTAGATGTGTTTTTTTTCACTATCCCAGCACTGTACAGAGGCCCTTACTCCTAACATGATCTTTAGAAAGATTTTATTTGATGAGATCCCTCAACCAACTTTTTTTTTGCTTCTGTGGGTATTTTCTGGCATGTTCTCCTAACTTGTGTATAGGTTTGTTGGTATGTCCATAGAGTTTATCATGGAATCTGGTTGTGATCTTGTACCGTATGAGGTGTCTCAATAGTTTTTTTCTGACGCACCAGGATGGTAATGAAATAGGTCTTAATGTTTTTGTGTTAGAAGTTTTCTTTTTTTAAGATAGTAAGGTTTTTTTATTATTAGCTGTTTTATGTTTTTTTTTTGGTTTTGCAGATATTTTGAGAATGGATTCTTTTTTTTATCCATATTACTCATTTCCCTAAAATAAGGAAGATTGTAATATTAATTAAATGAAATGCTTCCATCTCACTCTTCTAGAAATGGTTTAGCAGTAAAGTCTGAACTTTATTAATGTTTACCTTATTAATTGTTCCTTAAATTTAAGAGGAGTAAGTTCATTGTAGTTTTATTTTATTTTGATTAAATTATACATTAACACAAAGTAAAATAAACAGGTTAAGAAAGACGAAATTAAGTCATTAACAGATTTTTTTTTTTTTTTGTACATTCCTCCATTGTTTATTTTAAAAAATCTTAATAACATAATTAGCAATCAGTTCCATAATCAGGCACCCTTTTTAATCTAAACATTTAAAGTAAGTTTAAATAATTTAATATTTTGAAAGTTGGGGAACAGGGATTCGAGTTTATGGAGTTTATCAAGGAAGGATGAGTGAACTGGTAATTTACTTCATTTAGGTTTAGAAAGGTTTAGATTTAGAAAAGTTCTTGATGGTAGAATCTATCCCATAAATAGATGTTAAAACCTTTTAGCAAACAAAAATTAATGAAATTAATCAAAACTGTTTTTAAAAGACATGTTATATTAAGTACCGACTTTTTTTTTAACTACTTACCGATGATAGTTTATTTCAATATGATTTATGTTCATTGCACAAACAGGAAAAATTATTCGCGTATTTCCTTTTTAAATTATTTTATAAATTATGTTATTTATGTACCAATATTAAGATACGATGATTTATTCCTTATTTTTTTATTGAGTCTTTAGGTTCATTAAAAATTATAAATATGTACACAATCCACGAATAAAATAAAATGTTTTGAAGCAATGAAGGTCGAGAAAGCTCAGTAACTCCAATTAATAAGTTGCAATTTAAAGTTAATACAGTTCCCTATTCCTTTTCGTTCCCGGTCGATAGTCCTTGAATTAAAGGATTTTAATGGGCGTTAAGTTGGTCGTGGAATCGTTAGCATAATTGTTCGATAGTGGCTCGTACTTAAGTAGTTTTTAAATGTTTCTGTGAGTTATTATCACTGAAGTAGGATCAGCGCTATTTGTCTAAACTACTTTCGGTTGGAACTGTAATTATAGTAAGATTAATCTTAAATAAAAATTATAGTTTAAAAAAAAACACTAGAAAAACACGTTTTTATAGCAAACCTATTTAAAAAGCTAACTGTGGTGAACAATTCGCAGCAGAACTTTTAATTTTTTGAGTTCAAGATTCGAAGCTAATATCCCTGTAGTCCAGTCAATAACAAATTGTTGAGTGCGTGGAATATGCGATAATTTTATTAATTACTAAAAGTCCCCGCCCCTGAAGAGTGAGCTAAGGGTGGGAGAAGGGGAGAAGGTACCAATTTTGTTTTTCAATTATATCTCAAAAACGGTGGACTTTAGAAACATAGGTTACAAATCAAAACAGAAGCTCAATAAATTTCCTATAAAATTAATTATGTACGTATTCGTCAAAATTCCAACAGTTTTCGAGATACACGTTATTAAAAATCCATAATTAAAAAAAAAAATATGTTTACCTCACTTTTTGTTAAACATTTGTTTCAAATACCAGAAAGAAAATTAAAAGAAAATTTAATTCTCTACAATTTGGATTCTTATTTTCTTTTTTTGAGAAACGATTGTGGAACGTAATAGAAGCAAAAGTTTGACAAAAAGTGAGGTGACTTATGTTTTTTCCCTAAAATCACCGATTTTCAATAATGTATATCTCGTAATCGGTTAGAATTACGACAAATTTATATAAAAATCAGTTTTATAGGAAATTCAATTAGATTTAATGTTTATTTGAAACATATTTTTCTAGAGTCAACCGTTTCCGAGATGTCGAAAAACCAAAAAATGTAAATTCCCCCCTCCCCCCACCGTACATAATTAATTTTATAGGAAATTTAATGAGCTTCAATTTTGATTTGTAACCTATGTTTCTAAAGTCCACCGTTTTTGAGATATAATTGAAAAACAAAATTGGGACCTTCTCTCCTCCTCCCACCCTTAGCTCACCCCTCAGGGGCGGGGACTTTTAGTAATTAATAAAATTATCGGATATTCCATGCACTCTACACCCCTCATTTCAGCACTCATTGACTGGACTACTGTACTATTCATGATTTGTTTGTATTTTTAACACAGTTTAACCAAAATCAACCAACAACTGTTTTTTTTTTTTGACATATCTCAGAGTAGGAATGGGCCAATTCTTACTTTAAAAGTCATATCATGCACAAAATGTAATGATCAACAACTTTTAGTATACAACATTTTTTGATTTAATAAGTCATTTCTGCGTTATAGATCAAAACTAACTTTTTGAAGTTGGAAAAATTCTTTAATGTTTGACAATCGATTGCGGCTGAACGCCTTAATCAAGTTCGGCTTATGATATGTCTTTGGACGCAAAATTCAATAAACTTTAAATTTGTAAATAAAAAAATTTTCAATTTAAATCATTTTTTTCCAAAATCTGAAAGAAGTTCACATAGTTTGGGTTTTTTTGCCCACCAAAAATTCTCCCCTTACTTAGTTTGATGTTTGATATTTTATTCTCAAGATTCATCTGGACCATACAAAAACATAGAACATACTACTTCTTATATATTATTCATACTAGGAGAGATATAAACGGGAAATCGTAGCGTCACGACGAACAAAATTCATTGGGAAATTCTCCATTGGGTGCGGGGTCAAGGAGAAAGAGGGTTATATTGAAGTTGGACTGGAACATTGTAAGTTTATTGTACTAATTGTAAGTTCAGCGTAGGAAGATATGCGGTGTGGAATCAAAAGTGCGTTTGCATTGCTGTTATAGGTCAAGCAATTAATTTTACAATATTAAATTTTTTTTTAACACCATATATTTTTGGATGGATGGAAGGTGCTTACAGACATAATTATTCGGTTATTTAAAGACATTGGCGTCTTCATTCCTTTCCCGAACCTACCCAAATATATTTTTCTTTTTTTTAATTTCAATATATTCCCCTAATCTCTGAAGAATAGAACCGCTACCATGAGCTCTATCTGGACAAACGTCTTACTTAGTACTCTAAGGAGATAATCTTATGCACTTTCAAACGAGCATTGAAAATCAGCAAATGTCAGTATGAAAGAATGTTATCCGGCCCCTAACAGAAACCTTTAGGAACGTTTGAAAATTAAGACTTATAAATTGTAGAATTCTTTTCCACGACATTGAAGTCTAGTTTTCAGAAATAAAATTGTCAATTCTAACCGTTTCGATGAAATATTCGTCGCTAACAAATTGTTGATTAAAGTAATTAATAGGTTTGATAGTGAGTGATATGATAAAATACATACCTTTAACTCTCCAAAAATGTGTTCAATTTCATTATATATATTTTTTTTTTTTTTTTATCACAGCATATGTAAGGTTTTGATTCACATGACAAACCAAGTTTCTACATTATTTCATCAGAAAAAAATATCTCTGATTATAAGTAAACTGATAATTCCTGCGGGATACATACGAGTGTGATCCCACAAGTAAGATCTCATAAGTTTTCTGAATTAAAAAAATAAATTCAATGAGTCTTACATTTATTGAAGGTATTTTTGTTGCCGCTGGTGCAGCTTTCTTTTTTTATACCCGCGTCATATCAGTTCACCGACATGCGAGTCTCTTCGTCGCTGTGCAGACTTTCTGGACTCAACAGTTAAATGAGATGAAACTTGGGCATTTCACTTCACTCCAGAGACAAAAACAATTGCGGGATTGGCGGTATTCTAGGCCTCCGAAGCCGAAAAAATTGAAAAGCCGTGACAACTGTGGGATTGAAAGGGAGCATTATGCATTCTATAACATTAAATGTTGAAAAAAAAACTCAGATAGACAATTCAGGAACGGAGAAGAGAAATGTTGTGCGAGGGTGTAAGCATTCTCAATTATGACGTTCGCCCACAAGTTGTCCGTCAAACAGCCGAGCTTCTAAAAAACCTTGAACAGGACATCACCGCTTAATCCACGTTATAGTCCGGACTTGTCACATAGTCGCAGGAAGGCGATTCAGCTTCGACAACGAGGTGATAAAAAAGGTTCAAGGATTCCTCATGAAAATGGTGGCGAGTTTCTATGACATGGATATATTAAATCTGCTACAACGTAAACAAAAACGTACCGTCGGAAATGGGTATTATATATAAAAGTTTAATGTTCCATCTTAAAAAAAAAAAAAAAATTAAAGATTTCTGAAAAGAATTTTTACATTAATAAAAAATAAATGACCATACTATTGGGATTACCCTCGTGATATGGTTATTCCTCAACTGTTTTGCTGGTCCTAAGACCTAGCAGTGATTTTACCACCTATTTAACCTAGCAGTTAAACAATTAACCATTTAACGATGATGGAATAATGTCAACAAACATCTTTAAATACATAGACAACTTCAAAGATATATTTATAAATATAATCAGACAAACTTAACTTTTGTCTTCATCTAAGATAACTTGAAAATAATTAAAAAATATATAAAACAGGATGTGCACCAAGTAAATTTTTCATATTTACAGTTTACTGTAAAGGAAGTAAATTATGTAGAGAATTCAAAATTCTAGCTAGTAGCATTAGCTACTTAAAAGCGTTATCGGTTTTAAAGGATCTTTTCTTATTATAGCGTAGCCGTAGGGCTTCCCAAACTTTTTGGCTTGCGGTCCAATTTCACGTAACAATATATACTGTGGATCACTATAGATTTAGAGACGTCACTAAATTTGTTGTTTGTGGTAAATAAAAGTTAAGTAAATTAGCCAGACAATGCCTTATTATTCGTGTATAATATAGAATTAGTGAATACATAGAAGTTATGTCTATCAAACATTGAGTTCGATGTGCTTCCTCTTTCAAGTTCCGTGTGTACCTTCAAACTGACGGTACCATTGAACTGTTTGGAAGAATTATCGCGTAAATCACACACAGATTTACCATCGTCAGTCTCTACAAACCCCAAATCTAATTTAACATCTGAATGGTACGCTTTTTAACTACTCCACTTCCACCGGTCATTTAAATTGCAGCTATTTGGAGAATGGTTGAATCTGTGAATCCTGGCACTTGCTACAGTGCAACTGAAGATTTATTTAGCTAGAATGAATAGAAGGTGATAGAGAAACCGGTTGCTCAGAGAAACCAACACACTATTTTACCGATCAACATTTGTTTTAGCATTCATTGTTATTATTATATATTTTTTTCATTCGCAGTAAAATATTTTGGGAGTTTTAATTTTCTTTTTATGCTCTATGTTTATTTTTGTAATAATGTATTAATTTTTCTTGAAGTTCGCCACGGACCACAGTTTGGTAAACTCTGGCTTAGCATATACAATTAAGAAGAAAGATAGTTTCTTTTTTTATTAACACTAATTAACTGTTTTTGTATTTGCTAATGGGAGTTCTTAACTTTATGAGGGGAGTTCAAGCACGAACTAGGTGAAGTTAAAGGTAGCATTTTTTTTTTTTTTTTTTTTTTTTTTTTTTTTTTTTTTTTTTTTTTTTTTTTTTTTTTTTTTTTTTTTTTTTTTTTTTTTTTTTTTTTTTTTTTTTTAGCAACAAACTGGGCTACAGAATGTGCAATTGTTTGGGAAAAATAAAATAAGATGAAAGAGATAATAATGTCTGTTATAGAGTGACTCATAATGATTAACTTCACAAAGGTAACTTCATATTGCATTTCCATGCACCACAACATAAATAATTTGGAAGCTATCACACAGGATAATTTTACCGGGAAGAAACTGATGAAAATTTTTTAAAGACACAAGCGTCCGGAGGGGGGGAGGGGGTGCCAGAGATACACAGGCATCCCCTAGAGCCCCTAACTAAAATCTACGATTAAAATTTAAAAAAACAAAAAACAAACTAAATTGAATAGAATAAATGAAGACTTCAATAATATAAGATAAAAAGCCAAAAACTGAATTCAAAATCTTTAAATGTCTTAGAATGATGAATATCTGATGGCGTAATGTGTAAATCTTTATTTACACAACAATCATACTTTTTTAAGAATGTATTTAGCATGCATATTAGATGTCTGCTACCTGTGATTACACATAAATATTAAAAATATTCTAACCATTTTTAAATAAATTAAACTTAGCTATTCATTTTAGTGTGTGCTTATTATTTGGGGGAATCCACAGCGATCACTCCCAAATAAAACAGGGTTGTGCACGCCTATGTTCACAGAAAGAGCTATTTCATTGTAACAGTTTTTTCTTACTGTTTACTTGTTTCGGCAATATTGTCCGAGTGATCATTCATAACCAGAGTACCTTATAATTAAATAAATAAAGACCATCCTATCCCCTCATACTTTTTAGAATCATGGACTCTCAATAAAAACACCAGAGTTGAATCCAAACCATTGAGAAGCACTGCTTACTACTACTACCTTCCCAATGTGAAAGGAAGGGTCTGAAGATATCTGGAACACCAACAGCTGAGACCATCCTAAAGTATCATAAGCTAAGGTGGTTCCGGACACCTCCTTAGGATGGATCATGAAAGAACTGCCAGAAACATCTATGAGACGCATAAGGAAGGAGGACAAGAGGAAGACCACGACATATGATTGAATATAGTGCCTGGGAAGCATTCTGGAAAACAAAATATAGACTGGAGCAGGAGTAGAGAGTTGGCCGAACAATGTGACAACTGGTCCAGACACTGCAGGACATAATCCCACACTGCATAACAGTACTCAGAGAATTTAGATTATGATAATGATTAATAAAAATCAAAGAAATGAAATAAAAGTAGAATGGGAAAGAAATAAAAATTAGTAGCACTAACCAAACATGTTTAATTATCAAATCTATGGTTTTATTCAAAAGAAAATTCGTAATTAAAAGCCAAAAAAAGTAAACTTAAAAAGGTTTATATATTTTTCAAAAATGTCATCATGCATTTAATATCTGGTCTGTAAGTATCAATTACTAAACATAGCATACAGAATATAACTACTAACAAAAACGAACAATTTAAACAAATTTCCCTAAAATTTTATTAGAATTTTGGTAATTAATAAATGCAAACAATTACTCAATCTGAATGTGTTAACAAGTGGTCGTTATCTTTTGAGGTGGTTTTTTGCAGTTGATTCCATTATAAAAATATTTTATGCATGAAGCAGATAATTGTATCAATAAATGATAAATAAATGGTTCCAGACAATATTCTGTTATTTATCAAGTTTATTCAGAGGTTTAAATTAGAGAAACTATATAATAAAAAAAAATACCCATGCCTCCTTTATTAGACTTTTTTACCTCACTTTCTTTGGCTAAAAAAAAAAAAAAAAAAAAATACTAAATTTTGCCTATCCAGGTATATATTTCTTATAGTTGATTTTAACGAGTACCTGAAATCGCACAGTATAATACCCCCATAATTTGGTCCCTTCCGAAAAACATTTCATAGCTAAGGATTTTTTATTTTTTTAAAAAATATGAATTCTTGCGAACCCGCGATCTTATTTAATGCTAACCATTACACCACAGGTGACCCCCAGGATATCGTATGTTATGCATTAACAATAATAAATTGTTAATTAATTTCACACGATAAAACAAATAAAAGACAAATCAGAAAGAATATAAAAGATATCACACCTAAATAGTGTAATTAAATGAAAAATAATTTTACTTGGAACTTGGGTCAAGTATTTTATTGATAAAAATCTGATTATGAAATTATTATTATGTTATCGCCCCACAAATACCTTCACTTTGATCTCGCAATCGGAAATTCAAATTAACCTAGCAACACAATAATGTTTAAAATGTGAGTTAGCCAATGATCATCATTTGTGGATCAGGCCCTACAAGCAACTGCCTCACACTGCTTATAGGTAGAAGAGGTTAAAATTGAGAAGAGTTCTCATACATACATATTATTCAAGAATATACCTGAATTTCTATTTAAAATCTATAAAATGAAATGATATCAAAGAAAAGAAAATTAAAAAGTACAAAATAATAAGAATAGTATCGTAGACTGTTAAGAAATCTAAGAAGAAATAGTCCGGGATGCTATTTAAATATATAAACTAAATACAAATGGATATCAAAAGAGCTGATAAAATGATAAATTATGACACAGATATCATAGTATAGCTGAAAAATGCAATAAATTTTAAAATGCCAATTGTTATAAACAGTTACTTTAAAAAATTATGATACAAAGAAGTTTAGTATGGATATGGAAAGCTAAGAGGGGAAAAAAAAAAATAAATAAACGAACAATTAATGAAAAGGAAGAAAATAAAAATAATTCATACATAAATAAAAGTATAGATGGCCTAAGACAACTTTATTATTTTCTTCTATAGGCTTCTTATAAGCCTGTGGAAGAAAATAAAAAATAATTTTTAACAATTAAGAACATTTTTACTTATGAAAGAAAGAAGTATGTAATCTGCCTATTCTAATAAAATCATGGGCTGAGCTTAACTGGCAGCAATGGAAGCATTTATACTGTTTTTAAAATTGACAACACAATCAGAACAGAATTGCCACAAAAACTATCATGTCTAAAGAAACACCTGCATAAGAAGAAATGAACTATAAAAATTTAGGTGCAACAATGTAATTACATTGAAGTTTACATAAAGTAACCAATATCTGAATTCAATTGTAAAAGAGAATAATAAAATTGAACAAAAAAAAAAAATAGTTTTAGCTAATCAGAGTTACTTTTAACTTCATAAACACTTTGTGAGCATTTGTTATTTCTCTCCCAGTAAATGAAGATCTCTATTAACCCTCTATTAAGATGGCCATTACCGCTCTATAGTTCTGAGACCTAGACCTTTTTTAATAGCAGTAAAGCTCTATATATTTGAAACAACATTCATTTTACTCCTGCGTAAGATACTAGGAGGAAAAATAGTAAAAAATTAATGTAGGAGAAGGTGCAATTTGCAATTTGGAGAAGGTGCAACAAATGAAGGGGAATCGTGCAATAAAAAAATAAAAAAAAAACTCTTAGATATGTAGATACACTATACCTTCCTAAAGAGAGAAGCCGATATTGCACAAGTCCTACAATCAGGAAGGCTGTGATGGGCTGTGAAACGATTGCAAAGGAATGAAAGGAGATACATAGATAGTAGCTGATAGAAAAGCTATTCAAGTGAAAGAGAGGAAGACCAAAGCTTAGAAAATCTAATGACATTGCTAATTACCTAAGGAACTATTATAATACATAAGAATAAGTCAAATCTCAGAATTAATTGCTATAATCAACAAGTCAAATATTAATCAATTATTAATCTAGTATACACATTTTCTTATTTTAAAAAAATGCTCCTTATGGTATAATATTTGTCATTAAATTACAAATTGATGCTAATCTTAGTGTCTATTAACAAGTAGATTGAAATTAAAATTATTCTGTGCGTAACAAGAAATAAAGAAATAGCTCTTCATTAGATTACATTTCACACATATTGGATCATTTTAGAATAAGGTTAGTATAGGTCCAGTCTGGATTAAATCTCAATTATAAGATATAGAATTTTTATTGAAGAAAACTAATATATATATTCTATTCTATTTAATTTCTAATCTATTATTCTATTTAAAACATTTGATATATTGAGTTACAGATCTGTAAAAATTTTATTTTAATGCTCTCATCACCTTCTATCATAGTTTAGTTAAATTAAAATTATTGTGAATTCAGCATCAGGCATGAAAGATCCAGTGAGAATCATAAGTTTTTTTTTTATAAGTTAAGAGTTATTAAATTTTCTCATCAAATTATTATATTTAAAAAAAAAAAAGGCTTTAACTATTATTATTATGTTTCTCTATATGACCATATTAATGGTTTCCATAACTTTACTGTAAACTAAACAATACATTGTGAATCTGGAATTATCTCATTTCTTGTTTTTAATTTGTGGCATGCTCCTTTTTTTTTACTGATTCAGTTGTCCATTCTAAATACTATGAATATCAAGCCAGCCATTAATATTTACAATAAATATCATTGATTGAATTATTTAATTTGTTTATATTTATTTAAAATTACAAAATACCTTTTCTAGTAATTTGGGAAGGTATCTTTGGTTCAAATATACTCCAGGAGGACAGGAACAAAAGCACCAAAACCAGAACTTTTAAATGGATGAGAAATATTCTGGTCTAAATCAGTGTTGCCAAATTTAATTTTCTTTTCAAATAATGTTTTTCTAATGCTAAAAGAACACTGTTTATTTAGGAATATTGAGTATTGACAATACTTGTCATGTGTTTATTAGTTGAATTAGAATTCCAAATATTTAGTCAGTAAATATAAGTAAAATTAATGAATTGGTAATCCAATAATCCAATTCATTGAGCTTTACTAATCCACTAGATCTGAATCTATTCTATGGTTAAATTAGAACCTCCAAAAGTAAACAACTTTCTTAAAAATTAAAGGTGGTCGCTAAAATTGTTACATAAATACACAGCTACATAAATTTGTCAAGTATTAACTTCCGAAATTCATTTAAATATTATCTTGAAAGGAATATATATAGAAACCGAGTAAATAACTAAACTTATAAAAAAAAAGTTAAGGAAATGGTGGCTCACTCCCTGCCTTGTGCGTCTAGTCCTTTGTCCAATCAGGTCACTACGTTATCAATGACAATATTATAAGAAATATCGATAGCTAAAAAACAATCACAGCTATGTGGGCTTTCAATGTGCATAGTGACAGAATTAGATACTTTCATAATTGAGTACGACCGTAAGAATACAATTGAAATTGACGTATAATCCAGCAACCACCTTCCGCTCCTTAAGCTCGTTCAAGGATTATCCATTTGAGCTGTATTCCGACAATTACCCAATCTAGCAGACCAAAATTTCCTTTCGATCCATGTCAGAAAGCAATATAGTATATAATTTTCCTCTAGTCTATAAAAGAGTTACATAAGACTTATAGTCCAAGAACCGAGGCCAAATTTCATGACTTATTTGAAGAAAACTTTTAGACATACAGCCATTAAATGTCCACCCTCAGCAATCAATTTGCACTTGTCTGACAACTCAAAGCGGGGGCGTTTCAAAATGGCGACCTCCGAAAGGGGGTAGCAAATATCAAAATATGGTAAAAGAAGATTTATTTAAAACAAACAAGAAACTGCAAACCCCCTAGGTGACAAAAACATAAAAATTTGGAGGGGGCGTTTCAAAATCCGCGTTTTTCAGTCCAAAAGTGAAGACGATTATTTAACAACAAGAAACAAATGACAAAAAACTGCAAAGACCCCCTAGGTGACAAAGCAACAAGAAACTACATACTTCCTAGATGTCGTTGTCTGCCAAAACAAAATTCAAAATTTGGACGATTTATTTGGGGATGACAAAAAACGTTGTCTGCCAAAATTTGCGCACCGGCAGACAAAATTCAAAAGGCGTCCGCGTTTTTTTCAGTCCAAAAACAGTGAAGTACAGAATAAAAATTATTTATATACGTATAACAATAAAATTATTTTAATATAAAATAATCTTGTTTTAAAATTTTAATGTAAAAAATACCAATTAATATATATGAACAGTAATAATATAAATACCGGCCACATAATTAAAAAAGAATAATATTTCAACTTATAAAGTTATGAAATATGTACTATCCTGGAACAAAATTCGTATAAAACTTGTATAGTAGTCCAGTTAATTGATTTGTAAAATGATGGACCATGAGCCCGATAGGAAAACATACCGAGTTATTTCACCCTTTTTTTGTAATGCATGGGTGTAACCTGTCCACTGTTATGAATGAAAATGTATGAATTTTCCAATAAAGGTGAGTGCCGCAAAAATGTCAGTGGGGGAAAGAGGTTGAAAATAGTTTTTCTTAGAAGTTCGGAAATCGTTACTTTTAGTATATTTTGTGTTCTATTATACGTTATTCAAGCAAATCAACTTTGCAACAAATTTTGTAATAGTCATTTTGTTCTCAGATCAATAGTTTTAGAGCGGTTTGGCCACCAAGGATTGACTAACTTCATATAAGTCGCACTTCTTCGTGAAAAGAAGCAGTTGGTACTTTTCCGTTGTCGGTTATAGCTCTAATCCAAAATTTAGCTGACTAAATTTCCTTTCAGACATTATACATAAAATTTATTTGTATAATATAATATAATTTATCTATATAATGTATATAAAGTTATTTAAAATACCCATGCCAGCACGCTAAAAATCCGTACTATCGTAAAGTTAAAGTTTTTGGCACATATTTCGTTATAACACCAAAAACTATTCGTCCGATCCAAAATTTATTTATTCTTTCAATTGATAGCTGGCTAAATTTTCTATCAGACCTCATATATGAAATTTATATAAAGTCATGTAAAGTTCCCGTGCCAGCACGCTAAAACTCCGAACTGTTGTAAGCAAAGACTTATCATTGCTCATTTTTTCTGTTATCGTGATTTTTCCTCATAAGAAAAACCTTATATTTTTTAAATATACCCCCCTCTCCCGGAAGTTTTACTCGGACCGCCCTGATGAGTCCTTCTTTCAGAGATGCTGCGCCGAACTGTTTCGCATCCTCTGATGCACAAAAAATATTTATTCAATAGAAAAATTTTCGTTTAATTAAATAATTAATAGGGATATAATCATAATTATTTTTTTTATTTTTTTTTTATTTTTTTTTTTTTTTTTTTTTTTTTTTTTTTTTTTTTTTTTTTTTTTTTTTTTTTTTTTTAAGAAAGTATAGTTGACTGTTATGATGAAATAAGAAGATGATCAATAAAATGATTTTTTAAATTTACGTTGTAAATTTTTGTTCTCCTTTCCTTTCTAAAAAAAATGGCCACATTAATGTAAGGTCTGCCACAGGACAGTTGATTGCTTATATTATTTGATACAGGGAAGACATTTTCTATAGTAACTTTAGAATTTTTTGTTCACTTTTAATCACTCGTATTGCAAGAGTGTTCACAATTAAACTTAGATTTTGAGTACTTAAGATGATAGTTTCGACGTATAATTTAATTATGTTCTCATATATTGTAGGGAGGTTAACGTTTTCTTAATTACTAGCTCTTTATAACCTCCAAATTGAATTTTAAATAAAACCTGCAGAAAAGAAAGGATTGATTTGTGATGATAAAATAATTTTTATTAATGATTTCACAGTTTCCATGATTTGTTAAGTAACATCTACGTTGTCTAAAATGATTCGGAATCGACAGTAAACCAACTTTATATTCAATGTACATTATGCCTCTCCAAGGCCACACCCTCGTTACAATTACGTCTTTGTTAATTACTGTAAAAGGTTGGAGGAAATGTAAAATAACTGATAAGAGTAGTGGGGAGAAGATAGGTTTTTTTGGTTAAGTAAACATATCTTAGTTGTCGGAAACTGTTAACAAATTTTAACATCTTGTCCCTGTCGTTTTTTTTTATTTTCTATCAAGAGTGACCACTGCTTGTTGTAGAGAGCTGAAGTCCAAGTTTCTGTCGTGATTCCAAAGAGGTCAACTTTTGGTGTCAGAGGGCAAGAAAGAGTGGCGTGTACAACAGCTGTTTATTGTCAATCTCAATCAAAACAAACTTACTTTCTTGTCAGTTATGTCTTGATTAGACCTTTTAGTTTTATTAAATTAAATAATTTTATGAATTGTTTATTTAATGGGATAGTTTATAAGTAATATATTTAGACACGATGAATAGTGAAGTAGAATATAATATCAGAAACAACATTCCCTGGAGTAAACTTCCTTCTGGGGTAAAAAAGGTACATAAATACTTTGTAATTTACATAAATACAATTGGTAATTTGTGAATTTCATTAAGCCCATGAATGTTTTCTTAATCTTTTTTTTTATGACCCAGAGCCTAGGTAATTCCCAGAAAGAATATGAGAAGGCTATTGTAAATTTTAGTACTAAAAACCAGTTAAGGTTTAGAACAAATTTAGGTATGTTTTTATTAATTGTGTTTATAATTGTCGATTAACTTTGTGTGAGATATTTACTTTTATGTTGTTATCTTTTGTGAATAGTTTCTCATGTAAGAAAAGATGAACAGCGATACTATGAAGAACTGTTAACTTATAGTAGAACAAGCCTGTTGCTTTATCCATATCACCTAAGCGATATTATAGTGAAAGGTTTACGTGTGACACCATTTCAGTATTACACTAGAGTTTTAGAAACAATTATGGATAGTGAAAGAAGTTATGATTCACTGCCAAATTTTACTGCTGCTGATTGTAAGGACTATTTATAGAATAGTGACAAATTATTAACTATTTATACATTTATATATGTATATTTCAAACAATAATTTTAGGTCTAAGACTTCTTGGCATAGGACGTAATGAATACATTGATTTAATGAATCAGTGTCGATCTGGAAGAAAACTATTTAGGAGAAAGAACATCAAAGATTTGTTACCTGTGAAACCTATTGATATTCACATTGAACCGTGGTGGGTTGTTGAAACAGGATACATAGTTGAAGAAGATATGAAGGTACCATTTCATTAATTATTAAAGCTTCACAAAACTATAACCATTAAAAACTGATTCATTATTACTGTAAGAAAACTTATTCTCTAGATAGTCTCACAAGCAGAAAAAGAAATAATTGATCAAATTATAGATTATGGGAAGCAAAGAGCTGGTGATTTAGATTATAATCTTGTTCATAGTTTGTACAAGTAAGTATTTTATGTTTGTATGCCGTTATTTTTTATCTATAATAAAACCATGATTATCCCTTTACTTTACTAGATCCTCTGATAAGGTAAACATTACTTAACCAATTTCCAGCCTTTGACAGCGAGGTGCAGAGATCTTAACCATACTTGTTCAAATTGGAAATTCCAATATGTTATAATCATATTATACAATTTTAAGTAAAATTTTATTTTATTACCTTACATGCAAGACAGACCATCTAATGCTTCAATGTTAGTTTTAGTGTGTTTAGAGATGGTGATTTCTCTTTCTGGAGCCACTACTTTGGAGTTATTCTATTAATTTTTCTAATGAAATATGTATAAGCAATAATAATATAGGTATTATGTATAAGCAATTGTTTCCTGAATATTTTTTTTCTTTTTTTCCAGAAAGGGTCTTATTTATCTTGAAGTTCCAATTGAAGATACTGATCATATTGTCGTGCCACCTTTAGAAGGTTTTGTCATGAATCGTGTTCTAGGAGATTATTTTGAAACCTTATTGTATAAAATATTTGTTTCTATTGATGAACATACATCAGTTGGAGAGGTTTGCAGCTATACAATTTTATTACTTTTTAGACCATTTAAAATATTGTTTGATTATCATATTTATTCTATTAGCTTGCAGGTGTTTTACAAATTGATCTGCAAGCTGTTAAACAGGCTGTGTCTCTATACTGTAGACTTGGATTTGCTAGGAAAAAAGTGCCTGAATCCGAAGAATGGCATCCTACATGGAATCCTGCACAATCAAAAATGTAATAACTTCCTAAGTATTAATAATGTTGTCCTAAATTAAATTATATTACTTTGTCCTGATTGTAAGAAAAAATTGTTGCTTTTAAACCTGTTGTCTTTTTTCTTCAAGTTAAATTTTTTTTTTTTCCAGGAGGTAGGGTAAATACATTTAAAAAAAACTTAATTTACTTTAAAACAATGTTCATTATTTACTTTGAAATTTAGGAATCTTTGAAAAATTCATCTTTAGCTTTGTAACCAAACTCGTCTATTCATTTCTGGTCTGACATTAAACATTAATTAATGCTTAATTTTTAAATGAATTTAATTTAAATGGAACTGTGTTTAGTGACTCCAAAAGTTATAAAATGGCTTATTCCTCTTGTGTGATGGGGATGAAAAAAAAGGTTAATGAATATGAAGTATTGTAATTAATTTGTTTTTTCAGGGTCCTTAGTCCTTCGACAGAATTGATACCATCCTTTAGCAAAGTTTATAGTGACCTTGGATCACCTTCAGAAGAAGAAATAGAAAATAACTTACCTAAAAAGACTAGGATTGCTTTTTTGTTCGATTCTACACTGACAGCTTTTCTTATGATGGGAAATCTATCCCCTGTAAGTAAAGTATTTTTGATTTTTCATATTTTTGAAACGCATTCATTAAGCTTCATAACTTACTTAATGACTAACCACCACAAAAAAGAGCTTTATGGAAATTAAAATATTTTTTATAGATTAAAAAAAATAATAATAAATTAGAGGAATATTATTAATAGCATAATTATAATTATACCTGCCTTAATTGATTAAGATACCTGTGATGCTCAAGAAAAAGATTCAAAAATAGGTCATGAAGCTGTTAAGTAATTTAATTAAATATTTGAGTATTAATAAATGATATTTTTTTATTATTTCAGGGCCTCAAAAGTCATGCTGTAACAATGTTTGAAGTTGGTAAACTAACGGATGAAACGATGGACAGTTTTCTTTGTGAGCTTGAAAAGGTACGTTTTAGCGAAAATTAAAAAATATATATATGAATTGAAACATTGGTGTTGAATGTTATCTGTTGGCATCAATGATATGTCAATAACAATTTTTTTTTTTCATTTCTGATCCCATGGAATCTCAATACCAATACCACTTTTAGAAATAAATTGAATCTACAAAACATTTATCAGATTTTATAAAAATAAATGTGCAATAGAGTCACATTAGTTTGGGTTCCCTATGTATCTGAGCCTCATATAATTTTTTATTTTATTTTATAACTATAAATTTGATTTATATCTGTTACAATAATGAATGTCTCAGGATGCAAGCATAAAAAGAAATATTTTTTAATACTGTTTCAAGGTTGTTTTTTTGTAAATAGGCTTAGTAAACAGCTTTTTTTTCTTCTTTTTTTTTAAAGTTTAGTTTTTATGAGTTGATTGAATAGATAGAAGTTTGTTTGAGTAATCAAGATATTTTATTTATTATATCACAGGTGAGTACTGCTCGAGATGATAGTGAAGGTGAAGCTAGGCGTTACTTCGAGCACGCTCTAGTTCTCCGTTCAACGGTTTTGGCCCTTAGGCACAGGGGTTTAGACTTAGTCAGATGTGAAAGTTTACAATCATTGGACAGGGAAACTTGTACTAGGCTTCTCAACAAAAATTATTCGTGAGTAACTGTAAATTATATTAAATGTCATATTTTTAATTTTTATGAGGTTATAAATATTGTGTAAATGTAGAAATTTAAAATGACATGGTACCTTTTATTTAGTACTAATATTATAGTAATTGATTTAAAACAAGTAAAATGTTATATGGGAAATTACAAAATGCTTTAGAAAGTATAGAATTAAATTTCTGTATATTGATTGAATTAGAAGTTTTCATGAAAAAAATTGGAACTAATCATATTTCCTTCTAATGATTATGTTTTCTTGTATATGAATACTTCACTTTATACTGATCTTAAATAGGTTGTTAACTATATTAATTTAATTATAAATTATGTATTTAATGCTGTTCAAATATACTATGCAGTGTCCCCAATTATTCTCACTCCTAGGATATCCCAAGTATGTACTTACGTATTTAATTTTCAAAAAAGAAAAAGAAAAAAGTGAAAGAAAAAAATTATTCAATATGCTATTTGCTCCCTTAAATGTCTACTCAGCCAAAATTAATTTTTGTAAAAGTAGCTATATGAAAAATAGCTTATAATTATAAATCTTTCTAAAAAAAAAAAAAAAAAAAAAAAAAAAAAAAAAAAAAAAAAAAAAAAAAAAAAAAAAAAAAAAAAAAAAAAAAAAAAAAAAAAAAGAATTAAAAATGAGCCTATAACAAATAATTGATAGAATTTTGGTTTTCCACTTTTTTGAAAGCAATATGAAATAAAAATAATAAAATTTTATTCATTAATATATATATTTTTTTAAGTTTATTAATTTATCCACCCTTGTCAAAGAATTAATTAACAATCCATGGATGGTATGGTCTAAACTTGTGTACTTTTTTAAATTAAAAACTAATTAATAGATGAATTATTATTAATTATATTTCTTATTATATATTGATGGGATTCCATATTTTTTTTAGGTTGCTAGTGTCGATGGCTCCACTGAGCGGAGAAGTGACGCCTATAACAAGTATTAATCCTCCACATCTTGGTCCCCCTTGCCCTCTGGCCCATACGCTTTGGTTTAAACTTTTCCTGTATCACATCACCAGGAGTGGACCTCCATCAATTCTCTTCGCAAGAGGTACTAATTTTTAATGTAATTTTTTTATTTCAAACCTAATTTCTGCATTATAAAAACCTACTGACACCTGTAATGTATTTTATTTACTTTGTTGTGTTATTTTTTATATCATAATCGATAATTTATCTCAACCTGAAACCCACATTTTTGCCAGAATTTTAATTTGGCGTTGTCAGTTCTTTTTCTATAATTCACCATTGACTATAAAAGACTATTCAGGTGATTAAAATTCCTGTTTAGATGGCCCATGAGAAAAGCATGTATTAAGTTTCATTGAAACCAGCTGAGCTAATGAAATCCCCTCCTCCTATCCTTTAAGGGTTTGACTGTATTTGTTTATTTCGTTTAACATTACTTTATGCTGCTATTGCTAATCGGACGATGCTACGGTGGGAGTCCTCAATTTTGACTATCCAGGTATAATTACGATAGGGATCATTAACGAGTACCTGACATCGCACAGGCCCGGGACCCCCATTTTATGTCCCTTCCGAAGGACGGCATAGCTAAGGATTTTTTACTCCCTTTATAAAATCCTAAGGTCATCTGCCGGGCTGCGAACCCGCGATCTTGGGTTTAGTAGATTGCTATGCTAACCACTACACCACAGGTGACCCTAAATTTGACTGTGGAAATCGCATATGGGGTTGTCCCACCCCTCAAAGAACGGTGATGTTCGATGTCATTTTTACAAATGCTGTTTTCCTATCATATGACGAAGGACAACCCCATGTGCGTTCTTAATTGAAATATGTTTGTTGTACCTTAAAATGCAACTAATATTTTTAAAAATATTTTTCACAGTAAGTGGAGGTGAAATGAAGTAGATTTTTTTTTTTTTTAAATCCATCCTAGGATAGGGTTTTCGATAATTGTGCCCGCACGCAGCATGTTAAAGAATTTTAAAATTTACCAATAGAAAATTTCATTACAATTGGCCTTGTATTCTGGTTGTGCTGATGAACCTTCCTCCAGTTCAACAAAGTAGCTAATTTACAAACAAATTTTTTTTTCTCTTTCCATTCCTTATAGGCAATTTCCCCATATATTATTCCAATATGATAAGAAATGTATTTGCCAATTTTGGTTAATATCAGACTTTTCTGTGTTTGCAGATTACTAGTCTTACACTCTTTTTGTGGAAATTATTTAATTTCTCACCTACAAACATATTCAACATTAATGAATTTGTCTTTTTCTTTGCATTTACCATTAAAATTATATTAAATTTTATCTGTTTTTATTTTTATTTTTTATTGTTTTTTTTTTTTTTTAATCTGACTTAAAATATAATATGCAGTTACTTCTATGCTTATATCTTCAGATTTTTGAATTTGGGATGCTGTTTCTCTTAAACATTGTAATGATAATTTTAATGAGTGAACTTAATTAAACATTATGATGAAATATGTGTGCACTACACTAATTATTTTTTGAAGTATGTTTAATGTTATTGCATTATGAAAATGCATTTGCTAGCCTTGACGGAACAGGATGTAATGTGTTAATTCTTAACTGACTAACCAAGGTACTCGTCTTCGGAAGCTTCCCAGGCTGCTGAGAGAATGCGATAAGGCGTTGGTCACATCTTGGGGCCACGATCCTACTGTAATTGCTACCTCAAGCCTTTTATTTACTCTCAATGATGCATTGTGTTATTCACCAGTTCTAGCTCAGGTATAGGCATAGAAATTTATTTATATATATACCACTTTAGTTAACCTCCTCTAATATTTTAAAAATATTTTTTTAAATGTATTTCTTTCTTATTACTTTTTTGATTCTATGATTGTCATCTAGATTCTTCTTTAATCTTGCTCATTTTTGTTGAAGCTTTACATAAAGTGATAAGGTATTTTTGTATGTTTTTAGGCCTATGGCGTCAATAAAGGTGCTGATACACACCTTATTCCTTTCCCCTTTGAAAATCCCGAAGATGGTATGTAAGTTAGTTCATATTTATGTTTTTTCAATTTTAAATACTTATTTATTTTAATGAGTATTGCCAAACAATTGTTATCTTTAGGCTTAGAACTTTGTATCTCTAACTATGGTGATTAATTTTGGGGAAAAAATGTGGTTTTTAATTTAGGCATATTCTGAAGTGAAATGTATACTTTTTGTTATACTATAGATGTGGGCACTTGTAGATTTTAATATAGAAACATAAGAAGAAATAGAAAAAAAAAAATGAATGTATGTTGTTTATGAGTTCAAATTATAATGTGAATATCTTTGCTGAATTATGAATCATTTCATTAAAACATGACAATAAACTTAACATTTAAAACCAGTTATAATATCCCATTAAAAAACAAGAATTTTAGCTTTAATAAAGGAATAACTAATGAGAATAAAAAATAATGGAACTCTAATTATAAATACTTCCGACCACATCACCTCCTTGTGTAATTGTTGATCATTAAACAATATTTCTTATATAGTACTGAACCCAAGACCCTTTATGTGTTGTAGCGGTACAGTTTTTATTATATTCATCGTACAGCAGAGTTCTTTGATGTAAAGTTTAAATTTCAGTTAAAATAACATAGCCTTTTATTTATAAAAAGACATGTATACATGATGTAAACAAATAAATATTCATTATATAAACTGGAGAAAATAAAAAACAAAAATATTTACTTTTTTGTTTATAAACTTTTGTCCTATATGTATACATTATATATATTCTTATAAATTATTATATATTTTCTTTAATTTTTTTTTTTTTTGGACCTTAAAAATTTCAATTAATAATTGAAAAAAAACATGTAAACAACTCATTTAATTGTCTGTGTCACTTATAGAAAATGGTCGTGGATTATGGAGGCAACATCCAGCTGTATTAAGGCTTGAGAGGGAACTTGGACTCAAACAAAGCTGTGGCTACCTTACAATGGTCGAGATTCCACAATCATTACCTCCTGATACTCCGCCACCTACTTTAAAACCGAAAGATCGCTTGCGGCTTCCTCTATCTTCTGCGACTGATCTACATTGTCTTGACACTCCAGCTACTCCGAGTTCAGTTGAAGCATGGATCAAGACCATGTCAGGTTAGTCTTAATCACTTGTTGATGACTTATATAACACTTGTTTATGAATGCCATGGTTTACAAGTCTTATGAATTTTAAAATTGTTGAACCATAGGTGGTGATGGAGATTCAAGGGTCAAAGCGTACACGGCTAGTCCAGTGAAGGAAGAAAGTGAGCCTATTAATGGTCTCACTAGCCAAGAATGTGCTCACATCCTCGAACAAGAATTAGATGGCCTTGGTGATTCCAGCCAGAGCTCACCCACTAGGTTAGATATTCAAGACGATTTGTGTCTCCATACATTTTATGAACATATGATGATATTTGTCCAATCCCTGTTTTAACTGATGTTACCAATAAAATTAAATTCCATTTAAACAGGGATAGTGACAGCAAGGAGGAAGTACCATGTCGCCTACCATTACGGATTAAACTAAGCTCGACACCATCTCCGACCAATTTGTCTGATTGGTCTCTTCTTGACTGCTCGTATGGTATACCTCTTTTTGATGCAGATCTGAATGCTATCATCTGTAAGTCAGTTGTAGAGAGGCTCACTCAGGCAGATAGGTGAGTTAAATATTAAAAATAATCTGTATTTTTAGGATAGTTGTGCACATGCTTGCTCTTTTTTTTTTCCACACAGTATAACTATTTTGCAATAGATGGTTCACATTTTAATAGTATTGTTTATGTTTATGTGAAATTGCTAAAATTACATGATTGATAGAATGTATATAACACTTAGAATTTAAAAAACTGCCCTGACTATTCTACATTTTATTTTTTTAAAATGTTTGCACTTAATTATCATTGGGTAAAAGAATTTCTTCCTAAAGCTGCTCAATCACATTGAAAACAGTCCTGTAATAATACCGATTACTTATTGCTTACAAGGTTATTTTTATTTCATCTAAGATGTTAATCAGCCAACTGTGAAAAATAATTCAATCCATGGATAAGGAGCCAAATAAGTTGAATTCATTTTTCATTGCTATTTACCTCCCAAATGATAAATGGGGTTACTTGATCAATCCCTTGAGCATATAAGAAAACAGCATTACAAGATTCAGAAACAGATGATGGGAAAGCAAGACTGAGAATCATCCAAGTAAGCTCTACTGAAGTAACAGAAACAAACAAACAGCATGATTATGATGGGATACTGTCCAAATACATACTGTTCTAGTCTGCTCACATGAAACAATCGAGGACAGTAAGCAACAAACAGTGGTTGCTTATTTAAATTTTAGTGTGTTACAGTACTGTGATTATAATAACAGTCTTTATCAAAGTGTTATTGGAATAATGCAAAAGTTATACAAGTATTTTAGTACGACTAAAATTTAAGAATGAAGTACAAGGACTTTGATGCCCAATTTGATAACTGAAATTGCCAGAATTACATTCATTACCTGATTAAACATAGTTATGCCTTATTAAACATAGTTAAGAACATTTCATGTTCTTTTAGGTATACCACTTAGCTTAGGCTGCAGCTAATATTATATAATAATAACTCATAGAGACAAACCAAAGAATATAAAATGAAAATCATGGCTTTTTGACATACAGTATCAAATTCTTAAGATAGAGGGTACAGAGTTCTGTTTAGATGGTGTGTTTGAGACGTTGTATATCAACCAGCATAGATTCAGTTCACTCCAAAACACAGAGTTGTTCGGAGCATCATATTTCTATTTATTTATTAATTCTTCTTTTAGCAATATTTTTTTTTTCATCTTCAATGAATCTATTTATATTATTATAGACATGTGTTTACAATTATTTTTTGCTATTATCTGTTATTTGAAACTTTTTGATCTTTTTCAGCTTGAAAAATCTGACGGCTTACAATGAATCTTTGTCCTCTAAGCTAGAAGAATTTATTGAAACTGTACAGGTATTGTGATTTATAATTGCAAATTACTAAGTAATTAATATATTATTCTAGAGAGTAATCTTATCGACTGATAGATATGATATTAATATAATAGAATTATGTTTTTGGTTAGTGATTTTAATGAGGTGAGTTTTTTGGTGGTCAGTTAATGCATGAGGTACCCAAGTTTCGAACTTTTTTACCTTTCCAATTGGCTTGAGGTGGTCAGCGACAGTAGATTTGCTGACAGAATTTTGGCTAGTTTTTCGAACAGTTGTTCTGTACTTTCTTAGGCAAAAGCTTTCAGAACTTCTTCATCGTGGAACAGATGAAATGTTTTTGTATTAAAACTAAATTCATTACTAGTTTCAGATCTGCTAAGATCTAACGATTTCTGATGACCGAAGGATATCCTTGGCCCATCCTTCCTTACAAATTAGATATCATCTTTCTGAAAATCATTTACATATTTTTGCTTTTTAAAAGAACATTTAACCCAGTTTTCAGGAAACTTAGGGATATTTCAGATCTGACAGGATCTAATGATTTTTAAAGGCTGCAGGATAGTACTTTTGAAATTGGCTATTGTCCTTTTGAAATTCTGCCATTGTTGTCCTTATGAAAATTAATTAAATCTCAAATCTATCTACCACTTCTTGTTGAAATTTTTTACCTTTAAGTACAATATAGAACCATGGTGGTGGGGATTTGGGGTGGGATTAAGAAGTGGCCCCTGCGTTAAGCCCAAAACCCACCAAAAAATACTAGTATCAGAACTGCTATAATCTGATGACTTTTGATGGCTGAAGGATATCCTCGGCTACTACTTCCCTCCAAATTAGTTTTTGACCTTTTGAAAACTGATGTAATATTTCCGTTTTTAAAAGGTAACTCTTTCCAGTTATCCTTTTTCCAGGACACTGAGAGGTACTATTTGGAGATCTGCCAGCATGTAACGATTTTTGACTACCATTGTCCCTTTGAAAATCTACCATTATTTTCCTTTTGAAAATTTATTGCATTTTTTTATTTCTTATTTATGTAATGTAAAAATGTATATGGTTTTGTATTTATAATAATATATTTATTGAATATTTCTCAGTAATCATTGTTTCTTTGTCAAGGGTTGGGGTGAGGAATCGTCTGGGATTGATTCGCCTTTCAGTTCATCTCAAGAAAATACATGGCCTCTTCTTAATATTGTTTTCAACAACGGTCACCTTTCCCCTTGGGATGGAAAGTAACATTCTTCCTTTAGTGTGATGCCTGTTGGTGTAGATCACATAGCTAATATTTTGTGTCTAGTTTTAGCATTGGCATATTAGCTGTTAGCATTGTTGATCATGATGATTTTAACTTTGATATCTTGTATCTATGATTTATTAGTTAAATTAAATATTACATTTTATGATTCTGTGTCTGTTTTGTAATTAGTGTACAGAATTGCTTATTCCAGATATATTATTTTTATTGTGCAAATTGATCCAAGCAGATGCTGGTACAATACTTTGTTTGATATTAGAGATACATTTGTGATTAATCCTAGTCTGTTCAAACAAATGGTACCTTATATATATTATATATATATTTATATAGTTATTATATTATTATAATTGTATAAAAAACTTTCCGTTCCATTTAATCCATTCCAATCACGAATCTTTGTAATTAAAAAATAATTTTTGTAACCATTGAAATTTGTATTATTTCTTAATTTTATATTCCTTAAAACTATTGTAAAAAGCCAGTTTAAAGGCCTTTTGTATTTTCTTACCATACATTTACTTATTAAAAAAATTTAAAAATTAAATAATAAATCTTTAAAAAAATGTAAGGCAATATGTACTTATGCATCTTTTCTCAAGTCTGTATACCAGATTGTTATATTAACAATTGTCTTTTATACCAAAATGTATATGGTAGTGTTAATAGATCTGTAATATCAAATTTTAATGGCCTTTTGCAATGATAATATTCAATTTTATTATTTGATTATGTGCATACTTTTTTAATGGCTATTTGTTTCTGATTGATTTTTTTATTTCCCATTATTATTCCTTTTGTAATTCATTTATTTTACCTTATTTTTTACTGGATAAGGTATATTTATTTATTATTATATTTTTTTTTGTTATGTTATGTAAAACATATTCAAAGTAAAAAATACATTAGCTCACTTCTTTTTATAATAATTTCATATAATTTATATATAGATTGTATTAAAATTTTTAAATGTATATATATATTAATTTATTAAATATACAAATTTTATAGTGATAAAATTATAAAAGTGATAGGTTTTATTAATGTTATGCATTAATAATATTTTTCTTCTTTCATGTCATGGTGATATTAAAAGATTTGTAAACAATATGAATGTGTTGAACCTGGAATATAGGAATGTTTCTTATTAATATATATATATATATATATATATATATATATATATATATATATATATATATATATATATATATATATATATTTTAGTAAGTCATTGCAAAAGCCCATTTATTGGTCATTAAAAATTAAATTATTCCAAATAATATAACCTCTTTATTTTATTATAATTATAAATCAGTCAATTATTTTTATCTTCTAGTATTTTATCCCGATTGTATTTTCATTATTTCTTCAATTTCAATGACATTACAAATCTCAACAAGTTTATAAACATTTACAAAGAATTTTATTATTATTTTTATGTTATTTCTTTGCTGAAGAAATTCAGCTTCTTAAAATATCTATTTATTTTTTAATATGGAATATCAAAAATGATTTATTGCCATGAATATTATTAATTTTCAAATGTACCTAATAATTTTAACCTTATAACAATAATTGTATTGTAATGAAGGGTTAGAATTTTAATGGTTGGTTAAAATCAATTATAGTTAATAAGATGATATCTAAAAAAAAAAAATGTTGGTCTTGCATTGAATAGTTATTAATTTATTTTGTGTTATGTTTTAGTTATTCCATTATTATTAGTTGCTCATTGGGTTTAACTTGTTTTCCATTAGTTACTAACCTATGATTATATAGTTAGTGTAATGATCGGTATTTATTATATGAGTTGTCATGAAACCTATGTAACCTATAGTACTCATATCAGATGATTTAATTATTAACCACATTGCTAACTCTTTACCATTTGGAATAAAAGCACATTTCTTTCTCTTAAATTGTTACTGTCTTATGGATCTACATTATGGGGCATAAAAAGTTATTCTCAAAGAAAGACAATTATTATTAATTCTGGTTTTCTCATCTTATAATTTTTAGAAATCAATGAATTATGGCTACTCTGTTAAATAGTTTTCCAAGATAAACATTATACATTAAAATTTAAATCAGTGTTATTTTTTTTTTTTTTTAATTTATGATTAATCGCTATTCCTCTAGCAGTTTTGGTTCTGCACTTTTTTGTTTTTTATTTGATATTATACTTTTGTATTATACATTTTCTGAGAGAGATATGTTTATATTATAAGTAATAAATTGTAATTTCTCCCCAATTTCATAATTCTTATTTTGATATTGACAGGATTGTCAAAATAAGAAATATTAAATTTAGAGAGAATAGCTGTAGAAAATACTTTCTAATTTAATTAAGAATACATAGTTATGATTTATTTTATTAATAATTTTAAATTTATCATTTTATATATGGGTATTATATCTGATATTTTTACTTAATAATAAGATGACTGTAGTATTTCTTCTTTGTGGTGTTAAAATTTAATTCTAAAAGCATACTAGGCTGTGATAGATTGCTTAATTTAATTAACACCAAGTTTCCTGAACTTTAATTAGCTAAATGTTTAGCACCAGATTTAACAATTTGAAAAAATCACTTATTGTTTACCTTGTTGAAATAGAGATTAATTTTGAATGTTAATGTTAATGAATTATGCAAGGAAATGTGTAAATAAAATTTTGGAGAGAATTTTGACTATTAACCATTTCTAACCGAACAAATTTTATTGCCTTTATTGGACTGCAACATAGTCTACTTCATCAAAATTGGACAAGATTGGAATATTGTCCGAATGCAGGGCATGTGGCTATAATGAATACATATGAGAAACCCGAAAAACTGCTTGAGGTGAATATGTGGTCAACAATATGACAGGGAGAACGGTGTACCCAGTGTAATGGTAGGGAAGGATCCATGATGGTAGTTTACAACAGGATGATAGCTGCAGGAGTCCTTGATCATGATTGTAGAGCCATGACCAAAGATATCTGAAGTTAAAACTGTTGTATTAATATTTAAAGTACATTTTTTAAATAGTTAAAAGTTTAATTACTTATTTTATGATATTTTAATAATTTAAAAAATTATGTTTTAATATTACTGAGTTATTATATCTCATTGCATCATAATGGTATCATGGAAGTTGTTTGATCATAACAAAAAAAATAATTTTTTAGACTTTAGAATTATTATTAAATGATTAAAGAAGAAAAAAATCATAGGTCTGTTTAACTTAGACAGGCCGGGAATGAAAAAGTTGACTTGGTCTTCTTACTTGCTGGGCAACGAGCAGGATATCTACACCCTCATATCTTTCTTCTTCTACTTGCTTGGCAGACTATTACAGATAACTAGCCTCTTATATTAATTTCAGCCAATTTGCATGTCATTAGGCGCCCATCCTACTATCCCTCACTTCCAAGATCTTCTGATATTCTGTCTATCCATTTAAAAAAGGGAGGCTATCACTGATAGGTAATGGATTTTGTTGAAACCTTTTTTGTGAAAAATTACTATAAAAAATATTAAATACTTGTGCAAGAGTTCATGTGAAAAGGCACCTGGAGTCTATTAAAAAAAATATAAGTTTATTTTAAAGAAGACAATAAAATTTTATCATCATCCCAATCTCTACGGGATTTTGGCAGCCACAAAAATTACCTTACATTTTTGTCACCCACTCTATTGTTTCATTAGAATCATCTTCAGAATAATTAATTTTTCCACCTCCCAGATAATCCATCTTTCACAAATATGTGAATAGTTACATATATATATTTAGATGTTATTTTTTCATATAATTATATTTATTTGTTTTTAATGGAAATAATTTTTATCATACTACTAATGAATTGATTTGTAAATAACGCGGCCAGATAATTGTACCAGTAATTCTTAGTCTTAAAGGACCATGAGTCCCAGAATAAAGTTTATTTTTCATTTTTCGATCCATCTATTTCTACTTCATTCTCACCACTTTCCTTTTTCCTGCTGGTTCTACAGATAGCAGAGTTTTGGAGCAGAGGTCTTTTCAACTTAGTCTATCTATACGAATATACTTTACCACATTCGGCCCCTAATATAACTAGGCTAGTTGCTTATCCTTTAATATCCATTCATATGAATAGGGTAAACCAGACAGTTATTGACACCCCATCTTAAAAATTAGAAAAAAATATATTCAGCCAAAAAAAAATCATAAAACTCCTTTTAAATCCAACAACTCAACTGTGTAAAAGCACTATCCATTCTGCACATATTTTAAAGGATATCCATAGGGTGCCAATAACTGATTTTACATTATTTATTGTCACTATCTTTTAAAATACATTCCAGGAACAATAGTTGATGAGAACTTTCTTGCTTAGCTCAAAGTATAGTAAGTTAGGAATAATAACTGCAAGTTTCAGCAGCCCGGCAGATGACCTTAGGATTTTTTAAAGGGAATAAAAAATCCTTAGCTATGCCGTCCTTCGGAAGGGACGTAAAATGGGGGTCCCGAGCCTGTGCGATGTCAGGTACTCGTTAAAGATCCCTATCCTAATTATACCTGGATAGGCAAAATTTAGGACTCCCACCGTAGCATCGTCCGATTAGCCATAGCAGCATAAAGTGACGTTAAACGAAATAAACAACTGCGAATTTCAACTTTATTGGACTATTCTTTCTATAATTTTAGTATAAATATTTCCTTAAGGGTGTCTATAACTGTGTGGTTTACCCTATGACTTATTCATTCCACACAGCATCATTCAAATAGTCTTTTATTGCCAGAACTTCTAATTTTTATGATTAGCCATAGCAGCATAAAGTGACGTTAAACGAAATAAATAAACAAACTTCTAATTTTTGAAACTCTCTCCCATCCAACATATGCCATTCCTCCACTTTATACATTTTTAAAACTAAACTCTTCCGAGTCATTCCATGTCAAATCAACCAATGGTTTGGACCTTGACATCTCCGATTTCTATGATTTTTGGTATAGCAGCTATACTTACCAAGTCAAGTAAAAACGTATAATATTACATTTTTCTGACTTTTGGTTTTTGAGTTATAAGCTTTTAAAAATTCAAAAAACTACTGTTTTCGGTCCTCATTTAGTGTATTCACATTTATGCCATTAAAAAAGTATTGCTCCCAGAGAGCTCAAATTTGCGGCATTCTTTTCTATTTGAAATGCCCTATATTATGATATATCACTTGATATATTTTCGGTTCATTTTGAATTTTTTCGAAACATCCAAAAACAGTTTTCGTAATTCCCAAAATACGTACCCTCCGTTTTTTTCGAAAAAAAAATATATGTGATTTATACTATCACAGACTACATGTGGACAAAATTTTAGGATGGGACGGAAATGGGTTCTTGATAATAAAAAAATATTTTGTCTTTTTTTTAATGGACAGTTAGTCCAGTCAACGAAGTATTATAGAATGCGTTTTCTGTAATCCAAGGTTTTTCTTTGGAAACTTGTTCAGGAAAGTTAGAAAGTAAACATACTATAAGTCCTGGGGTTTTCGGGTCTGGGAACAAGAAGGGAGGGGGCGCGGAAGGCCTCTTCTTATAGACATACTTATAGTATGTTTACTTTCTAACTTCTCTGAACTTGAAGCAGTGTCTACAGTAAAAGGCTATTCTCAGTCTTCACAAGTCCTACTTTGTGTACGAAGCAAAACGCAACCGGTTACTGTCAATACACGCTGAAAAACTTGTTTTTATTCACTACAATTTGTCGTTAATTAAATATGACTACTGATTTTTTATATAAAGCTCTATAAATAACTAAAGTTTGTACTACAATACAATACTACTCCATATTAATGCAACTATTAAAATCTTAAAGGTGTTTTATTAATTTCATTTACATCATTAAGTATTCGGTATCTGGCCGAATAATAGCAATTATCCGGCCAGATACCGGATACTAAAAAAAAGGCCGGATAGGCTGGATACCGGATAGTAACCGGGTATCCGTTACAACTCTATGTAATACTTTATAAAAATATTATATGATTATTATATTATGCCATTCTCTGTTGTAAAAGCGAAAGCTTAGACAATAAAATGATTCTATATTTTTAAATTTGAAGATTTATTTTGTTTTTCTCGTAAATATGTATAATTTTTCATTAGTATTATTTTATATTACAATAATTTATTTTCATTATGATTTTCTATCATCAGAATTATGTTTTTAATTGAAGATTTTGGTGAATGAAGGGGTTATGTCACACTTTTAAAAAAATATAAACTAGCTCATTGGATGAAGAATTTATAAACAAAAGTTTATAAATACCAGTCTGAATATTTCAAAACAACTAGAAAAAGATATGAGGGGGCTATGTACCATTTCCCTGCTAAAGGAAAAGATAAAAAAAAAATTGTAATTTAAAATTACTCAAAATTATGTTTTGTTATCAAACCCCTTTATCCACCAAACCCTAGAATTATAAATACAGCTGTTAGCCTCCATTATATTGTTCATTATTATTCTTAAGGAACATTATTTTCATTTCCATTTCATTTTTCATTAATGTTTCCTCTTTTACTGGACTGTATATCTTTCTTAATATCTCTCTCTTGAAAACTAGTAGTGTCTCTTTGCTTGCCTTTGTCATCGTCCAAGTTTCTGAACCTGGCGTCAAAACGTCACATATGAATAAGTACAGGAACAGCTTTGTTAATGATGACAGTGAATGGCTTTTCATATGCTTCAGACAATAATAAAGAATATTTATGGTACAATAACATCTCTCAATTAATATAAAAATAAATTATATGGAGTTGGTTTAACTGATAAGGAATTTAAATTTAAAAAAAAAAATCACATTTTTATAGAATGAAAACAAAAGAAAGAATCTTATTAACTATTTGAGTTCCTCAACTCAAAAACCAGTAGCAAGGAAGTTTCTGGTTGATTTTGAAGAATATTAATCTCTTGACAAATTTTAAACCTTCATGTTTTATTTTTTTCTTTATTTCTTATATAATTTTTTTTACAATTCACAAAATTACATGATGTACCAAGAAAAAATAAACCAGTCTCAAACTTAAAATATAATACTATTGAACAACTTAAATATATGTGATGTAATCATAATTTATAATGAAAGAAAAATATACAAAAAAAAAAACTTTCAAAGAATACAAAAAAAATGATTTCGGACCTTCATTAATGAATATTTTTTTATACATTTTTATTTCATTCTGAAATCTAATGCAATGTTTTTAATTGCTAGGCCATAAAGAAACTTAAAATGTTTCATAGAATCTGATTTATAATCTTTCATTGTTTTTTTAGAAAGAATCTTTATGATTTTTTTTTTTTTACTGGACTCCAGGAACATTCAGGAAGGACAAACTCTTGCACACATATTTATTGTTTTTAAAAATATTATTTCACCAAATAATGTTTCATCTATATCTTTGACCCATCATCTGTACCTTCCTCTTGCAAGATGATATCATCATTCTTCATTCTTCTATGGATCTTATTACCTGACATTTATGTCTAATGGCCAGCTCACTGGCTACTTTCGTTGAATTAATGATGCCAAGGGTTGAATCAGTCTAGATTATTTAAATTATTTAACTATTATGTTGTTACAATTTAAAATCCATGAATCCAGTTGCTACATGTTATCAGTCTATCTTAAGAGTTCTAAATGTACCCTGAACTCCGTAAGTGTCCTGTTCGTCAGGTGGTCTTTTAGTTTCATCAGATGTCAACAAGGAAGTTTTCTTGAACCAATCTCTATGTTCCACCAATAATTGATACCACTTATCTAAAATAATTAAACAGTTGATATTATTTTATGCTGAGAAATGTAAATTAATGTACATATTTTTGTACGATAAAAATTAAATATTAAGTAGATAAATATAATGATTATGTATTATTTTGTTACTAGATTGACGTATACTCAATAATATAATATAAGGATATAACTCCTACATATTCATTAGTTTTTGTATTCTGATTTAATTGTATTTTATTTATTCTTGCTTTTTCTTATTTTAATTAGTTTTCTAACTCTGAAACATTTTTATTTTTTCTAATTAACTTATAAGAAAGACCTGTATGAAAATTTAGATCTCCAAAACTCTTGATAAAAGAAGAATTTGTTAGGAATATGTAAAAAGAACTTTCCCTTTTATTAATAAAAAAAGATAAAACATTTTTCTTTAGAGAAAGCAAGATCTGTGGATTACCTTAACTTTTATATAAATGTTATCCTGCTAGTTTAATACAAAGTTATAGTATTTTTAAAAGTAAAAAATACTATAACTTCACGGTTTATAAAATACTAGCTGAAAGTACCATGCTCCGCTACGGTTTAATATCATTAGGATTTAGAACAACTTAAATTAGTAAAAGTTAAGCTTAGCGTTGATAATCATTATTACTTAAATAATCCTAAAGAATTACATTCTTGGAATAATTTCAATAAGTAAATTTGACAATTTGCAAAAGTTAATTTTATATTATTTTGATAGTCCTTCAGTGAAGCTTTGAGGCAGCACTACCATCTTACCCAGATCTGATACCAGACTATCAGCTTTTCTTATGGCATACTTTAAGTGAATATAGTCTCAACTTTTTTGAAATACAACTTGTGCCTGTTTGAGAAAAGCCGATTTGAAAAGGGCCAATTATAGTTCAGAACAATTATCTTGCGACTGGAAAGCTGAAGGAAGAGTAGTTGGGGTGAAGCAAGGTTGGTTGGTTGCTCGTAAGGAATATGAACATCGAACTGGCCTTACATGTCATCATCAGAGAACATAAGTCTTTTAATAGCTTCTCGTCACGAAACAACTCAAACTTGTAAGGGGTTGGTCTCTGCAGACACCATGAGTTCACAGAAAGTACCATACAATAGGAATACAATAGGATTTCGACATCGATCGTATTTTTGTTTGTTTACAACTATAAGAAACTTAATTTGTGGTCTAAGTGTGCGACTTAAGCATCTAACCTATTTTTTAACTTAGCTTATCTCCAAATACCATATGACTATTAATCTATTATCATTATTCACCCAATAAAAATTGTAATCGCATTTTTCGCGAATTAGCCGCGATCCAGGCCGATTTTTTAAAATTCCTTTCTTAGCGAGCACCTACGGCCCTAGAGGAATCTACATATCGAATTTCATTCCAATCCGTTCGGTGGGTTCTGAGATTTCGTGTTAAATGAGTGAGTGGTATTTGACAAATATATAGTAGATATCATTTTATGAAGGAAATAGTCTGGGATGCAGCCAGGAGTTAAAAAAAACATCCATGTTAAAAACTTGTAATGGAGTGTTATTGTGATTGATTTATTATTATTTCTCACAACACTTCATATTATTCTAACTTTCCTTTCAATTATCATTATGGCAAACTTAATTTTCTCTCATACTTTTCTATTTTTCCCCTCAAATTATCTTACATTTATTTTAAAACATTTTTGTATGGATCAACTTCAAGGTCTGGAGACCCGCCTGGGGTACACCCTGTAATGAATTTAACACCTTTTCTTACTTAAGGTTTTAATAATCATCGAAATTCAACATTTACAATGAACATTTTCTAACCAATACATATAACTGATAACACATTATATATAACTGACAATTAACATATGTTATATACACATGCCATTATAATTAATAATTAAGAAGTAAAGTTTATATCACACACCCAGACCTATGAACTGGGTACTCTTAAATGGGGGAACAGTTTTTAACTTGGATGTTTCTTTTTACTCCTGGCTACACCCCCCATTATTTTCTTCATAAAATGTTCAACCATTTTATCAGTCAACCATTAAAATGATAACAAAACTATTTTATTTCAATAAAATAATAAGAAATATAGATAATAGCTATATTCTCATTTAATATATAGTTACCATCTAAGACTTGTATAGATTCTTCCTTTCCACCGTAGTCACTTGGCAAAGTCTCAATATCATAGTGTTCACCCAAAAAAGGAGCATCTTCTTCGGTCAATATAAACTAAAATAAAAAATATAAATGAAGTAAATAGGAAACTCCTGGGCTATGCTCATAATGATTTCCTGTTGAAAATTCAGTTTAATCAAATGAAGCTTTCAAGTCATTTCATATAGTTGTATAAGTAATTTAGGTCATAGTAGCCAAACGTTCACGTTTGGAATAAGTGTTTTAAAGTAATTTTTAGCTATTCCATAGATATTGGTAATGTTCGAGACACTCGATTTATAGCTATTTGTACATGTAGCTACAGGTTTTTGTTTATCTCATTCTATTTCTTTTGTTTTTTTGCAAAGGGGCTGGTTTGTAATATAGCGCTTTTAAAACAAAAGTATTGCAAAACTTATTGATTTACTTTATGAAGTTTATATAGTTAATTGTGAAATACAAAATCAGTTTACAAGTAAATTTAAATTGCTAAATCACCTGTTTCCTTTTAGTGTATCTAACTTTTTATTACATTTTTACCAAGAATTTAAAAAAAAATAATGATAAGTTACCAATGTAAGCTCTATATTCAGAATGTAGAAGTCATCAAATTAATTTTTTGTTTACAGCATAATATTTCTTAAAGTTCGTAAATCAATTTTTTTTTTAAATTACCTATTCCTAGATTAAATAACGAACAGTGAAGATGAATCTAAAATAAAAAATATATTTAATAGAGTCCATCTTTTCATTCCAATCAACGTATTTTTAAGTGTAGAAATAAAAAAGGAATAAATATGGCTGACTTGTCAGTTAAGCCGACTAGTCGGCCATTTTATTAATTTATGTTTCTACGCTTAAAAACAGGTTGCTTGGAATAAAAACATGGCCTTCGTTAAATATAATTTTTATTTTAGATACATCTTTACCGTTTGGTATTTATTCTAGAAATTGGAACTCTTTTGTTTTTTTTTAAAATAAATTTTCATACTTTTTAGATAGATGATGTAAACAAAAAATAAATTACAGAACTTCTACAATTCTAATTAAGGAACTTATGTAAACTACTTTTTTTTTATTTCAAACACATATTTTGTTGTTTGTAATTCGCTATTTCAACAATTTATTTACTTTTTTTTTCATTTTCATAGTTGATTGATACTAACACAAAGTCCATAAACACGATATCTTTTTCGGCATTATTGAATTCCAAATTTCAATTAATTAGCTATCTAAGCTAAGTAAATTAAATTTCTGACTTATGCTTTATTGTTGTTTTGTTTGTTTTTGTTTGTTGTTACACTTTGTTACATAACGGCCCTTAAAATCAGAAGAAAAAAATGTAAGATAAACTAAAGTCTGTATCTAATTGTACAGACTGCTATAAAGCTATACACAAAGCATCTCGAACATCGCCGGTATCACCCGAATTCCAATAAAAGCAAAGATCGGTTTAGCCGACTAGTTGGCTTTTTTGGTAGCCGACTAGTTGTCCAGTTATTAGACGGCCCGTCTCTAATAAAAATCAATCATCAGATTAAATAAATGGTGTTAAGGAAGTTATCTCGCATAGCTAATGTGATGCTTTAAATATTTTATATTCAATATTTTTAAATATTAAAACCAAAGCTAAGGAGTAAGAAATTATATAATTTTCATTACCAAAGTATAAACCACTGAGAATAGTGGGATAAATAAGACATGATTGGAATAAATATTTTGAATGAAAGATTAAGAATATCCTTGTTTTTGATAAATATTATACGAGTAATTAATAGTGGTGGTGGGCAGCAGTGTGATGATATGAATTTGAAGAAATGTATACTTATTATTCTAAGATTAATGTATTGCAATTTATTCTAAGAAGACTTTAGTTCCAGAGTAAATAAATATAAATCATAAAATTGAAATTAATAATGTCATTCTACTTACTCTTTCAAAAAGCTTCGGTTTCAAAAAAGGTCTTATCAAAGTGTTGACTATTACATTTGCAAAAGTTGGAGAGTTGAGCATGATAATGTTTTTCAATTTTATTGGATATGCATTCTGCAAAGAAAAAAAAATAGAGTAAATTATAAATAAAATTCAATGTTACCAATATTATCAATGTTACCAACCAGAGTATTATATTAATAGCAATAGTCACTCATTACATTTTAACTAAAGTTATAACTCTTAACCTCATTCATGGTTTTACAAAACTTCTGCCTATTTCAGTTCACATTAATTATGTTTTTGTTTTTTTTATATAACTATTTAAGTTATTTTTTTTCTTGCTATAGGATTTAGAAACTTGTGGGTCATACAGGATATAAATAAAATATTTCATGTTGGGTTGATGGTTTGTTTTAAAAGAATACGAAAAATGTTTTTGTTTAAAGTATAAGAATAAGGGTTTTTCAAGTTTGCCGGTAAAAAAATGGAGGTAGACTTTTTAACCTTCCCTGACCATTCCAAATCATTTCTGTCCATCTCTAGCCATCTCTTATTTTTATAATCAGATAATCCCTAACAATCCAGTCCATTTTTAAACAATGGTAACGGCATCGAACCTCTGCTCCACCAAATTCGTAAAACCCGCATAACACTCGCAGTTCGTTTCTGATGTTTCACTTCCATTTGTACAGTTATCGACAAGGTCTTTCCTGTAATCACATCTGTAAACTACCATTTCTATAGTTTCAACTTGGATTGTATTGTTTGGTGCGGTATATTGATACTTGATTATAAGTTGTGTGAAGATGTAACAGAAGTTAAAAATATCAGTTTCAACATGGATTTAGAGTTTTATATAGTGATATTATCTTATTTCCTATTCCAGTGTAACAGAAGCTCACATTGGTTTCGACATGGATTTAGTGTCTGTGTTGGAATGAAGGAATCAAAGTAGCAACGAAAACATCGAAACAATGCATAAAAAAGGTATTTCGGGCTGGATCAGTGGTTCAATGTTGTTACCCCACCATTAACCATCATTTAAAAATATTGTGAGCCCTTCTTATGAAATCAAAAAACTGAAAAATTTGAAATTCGAATCCAGCACGCTAAAAATGATAAAAATTAATTGAAAAAAAAAAACTTAACAAAAGAAGTCCTTATTACTTTTCTGGATTTAATCATTTTATCCTTAGTTACTGGACTAGTAGGGTCATAATGCCCAGTCAATCTGCGTTGAAAAGTTAGGCTGTTTAAAATATATATTTAGTTAACTGCTTAGTTACAGTGGTCTCTTCAACAACGAAAGTCTTAGGATGTTGAATTTTTATTTTTGCTTCTATGTTTCGAATAAAGATAAAGTTATCATACCAAAAATACAAAGATTAATTAAAAGAAAAAAAATTGGAACGTTTGTCGAATGTCTGGAATTATTGAAAATTAAAGTTTCCAGTATTTAATCTGTTATGATGGTTCGACGTGAGGAGAAATGTTTCAAAAAGAACTTATCCTTAAACGTGTTTTATCTTAAAATAAAAAAAGTAGTGATAGTGCACGATTGTCGTTAACATTTTCTGTCTCAAAAACGATACATTGTTGTATCCGCACTTTATTTTTTTTCATAATTATGTTCCATCTACTGACATGGTATCAATGATCAAGCATTTTTTGTTTAATTCTTGTTATAATTTTGGTACTTACAGAGATGTGCTGGCGCAAATAGGCCAGGTTAGGTTTTACTGCTTTGCTTTATGGATAACAGAAATACCGAGATTTGTTTATAAATAATTACTAATGTCATAAAAAAGTTATGATAGTGAATAGCGTTTTATGAATTATTAATACTATCACTGTATTAAGTTGGCGATGTTTTGGTGAATCAGGACATCTTAGTTTTAAGGTTACAAGTTAAGACCTTACTGATATGGGCCCCCCCTCCAACGGTGGTTGCTTACTATTTCAGCGTGTGGAAAGCGACAGTTTTAATTAGTCGATTAACATAATAACGATAATTCATTTATATTCATTATTAATAAAAGATGTAAGCTAACCTTGGAATATAATGTGTAGGATAAAAAAAATGAAATTTTCCTCCATATACTATAAATAGGTTTATATTATTCATTGTTTACCAACAATTTATTCTCTTTATAACATTTATATAAGCTTATTTATGAACAATAGACTGCCTCAATAACGTTCATGGAAATGTTTTGTAATATCAACAGAACTTTTTCTATACAACTGTATAGAACATATACGCCTTGTAAATGTGTGGGAGAATAAATACAGCTACACGACAGTAACATATGAAGCAATCACCCATTAAAAAGTTTATAGTAGAAGGCACCAAGGCAGTCTTATCGGGAATTGAATGGATTGAGAGATTGAGAGACTAGTGGATTTAAGTGGTTATGCTGTTCACTATTAAAGGATAGGTATCCGGTTTGGACTAAATCAGCAATGTATGAAACGTTAAGATCTTTATGGATAAGTTTATTTGTGACAAAGTAAAAAGCATTGAGGATATTTCGAAGGATTTTAGATTATAAGGATTGGATACGGGACGAATTGGAAGGATAAGTTGACCCCTCAACAGAACTGAAGTAGAAAGTGTCCTTGACGAGCGAACCGCGTGACATAGGTGTTAATTTCTATTGAAAGTAACTCTTTGGAAAGGAATAGGGAAGGGCTTTTAATACATCATGAATTTGTTCTAGTCGAATGTATGATAAACTCTGGCTTCTGATACAAATAGGTAGAGTATACTCGAAACGTCGTGTTATTCATCTCTTTCGCTTGACCATCCTCTGGAATTCTATTCCTCTTCATATCAGACAAGCGAAATCCATTAAAACATTTAAATATCACCATTTTCAGTACTCCATTCTTGTACAAGTTGACGCATAAATTCTACTTATTTCTTTAAAATTTAGATATCTTTATTGTATTTTGAGAACTACATTAAATATTGTACCACAGCAATTTATTTTTTACTTTATTTGTGGAGTGTTATTTTATTTTCTTATTTTCTCTCTATATCTTTAAGTTAATATTTATGTATATACTACCTTTATTATTATTTCTTTAATTTTGTCATTTTTATATGTTTTTGACCAGATGTAATTACTTTGTTCCAGAATAAAATGAAATTTCTATTGTATTCTGATGTTGACTTAGCCTTTAAAAGACGAGTGATTTATTTTCGTTTAGTCTTTAAAACATTTATTTATTCATTTAATGAAATTTACAACTGTACAAAATAAATACATCTAGTAAATTGGTTGATTATGATTACATTAACATGTCAAAACTTGAAAAGAACTATCCATCAGTAGCATTTACAAAAACAAAAATTCTACACTAGAAGGTCTCTTGGCCATCTTCTTTTCAATTGCCTCGGAGGGTTATCGGGAATAGAATGGGAAGCAAGTTGAAGGACTAGTGGATTTGTGTGGTTATGGAGTTTACTATGAAGGGATAGGTATCTGGTTTGGGCTAAATCAGCAACATACGGGACATTAAGATCTTTATGGATAAGTATATTTGTAACAAAGCAAGGAGTATCAGGGATTTTGGATTGTAAAGATTGGATACGGTGGAAGAATTTGAAGGTTTAGTTGAGTCCCAAAGCTCAACTCCGTATGTCCAAGTAGGTTTGATAACTGTCATGTAAATGGGTCTTTTGTAATAAATCGGAAGGTTTGAAAGTTTGTCTAGTAAATGCTGAAGAAGTCGAAAACGACGAGCAGTTTCCTGTTTTTTAGTCTTGTATGTGGATTCCAACTTAAACGTTTGTTCAGTTGGAGTCCAAGATAGAGGATCTGATCAACAGGAATCAGTGGGTTATTATAGAAGGATACTGTAAGACAAGACCACTTGAGGTACGCATGATGATATAGAAGGATCAATACAATTAGGATTGATAAATTAAATGCCACTTCTATTGAGATTATTTTATTTGAAAACTAGTTTGCTAAACATTCATCTTCAGTTCTAAAACATACAATAAAATTTTCAACACATCAGTACTATGTTACATAGATTAAATATACTAAAGTTTTTTAAAAAGATAAGACAAGAAATCAAGCATAGGCACTCACCTTCCAGGTAACTAAAACACTGAATTTGTGAGAAGTAAAAGGAGGGCAGGTAGGTTAAGTTTTAGATTTACAACGGGGTTTCCCTTATGACTCATTGGGTTTTTTCGTTCCTATGGGAAATAAATTTAAAATGGGGCTATTGGATATGTTAATCTGATCATTTAAACAAAAATCTGGATCGGTTTTAAACGATTTTATTATTTCTAGTGATTCAAAAGTATTTAATTTTAGGCTATTTTCTACTTGATGTAATATTTTTACTCCCGAGTCTTTATTAAATTTGTGGTTATTTTCATTTAGATGGATAGCGAAATTGGAATTTTGGGTCTTATTAGTGTATGCTACAACAACAACAAAGGTAACAAAGGTTTAAAACATTCTATAAATTCACCGGTGACTATACAAACATTCGAAAACCTTGCTGTCCACAAATGCATACACTAATAAGACCCAAAATTCCAATTTCGCTATCCATCTAAATGAAAATAACCACAAATTTAATAAAGACTCGGGAGTAAAAATATTACATCAAGTAGAAAATAGCCTAAAATTAAATACTTTTGAATCACTAGAAATAATAAAATCGTTTAAAACCGATCCAGATTTTTGTTTAAATGATCAGATTAACATATCCAATAGCCCCATTTTAAATTTAATTCCCATAGGAACGAAAAAACCCAATGAGTCATAAGGGAAACCCCGTTGTAAATCTAAAACTTAACCTACCTGCCCCCATTTTACTTCTCACAAATTCAGTGTTTTAGTTACCTCGAAGGTGAGTGCCTATGCTTGATTTCTTGTCTTATCTTATTAAAAAACTTTAGTATATTTAATTTATGTAACATAGTACTGATGTGTTGAAAATTTTATTGTATGTTTTAGAACTGAAGATGAATGTTTAGCATTCGAAACTAGTTTTCAAATAAAATAATCTCAATAGAAGTGGCATTTAATTCATCAATCCTAATTGTAAGACAAGAAGTTGCAGGTTTACGACGAGGGGTAAAGGTTATTTGTTATTTTGATTTTCTCGGATTTATTTTAATTCTCCTATTTAGACACCATTCTTGAAGGTTGATGACACGAGATTGGAGTGTTTGTGAGGCAATGAAGGGGTTTACTGATAACACACATGTGTCATCAGCTTACGTGGTGAGGACGGTGCTAGGATGGGTCGGGATATCAGCTGTATACACCGTGATTTGACTAGGTTGCCACCTTGAGGAACACCTGCAGTTTGGACATTAAAAACATTTAAAATCAATTCGATTAACTTGACACTTCCTGCTTTTTGGTTTCCGGAATCGTCGTAGATTTCAATGTATGATTGTATTATTAAAAAAACGTCTACTTTATTGACATACACAAAAATAATATCTAAGAACTGTATTCATAGTTTGAAAATAACTTCATATTCTTATTTTCCTACCCCTTACACCCTTAAGCAGGTAATTTTGATTATATTTAACACTATTACTAATAGATATTAATTATTTTATCTATTAATCATACTTGAAAATATGCGAAGTAGCTAGCAGTGATAGGTGGATTCATTTTAGTTAATGCTGAATATGGAAGATCCTTCAAATCACAAATTATTATGAGCCCGGTTGATTCTGGCATCAAATACATTCCTAAATCCATTAGCATCACAATCCTACATTGGCAAAGTGTGTGTGAAAAATTGTCCATATTTCCGGGTATAAATTTTAAGAAGATTGAAGAATAGCCTTCCGGTGTTTTCTTAGGCAAGTAAAACATTCGGCTGAAATATTAAATATTATTATTATTTTTTTTTAAATTGTCAACTATTCTTTGGTGTTCCATAGCATTGTAAGAAGGATAAGAATTTATGGAACTCACAACATGGTCGCATCTCTGAAACTGATATCGAGTGGGTCACAACGCTCATTCTGAAAAAGTTTAGGAAATCTTCCTCGTATTGTGAAGAATTTGTCTAATCTTTTTTTTGCAAATTCCAGACTTTTAGTACCGTTGATAAAAGCTGTTAAAAGCTCTTTATCTGTAACAAAGTAAAGACATAAGTAGATAAAATATGGTGATTCTCAGCATTTTACTTTTAACACGAAATTTCAATTGTTATCTCAGCAAATATTCTGTATATGTTCTTACCTATATTTTTTGGCAGATGTGGTTGTTTTTCCAACCAGTCCAAAAGTGTTTTAATGCCATCTTCTTCTTCAATTTTGTTGTTCGTATTAACGCCATCCATATTGATTGCTGGTGTAACAAATTAATTGCAATAGATCATTCCAGAAGTTGTTTCACGGTGAGAAAAAAAGAGAGCACATAGTTGTTTTTTTTTTTTTAAGGAAAAATATTACTATTATTAACACTTGGCTTACTCACTACCTTTGAATGCAACAGCACTAATGCCTGACTACTGACTAAGAAAATATTTCACGGCCATGAGGTTTTTATACCTGAGATAACAGGAAAAAACATAAAACTGAAAATAATAAAACGTGATCAAGAATCGTTTCAATGCTTGATCACGTTTTATCATTTCATACTGACTGTTTTATAGAGGCAAAATAAGGTAATTATATACATCATTTTTTCGTTATAGAGAATAAATTAATAATAAAATCCCCGGGGTTTTTGAGGGGAACTTTATTTTGGTTCGGAACAGTTCCAGCTAACCCAGTTATTGAAAATATATTTTTTATTGATATCAATGTAACTCCAATTGCAATATTTGGACCACAAGTTAACGATTTCTTCTGTTACTAATTGACGTTTCTTGAAGGTTTTCACTTGTACTGTAAAATAATAATGTTTTGGTAAAAGAATTATATTATACTAGCATTTGGTAATTATTTTTATTTGGCAGAAATAATTTTATTCATTTCATCTCGTTGGATTTAATTTCAAACCATAGAAGTGTGGCAAAGCTCATTTCTGTTACTCAACATTGTACATCTAAATTTTTATTATAAACTTTATTATTTCTAAACCATTCTAGAGCTTTAAAGATGATACAGATTTGAGTATTTTTACCTTTGTAAAAACTATTGTAGAATGGTGCTTACCACATATTGGTCGATTTTCAAACCGCTGGGGGATTCCCATTAAATTAAATTAGATTATTATTAATTTTTTAAAAATAATTTAATTGAAAATAAGTAAACTATATTATTAATTTCAAGCTCTATATAACACCGTTCCTTTATAACCTCTCATGTAAATTAGCGCCCGCCACCTATCGGGGAATTTTCAAACTTCACTGTTATCCACATATTAATGTTTTTTTAAATAACAAATTAATTGAAAACAGTAAATTTTATTGGTGCAGTAATTTTCGCGGTTAGTGATCACTAGGGCTCGGATGTTTATGCATTTGCAGATTTTAATATATGTTTCGTATATCACTATTATGATTTTTGAAACTCATATGGACCAAAACGGTTCTATTAAAGCAGCTTTTATGTTGCATATTTATGCATATTCCAGTGGTTTTTGCATATTTTTGTGGTTTTTGCATATTTTAATTGCATATTTATATTATATTGCGTCAAACGTTTTCATTTTTTGAAAAAATAAAGTTTAGAGCCGATAAAGAATTAATGCATCAGACACACAGAATACCACGAAAAGCCACGACTTTTACTTCATAGCAGATTACTGTTTAAATGCTGAGAATCCTCTCCCCTTTCTTTAACTCCCAAACAAAGTACGCAAACGCATTTATTTCAGTTTGCATTGTTCACAGCGTCACCCACGTTGGTAAAGATGCCAAAACTAAAGTGTAAAACGATTGAATTAGTGAACAAGTATTTACGAGATTTCCCAAACGAAACTTTTCGAGCCTATTTCACGGTTTTATATTGCACAAGTTGCAATGTAGTGGTTTCAACTGCTCGGAAGTCTTAAGTGACACAGCATATTGGAACGACCAAACATAAAGAAAACCTTAATTCGAAACAAAAGGCAACTAAATCGTTCCTTACTCCGTCAACGTTGTCCATTAAAATATCCCCAATTTTTCACGAAAAGTTTTCCTATGTTTGTGATTTGTTAGTGCTGATATTTTTATCGATTTTATATAATTAACAAGAAAAGCCCCCGAGTTAAAACACTTTTTGGAAACAAACACTGGCCTCAAAATGCCCCCTGACGGGAGTACTATTCCGAAAAATTATCTTTCCGATATTTACGAGGAGACAATAGTGAAAAATCCGCGGCCATATCAAAGACGGTCCAATTTGTGTTTCTGTGGACGAAACTGCTGTCGCTCTTGTGAGGTACGTAGCTAACATTATTATCGGAAAGCTCTCTGAACAACCATCTCATCTCACCTTATCTTGTAAATTTACAACTCTTAAATAAATGTAACCATGAGACAATTGCCCGATTCTTTGATGATTCGATGTCCTTGATTTGGTCGAACGGAATTCTACACAACAAGGTATTTCTTTTTCTTCCTGACACTGCACCATATATGGTCAAGGCTGCCAAATCGTTGAAAATATTCTACCCTAATTTGATTCACGTAACCTGCCAAGCACATGCTCTTCACAGAGTTGCAGAAACAATCAGAAATGAATTTGAAGATATTGTTGGGCTCATCTCCAATGTTAAAAAAAATCTTTCCGAAAGCGCCGAGTCGTGTAAAACTTTTAAAACAGACCTACCCAGAATTAAATTTACCTCCTGAACCAAATACCACAAGATGGGAAACATGGCTAGAAGCAGCCAGTTACTACTCAATAAATTTCGACAAAATTAAAAATGTTTTAAACTGGACGATACAGCAGAGGTTTTAATTCTAAAAGCCCAAAATTTACTCCATATGACTTCGTTGAAAAATAATTTATGCTTCATTGTGACTAACGTTGGGTTTTTAGTTAAAGTCATCAAAAACCTGGAAACACAAAATTTATAGCTGCCAGAAAGCTTAGCAATGGTAGAGGATGCTATAACAAAACAAAAAAAAAATATTCAAGGATCATACAGTTCCAAAATCCGTTAAAAAGTAGAGGATGTTTGTAAAAAAAAAAACCGGGACTTGTAAATTTACAAATGATCAATAATATTCTTAAGAGAACCATTGGGAAAGAAGATACGCCGCTCAGCCCTTCTGTATTAGAGACCTTTTATACGTGCTCCGGTGACTTCTGTGGACGTTGATAGATCATTTAGTAAATATAAAAATTTTTATTTCTGACCGGCAATGTTTTACTTTTGAAAATTTGAGGATGTATGGAGTTGCCAAACATTTTACAAATGAATAACTTATCTTTATAAATCAACTTCTTTTCTTCAATTTTTCTTATACCTTTATAAGTTACTTATTATAACCTTTTTTTAGGTAGTTTTATTATAATAACTAATAAAATACTTTAATTGTTTGTGCATATTATTTTGTTTTACCTGCATATTTTTCAAAAATAAATGCATATTTTATGCACATATATTTAATTTTTAATTGCATAAACATCCGAGCCCTAGTGATTACAAACGAAAAATGGCTTGTCCTTTTATTTAATAGTATAGATAAAAAAATTAAAAAAAACTGTAATTTTTTTTACAGTCAGTAGTTGGGAATATGGAAGAGAGAAATGTATTTTTTCCCCTTCTTTTTGAAAATAGCAAGGGAAGAACTCTTTCATGAATGGAAAGAATTTCTTAAATCAACAAAAGACAAGTTATTTATTTTTTAAAAGTCGAAATACTACTTAGAAACAGCACAGACGAAGTCACTCAGAGAATCAAAAACTAAATTGGCAATATTTTCGACCGAAATAGGAAAAAATTGATGAAGGATTTTCGTATAATATGGCGACGGGTTGAGTCGAGATGACCTTATTTTTCACGTAAGAATTGTTATAAATGAAATTTTGAAGCGTTCATATCAGTAAATGGAAGACCAACGGTGGATTTTATTTTGGCCTGAAACATAAAAATATGAATGACGAGTCATTTCATGGATTTGCAACAGTAAAAATTACAATATGGGTTTATTAATTTACATGGTTGGATAAGTTTTGAGTGTACTAAACTTACTGACTAGATGCAAGAAAATAGATAATTCAATAGGAAGGTAAAGCGTACCTTCAATGAAACTTCAAAGAGCAACCAGAGAACTTTAACTTAGGTTGTTATCCTTGGTACCATATGCCAGGTACCTTCCTTTACTAAACGTTTCGTTTTCGATAGCTGTATAGGGAATGAAAAACACTTTCGATATATTTTTTAATAAAAGAAGTAAAAGAAAAAAGAAAAGAAATGGATTTTATTTCAAATAACTGCCAAAAATTAGGAAACGGTTCATTTGACCCGTCATGGTAGGTTCAGTGTTAAGTATAATTTTTAAAAAAAATATTAACAGCTGTGTATAAGGTTATTTAAAATTACAGCTGTTGTAAAAAATTAAATTGTATTGTAAAAAAAATTTTTTTTCTTCATTACAGAATTCTTTGTTTTTATAGTTATGGAACTATTGAATTTTATAAAGTCTAATTATACTGCAAAAACTAAATTCTTAGCTCTTCCAGCAATTATTTCAATAATCTCTATTGGGATAGGAATTTATTTGGTTATTACGAAGCAAGGAGGTGATTCTAATAAATCGGTCAGTAACGATAATCAACATATTTTTTTAACTGTGCTTAAGTTTATATTAGACTATTACAGTAATTTGGTCAGACTTGGTTATCACGGTTTAATTTAGGTTAAAAATGGATAAAACTTAAATTGTTAATATCAATTAACCATATTACTGACTAATAAATAAAACAGTAAAAACAAAAAAAATAAGAATGATGATTTTCGTTTTATAACGAATTGCCCATATAACTCCCATTTTAATTTTTTGTTTTGTAAGTAGAATACTTAAAACATTATTTTCTTTAGATGGTTTCTTTTTAGTTTTTTATGTCGTAATAACACCGAGATCAATTTCAAGTTTTTAGATTGTTAAAATTTGGAAAGGAATTATTGCTTTAAAAACAAAACAATTGAAAATCAAAATGTACATTTTTTTTTTTTTATTACTACCTAAATAATTTCTACTTAGTGGTATGGGTGTATTGTTATCAAACTTTTATCTTCCACAGCCTTGTGTGCGGGTCTTTCCTGCCTTAATGTATCTAGAATTCTCCTTAATTGCCTCTAGCCAAGTCTGTTTTATTTATCTGAGGTAGAAAATAGTATCAAAAGAATATAGCCTTGATTAAGACTTTCTTTTCTCTCTTTTTGTTCTTACTAACCTTTACTATAGTTTGGTTGAAAGCTAAAGGCATCTGGCTCGCGAGAGGAGGGGGAAGCAACGTTGCCAAACCTCCTTTACCCAACCCTCAGGCGGGTACGCCCGGTCTTTTCTGAGATCTTAGTCTAAATAATTTTATTTTATTTTTTTAAACATGTTTTGATAATTTTAACTAAAGCTTAGCCATTTTAAGCATTATTTTATCTTTTGTTCATCTAATAACTGAATTTATTACTATTATTATTTTTAACCTTACTGATATGTATGAACATGATACCTTTTTAAATCAACAGTGTAAAATATTTGTCATGATACGCAGTAGGCTAACACCTTAAAGTCCTCCTTAACAATAAAACTGAGAGCCCACATCCCTTCTCAGAAATAGACAGCCTTTTTTAAAAGGATTTTTTTTTTTTTTGTTGCAATCCCTTACTTTATATTATCCTGAGAACCATTTAAGCCATAAA